>WOXC01006588.1:0-600000 GCA_011680675.1 Gymnobelideus leadbeateri | reverse complement strand
CTTGTGTCTAAGGCTGCATTTGTACTCAGGTCCCCCTGACTCCAGGGCTGGTTCTCTATCCAGTTGCTCTTCTTCTGCAACCTCTCTATCAATAAGGACATTCTCTCTGATTTACTATTTTTAAAATGATTTTTAAAATAGTGCCTCTTGAAATAATGTGACTTCTGGCTCTGGGTCACCATCGCCCAACTCTGGGTTCATACACAGTAAGTTTAATCAATCTGCCATCTACATTTGGAGAAGCCTGGGCACAAGACTTACCTCAGTTGTATTTTGGAGACTTCCCCAGATGTAAAATTTCGGGGTTGGGGGAATGAGCTAGAGAGGATCTTTTGAGGGTCAGTCAGCAGGATGGAAGTTGGCCTATGTGAGCCCAGTGTTTTCAGGGGGATGGACCATGGGTTATAACAATGATAAATGAACAAAAAAGCATTTATTAAGTACCTACTTTGTGCCAAGAGCAGAGGATGAATACGGAAAATGTCCTTGTTCCTAGGGAGTGGGGAGAGATAATACATATCCGAGGGTTTGGCTGCAAGGTAAACGGAAGGGCCTGGTGGTCCCAAAGTTGTAGGGCAGATGACAAAGCCCAGACATGCTTAGTGTTTGTTGGTCAGTTAGACAGCAAAGCACAAAGATCTGGAGGGCCAATGACAAGGCACTTAGAAACACTCTGACACCCTTCCCCTAATTCCTTTCTTCTCAAGAGAGAGCCTCTAGCCTCTGGACTAGCAGGAAGATTGGTAGGGAGAACAGCCAGAGGCATCTGCCTCCCACTAGGCCAGCCAGATGCAAAGAAATACCACAGTAACAAACAGATCTGACATTTCTTTAGCATGGTTAGGTTCGTGAAGCAGCTTACACATGCATGTTATTCCAGTCAGTCCCTACCACAGCTCTGCAAGGTGGTCACGCCGGTTCCCATGTTATAGGTGAAATCAGTTGCCCAACGCCCCATCCCTGGTGGGTGTCAAAGTCTGGACTCAAGCCTTGATGCCTTTGGGTGCTCCCTGGTCCCCTCCCCCCAGGCCAGGGCCCTGAATGAAGCAGGCCCTCAGGAAATATTTGTGGAACAACTGAACAAGTGAATGAATGATTCCAGTGCTGAATGAATAGGATGCTCTGTGGGCTTCCTTTTCACCCACCTGTATCTGCATCCCTTAGTTGCCATAGCAACAAAATAACAAACCATCCAGCTGCGGGAGAATTAGGCTCCAGAGACCTTGACTGGGAAGACTGGTGGAAGGCCTCCCACTTGCCGGCTTCCAGCCTCATCTCTTTGCAGGGCTCACCACTGCCTGGTGCCAGGGGCTCTGCAGGGACCAAGGGGCTTACTGAGGCTCCATCCACACCAGCCAGAGAAGGCTCCCCAGAGCCTCCCAATCGCAATCAAAAACAACCTTGTTTGTGAGGGAGGCGGTGAGTCACGGACACCTCCCGGCACCCCGGCAGTGTAAACAATGAGAGAGGACGTGCAGGAAGAGCAAGAGCCACCCCCCACCCCCATCCCCACCCTGGCTGGGCTGCCATCTTGGCCTAGGTCTAGGATGATGCCATGGGGCAGAGAGGGCACTTTGGAGATTGTCTAGGTAACATCACAGGGAGGGATGGGGGGGCAGGAAGGCTTAGCCCCCACTCTACTGACGAGGAAATTCAGGCTCTGAACCTGCAAGGATAGAGAAGGCTATTAAATGTAAGAGAATGATCCAGTGCCAGAGCTGGGAGGGGCCTTGGAACTGGGGATGTCACTTATGGGAGGGAGCTTAAAATATGCAACATCAGAGGTGGAAGGGGCCTTAGAACATGGGAAGGTCAGGACTAGGAGGTAGATTAGAATGTGAAACAACAGAGTTAGGAGACAACTAAAAACTAAAGAAAAGAATGTCAGACCTAGAAGCCTTAGAACCTGGAATGTTGGAGTTGAGGGTGTTAGAACTGGAAGGTCACTTAGAGATGGACAGAACTCCCAAGTGAGGCAGTCCATGTGCTCTAGAGACTTCCTCAACATCAGCATGGTCAGATAAATGAAGCCATCATCATCATCATCATCATCATCATCATCATCATCATCATCATCATCATCATCATCATCATCATCATCATCATCATCATCACCACCACCACCACCACCACAACTACTCCCCAAGAAAAGGTGACGAGGGCTGGGCCTCCTGTCTCTCCTGTCTTCTTCCTTGGGTCAGGGCTCCTCTGGTCAGTTTTCGGCAAAAGGCAGTGACAAGCTCGGGGTGGCTAGAGACCAGGATAGGACAGCAATGGAGAACACGCCACGGGAGGGTCAGCTGAAGGAAATGGAGAGGATTTTAGGGGAATAGGATTGTTTGGCTGGGCCCTGGTGGACAGAGTAGTGGGCTTATGGCAAAGAGGCGCATATTGGCTGGTTCTAGAGACAACATCTTTGCCAGCCAGGCCTGGGTTAAGGTAAGTAATTACTCTGAAGCCTGAGAGTGACAAAGGCTGCTGTGAGAGGCAGGCAGCCCATCACTAGAGGCCTCCTTGAAGAGCCCCTTTGGCCACTTTTCAGGTGTTGCAGGAGCTTCTGGTTCTGGGATGTACCACATGGATGGCGCTTTTCTAGCTTCTGAGGTTTGATGACATTTGTGAAGCATTTTACTATTCCCCCCAAAAGCAGCCAATTTTCTAGTGAAAAGAACTTGGAGGCAGGAAAACCTGGGTTCATACCCCAAACTCTTAACACTTACTATCTAGGACAACGGACAGATCACTTCACCTGAGACTGTTTCCTCATCGGCAAGTTGGGCGTGACAGTGTTTGTGACTCACAGGCTTGCTGTGGGACTCCAGGGAATGTTTGCAAAGTGCTCTACAAACGTTAAGGGTCAGAAGTTTGTTTTCTTTTTGACCTGGACCTTTCATTTCATCTGGATGTGGGAACTCCTTCCACTGAGGTAAGAGTTAGCAACTAGCCACTAATGCTGGGGGTTTGAAGTTGACCTCAAATACTTACTAGCCGTGTGACCCTGGGCAAGTCACTTGTTTGTCTCAGTTTCCTTAACTATGAAACTGGAATAATTATTTAATAGCTCCTCCATCCTAGGGCTGCTGTGAGGCTCAGATGAGGTAAAGTGCTTTGAAAATCTTAAAAGGAATGCCAGTTATCATTATGCCATGTCATTATGACTTCCTATTTATCCTGCATATTCACGCACGTATTTTCCCTGCCAATAGCACATAAGCTCTCTCTGAGAGGAGAGGAGGTCTCATTCTCGGTCTCTGCCCAGCACAGTGCCTGCCAAGGAGTCACATTTGTTAATTGTCTCTAATTTTTTTCAGTATATATTTGTCGCCTAACCTCTCGGGATCAGTCTCCTCATCTGTAAAATGGACCCTCCCTCCCAGGGCTACCGTGAGGATGAAATGAGACTGATTCCATTTGTGATGTACTTTGCAAACCTCCAAGTACTAAATAAATGCCGTTGTTGTCTTTGTATCTGTAGTGAGCAGCATCCAGCTGGGGCTTAGTAAATGCTGGTTGACTGTATAGTCTTAGGAGTGTTACCTAAAGCATTCAGAGGTCAGCTGGGAAATCAAAGGCATTTCTTTCTCCTGCAGGAAGGTTTTTGTTTTTCATTAGGGCTTCGGCCAGGGGGAAAAGACAACCACAGCACACGTGGAAGTCCCTCAGCTTCCTGTTCCGGATTTCGACAGCTGTCCTGCCATATTCCAGGTTCTTCTGAAGGGCCTCATTTGTTGACACACAGACCAGCAGACACGGGTGAAAGCAAAGTGTGGGGACCATACCCCAGCTCACTCTCTCTTTGGCTTATCTGCCGCCCACTTCTACCCCAAAGGACTCCCCAAGGAAGGCAAACGAACTTCTAGTGGTGAGCAAAGCAAGCTGCTGATGTGCCTGTGAATGCCAAAGATCCAAAGTGACACCCCCCGTCTAGGCACTGGGACTCAGCTTCCACCCAGAAGAAGGCATTCCAGTGACCATGCTGGCACTACCGAGGGACAGGCACCCCCTCTCACCCCCCCCGCCCAACAGACCTGCCGGGTCTGGGTAACACATGGAAGTAACAGAGGACAAAGTTCAGATCTTCTGTCTCCCCCAAACACAACACTGTGGATCAGAGTCCCCAGATACTCTTCTAATTCTGGGGACCATCTCTCTCCAAGGGGCTGGCTTTGCCAATGCCCTCCATTTCTCTCTCCAATTTGAGGTAAAGGTTGCTTGATGCAGCCCAGGAACAGCCCAACTTTCTCAGGATTCTAGGGTCTTGATCCGTAGGAATATCAGGGCTAACCCCATGAGGACCATACATCCTGTGCTCCCACAGACTTAATCATCATCTGCATGCTGACAATTCTCACATGTACCTATCCTCTCCCAAACTCTCTGCCGACCTCCAATCTCACATCTCCAACTGTCTCTCAGACCTCTTGGACTAGATTTCTAGTGGACATCTTAAACTCAACAAATCCAGAACAGAACTGACTTCCTTTCCCCTCCACCCTCCTTTCTTCTGCTCCTGGGGTGGCTGGGTGTTGCACTGGATAGAGTGCCAGGCCTGGAGTCAGGAATTTGGCCTCAGTCAACTGTGTGACCCTGGGCAAGTCACACATTTAACTGTTTGTCCCCATTTTTCTCATCTCTAAAGGGAGCTGTAGAAGGAACTGGCAAACCCATCAAGGCTCTCTGCCAAGAGAACCCCAAATGGGTCCTTGGAGAGTCAGATAGGACTGAAGTAGCTCACCATATGGGGAGGGAACCACAGCACAGGATCCTGATCTGCTCTTTCTCTGTGGTTCTAGCCTGAACTCCAAAATGGGAGAAAGCCCAAAAAGGCAGAATCTGCAATGGATTCTCCTGGAAACCCAAAGTTTGGGCAGGCAACTCAAACCTGAGACCCATATGATGTTGTAGCAGTACAATCAACAAGACTTGGCAGATGTTTAGATACAGGGGTAGCAAGAGAGACTGAAGAGGGGCGGCTAGGTGGCACAGTGAATAGAGCACTGGCCCTTGAGTCAGGAGGACCTAAGTTCAAATCTGGCCACAGACACTTAACACAAAAACTAGCCGTGTGACCTTGGGCAAGTCACTTAAACCCACTGCCCTGCCGTCCCCCCTCCAAAAAGAAAGAGAGCAGAGTTGAAGGGTCCCCCAGATCACAAACTTGGGTGGCCAAAATAACAGTGGTTGTGGTCTAGACAGAAATAAGGAAGTTAGGAGGGGTGGGTTTTGGGGAAAGAGAATGGGTTGGGTTTGGACGTGTTTGAGCTTGAGAGGCCTAAGTGTAAATGTCTAGGAGATGGAGTGGGAGTGTTGTCTATGCAGACAAGCTAGATGAATTCACAGGAACTTATGAAGTCACCAAGAGAGTGTAAAAAGAGGGGAAGACTCAGCATAGTGAGCATGGGGTGTGGTGTGGATAACAAACCTGCCAAGTTAACAGAAGGATTGATGGGACAGTGAAAAAGAGGTGCCAAGAGGTGCAAGGAAGGCACAGGCTGATTCCCCGGGACATTCATCTGCAAGCCTACTGAGCCTCTGCCTAGGAATGCTCAAACTGGGCATAGACCACAGAACACCATGTTCATACCAATCCAACAGCCTTCATACGCTTCAAAGATTTTAATTCAGTCTGGGAAGAGAAGATACTTGCATCCTGGTCATTTCAGTTACCCATGTGAGAGACTGGCAGCTCCTTCAATCCAACAGGGCTTTATTTCACACAGAATACAATATGGTGGCAGTAAGACCAAACTCAAGAGACGCTGCACACAAGACCCAAGACTGGCCTTAACTCATGTATAATTAATTAGGCAACAGGACAGCAAGTCATCAAGTAGCGAACAAAAGTGATAATCTTGAGGAAGAAGGTGCTTTTTCTAATGCCCATACCTGAAAAATCAAAGGAAGACCATTATCTCCACAGCTGAGTCCTTCGGAATATGACAGCAGGAACACGCAGCTCACAGGCATTTGTGGCTGCTGCCAGGAATGGCTCTTCTCTGCCACTTTCCCGATTTCTGGTGCCTGGCCTCCCCCCGTCCCAATCACCTATCAGAGGTTGGCCATTTCTACAGGGGACACGAGGGACCTTCCTGGATCTGAGGAAGTCCTGCCTTTTCCAGCTCTGGCATAGCTTTGCACTCAGCCTTTCCCCCCAACTGAGGTCATTCAATTCAATTAAACAATCATTTCTTAAGCATCCATACACATATCCCATGAATGTGTTGAGCCTTAGGGACACTAACATAACAAAAACAAACTGCCTTCAAGACACTTAAATTCTAGTCCTGATAAACAACACAGGTCAAGTCGACACAGAAGGCACTGGGGGATGGGGGTGGGGGCCTTCAGCTGTGTCTAAAATGCAGCTCTGGCTTCAACCTGAGGCAAGTGGGGCACAGGGTGAGAGGACATGCTGTTCTGGAGAATTAGCAGGCAGCTTTGGCTAGAATGTAGAACAGGGTGTGAAGGGAGGCCTAGGAGGTATGGTGAGAAAGAACAGCTCGCTTAAATGCACAAGAGAAAAATGTGTATTTTGTCTTAGAGCCATGGGACCTGGCTCCATCATGTTTGGGGAATATCAATTAGGCAGTGAGTAGAGAATGGACAGGATAGGGGAGACTACTTAGAGAGTAGTTTAGCAGTAGTCCAGAGGACAGGGCCTACTCTGGGGCAGCTGCCATGAGAATGAAGAGGAAGAACGTGAGAGATGTCAGGGAGGGAGGATTAGCAAGACTTGGCAACTGATTAACTACAGAGGATGAGGGAGAGGGAAGAGCTGAGGGCAGCTGGGAGGTTTCAAAAACCAGCCTGACTGGAAGGATGGACCCATGTGGAGTATGGGATGCCCAGGAGGGCCCCATGGGCAGCTGGTAGGGACAGAAAGCCTAGGGCTCAGGAGAGAGCTGGAGGGCTCTGGGGGGGTTATCTGCAAGATCCTTAAAGAACAACAACTTCCAATCCCCTCCTTTCACAGACAGGACCATGAATCACCTTGGAACTCAGATCACAAATTAAGTGGGTGGAAAAGCTGGGACCAGAATGATAGTCTCTACACTTCTGATTCTGCAGCTGGCCTTACTTTATTTTGGGGAAATCTGGGAGAAAGGTTGATACTAGGAAGTGTAGGGCAAGCCCACTTTCTGTCCTTCACCCTCCAAATCTACCCTGAAGCCTCTCTAAACCTTGAGTTAAGTACTCAGGTTTTGGCCAGTCCCACCCAGGGGACTCTGTCAAGACTCTGTATGTGCCCCTCTTGTCCTGGGGCTTCCTCAAGCCAAAGATGCATGGCCAAGCAGGGTCTATGCCAACCCAAGTGCTTGTCTCTCTGGCATCCTTATCTTCAGTCCTGGCCCCCGCCCTCCTTCATCACCTATGTTCCAATAACAAACCTGGTCAATACACAGAAACCTAAGGATTAATATACAGGTATCTTAGTAAAAATCCGCCTCTGGGGTTCACGCTCCAGGATGACATCATGAATTAGGTCTTTCCAGTATTCATTGTAAGCAGATTCTTGGAAAGGCACCAAAACAAGGTCCAAGTGACACCCAATTCTGTTATGGAAGATTCTGGCAGGTTTTTAGTAAGAATACCCCAAACTGTCAAATCAATGATCAGATAACGCAGCACTCAATGTTAGGAAGAGTGCTTTCAATCTGGTTTTGATCAATCTGCTTAGAGGACTGGAATCCTAAGTTGTGGAGCAAAAATGGACCATCGAGAACATCTAATTTAACTGAAACCCTGATTTGTCTCAGACGGGGTGGGGAACACATGGCCTTCTAGGCCCTTGGGTACAGCCTTTGATGAGTCCAAGTTTTACAGAACAAATCCTTTTCTGAAGGGGATTTTTCCTGTGAAGTCTGAATTCAGTCAGAGGGCCAGCTATGCCTCAAGGCTGCAGGTTCCCCACCCCTGGTATAAGACCACACAGGATTTGAACCCAGGGCCTCTCCACTTTTCGAGGCAGAGACTGTGTCACCTAAAGCCCCTGTTGCTCGGCCAAGGCAGATCGATGCCAGACACTGAGAGAGGTCTCTGCCCCTCGACCTCTGGGATCCAGGCAGAAGGGTGAGGACCCCCTGGCTTTTGCTCATGGGGTCAAGGGCCTCTGGAAGGATCTGAGCTGAAACTGGGGGCACCTTCTCATGGGCCAAAGACATTTGCATCTCGAGACTGCTCTACAGCCGCATTTTAGGGCAGAACATTCATCTTCTGTCCTCCAGGCACACAGATTTACTGAACTTAAATAAGCGGAGTGCCTTAGCCTCTAGTGAGAAAGGACGTCAGCAATGTTAACTGCTATGGTTTCCAAAGCTCCTTCCTCACAGCTCTGGAATGCTGGGAGTGCATTGGATCCTTCAGTTTATTTTCAGACCAGCCCAGGTCACAGTGCTAGTGAGGGTCTGCAGTGTAGGGCTGGAAGCCAGGTCTCCTGTTTCAGGGGCACCACTGGCATCTCCTAGAGGCACCTCAATGGTTCTCACTCAATTCATCAAAGTCTCAATTTAAAAGACCCCACAAGCATAATCAGTCTCCCTCCTTGTCTCCACCCCACCCCCACACATCATATACCAAATGGCCCAGAGCACCTACTTTTGAAACTCCCACTCTCTGTTGTCCAGCGGGCACACCTGCCTGGTTTTGAGCCAGCGGGAGATGCAGTGGAAGTGGAAGGCGTGCTGAAAGAGGAGGCAAAGTACATTAAGGAGGATGTCCCCCACTCTCTCCATTATGACCTCACGAGCAAAGCAGGGGAGAGGGATGGTGAGAGGAATCTGACAAAGCCTAAACCTCTCTCCTGCACATGTGGAGAGACTCATTCCAGAGGACACAGGGCAGATACTGCAGGAAGGGGGCCCTGAGTATGCCTTGCCCATCTGCGGAGGGGGCCAGCATGCAGCTCTCCCTACTCTGCTGCCAGCTGAGCCCTTCCCTCCCCAAGTCAGCCCACGGGCCCCAGCCTTCATGGCTTTTTCCTCAGGCCCATCCACAAGGACCCGGGCTAAGGAGACCAGCCCTCCCTCTGCTGCCCTCACAATGGCAAAGGTTGGCTTCCATCAGCACAGAGCAGTGCAGAGTCACTGAGAGGAAGCCCTGTGAGGGTCAGACTATGGTCAGCACAGTCAGGCATACTCTTCCTTTGTGACATGGACATGGAATTGGGGTGAAAGGACTGAGACAGCAGTCAGGAGGAGGTAAAGGGAAGGAGCAGAGAGTAAGGCCACTCCCTGGGAACCTGGAGGGAGTTAGCAGAGGGCCAGGATCAGCAATCCTTAGGGCTCCTACTCCCACACAACTGCCTATGGAGAATGACCTGTATATAGCAGCCAGTGCTGGCTGCCCCCAACTAAGGCCATGGGGCTGGATGAGGAAGCTGCCATCTAAGCGGGTCTGCAAGCATGTTCATTTTATAGCTTCCACCACGGCCTTGAACTTAGGGGAGGCAACAGGCCTTCAGCAGAGGCCTCATTCTGGGAGAAGGGGGAAGGAATTTTGTTAACTATCATAGTCACATTCAGGAGGAGTAAAGGCTAAAACCACTGCATGGTGGGCATGCTGGAGGAGGAGTATTGTGCCACACGGAGAGCTTGACAGTAACTGGGCCTGGCAACAGTCACAAGAGCTCACTGGGAAAGAGTGACAGAGACACTGGACCCCATTTTCCACCAGTGAGTGCTGGCCATGGGCTCTTATAAGGACAAGTTAAGCCAACCTCCTTGACCTTTAGCCCCTGAGTATGGGTCTGTGCCCTGTGGGGTTTCCCTGGCCCATACCAGCACCTCTTCTACCCTGCCCAAGATGGGCATGGCAAAGGTTGGCTGGCATAGACCTGGCAGCAGGATAACTTAGCTTTTCCTGACCTCCATCTTCCTCCTATGGGAGCAGCTACATTGCCTAGGGGTGAGACAGTCACCACATGGACTGTTTCCCTGTAACCTTGGTCTGAGAAAAGATTCCAGAGGAGCAGGGGCCCAGAGCCTATGCAGAGAGCAAAGGCCAGGGTCCTGTGCTGGATCCTAATTGTCTGGAGGTAGCTGGACAACAGCTTGGGAAAAATGCTCAAAGGGATTAGGAGAAGAGTCAGAGCTGGAAGGAAGATTAGGTCCAGAGAGGCTGTGACTTATCCAAGGTCCCACAAGTACCAAGCAGCCTTCTCATGGTGGTGAGGACTGGGGGGACCAAGGGTCAGAGGAGACTTCTCAAGCCCAAAGGGGAGCTTCTGGCCATCTCAAGGAAGTTCAGACTTCTCTGGGAGCCTTATGGTCTCAGGCCACATAGTGGGGAAAGTGGGCAGCACATGTAGATGACTTGACATCACTATGTGATCCTGACCATGAAGCCACGACTGGAGATTAGAATTTACTCGTCCCAGAGCACGTTCCTCTGCCCCAGGGAGCGGCACAAACACAGGCCAACAATGTGGCCTTGAATGCCTCCCCGGGAACGGCCTCCAGAAACAGCCAAGTGGCATCACTGAAAGAGCAAAGCGGGTCTGGCACCCATGTCTGCTGGGTTAACGCTGATTCAGCCCTAATTTATGCACCAACTTAGCTCCAAATTGCTCTGCAAAGACTTATCTGGCACCATCAAGCAAAGCGAACCCCACTCCGGACAGAAGGTGACAGACAAAACATGCCCAATGAGACATACGTTTTTGGCCATGGCCAAAAGGGGAATTTTCTTTGGCCTGACTATGCACATTTGGTACAAGGGTTTTCTTTATCTTTCCTTTTTCCCAGCAGGAAAGGGACAAATGAGAGGGAGAAAAAAAAAGTTTGTTAATTGAAAAGATAAAAAAAACAAACAAACCCAAAAGACCAATGAAGCAAATGTTTCAGGTGTTTGAAGGCCATTTCCAGGGAAGAGTTCCTTAAGCATTCTATATGGTACTGGAATAAATGTGTGGCCCACTGAAAGGACTCTCTAAAGCACGTTTGTTAAAAAGTCAGCCTTGCTATCGCCTTGTGCCCAGGGGCAGGGCTGCTTTATCTGCTGTGTTGGCCTTGGCATTCCTTTCACTGTCCACTGTGACCCACACAGGAGCTGGGAGCCCTTGTGAAGAGGACAGTATGAGCAAAGAAGGGGCCAATAGGAGTGCTATTTACAGCAGTGCTGTATAATGGCCCCTTGCAAATAGTTACTGGCCCAGAGAATCAATAAGTAAAGCCAGGTGAACGATTTTTAAAAACCTTACTGATCCCATACCCCTTGGGTGGAGCTGTGTGGGAATGTTTTCTATTTAACTGCAAAACTGACAGAACAGACTAGGAGTAATACATCTACTGGTACTTAAAGATGTTTCTCTTACATTGCAGACTCCCCATGCGACAGTACATTCTTCAGAGGTGGCAGATGCTTGGTTGGCTTGACATTCTATACCTGTGGGAACAAGATTACACAATCTCAGGAGAAGGAACCCTTTTACCTGTCTGTGATAGCAAATGTCTATGCACTGTGACAACTACTGCAAGGGGGTGTGTAGAAATGGGGGAAGCAAAGCTAAGAAAAATTGGCATGTGCACAGAGTAGGTGGAAATCACATTATTCAGGTTTGAAACCTTACAATCTCCTTTCCCTTTCTTCTACTCTTCTGAGTACCATCTAGTCCTGACCCTTTTCCAACGCATCCTCTGCATCACCACCCGCGTAATCTTCCAAAGGCCCTACTCTCATAATTCTCCTGCTCCAACATTTCCAATGGATTCCTACTTCACAGAGCTCGATTCCTGGCATTTGGTGTCCTCCCCCATCTAGCTTTAACTTACATTTCTTTCCATCACACTCCTGATCTTCTAACGTTTGATGCTTCAATCATACCAGACTGACAGCTCAAGCCCCTCTTGCCATATCTTTGTTTCCCCTATGCCCAGAATGGATTGTCTCTCCTCCTCAACCCTGCTAACATCCTTCTCTCCCTTTGGCGCCCAACATGACTCATGAAGGTTTCTCTGAAACACAGAATCTCAGACTTCAGACCCCTTCACTGACTCCAAGCTGTACTGAGCAGGGATCCCTTCTGCAAGCTGCTTGAGTCCCACCTTGCTGGATCAGTAGAGTTGTCTAACCCTTCCTGGTTAGAAGCCACCTCTAGTGGCACAGTGAGTAGAGTGTCAGCCCTGGAGTCAGAAGGACCTGAGTTTGGATCCGGCCTCAGATACTTAACACACAGACAAACAAAATCCTAGCCATGTGACCTTGGGCAAGTTACTTAACCCCAACTGCCCTCCAAAAAGCAAAAAAAAAAAAAATTACACAGTTAGAGGCAGCTAGGTGGCGCAATGAGTAAGAGCTCCGGCCTTGGAGTTGGGATGACCCGAGATCGAATCCGGCCTCGGAAAATGAGCACCCATACATAAATAATGACTGGCCATGTAACCCTGAGCAAGTTACTTAACCCCAATTGCTTTAAAAAAAAAAAGTAGCCACCTCTTTTTCCTCAAATTTCTTGTGAATTTCTTTGGCCTTCTCCTGTTCTAATTTGAGCTATTTGGGCATATTTCCTTTGGCCCATGAGAGGACAAATTTCTTGAGGTCAGGGTCTGAGGATTAATCCTTTCTTTGAACACTGCTTTACATAGAAGTACTTAATGTTTGTAGAATTCAACTGTCTTACATGTAAACTTGGCAGTAACTTGTCCTTTAAAAACAGAGAACTACAGGAAAAATTATAACCATGTGCTGACTGGAAAGGTGGGTCCAAGAGCCCAGGCAGCCAGCTATTGAATGAAGATGAGAGGCCTCCAGAAGTTTTTTGAGGGATCTGCTTAACAGAGGGCCCCCACTTAAAGAAGCATTTCACTTTCCCTCTCTTTGATCCACTCATTGCACTCATTCCCAAGGGCTCATCCAAATGAAGGCCTAAAGCTACTGCTTGTCTGAGGGACAGCAAATGACCACACAGGTTCTCAAGGACTAGAGGGACAACAATTAGAGGAGGATAGAAATCTAACCAAAGGAGAAAAGTCATGACTAGGGTAAGAATTTCGGAGCCCAAGAGTGAGGATCAGAACATCACTGGCTTTTCTCCAAAGGTGGTGAGCTTTCTAGTTTGGTGATGTTCTAGCACAGTGTTCTATACAGAAAAGAGACTATTTGTAGAAATACACTAGTTAAGTGCAATCTTCATTATTTATGAAGAGCCTGATTATAATGATGCCCTTTCTTGGTCAGAAATTTCCTGAAATAACACAGGTGGCATAGGGGTAGGCACCAGGATATCAGATGAGGAGGGTTATGAAATTAAAAAACAAACATATTTAAAACAATGATCAAATGAATGAGAAAATATAAAATCTGCATTTGACAGTTTGGAGGCAGAGAAGAAAGGACAGGTCAAAGTTAGGTGAATCCAGTGTCTGACTTGGGTCAAGTCAGGGAACAACAAAAGAAATGATCCTGGGGCGGCTAGGTGGCGCAGTGAGTAGAGCGTTGGCCCTAGAGTCAGAAGGACCCGAGTTTGGATCTGGCCTCAGACACTTGACGCACACAGAAACAAAAACCTAGCCATGTGACCTTGGGCAAGTTACTTAACCCCAATTGCCCTCCAAAAAGAAAAAAAAATGATCCTGAGGAAGGCCATGTCCTGCAGACCTGTGTAGGCTCTAAAAGAAGTCAAAAGATGGCTCAGCCCACAGAAACTACCCGGACTAGGCATTCACCAGTTCTTTCCTGGGGAACATGAAAACACCTGGCTGGAAGGAAGCAGACCCTGTCCTCTGCCAGTTCCCTTCCCCTCCCCCAATCACTTTAACAAGTCATTACATTTAATGTCTGCCAAGTTGTCCTCTTGTGATTTCAGGGGCTCCCTCCCTGTCTCCCCCGCACATCAACTCTCCCCTTTTTCTGATTCAAGGCCTGAAATTCTTTTAATAAGGAAAAGGCCCTTCATTTCACAACTCATGAGTCTACTTGAATTCAGCCAATATTTGCCAACTGCATGCATCATGCTAGCTAATGAGAAAAAGTCCAAAGCCAAACAGTCCCTGTTCTCAAGGACCTTACATTTTACTAGGTGATACCACCATGGAGAGAAGACGGAAAATGGCTGGTTAGAGTACAAGACAGAAGGATTGACTGCAAGGAAGTATATTCAATGAAGTTAGTCAACAAGTACTTATCAAGGCCTAGGAGAATCAAGGCGCAGCAGTGAACAAATGGGAAGAGATCCCTTTTATTTTACTAAAACGGAAAGGATGGCTATCAAGACAACAGTGGGAGCTGAAGAGAGGTCACCGAGGAAGAGGAAACATGGCAGAAAGAGGCTGAGGACAAAAAGGAGACAAGAGAATTCTGTCCCATGGGCCCCATTTAATTTAAACTGGAAGGGTCCAATGGAAGCCACGTAAAGTCTGCATTGAGTTATCTGGCTCGCAGTACAGTGAAGGCAGATGGTTCTACCTGACATGAATTTGCCTCTCCAGTTCAGGGCACACAAAGTATTCACTGATTTCAGGAAGAGACTAATTACTACTGACAGAACAAGAAGGTGATCTGAACCTTCTGAGAAAATGTTCATGGTGATCAGCAGGTTTGAATAACATAACCTCAAGTGCACTGGGCATTTTCAAAGGGTACTGTCAGGTACGTTACAAACTTAGAATCGATGTTGGTCATGTCTTGGTCAATATCCTAGTGCTAACAACCTTTAGTCCCAGCCTATCTGCACTAATACTGGCCTCCCATGTTTGGCAGGGTACATGTTCATTCAAGGAGGGAGAGGCTTCAGGTCAAGCTATTAAAACAGTGAACAGAGAGGAGGATGACTTGGTCAAACCAGAATCCAAAAAGGAGGGCAATCTTGATAGCTCAAATGTTTTTTGAGATCCTCAGATGATCAGACATTGGCATGTAAGCGCTTGATAAGCCATTCTTATATAACTTCAATACAGCACCAAAAATATCAATGAATGTACGTTCATGAGAATCTTGGAGAGGCAGCATCCCTAAGCTATATTCATTCAAAAAGGTCTAAGAGAAAACCCACGAGGAAAGAGAGCAAACATGGACTTAAATCTCTTCATGATACCAGTAAGGCTGGTTCTCTAACAGCAACTAACACTAGTTTTTATAATAAATAGTTATTTGAGGGAATAATGGGAAATGTGCAAAAAATTTTAAATGGCAACTTTTACATGAGACCGAACCCAAGTCTGATCCTCTTACTTCTAGGCAAGGACCAATGAAAGCATCAAACCAGACACTGTCGTGGTTGTAATCAAAGACCACACCCACACACATTTAAGGCTGTACATATGTTCTTCTGTGATTGGCATCTTTCAAACAGACATACAACACACACATAGGATATTTACATATGTACTTGTAATTTCTTGGAAGCTGTGGATTTGCCCACATTTGAAAGAGAAACACTACCCATTTCCTTTCTCCCTTTAAAAAAGCCTCAGACCCACAGATAAACAAAAAGGTGCTACCTAAAAGAAAGCCAGTCTGCCCAACCACCAATCAATACACTACAAAACTGTAAGAGCCAGGATTGCTTCCCACCGGCAACTAATGAGTTTTATTTTTTAATTTAGAAAATGTAGCTATGATTACAGACTATTTCCCCTGGCTGATAATTTAATCATGAAAATATATCACAATTTCCTGAAGCTATTTCAAAATTAAAGAACTAAATTTGGGTGTCTGTAGGTTTATTGGCCTAATTGCTGACTACAAAACAAACCATTTTTGCACATTAACTCCTGGAGATGGGCTGGTTGATTTCCTTGTCCTTATTACTAAAAGGATAGCCATTCAACAGCATGTGTTGAGCAGCCACTGTGTCCCAAGTGGCATATAAAGATGTAAATAAAATTCCCTCTGAGCTACTGGATTGGGAATCTGAAGTTCTGGTGATTCTCCATCAAGATGGAGATACAAAGTGCTTTCCCTTAGTCTTCTGACCTTCCCTGCAACCTGTACCCAACAAACAATGGCCCTGAAGGAGCATTTCATGACTGTTTATTTTTCTTGTCACTATTTCTTGATGCCTTTTTGTGCCTGGGCAGAAGAGTCAAGATTATAGAGAGAATCAACAGTCTCTCTTTCTTCTGTTCATTGGGAAGTGTGGCCTTTCCCTATTTCTATGTGAATAGATTTATTTTCAGTTAGCCCTGCCTCCAAGTCAACAGTAAAAATCCCTGTAAAAGGTGCACAGCTTAGATGCAGCACTCTTCACTTGGAATCGCTGTGAAGAAAAGGGGTCCAGCTTGGTCAGCCAGGAGCCCTGCCACCTTCTCCTTTCCATCTCCCCTCCCCCAATGACTTACAAAGGTCCATAATGTGGTTCCTGCAGATGGCACAGTTGTCAACCACAATATCCCAGGCCCAGAGGGCCACTGCATTCCACTGCAAAGAAAAAAAAGGGGAGAACAATGCACACACTGCACAATTCTTATAAGCAACACATCCATCTTGCTGTACCAAACTGCAGCTATTATTTCTTCAGCCAAATGGATTGAGAAGTCAGAGGAGTCTTTATGTGACAAAAGTTACACTAGTCTAAATCAAAGGGGTCCGTTTGGACACAACTACCCCCTGCCAACTCTCCAAAAGACTTAAACAGGCTGAGCCAAGGAATAAGGAGCCATTTCTTAATTAGCTTTCCCAATTACCTAGAGAGCGCTAACAAGTGCCAGACGCCCCGGGGGCTCCGAGGCCCATGGGGGGCTCCGAGAGCTGGGTGGCCTTCCACAGAGACTACCAGGCCAGCTGCGGCTGCCCCAAGGGCTAGTCCTGGGATGAGACCCCGGCATAAGTGGGCTTGGGAACTGCCCCGACATCACTTCTAAACCTCCTAAGTCCCAAGTGACAGACGGGCTCGAAGGCCTCTAACTCCCCCACCCACCCAGGGGGCGAAGGGACCCCAGTTCTGCTCCTCAGTGTGACTGCACCTTAGGGGAGCGCTGCGGCACCAGCTGCACCCCAGGAGCCCTCATTCTTGACGTCTTCATTTACTGTACTTTATGAAGGGCGCCCAAAGCCTTAAGACTTATAACTGCAGGGAGGTGCTGCCAAACCCGTCAATCCCCGCCCCCCCATTCGTTTAGGAGGCAATGCTCGGAGGTCCACTGGGACGGCAGCAGCCCTCTTCTCCAGGCCCCCCCATTTAACGTCAGGGGGCTGGGACTCGCGTTCTTAGGGGGAAGCCCACAGGGTCGGGACGTGACAGGAACAAGGGGCCTGGGAGGAGCCGCGGGACAAAGCGGCTGCAGAGGAGGGGGCGGCTGAACCCTGGCCCGGGGAGGGAGCAAAGGAGCGGGTGGGGCGTCCCCCGAGGCATCACGAGACCCCGGGCTCGGCTGGGCTCGGGAGGCGGGGAGGGGCTGGCCTGGGCGGGGCAGATCCGGCCCCACCCCCGCCCCTCCCGGCCGCGCTGCCGCCACCTCCCCCAATGACAGCTCTGGCTCTCGGCTGCGGTGCAGGAGCCGCAGCCCGCAGGCCTCCCAACAACGGCCGCGCCCACTGGTCCGTCTCGCTTCCTCGCCGGGCAGCCTCGCCGGCGCCCATTGGGCCGCGGCCCCGTCCATCCCCTCCGAAATCCCGCCCACTTCCGTTCTCCTGTGGAGAACCGGGTACCCCAGCAACGCCGGGGAGCGGAGGCCCCCCCAGCCCAGCCGTCCCCCGCTCGGTCCTGCAAGCGGACCCGCGCCCCGCCGGCCCCTCTGAGGAAGGCTCCGGGCAGGTCCGACCTTTTTCACTTCAAAGCGCTTCTTGCCGGCGCCGCTGTTGGTGCCACTGGGGGTGTCCACATCCATCGCCGCCGCCATTTTGGAAAGCGAGTGCCCGTCGCGCGCTCACTGCGCCTGCGCGGCAGCGCAAGACTCCCCCTCCCGTCTCGGTCCTCCTCCCTCTCCAGCCCCGCCCCTCCGGCGTACGGAGGCTCCTGGGCGTGGCTTCTTGCCCCGCCCCTTAAAGGCGCTGGTCGGGCTACACCCCCCCCCCCCTTTCTCTCCGGGTTGTCACTAGGGTTGCTCAACCCCATAGGGGGCGGGGCCGGACAGGGAGGGGCCGAGTGAGCCCAGCTGAACCTAAAAAGCACCCCCCCCACCCGCGCTGAGCCCCAGGAGGCTCCGGCCCCCCCCCCCATACACAGCCCCTCATCCCCAGGAGCTACAGCCCCCGAGCCTGGAGTGATGCTGGGAGGCCACCCCGGCCCGTGCCCACCCCCTCGTCACCGCCCCCCCCCCTACCCGCCCCAGCCCAAGTACGCACTTGCAGACACGTACCCACGCGCGTGCACACGTACAGTTCCTCCACCTACGCAGTGTCTCCTCCCACCTCCGCGAGATTGGGGGGGGGGCGCCCTCGTTCCCCATGGGACCTCCAGGAGCTCTCTGGGCCTCTGAAACTCCAGCGTCCCCCTTACACTTCCAAATCCCCATCCTCCAAGATCGTGTCTTCCTGGTCCCTGACGAGAGGAGACCTCGTCCAGCCCTTCCCAAAGAACCCTCGAGACTCCCCTCCGGCTCCCAATCTCCAGTTTCCCTTGTTACCCCCGTACACGCCCTTCCCCTAAGGCCCTAACTCCATCCTAGGCCTCTGCTGCACCTCTAAAGCACTCTTCCGCCCCTCTCTGATCCCCAAGTCTTCTCCAGCACACCCCCGCTACTGCCCCCCAATATGTCCAAGACTGCACCTCCTTTCTTGGGACCCCGCTACCTTTCCTGAAGCTTCCCCCACTGTCAACCCTCAAGGATCTTCGGGGTCCTTGAATCTCTTGAATTTCCTGTAGATTCCCCTCCCCTCCAACTCCACAAAGCCCTCATATCCCTCGGGGGTCCCCATATTTCAACAATTTCTCCTTTTCATCTTCCACAAGAACCTACAGCGTCGCCCGTCGTTCCCCAATCTTCCGGATACAAAAACCCATTCCTTCACTACCGGCCCTTCCTCTTCTAGCTTTCATAGGCTTTTTCATTTAACGCTAGAGGCGATGGGCCAGAACAACTTGGTGCTTCAGAGCCCCCCTCCCTCCCAATAGGTGTCTTCGAGCAAAGGCTGTACAGGAAGGGCCCTTTGGAGAGGGGAGCATCTCTGTTCACCGTCTAGCTGGCGCCGAGGTTCCAACCCAGAAACTAATTCTTTGAAATTTGAGGCTATTTTTAAAATATGGGACCCCTTTATGAGCCTCTAACTGACCCACCACCCTCATTACTTAAGAGAGGAAATTGAGACCTAGAGAAGGAAAGGTAGCAGAATTAGGATCAACTGCCCTTTTTCTAATTCCAAATTCAGCTTTTCCCCTAGGGTTTCGTTCTCTCCCTAGCTCTGGAAATGCCGCTTTGGGTTAACCGTCACCACCTTTCCTCACCTGCCAGGTGAAAGAACTGTGCTGTGTTAAAGTGGGCAGGTGCTCTGGGAGGCTATGATGACCCAAGACAACCTCCTCCCAGCAAGCTTGGACGGCTGGAGGCCAAGGGAAAGCCAGGTCCCTGTCTCTGGATGCCTGTTTTTCAGACATTCAGAGTTTTGATGTTGGGAAATGAGATCTAGAACGTACTCTCCTACACTAAACAGCAGGTCTTTTCCAACCTCTTTTTAAAAAACCAGAGCTGGGTAGGTACACAGGTCTAAAGGTGAGTAGATACAGATGGTGCATATTATAGATGGAACAGTTATTAAGTGTTTGCTGTGAGCCAGGAACCATGCTAAGCAGTGAGCTCACTGCAGACAAGTGTGCACCACACTTTATACCTTCCCATGCCACTGGACATGACAAGATGGGATATTTTTCTTCCTTACAATTTTTTATAAGGTATATTTTGATCTCCTTGTAGCTCTCAACAGGTTTCCATGCTTGGTCATTGTATTCCCAGAGCTTACTTGGCACAAAGCACTTAAATACTTCATTCATTCTTTCCTCCTCACTCTGTGGGAGCCTTATTAACCAGCTAACCCACAATCATTGTATTTCTTATTGTCTTGCCCATCGGGGCCATTTCTAAGTGTTTCTCAGGTTTCACCTTGACCAGACTCCTCAACTCTAACAAGTCTGAACCCTGATGGTAAATTCATGACTCAGAGGCCTTCTCTTGGTCAAGCCCCTTCATTTTACAGATGAGAAAACCGGGTTCCAGAGAGGTTAGAGCAGGGCCTCAGAGGCACAAGATTCATTATACTCACTCTCCAGTTAGAGGCTTTCATGGATTGAAATCTGCTCGCGAGAAAATGGGACAGCAGCGGACTGTGACCAAGGGAGGCCTTGCAGTGGCTACCCCCCAAAAAGGCTGCTGCCTATGCTCTGTTTCCTTGTCTTACTCATTGCTCTGATGCCAGCATTGAACAAAAACAGAGCTGTCATGGGGTGAGCCCAGCCTTGCAGAGATACTAAGGCTTTAATACATGGGCTGTGCTGATCCAAAGAGCTTTTATTGGTCCAAGTTTTTTTTTTCCTTTTTGGAGGGCAATTGGGGTTAAGTAACTTGCCCAAGGTCACATGGCTAGGTTTTTGTTTTGTGTGTATGTTAAGTGTCTGAGGCCAGATCCATCAGGTCCTTCTGACTCCAGGGCCGACGCTCTCCTCACTGCGCCACCTAGCCGCCCTGGTCCAAGTTTTAAGATGATAATTATTCCTTATCCAAGTGGGGGTTAAAATTCCAGCCCCAAAGGCTTATTTCTTATTTCCTCTTAGGATGAACTAAAAGTCAAAGGCTTGGATGAGGGCAGGTGAGGGTCTTCCTGTGTCCTGCCCTAGTCAGGTCATACCTGGACCATCATGTTCAACAGGACGGTAGGCTGGGAATGGGGCCACCTTTTAGGATGGGTGAAGAGGGTGCCCAGATTGAACCATCTGAGCATCACTGAAGGAACTGACCATGTTTACTCTGCAGAAGATAAAGGCTCCTTGTCTCACAAGCGTCTGAAGGCCTCATTTAGGGAAGAAGGATTAAGTTTTTTCTGCTTGGCCCCAGAGTCCACAGACCCTGGAGAATTGTTACAGAGGCAGATTCTGGCTCTGCATCAAGGGAAACTGATGAGAGCATAGCAAAAGTAGAGAGGGCTGCTTGGGGGGTAATGGATTCTTCTTGGGAGGTCTTCAAAGGCTGGACAGGGCCATATGTTGAATGGGGCTTTTGTGGACGAGATTCATTCAGAGGTTAGCAGTCAGATTAGATAGTTCTTTCTACTCCATCATGACAATTTCCTTTGGGGGGAGTGGAAGCAAAAGAGCAGTGGGATTTCCTATTATCAAGAAATGTTGGGATGGGAAGGAGCCTTAGCGATCCCTTTGTCCAGTGCCTTCATTTCAAAAGGGGGCATGTAGGACCCTCAAGAAGTGAACTGCTCAAGGTCACACAAGCCAAGAAATGAGAGTCCAGCCTAAGATCCAGGTCTGAAGCCTAGAGAACTTTCTACTCTCCACCTTTCTTCTGGAAACCCCTCTGGGGTTGACTGGAAATAGCTGCACCTGACAATTTCATGCTTTCCATGATTTAAGTCGTGTGTTTTCTTCTAAGAATGGAGGTTGGGGAGCCACTTGATAGACAGGAAGGCTCTGCATTTCCTTTTTCTTACCTGTATATCCATGTACATTATTCAACATCCACTATCAAGCACCGCTTTGGGGACTGAGATTTGCCTGGTCACATAGTGTAAGAAGTGGGACCTGAATCCAGATCTCTCCCAGATTCAAAGCTTGGCTTTCTATCTACTATGGCGGAGGGCCTCTCACTTGTCGTGTTAGCTGAGAGATCTTGCCTTTGTCTCCAAAGGATTTCCCCTGGAAGGCTTATGACACGTGCTCTACGTTCCAGTCAAATGGGAATCCTTGTCCACCCACCTGTTTCCTGCTTCCATGCATTTGCTAACCCTTCTCTCAGGTCTGGAAAGGACTACAGCCCTCTATTTTTTTTTCCACATGCTTTATTAACTTCTGGTTTACATCTTTCATTTCTGTCAGATTGTGAGTTACAATTTTTTCCCCTACCCACCACCCCAGAATAACAGTCATACAGGGATATCCCTTCATCCAATCTGCTTTCTCCCATCTCTTCTCCCATACCCCCTTCGACTTTTCCAGTAGGGTGAGGTGAATCCCCGCACCCCATTGCCTGTACATCTTATCTCCCAATTATATGCAAAATAGTATTAATCATAGTATTTATATATTTTCTTTAAAAATTTGATTTTAAAAGATAAGCAACTCAGTATATGCTGTACATGTCTAGTTATGCAAAACATTACCATAGTAGATATATTGTAAAAGACTGACTCTATTTCCCTCCCTCCCATCCCACCTTCCACCTGGTCCACTCCCCACCTTGATCCTGTCCCTCTTCAAAAGTGAGTGCTTCCAACTTCCCTCCCCCACAGCCCGCCCTCCCCTCCACCACCTTCCCCCATCCCCCTCACCCCCACGCTCCTGTAGGGTGGGACACCCTATTTAGTATGCATGTCATTCTCTCCCTGGTCCAAATTCAATGAGAATAAGGTTTTGCCTTTTTGCCTTCCTGTTCCTCCCCTCCCCTGCAACCACCTTCCCCTGCCTCCTCTACACATGACACTTCACCCCATTGTCTCTCTCCATTTCCCCTCACCATATTACTCTCTCACCTCTCAACCTCATCTTTTAAGTATCATCCCTTCCTATTAAATTCAACCTGTGCCTTCTATCTATGTATACCTGAAAACATATATACACACATTCACATATGTATTCATATGCCCATATACCCTTCTTCAACTATTTTCATACTGAGAAAAGTTTCATTAGTTACAGTTATTGTTTTTCCATGTAGGAATGTAAATAGTTCAACTTTGATAAGTTCATAGTGATTTCTTTTCCCTGTTTACCTTCTCAAGCATCTCTTGCTTCTTATATCTGAATGTCAATGAATGTTTTCTATTCAACTCTGGTTTTTTCCTTAAGAATGTTCTAAAGTCCTCTATTCCACTGAATGACCAAATTTTCCCCTGAAACATGATACTCAATTTTGCTGGGTAGGTGATTCTTGGTTTTAATCCCTACTTCTTTGACCTCCAGAATATCATATTCCAAGCCCTTCAATCCCTCAGTGTAGAAGCTGCCAGATCCTGTGTTATCCTGATTGTGTTTCCACAATATTTAAATTGTTTCTTCCTGGCTGCTTGTAATATTCTCTCCTTGATCTGAGAATTCTGGAACCTGGCTACAATATTCCTAGTAGTTTTCTTTTTGGGATCTTTTTCAGGAGGTGATTGATGGATTCTTTCAACCTCTATCTTGCCCTCTGGTTCTAAAACATCAGGGCAATTTTCGTTGAGATACAGCCCTCTTATTTTGATGGCCTTCCTCCCTCCAGTGCCTAAGTCAGAAGTCACCTCATTCAAGAACTTCTCTGACCCCATTCTACCAAAAAATGATCTTCCCTGTGGGCAGTTTTTCCGACTAGGGCAGGGGTGGGAAACCTTTGGCATTGGGGCCACATGTGGCTCTAGGTCAAGTATGACCCTCTGACAGAATCCAAACTTCATGGAACAAATCCCCTTCATAAAAAAGATGTTTTGTAAAACTTGGACTCAACTTGGGCTGCACCCAAGGACCTAGATATTTGGGCTTTGATTTTTACACTGACCCTTTCCTAATACTTCCTCCCTTTCCGGGCCCCATTGGATCCTTGAGCTAATGAGTGCTTTGTGAAAAAGGAATTACTTACACCTTTAATCCCAGAAGAAACCTTTGGCTTCTAAAACATGACAATGAGGCCAGAAGCAATCTACAGTATATTGCAGTTTAATTTTTAAATACTGGTAACATTTTTTTCCCTTGTTGGGAAATACCTGATATCTTGGTGGACAAGTCTTTACAAAGTAACAGCATTTTATCCAAATTCAATATTCATAGAAAGTATAGCAAGTTCACAAAACTGTCAGAATGCTGGTTGAGATCAGCCATCCCATGAGCAGACCATGGCTATTCCCCACCATGAATCTGCCATCATTTCCCCATGGGTACAGGAAGCAGAGGACAGTCGGGAACACCCAGCTGTTCTGTGAACTTGGGAAGAGCCTTGGAATAAGAGAAGAGACAGAGTCTTCCCTCAAGGGAGCCATGAGGTATTTTGTGATTCAACCTTTCTCTCCTGTTCCAGTTAAGGATGGGCTTAGCACAGCATCTGAGCAAACTCATCAGCTTAAAGGGATACTACCCTCAGGACAAAGATTTTGTTAGTTCCAGTCTGATTTTAACACTGTTTGACTAAATAGCAAAAATGAGACCAAAATCACAAAGTCCCCCAAGCCTCAGCCGACCTCCCTACCTCCTCAAAAGCAGCAGCCAATTTCCTCTGTTATTGCTGGACCTTCTCTCTGCCACCATGGGAAAAGCAGAGGAGCTTTCTGTGGTTGGAGCTGAGCAGGTCCTAACTCCCTGAGGGACTCACCCAGCGACTTTGAAGACAGACTCTGATGCCTCTTAAAATGACCCTTGCTCTCAGTGAGGAGGGGAGGCTTTCTAGAATGAATTCCAACACAGGTGCTCTGAGATCAGACACATTATAAAGGACACCCACCTAATAGGGACACCTCAGCAGTGGGGCTGCTTTCTCCTCTCTTCACCCAGAAACCAAGGAGGAAAAAAACAGATTCTTTCTTGATATAAATAAATATAAATAGCAATGGCCACCTTGAAACAAGTTCACTGTGTGTCGATGCAGTGTTCCTCAAAGTTTCCTCAACTCACTCAGGAAAGAAAAAAGAGTAAAAGTATATTTGAGTTTCTTCCCTGCCACTGCCTAATCAAGTTTTCATGTGAGGGTGTGGGTGGACATTGAAAAGATCAAATACTTTTCTGGCTGGAAGATGGGATCTTTATGGGATGCACCCAGGCTGCACCCTGGGTAGAACAGTCTGGTCTCCAAACCCCAAAGCTAGCAAAGCCAGATACCTCATAGAATAGTCTTTGATATGACTGTGCTTGGGACTTTGACCTTGAGAGCACCAGTTGTTCAGTTCAAGTATCCAGGAGGAGCCGGTGGGGATGCTGGCAAAGACTGAACAATGGCCAGAGCATCACCCCAATTCTGCTAGAAGGTACACTTAGAGCTCTAGGGCCCAGAACCAAGAACAGAATGACTTGAAAGTTTCTTTGTGAGGGAAGGAGGAGGTAAGTATCAAAGTAAGCAAGCCGTTCTGCCCAAGATTGGCTGGTTTCTTAGCTAGCAAGTTGAAGACTTGTTACTCTGTGTTCTTTCACAAGGAATGCTATGTAGAAAGAAAAGGCAAGCTTTTATTCAAGGACCCCAAGTAAAAAGAAGCCCTTCTGTCTTGCCTGTCTCATCTCCATTTAAGGTGGGGAATGCCAAGCCCAATTTGGGGCCCAGGCGAGGGAGTGTGTGTGTTCGCATGCATGCTCAAGGTCAGGGTTGTAAAGGGACATCTCAGCTCTCTGGGCCTCCTTGTGGACACCTGCTCCAGCTGTCCAGCCACCCCGGGCCCCATCTTGGAGGGGATGGGGGGGGAAGGGCAGCCCGGATATAATTTGTAACACTTTGCCTCTGTAACATTATCCTTGCCTCCCAATGGAGAGCCTGCCCATCTGCCTGCCTTTGGCTTCCTCCATATCTCTCTCCAGTCTTCCTATCAGATAGGCACCCTTCCAGGACTCCACAAAGGGTGTCACTTCTCAAGCTCGTTGCCCTGATGTGTTTATTAAACAATCCATGGCCCTTTTACTGGCACTTCGTGAAGCTGGGGCTTTGATTTTTACACTGACCCTTTCCTAATACTTCCTCCCTTTCCGGGCCCCAGCACCAAGGCCAGAGCTGGGTGTGCCCAGAGGGGAGCAGGGACAGCTGAAGGCTCATCAGAGGCTTTATCAGCATTAGCACTGCCCTTAGCAAAATGGTGGGAGAGACAGCAAGTCTCCCCTGCCCAGATTATGCTGCAGCCTCAGGAAGGAGGCAGGTGACGTTTCTGTGAAAACTGGCCAGAGAAGAGAGAGGACCTGAACAAGGAATGGGAACCACTCAGGGAGGGTAAGATATAGGAAGGCATGAGAAGGTGAGGAAAAGTGTGGCTTTTCAGGGTCTATCCAGAACCAAGCACCTCTCCTGCCCTCTAAGCCACAAGAGCAGATAGAATGGACTCCAAGCCTTCACATGCAATGAGGTTGTAGCCTCACCAGACAGTCAACCAAAGTCCTGGACATAAACGGTCAGCTAAAGGTTTTTGGTTGTAGGCTGTGGGAAACAACAGGCATAAGGCCCCATTCACCCAACCGAAGACCCATGAGAAAGAAGAAGAGGAGAGAGGAAGGAGAAGCCAAGAGCTTCCTGCCTGATTTCCAGGTCAATGACTGGTGGTCTCTAGGGCAGGTTCAGAAAACGCATTATATGGAAGTCTTAAGGATGGAGTCCCTGGAAGCAGGAACACATAGGGCTTGATTGGGAGAGCAGGAGATGGACATCTTTTTTTCTGCCTTTGACAATGAATGATTTACTAATTAAAGCCAAGGGGGGATGGTTGCCTCACCCACCCTTTACCTTTAAACCTTATGCTGGCCTAAGTCACTAGCGGTGTGCAGATGGTTCCTCCTTTTTCCAGAGCTGTGTTCATGTATAGTTGAATAATTCCCTCTTCAGGCTTCCCAAGTATAAAAGGAAAATGTCCACATAAAGACTCCCCCCAACTCCCAAATAAGGAAGTATATACCTCTATATATGCATATACACATATGTACGTATGTGCATATACATATACGTGCACAAACATCTACTTCAGAATGTGCATTTGCACATCCCCAGAGGATCCGTGAGGTGTGTATGTGCGGATATGGGATATAGGTCAAGAGCCCCGGTCACAGATCTGCTCCACGTGGTGCATCTCTTTGGGGCAATCTGCAGACAGAATGAGCGGCGAGCCCTCGGTCACCAACACATCATCCTCAATGCGCACACCAAGCCCTCGGAATCTCTCAGAGGCGTCACAGTCATTTTCAGGAATATAGATGCCTGGGCAGAGAAGGGGAGGGACACGGTGACTGCCCAGTACAAGAAAAGGCAGCACAGGACAGCTTCCAAAGCATCTTTAGCTGGAAAAATCCAAGCTACTCGTAGCCATATAAAGAAATGCTCCAAGGCACTGAAAAGGAGAGGAAGGCAAACTCAAGCAGCTCTGAGGTCGCACCCATGTCATGTCCACTGTGCTGACGGATGGTCCAGCTGTTCTGGAAAGGAACTGAGAACTGGACCCCCAAAGTTACTAAACTGGCCGAGAAATAACACTGCTAGGCCTATACCAAAGAGATAAAAAGGAAGAGGAAAACATCTTCTATGTACAAAAATACAGCAGCTCATCACAGCAATGAGATGGAAGTGAGGGGAGGACTCATTAGCTGGGGCATAGCTGGACAAACTGCCATACATGTATGTAAGGAAGGGACCCCGAGAGCATTTTGGTGGGAAGACTTGCATGAACTGGTACAGAGTAAGGTGAACAGAACCAGGAGGAGAAGGCACACTCCTTATCTTATCGGAGGGGCTAAGGCGCTCCCACCACTCTTGCAGGGGTTGATGCCCAATGAAGAGTTGATGGAGTTAGGACTAAAACCTATTTTGGACATGGCCAATATGGAAAGTGTGTGACTGTCCTGTGCTTACTTGTTGCAAGGACTGGTTTGCTTTTTCTTCTTCTTTTCCCACTAGGAAGGGAGAACAAAAGACAAGTTTCTGCCACCTTCCCTGCAGAACAAATGCTGCTGTGGCCGAGGCTTAGCTAGGCTCCTTCTGACCCTGGAAGTGAAGGCATGGCATGTTTCTGGTGGGCTGGAACTAAAAAGGGCCAGGGGAAGACAATTCCATCTCCTGCATCTCTGTTAACTCTGCTTCTCACCAGGTCCTCAACAGGGGATATCTGTGAGGATGTCACTGAGGACCAACAACTTCACTTTACCTTTGAAATAGTTTCAATGGGAGCAGAGAGATAGGGAAGACCTAGCATAGATGCTACTGAGGAGCTAAGAGACAGAACACTTCCCATGAGAAACAGCTTTGAAATTTTCCCTTTTAAGGCCTCAAGGGGATGTCCTCAGTGGAATAATCAGGCAAAAAAATGAAGCAAAAGAAAATTCTACAGTGCACCTCCCTGAAGCCCCCTGGATCCACTCTATGGGGCAGGGAGGAGCCTGCCTTCTGAAATGCCACAACCAAGATGGGACCACAGTGGTCAAAGGGCAGCCTGGATCCGCAGGGCGTGAAAGCCTTTCTAGCTCCAGTCTCTGCAATTTCATAACCGAAACATTTGGACTCTCAAATGGGATAGCTGGAAGCAGAGGTCACTGGTTCATGAGCTAGAGACGGCATCTGCAGCTATGGCAGTGCCCCAGATTTCACTCTCAACATCACAGTATCAGCCACATCAGGTGACCCATTAGACAGTCACACCTTTCTCTGAGGCAAATGAGAAAGCACAGGGAAATATCAAGAGGCAATAGAAAGCTGGGTAGTCCTGCAGGGTGCCCTGAGGAGGTGCTGTGGCTGAGAACGGGAGGATCTGCCAAACAAGCCACTACCTGAACAGCTCTGGGGCCTTTACAAAACGAGGTTGAGCTAGGAAAAGGAGGACAAAACCAATGTCTCGCCATCTGCTCTGATGGCTCCACAACAGTGGATTCTGAAATCTACATGAAATGGAAGACTTCAATGAGGTGTTCAGTTTAATATAACACTGACAGGGTTGTATAAATAATTCTCAAAGTCTTGAACAATAAAAGACAGCTGGGTAGTGCAGTGGATAGAGCCCCTTTCCTGAAGAAAGGAAGACCTGACTTCAATCCAACCTCTGATACTAGGTTTATGTCCCTGGGCAAGTCACTTAAACTTGTTTGCCTCAGTTTCCTCATCTGTCAAATGAACTGGAGAAGGAAATAGCAAATGGCTCCAGTATCTTTGCCAAGAGGACCCCAAATGGGGCCAAAAAGATTTGGATATGATGGGGCAAGATATTTTGAGTCCCCTTCTGCTTCTGTCTCTCCAAATGTGCTCCCCCTTCCACCTGGCTCATTACAGGCAAGATCTGAACCCTTGAAGAGTACCACACCATCCATAAATCGACAATGACAGAACCCTGTTTTATCCAGGATCAGAAGACCAAGAGGCCTGAAGAGAAATGAGGCCTGCGACAATGCTGAAAGTCAGTATGTAATAATGGAACCTAGCTGTGGCAAAACACAATTGAATAGCGCCCACAGTCTCTCAGCTGAATTAGAGGCCAGCTACTTAGTTGGTTAAATGAGGGAATGATGCATAAGAAGTCAGGCAAGGAGGGGAGGAAGGAATTTAACTTGTATTTCAGCCGTGTCTGTCTCAAATCTAGATACAGATTCCTATCTAAAGTGCCTGGCATGTGGCTGGTTCTTAATCAATGTTTATTGATTGACTGACTGATCTGTTTGGAAATGGACCATCCAATTCTGAAGGTCAATGGCCCAGCCCTGGTAGGATTAGGGTCCCCAAGTAGCAGGAGACTCTTAAGGAGATGTTCTGGTCTATGCTAATTGGGACAGAAAAACCCTGAGAACCTGACCGCAAGCCCAAGGGAGATGAGAATGATTCCTATAACATCTAGGGGTACTACATTTGAGTGGCAGCATGGGAATCTCCTCCTCCCCCCACCCCCAAACAGAAGAGTTCCTTGAGTTTTCTGAAATGACCCAGACCACCTCAGGGAATCCACAACTTAGTCTAGAGCCATTTTTGCTTTGACAGGTACTGGCTGCCCCCAGGCCATCATCAGGGAGAAAGGGGTCAATCACTTCCAAGATGAACAATGCTGACTCGAGATGACCCGACAGTGCAGGATGGCCTGCAGGGTGTCGAGTAGCCAAGGGGATGCTGGACCAGGTGATGACTTCATCAGTACCACAGTCTGGCCAAGCTGGTGCTGCAGAGTGGGCCAGGCAAGGACAAAGGGGGCTTCCCAGACACCAGTGTGCATGCCTGCTAACTAGGCTGGCTATATTCATTCTCCCTAAGGGAGTGGGACAAGATGATGGGCTCCTGATATCCTGACTTATCTCTACATCCAGCAGAGTTCAGGCTGAGGAAGAGAAAGCAGAAGATGGGTAGCTATAAGGAGGAAGATCCTAGTAGACTTGGCTAAGAGCCACCCAGGAAAGAACTATGACTGGTCTCCAAACTGCCCAGCTCCACCTCTTGAAGTCTGCCCACGCCCCATGAGATGACCTAAGGTGCCGTAGGTTCCTTCCTGTGTGGAAACCTGAAGCATCAGCTGCTCCCCCTGCACACAAAAGCAGGTACTAAGGACTTAACTGGATGCCTTCTTTGTGAGGAGCCAGCTTGCCCCTGGGTAAGGACCCTCACCTCACCAGGAGTGGTGACAGGCTTAAGGCCTAGACTGCGTTCTAGGACCCTTGACAGATTGCCCCATTTGAGGCGGGACACCCCAGGAGTTGAGGTCCACAATAAAGGGCACTCATGAAGGAGGGTTACAGTAAGAAAACTGGTTGTAACTGGTGATTATCTGTTGATCATCTGTCCCTGACCCCATATACCTAGAGCCCAATGGTCCCACTGGGAAGATTCCCATTTGCTGGACATTACGCAATCCAGAGAACAAAGAAGGCCAGGGGATGGGCCCCAGCTGTTCCCAGATGGAGTATCTCTGCATGCATCCCTTCTCCTTGGAGGGCATCAAGCATGTGTCTCAAACAACAGGGAACACAGACTTCCAGCTTGGGCTAGAGCTGCTAACAGTGTCTCTAGCTCCTTTCCTTAGGCGGGGAGGGGGGCAGGAGAGAGCCAGCAGCTAAGAAGCAGGGCAGGGTCTCTAATGGCTGCTCCTCCTCTAGTGCTTCAGGCAAGGGGTGGGAAGACATGGGCCCTCCTGCTACATAGGGAAGGAACAGGACAGCTGGATGGAATAGCAGCCAATGAGTGATGGCCCTGAGGCCGAAGATGAGGAAACGAGAGCCCCTCAAGTGAAGTGAGCTGCTTGAAGCCCCAGAGGGAAAGACTCGAGAGCAGATGTCTCTGGACTCCTCCCATGCCAGGGGTGTGTATTCTCTTTACATGTACCAGCCCCTAATGGTTGTATGTAATGAAGAGACCTTGAGAGGCAGAGAGGCCAGAGAGCGGGCCTTTAAGCCCTGGCAAGGTTTCCAGTCTGCCCTGGGAGAGGGTGGTCCTCCCTAGGCGTTCCCCCGCCCCATGAAGTCCCTGGTCTGGCCTCACATGCAAGCACATGGGTTCTGGAGGGACGCCTTGGGAGTGTGGGGCAGGGGCTGCGTTTCTCTTCCCTGAGCTCCACAGCAGAGGGATGACTGTTTTGGAGGCTACTGCTTCTCCTCAGCTAAGACACAATCTAAGCATCTTCCCCTTTGAGTCTGCTCAAGGTCAGAGCTTCCTGAAATGATTCAGAGACACGGGGCTCTTACCTGGCTCAATGGTGACCACCATGCCGGGCTGGAGGGGCAGGGAACGGGACATGTCTGGCGTGTCATGGACATCCATGCCAAGGTAATGGCCGACGTGATGAGGGCAGTACTTCCGAGCTGCCTAGAAAAGCCAAGGCCTGGAATTCAACTGACAGCTCCCATCAAGGCAGGTTACACAGCTCGCCTCTCCTCTCCTGCACCTCCACAGCCCCCCTGCTAGAGCTTGGGGCCCCCCTACATGTGCTCAGGGTTCACTGCACACCCCCGTCCACTCGGATCCCATCCTGGGCTGCTACAGACGGCTTTCTGTCCCATTTCCCAGCTTAACCCCACCCCTGAGGAACACTCAATTCTGAGAGGCACCAAACAGTTCATTCAATGAAGATAATATAGGATTGTTTTTTAAAAAAGCCTTCCTTAGGAATTACAGTAAAGAGCAAGATAAAGTGAGTCACTTCCCAGCTGCTAAATGATCAAAGAAAGTGAACAGGCAGTTTTCAGAAGAAATCAAAGGTATCAACAGCTATCAATAAGAAAAAAAGCTCCAAATCACTATTGATTAGAGAAATGCAAGTTAAAATAACTCTGAGGTACCACCTCACACACCTATCAGATTGGCTAATATGAGAGAAAAGGAAAATGACAAATGTTGGAGGGGATGTGGGAAAACTGAGACATCAATGCACTACTGGTGAAGTTGTGAACTGATCCAAACATTACAGAGAACAATTTGGAACTCTACCCAAAGGGTTATAAAACTGCATACCCTTTGACTCAACAATACTACCACTGGGTCTGTATCCCAAAGAGATCAAAGAAAAAGGGAAAGGCCCTTTTGTTCAAAAATATCGATAGCAGCTTTTTTTGTGGTGGCTAAGAAGTGGAAATCAAGGGGATGCTCATCCACCAGGGAATGGCTGAATGAGCTGCGGCACATGATTGGAATGAAATACTATTGTGCTATGATGAACAGGATGCTTTCTGAAAACCCTGGGAAGATTTTTACGAACTGATGCAAGGTGAAGTGAGCAGAACCAGCAGGTTGTTGCACACAGTACAGCCACATTGTGCAAAGATCAGTTGTGAATCACTTAGTTATTTGGATCAGCAGTGATCTAAGATAATTCCAAAGATTCTATGATAAATGCTGCCCACAGAACTGATGAACTCTGGGTACAGATTGAAGTATCTTTTAATTAACTAATTGATTGATTTTCTTGCCTCTTTTTCCCAACATGGCTAATGTGGAAATATGTTTTGCATGACTTCACATATACAATGGGTATCATATTGCTTGTATTCTCATGGCAGGGGTTGGGGAGGAGGCTGAAGGGAGAAAATTTCGAACTCAAAAATTAAAAAAAAACAAAGCAAAAAAAACCCAAAACCAAACCCCAAAGAATTGGGTATATTCTAGGATGACAGGAAAAAAACTGTAAAAACATCCCAGAGCGGGGCGGCTAGGTGGCGCAGTGAGTCAGCCCTGAGTTCAGATCCAGCCTCAGACACTTAACGCACACACAAAAACCTAGCCGTGTGACTTTGGGCAAGTTACTTAACCCCAATTGCCCTCCAAAAAGAAAAAGAAAAACAAAAACATCCCAGAGGGACGTTGTATCAGGAGCCCATGTCCCTCCCGGTGATCAGGTGCTATTCTTCTTTGGACAGTTAGTTCTTGTGCCCCTCCCTCTGGAGCTCTGAGTTATTTCACACCTGCCCAAGCTTCAGTCTGAGGAGGGAGATGTTACTACTATTAAGTCACTCCCTTTGGCTCTGTGTTAAGCATTTACTAGCAGATTAGACTGAGACTACTATTTTACTAAGTTGCCTGAACTGGGAGGAATTTGGGTCTTTTGTTTTCAGATAAAAATGGCTCAGGAAACCCGACATTTTCAGGGCACAGGGAGATCCAGCTCTAAACATTTGCTTGATGTAACCTGTGATTTTTCCAAAACAGAGTCTTTTAATTTATAATAAATTCTGAGATCTTGACAAAATCTTCCAAAGAAAAGGACAACATTAATCCTGACGGCCTTCAAGCACAGTGGGTAGCACACAATAGGTGCTTAATAAATGCACGTGCTCATGTGCACCCTCCCTCTCTCTCTCTGGAAGAACATTAACTAGTCTAAGCAATGAGGTCCCCTAACCGGTTTCACTGCAAAGAAATCTGACCAACTTGTGCCTGGCCCTTTCCTAGGTGGCCATAAACCACCATCTTGGTAAGGAATGAAGGGTTCATGGCAGACAGGTCCGCCCCCTGCTGGCAGAACCAGCTACTGCCTTTCCCTGTGCACTTCAGATCATCCTCAGCCCAAAGGAGCCTGGCTAGGATCCTCTGGGATCAGGGTCCAGCTATGGGGGTGACACTGCAGGCCTTGGCCCTGGCCCCTGGGCTGGGCTCCCTCAGTCCTTCTCTCCCTTCCACAGGTCTGTGACAGTGCCAGCACCCTGGGCTGGAGTGGGGTTGGCACAGGAAGGGCCTAGAGTGAGGCTGACTGGCCGGCCGGCCAGCAGAAGAGAGAGGCACGTGTACCTTGATGATGCTGTTGGCTCTGAGGCCAGTCACCAGCCCGAGATCCTGCAGCTTCTGCCCTATCAGACCCAGCATGTGGTTGTAGATGTTCTCCAGGCTCTTGCCAGGGCGGCAGAGGGCCAGGCACGCCTTCTGGATGTCCAGCACAGCTTCATAGAGTTCCGCCTGCGCCGCAGAGAACCTGCAGAGAAGGGGAAAAAGGGTCGCTTTGCCACCACCAAAATAGAACAGGGGAAGACAGGTCAGGGGAGCCTGAAGAGGGGTGAGGATGGCTGCAGCACCAAGGGTGTCTGAGGAAAGCGCCTGGGCCTCTCAGTATGGCCCCAAACAACTACCTGGGTGACCACAGGCAAACCCCATGATCTCTCCAGGCCTTGCCTGCCTCATCTGTGAAAGAAGCAAGTCACACTGGATGGCTCCAAGGTCCTTCCATCCCTGACCCAAATCCAGGTCCTCAAGGAGCAGCCTGGCACACAGTAGGTGCTCAATGAATGTTTGCTGAGCTATCCTATGAATAAAAATCATTCCCCTGATCTGCTTCCAGTGGCTCCAAAGGGCTGGCCTTGCCATCAGGGAAGCACTGGGAACCAGCTTGTGGGGAGACAACTCTGCTCAACTCTGCTCAATGCCCGAGACTTCCAGATGTAGCACTAGTTCCTATGGGTGGGAGAGGACTCCCAAAGTGAGGTGGGCATCCATGTCCCTCCCAGGGGAGGGAGGCTGCCCCCCCCCCCCATGTGGAGACCTCCTGACCATCTGATCGCCCGCTCCATCCCCACGCCTCCTGGCAGAATAGACCCAGAAGCCTCCCCGCTGCCATGCCGATCCTGGGGCCTACCTCCCATTGACCGGCCAAGTGCGGGTGATGTCACTTGTATAACCGGCTGATTCGCACCCTCCGTCTAGCAGCACCATCTCCCCATCCTGGAGGGGAAGAAAGGAAAATCAGACTTAGCACAGAACACTCTTCTCCCAGCCCGTGCTTTCGCTTTTCTTTCAATGGGTCTGATTTAAAGGAAGGAGAATCTGACCAAGAACAGATGAAGCCTGCTGAGTTCTCCCTAAAGGGCTGAGGTTCCAAGGGGCCGTTTGGCTCACTCAGGGCCCAGCCCACAGCTGGTGACTGACCCACTGTCCAGTGTCACCTGTCATGCACACACAGGCTGTCCTTCCCTTCCCTACCCACGTTTGACTTTGCCTCTCTGGTTTCCTTATCCCAACCTAAACAGATGGGGAGAGGAGAAGCGAGGGAACAGTGGCAGAATTTGAATTTGGGTTCCCACGGGCCCAAAACTACAGCTCCAGACTCGAAGATGAGTCTTTTAGTGATAGGGTCATTTGGTGCCAACTGCAATGACATCATCACCCCTTGAAAAAACACCCATAACTCAGATCTGAGCAGTGGGAAATTACTGGAAAACAAAACCACATGGCTGTCTGGAAGGCTTCTCACCTGCAACAGGCTGCCTCTCCTCCAGACCTGCTGCCCCCTCTGATCAACTCCTCCCCGTCCCTTATCCCTTCAGCTCCACAGCCAGATAAGGGACCAGCTGTCAGGAGTCAAGAAAAGATAAAGGGATTTCAGCCACCTGCCGACTCCATGAACCACTGGCATCACACAGGAGCCAAGGAAGATGAATGTTCCCATGGAGAGCACAAGAAACCTAATAGCTTCCTGGAGGAGGAGGCCAGAGCCCATTCTGCCCTCTGCCCGGTGGCGAGTGCTGGGAACCACAGGAGGAAGGACATTGAAGCCTCCGGGGAGGGTGGCCTAAATGGAAAGGGGGACAGAGAAGCAGCAAAGGTACAAAGAGACTCAGGCTCAGGGAATCTGTCCCGGAAGGGGCTGCCTGGACAGGACTTTTATTAGAGCAGGGTCTCTTTCTGGGTAGAATTAGAGACAGCTGGGGGCCTCTTCAGCTGACAGGCCTTTCTGCTGCCCTGTGGTGAAGCTAACAAAAGACCGGGCAGATGCCCCTTCTCCTTGACACACAGGGCCCCCAGGAGCAGTAGGGCAGGTGTGAGGGCTGGCCACCCTCCTCTCTGCTACAAAGCTCTGGGTGTTTCAGTTACTCTAGAGAATAAAACCAAAGCTTCCTGAGAAGCAAGTCTCAGTTCTTCCACGGGGGAGACAAGGCAGAGCTCAAGTGGGGTTACCCAGGATGAGATGTGAGGTGACCTTTGCCCATCAGTGGCCACTTAAAAGGCCAGCCTTCTACTGCCTGCCAGGTGTGAGTGCTGAGTGCACCAACAGGGCAATGGCCAACTAACATGGTGACACAGGTAGGCACATAAGCACATGCCAGGAGGGCACCGGGCTCCAAGCCATCGAGTGCATGCATGCCCCTTGCTGGGCCCTAATCTCTGAATGGATGCTGCCTCAGAGAGGGCTCACTCTGAGACCCATTAAGGACCCTGGCCTGGCTCTGGAGGAGTGAGGCTGGTGACTGTGCATGGCCCCCCTCCCTCAAATCCCATTCACCTGCATGTCATGGCATCACCTCTGTGATGTCGTTGTCCTCTCTGAGAACAAAGGACAAGTAACAACAGCTCCTTGGTAGGACAGGTGGGTCCAGAAGAGAAGCTCTGACTCACCTTGATAATCTGGTTGTTCTTTACATAGTGTAAAGTATTAGACCGGTTCCCCCCTGCAATCACAGGTGGGTAGGCCAAAATGTCTGCACCCCGAGATCGGCACTCAAATTCAAACTGCAAAAGTCACAGAGACACAGAATGATGAGAGGGAATCTGGGTCTTCTGTCCCTATGCAACTCCCTTCTTGAGCATGAGCACTGTACTTTATTCTACCATTTACTACCAGAGCACCAGAAAGGAGAACTCTCAGGTCCTCCCTCAAGCCAAGCACCTGTAGTATGGGTTGAAGGAGTGCTGGTCAGTCATGGCACTGGGTCCATAGGCTGCGGCTCAGCCTGGAGGGGCCAGGACAGGGGCTGCAGCAGTGGGATCAAAGGGGGAGGGGGCTGTGATATGCACTGACAGGTTCAGGAGGAGAGGGGTATTCCCTCTACCCCAAACCACTCAAGCTCTAGTTTCAGGCCATTGTTGTTGAGGCCTCAGCAGATGGCAAGAACAGCTATCATCACCTACTAGGCACTGGTTTTCTTAACTTTTGCATTCATCCTTAAAAGACAATTAGCAGCTCACCTCCTGTTGTTCTCTTCTCCACACCCCAGAACCTGGACTCTTTCAATAGCCCCTTTACCCATAATTACCTTGGCTCCCTTCCCTTAAACCCTCCACGCCTTCTCTTCTATGGTCCTCATTCTAGGAGGGCCAGAAGTGGTCACAACTCTATCAAAGGCATAATCAGGACAATTAGGGACCTTAGGGGAAAGAGGCTGGACTCCTACTCAGGTCCCCCAGCCCTCCATGGGCTTATTTCTTAAACAACAGGGTGATGTGGAGCACTGATGCACACATGCCTGGTGACCTTTTCAGCCTTTTAAATGGCCACCAGCCCACTCCTTTCGGGGGAGTAAAAGCTGATGCTGGGCAAGTGAGTCACCAAAGGCATGAATTTCATTACAGCGGTCACTGGGAAGCCAGGGCTGGGGGAACAAAGTGTGGCCACTTAGCTGGGCGGTGCCCCACAGCAGGTCCCATGGGCCTTAATTGGGCATTCATTGGAACAACAGGTTTTCTTCTTTTCCAAATACACAACTGGCCACTTATGTCAACTCCACTGTGTTTTCTGGTTCCAAGGAACCAGACTTGTACGACTTCCTAAGTTTAGAGGTGGCATTTCCTAAAGTGCAAAAAAGGGAAGAATTCCCGTTCTAAGGCCCTTCCCAGCCCTGATATTCCCTGTTCTAAGGCTTCTCCAGCTCTACCTCCCCAGTTCTCTGGCCCTTCCCAGCTCTGATCATCTTGGTTCTAAGGTCTCTCTCTTTTCCACATTCCTTGTTCTAAGCTCTAAGACTAGATGAAGCTCTCAGGCCCATCATCCACCAGCTCAAAGTTGTCTGCAAACTCCTTAAGAAAGCTTTCCTCTTAAAAAATCCTTCCTCCCAATGAAGCACCTACCTTGGCATAAAGAAATGCTTCATCCACCGGGGCTTTGCTGGCAAACATGGTCTCTATAAAAGCCTGCCAAAGGAAAAAGGGAGAAGTACAGTTTTCTTTTACCCAGTACATCACTTCCTGCCCCAGACACCTGGAACACCAAGAACCAGCCCTTCCATTCCCCCAGGGCCCAGAAGGGACGCAGTGAATCCACCACAGGCAGCCAAGCCAGAGTCGAGAAGGCATGTTTCTTTCCAGGAGTGCCCAGGGTATATGCTGAGATGGAATAGGCCTGGGCCTGGAGCCAGAAAACCTGGCTCTGGTCTTCCTCTGACCAATCAGCTGCTGAGTGATCTCTAACTCCATATCTGGAGAGGGAGAACAGCACTACTTGTCTGTCTCGTGAAAGATCTTGCTTGTACTCATGGCCTCACCTCCTTCAAGAGGTTTACTGTGGGACTCACATTTACTCACAACACAAGTGAACAAGTATCTTGGGGGCAGCCCGAATGTTCCAAGCACCGCTGTTTCCACAGCATCCCAGGCTCACGTGTCAAAGCCTCACCCTCACTTTCCATCTCAGGTAGACAGGGGGCACACTTGAATGTGCTTACACCAATCGTGTTCCCTCCTTTCTCAGAGGGGAATAAATCAGATGGGGGAGCTAACTGCACAACAACAGGTAGGGCACTGATAACTGACCCTGATCAGTAACATCTAAAGTCCACAAACTGGAGGGAACTCGGCTGAGGGCTGGATGGTCAGATAAAGGACAAAAGGAAGTGGTCCCTCCTGGGTCAAATGCAATAGTGGCCTGTCCTAGCAAGTGGCTACAGGCCTGGGCGACCAGAACAAAAGAACAAAAAGCTCTAATATCTTCTATAAAAAGGGAGAGTGGTTCTGAGATATGGGCTGCAATCCCCACAATGGAGATACATTCTGGACTCTGGGGGAGGGGAGTGGGGAAGGCAGAGGGGTCTAACACTGAGTGTCTCCACCAGGATTCACAGGGATTACAGGTATCACCTGTGCATCCCCCTCCTTTTGCCATTCCTCCTGTCCATCCTCCCTAAAGTCCTAGTCATAGTGCCCGATCAGGATTGTCGTTCAACGCTTCCTGGCACCAACTCTGAATCTCCCCTTTCTTGACCAAGACAGCCATGAGCTGATACAAATCCAGATAGCCAGGTCTGTATGAACACAGGGTGAGTTGGAGCTGCTCAGCAGAGGCCATGGGATCCTCTCCGGGGCTGGGACACGCCTTGACAATAGCCTGGAGTTCTCCAAGCTGCCAGGTCCCAATGCACACTCTCCTCAGGCTTGTACCTTGGAAGGGGACACAGAAGCTGGGCAGCTGGGTGGGCATATTCTAGGAAGTTGGGTGGTCTGGGGATTGTTAAGGAGAAGGTTTTCAAATGATTGAATCCTTTCTTTCACTGATTCTAATTCAGAGCCATGCTCTCTTTCCCTGGCCTCCAGGTCCCACTCCAGGGAACAAGTTTACTCATCAGTTTTTCCCTTAAATGCTCTCATCTGCTCTACTCAAAGCTGCCCCAAGGAGGCCAGCAAAGTTGAGGGTGGGTCCTCGCTAGTCAGATCAGCCCAACCCTGGCAATGTGAGGGACAGTCAAGAAGTCCACAGCTCGAACTGCATTCATAGAATAGAACAGAAAAGCCGCAGGCCATGGCTGGCCCTGCATTACAAGAGAAAAGATGCACACAAAAGCCAAATCCATATGCAACAGGCTTGGGCCAAGAAAAGGTCCCAACAACACTCCTCAGAAGGCTGAGCCTGCAGTGAAGCCAGAGTGAGAGCTCTGAACCTGCCAGACTAGGTGTGAGCTGGGACTCTGGCAAAAGGTCCAGTGGCACCAGCCCCTTCTCCACCTGCCTCGGAGCTCAAAGGCTTCACCCTTCGTCCAACCCTTAAAAACTTCTGACACCAATTAATGTTAATAAGATTTTTTTCTGAGCCAGTATCTAACCTGGGAATACTCACAGCAGCACAAAGTAGGACTAGGGATGGGAGTACCAGAAATCAAATAATTTAATTAATCATTTTCAGAGTGAAGACTGTTCTCTCAGCTGGAGTAAAAGCACAGATCGTGATTAAGATGAAGGGGACACCGAGGTCCCACGCCCTGGTCACTCCAGCACCAGGGGGGTATGATGATGACAAAGGGGAGATCCTGGCAGATCTCCAGAAGGCCACCAGTAAGGACAAGTGATGGTTTTTGGCAGGGGGGCATCCAGGAAGGAGGCAGCTTCACAAGGGCATGGCCTTCACAGGGACACAGTCTTCCTGGGAGGTACGGGCTCCATGACGCCTTGAAGGGAGAACCCTGACAACTGGGGAGGAGGGCCAGCTGGGGAGGCATGGCTTTAGAAGATGCAGATAAGGGGAAGAGCATGCCAAGTTCAGGAACAGGCTGTCCTATGGGGCTGGAAGCTAGGGTACATGTGAGGGAGTGAGGAGAAGTCAGGTCTAACACAAGGCTGAGCTCAGCCTGGCAAAGGCCTTGGCCATTGCCACTGCTCTCACAGGTCAACAGAAGGGAAGCCCTTGGCAGAGGAGCACCAGCGGGCAAACGGAAAAGGTGAAGTGGTGAGGCAGACTGGTGAAAGGACATGGGTAAAATCTTAGGTAGAGGCAGAGGCCTCAGAGGCTGCACAGGCCACTCCTAACACCGTGCTGTTGCTGCAGACAGTAATGCACTCCTCCCAAGACTTTATAACAGGCACATGCCACAGCAGTCTGGGTCCACAGTGTAATGGAACAGGCAAAGGGACAGTCCGGGGGCCTGGCCTTTGGGCTCGTCTTGTCACAGGAGAAACAGGGAGAGATAGCAGTCTACTATAACTGCAAAGGCTGGGGCACAGACTGATGCTAGAGGGTAAAGTCAGTGTGGGGGAGCCTCTCCCAGGGGCTGTGCCAATACAAACCAGCCGGCAGAAGACAGCAGAAGCTCTCAAGCTTTGGCCCTTTGAAGAAGGCCCTTCGCCTCTTCTGTTTTCAGTATGAGGCCTGCCCAGGATGAGGAGGGGTGACTTGAGACAACATACCCTATCTAGGAACAATGAAGGGACAGACGTGACTTCAGCATCCCCTCTGGCCCTCAGTGACTGACTGTACTTGTCTCTGCTTCCAACAGGAAACCAAAGAAAACCAGAGGCAGAGAGAAGAGTTAGAAAAAGATGGCAGAACTGCAAAGGGCCCACTCCCCAGCACTGGTCTTTGTAACGGTGACAGCTGGCTCATCTGCTCTGGGATGAGGAATCCCCACTTGCTGCTGAACTGCCTGACCCTGTGTCAGCCCATGAAGCTAAGCTGCTCGTGGTGGTGAGGCCAGAAAGCCAACTGAGGAAGCATGACCCTGGGGTTTGAGGGTGCCAAAGACTCCTTCTCTGTTAGAGACCGGGACCTTTCTTGTTATTCTGGGAAATATCCTTCTCCAGAATTGCTGTAGCAGTCTAACCATGGGATGCCAATTCCCACCTGTCTCCCCTTATCAGTCGATCCTGAAGGATTCAGGCATTGTCCATGGTAAGACCGAGGAGAAGGACGTGCTGAGTGGCCCTCCACAAGCATTTGGTAGAGGCCTTCCTATGTGGGTCATGTGTAATGGGCTCTTTCCCTAGCACTGTTTACTAGCCTTAGGAGCTTCCTTCTCTAGCCTCAGTTTCCCCATTTGTAAAATGGAAGGAGGGATTCCCTCCTCCCATCTCTCAATCCTGGGAGCTCTGCCCGTTCTTGGACAAGGGATGATAGGGCTGTGATTCACGCTACAAGAGGGTTTCAGCATGACACTGGGGTCCCTGCCCACCCGGCAATTCTTGGATTCCAGAATTGTCTGTGGATAAGGGGAGAGTCAGCATGTGGAAGAGGGCACAGCTACTCAGGGACTGCAGGGGGCAAATCCACGAAGGGAACCCAAGGAGGCAGATTTCAGCTGATCCCTGTCCAACCAGCCCAAGGCCTGAGCTCCCAGGCATGGGTGACACTGTCTCAGAAGCTGGCTGGCCCTGACACATGGACAGAGTTCCCGTCTGGGCTGGTGCATACCTGGGACGTCAGCCGCCCAGCACCCTGCAAAAGCGCTATCTCGGCAGGGGATTTGATGAGCCGGAGACGCTGTACCAGCTGGCGGACAGCTCGCACCCTGTTCCTGCTCCCAGCTTTGGTTTCCGTCACAGACTTCATGTAGTCCAAATGCAGCTGGGCGTGGGAGGGCTTGGTCCAGTCATACCAAACTGTACTTGTCTCCGCTTCCAACAGGAAACCAAAGAAAACCAGAGGCAGAGAGAAGAGTTAGAAAAAGATGGCAGAACTGCAAAGGGCCCACTCCCCAGCACTGGTCTTTGTAACGGTGACAGCTGGCTCATCTGCTCTGGGATGAGGAATTCCCACTGGCTGCTGAACTGCCTGACCCTGTGTCAGCCCATGAAGCTAAGCTGCTCGTGGTGGTGAGGCCAGAAAGCCAACTGAGGAAGCATGACCCTGGGGTTTGAGGGTGCCAAAGGCTGCTCCTTCTCTGTTAGAGACCGGGGCCTTTCTTGTTATTCTGGGAAATATCCTTCTCCAGAATTGCTGTAGCAGTCTAACCATGGGATGCCAATTCCCACCTGTCTCCCCTTATCAGTCGATCCTGAAGGATTCAGGCATTGTCCATGGTTAAGACCCAGGAGAAGGACGTGCTGAGACTGAAGAAGAGAGAATGCTGCTGGGGGTCAGGAAGGCCTTGGGTCAGATCTACCTCTGGTATTTAGTGGCTGAGTCACCCTGAGCAAGTTCCACTGCCTGTCTTTACAGAGGACCCCTTCTGGCCTAAGAGCTAGGCTCCTGGGACGAGAGACAAAGACAGGGCCAGTTTTTCTTTGAGGAACTGTGACCAGGTTTTTGCCTATTTGAGGCTAACAACCCTTTCTCCCATTCTAGTCCAGGGGTGTACAGCAGTTACCTGACTGGTAGAGTCTTTGAGAGGCTGGGGAGTTGGTTGCCCCAACCTGACAGGTTCATGCTCAGACCACCTGGGGGTATGTACTCACATATGAGAGTCTTCTAACATACACCCACCTAATGAAGAGCCCTAATGGCAGGGAGAGGTGGAAGGGGGAAGGCTCTCCCATGGAGATACCTTATATGCTCATTTGCATCCAAAGTGAAATAAGCCTGGTCCTTTCTATGGCTTCTACCACCGAGGCTCAGGGTGCAAAATCACTACCCAATAAACACAGCCTTGAGAGCCCTTAGGCATCAACATCAGATAAGTTCTATTTCAGCCACCTTTCATTTTCATAGTAGCTCTGTCAAAAACAGACCAATAGGGGCGGCTAGGTGGCGCAGTGAATAGAGCGGCCGGCCCTGGAATCAGAAGGACCTGAGTTCGGAGCTGGCCTCAGACACTTAATCCACACAAACAAAAACCTAGCCGTGTAACCTTGGGCAAGTTACTTAACCCCAATTGCCCTAAAGGGGCGGCTAGGTGGCGCAGTGAGTAAGAGCGCCGGCCTCGGAGTTGGGATGACCCGAGATCAAATCCGGCCTCAGAAAATGAGCACCCACACATAAATAACGACTAGCCGTGTAACCTTGAGCAAGTTACTTAACCCCAATTGCTTTAAAAAAAAAAAAAACCAGACCAATCACTTCCTCATTCTCAGGGGGAAAAAGGGGGTAATCCAGGCCCTTTCTGTCTTCCTCTGGGAAGGGATAAGGACCTCACAGGTACCTCTGGTGGATAACATCCAAGTCAATGGCACAGTCTTGGTCCTGTGCACCAGAGAAGACCCTCTAGAAGCCTGACTTCAGGTGGTTAGGGATCTAGTGGGATCCCCAAGGGATTTGGTGACTTGGATCCCAATGGGAAATGGTGACCAGGTAGCAAGAGGGGTTCTAGCACCAACTGCCCTGGGGGCTGGCTATTGCCCCTTTGGTACCTTTCAGTTTGGGGACCAGATGCTTGAACTCCTCCAGAGGGAAAGCTTCATCCACACCCGTGAGAGCCACGGCTCCATCAGCCCCTGACCGTGGCCCGTCCCAGAGCTCCCGGCCGGGATCCCTCTGAGGGACAAAGAGCATGGCTTTGTGGGCAGGGAGCTCCTTGCCAGGAAGGCTCTGAAGTACCAGGATGCTGTCAGGCTCCTGGAATCCACAGAGGTACAGGAAGTTATTGTCTTGGTGGAAGGTGTAAGGGATGTCATTGCTCATGAAGAAGGTGGGATTAGAGAGCAAGACCACTGCTTGGTCTGTACCCCCCTGGCCTTGGGCTTCTTTCTGGATCAAAGCCATCAATTTGTGTCTGCGGAGAGCATATTCCACTTGGGACAGTCCTGGAGTCACCTCCCCTAAGGACGACAAACAAGAACATGATTGTGTGTTTGTGCAGCTACTTTACAGAGGAGGCCACCTGAGGCCCAGAACACATGGCCCTAGTCTGCTCTGAGGGGCTGCTAACCCCTGAGCAGTTGGGGAGAGAGACCAGGGATTCCTTTCGGGCTTAGTCCTCCATTCTTGAGGCTGGGAGTGCAAAGGGCAAGAGAGACGGGGGAAAGGGCACTGGCCCTTGCACACCTCGGGACCAGGCAGGCTCCCAACATCACCTCTAGTCTGACCATCTCAAAATGCCCAGGTCTACCCAGAGTCAACAATTTCCCTAAAAATTCTGAAATTATCTGGTTGAAAAGAGGCTTCTGTTCTGTGTGCAGACTCAGTAGCTTGTAGCATGGCAGACATAACAAGGGGGCTTCCTAAAGTACAGCTGGACATGGCTTGGATACCATGGTGAGCTCCCCAAGTTCCCCCAGTCACGGCACTGACACTGCCTGCCCCAGCACCACCAACATGATCTGTAGAATCAGGTAGCTCCCAAGGACATCTGGCTCCAAAGCTGTCTTTTTTTTTTTTTTTTTGCTTTTTGGAGGGCAATTTGGGTTAAAGTAACTTGCCCAAGGTCACACGGCTAGGTTTTTGTTTGTGTGTGCATTAAGTGTCTGAGGCCAGATCCGAACTCAGGTCCTTCTGACTCCAGGGCTGACTCTCTACTCACTGCGCCACCTAGCCGCCCCAAAGCTGTCTTGGAAGGGGAACTATGACGCAGGTGACCGCACTGATGGGGACAGGGAAAGTGAGACCCTAATTTTTTTTAGCTCCACTTTTCTGATCTTGAAGATTTCAGATTGTAGCACAAATTATTACCAAGCAGCTATGTTGTACCTGCTGAGACAATGCCACTAAAGATGTGGGGGCAGACATCTGGGAAGACTTCCTTAAAGCACTGTAAGTCAGTGGGATGGTCTGTCACTGCAGGAGGAAGGGCACATCCGACTCTCCCCAGACCCCCACCCCGGCATGTTTGTGACACCTGAAGAAAACCCAAACTCCTCAGCTGGGCCCTTGGCACCTCCATCAGCTGGTGACATGACCTCTCTACATGACCTCCATCTGGGGCAGCTCCTTACTGCCCTTGTCCACGTGTGAACTGTCTTCAGGAATGTTCTTTAAAACATTGTGCTACCTGGACCTTAATATCCATTCTCTGAGGAAAGGGGACATGGGGAAACAGGTCCGGTAAAAGCCCACAGTTTATTGGCACCAAGGTGCAGCTTCTCAGGAATTTGGTGGAGGTGAAGGATTCTGACTGGAGAAGGAAGCTGGATGAAGCTCAGAGGAGCCACAGGCGGCAGTCTGGGCCAATGGGTGGAGATGACAGCTTCACCAGCGCAGGCAGGATTAGCCATTAGAATCTCAAAATCCAATGTGCTTCTGGCCAAATGATCAGGACAGAAAAGAAGGGCATTGAAGAATGCTTCACTGGATGACTGCTACAGCAGTGCAACAAGGCTTTGACCACCCCGGGAAAACCTCTGCAGAGTTTCATTTCTCTAAGGAGACAAGGCAAGTCCACAGACCCCCAGGCCTTGGCCTGAGTTTAGGCTGAAGAGGGCTAGTGTAAATTCCTTTAGGATCAAAAATCCTGGGGAATGATGGCTGATGAGGAACTAAGGATTGAGGACAAAGAAAACACACCTGCTTGCACACATCACAGGAGACTATGGGAACATGGGAAAACTGAGGCTTAGGCAACTGGATAAAAAGCCTCGAAGGCCAGGTCAGGCTGAAGAGGATGGGCTAGGAGGGATAAGAGATCTTTCTTCCCCCTGGGGACAGACTTCATTAAGACATTAGACATTCCCCTAGAGATCTCCAGCTCCAAGCAGCCTTCTTGCTATGGCCGCCCTCCCCCCAAGTCATTACGCCTGGCTCCAAAGGACAGCCTTTGTGACTTTGCACCACAGAATGCCAGGCTCCAGACTATTCTTGGTGCAGATGGCATTTCTGCCCTGGGTGCCTTGTCTCCTCTTCCTTCTCACCCCCTCCTGCCTCCTGGTCATTTCACTGATCTTTTCTACTCTGTGACCTGAAGAGAGCCAGGCACTTGTAACAGAAGAGTTGCCTTGGACAGTGTGGCCACACAGAGGCTTCTGGGCTAGCTGTGCACTACATTTATCCAAGCTCTTTACCTATGATTGTCATTAACAGAACTGACCGTATGCGCTAGAAAGCACTGATCCAAGACTTAATATGCTCAGCCACTGAATTAAATGCTGGGGAGAGAAAGGAAGAAACCAGTTCCTGCCCCCCAGGGCCTTAAAATCTAACAGGAGACAACCTGAAAACCACCAGATACAGACTGGATCAATGGAAGGCACCAACACTAAAAGGGGAACCAAGAAAGGCTTCTCCCAGAAGATGAATTTTAGCTGAGACTCAAAGGAAGCCATGGAGAAGAGGAAGGAGAGAGGAAGGAGGGAGGAAGGAGAGGAGAAATGTCTAGGCACAGGGAAATCCAGGGAGAGGGCGAAGTGTCAGAAGATGGAGAGCAAATTCAAGGGAGGATTACAGTTTTAATATCCTTATATTTTCTATAAGCGCATATACATGTCTGGAAAAGATCACCAAACATCAGAGCCAAAAGGAGTCTAAAAGATCATCCACTCCAACCCTCTATGTTACAGAAGAGGAATCGGGTTTCATGAAAAAATCAAATTAGTGGCAGAGCAGAGATCAGCTACAACCCTCTAGTATAAGACAGTACTTTAGTGGAGGCCTATAGGGCCGCTAGCCACTATGACCCAAATGTATTGGTTATTAGCTGTGCGCTTCCCATTAAAAAAAAAAAACACAATAAAGAAAATCCAGGTAATCACAATGTAATCTAACACAAAGGACTGTTTCTTTTTGTTTAAGGAAAAGGGAGAAAAAAAGGCTGAGACAAGAAACTTGCGGCACTTTTCCCACTCTGGACAGTGGACCGAACGTCCTAACACTGTTCTTGGATGAATTCCAGCTGATAAGACTGAAGCTGAGCAGGCATTCTCCCACCTTATCAAATCATAAATGGGCTCTAAAGTCAGGTGAGGAAGGCTATGGCCATGCTGATTTAACCAATCCAAGTGCTTTATCTGGGAAGCCTCCTCAGCAGGGGGGGCAGAGAGCTCAGAAGTCAACCAGAGGCTCCTCCAAGACTCCCAAAGTCACACTCAGTACAGCAAGGAAATAATTTCTGAACCTGGTTTCATCTAAGGAGTACCCAGAGAAGAGAAGTCTGAAGAGAGGCTTTAAGGAAAGCGCCCCTCTGAACAGCTGCTTCCTGTTCGAGTGTGGGCCGAAAGTTTGACTAAATGTGCTCTGGACCTGGACCTGGAAGATGGTTCCTGACTTCTCAAGGTATGCTTTTCAATACTGGGTGACTGAAAAATATCTCCCCTAATCATTCTGCATATTCAAACTTTTACTTTTTGTATCTGCTTATGGAAGTTGCTCCACTGTGCTTAACTGATCACAAAATGACCATGGGGAGAGGAGCAAAATAAGCCATCAAGGTTCCTTTTACCAAGAAAAACATGAGCCATTCGAAAATGTAATCATGAAATGGATTTAACACATCTAAAAAACCAGACGGCATCTAATCCACAGGTGTCTTACTATTACTTTTATACTTTTAAGAACACAGTCTTGATAAAAATGAAAATTTCTCTTTTCAGCTAAGACTTAAAGATTAAAACTTCAGCTAAGATTCTTCAGCTAAAACTCAAAGGAAATCTGTCAGGGAGAAACCTGGTAGAAAAAAGGATTTCCACTTCTCCTTAGAAAGGGAACAGCATGTTTTTCCTGCCCAGAAGAATGATGATCCTCCCTGGAAGCCGGCCATTCGATGTCAGGAAAGGAGAAAAGGAAAGTCCTCCACTAAGAAGCACCCTGTTTCATGGGAGCCCTCCCTATTGTATTGATGAAGTTACCATGGTTCCCAGTGGCTCTTCCTGACTCCACTGTGCCCCTTCCATGACCATGGCTTGGCTTTGTGGCCTCACATGTGGCTCTTGGACTGAATCTAACCTAGAGACTGCGAGTTCCCCACCCCTAGAGGGCTTTTCCAAGTGAGAAAAATCTTTTTTATTATTTATGAACTTTAGAGAGCCCCAAGAACCCTAAAGATTCTGCTCCTGATTCTCTTCATTCCTCCCTTCTGAAAGATTTGGCCTACCTACAAAAGTGACATAGAGAAAGATGGCTGAAGGGGAATCACCTAGCTTTAAAATTCCTACACTTAAGAAACAGTAAAAAAAAAGGGGGGTTTGTTACATAAGTCTCTAGTCTCCCTTAACATTTGGCAAAATGATATCTCTACAATTTCCATGGCCACAAAAGAGCCCACAGGGCCTTCCTGAGCACCAATCTCACTAAGGCCTAAGGTGCTTTTAAAGAGTTGGAGTCTAAAGGGCCATCTGAGCTGGGCCTCCTCCCCAGCCCCTGCATATGCACTATGAGTGTGAAAGGAAGGAAGTGATCACTATGTGGAGAAACTTGCGTGAAAGGTAAATGCTTCACTTCCCTCGTTACCACTGATTCTCTGGCTAGGTCCAATTCCATTTACCATTTGTGGAAAACAGAGTCTGTCTAAGCTAATGCCTCTGGGAGCTTCCCTGGGCCCTTCTCAGCCCCTTCTACCCTCTCCAGGGGCCCCCAGAAAGGGCTAACACTCAGCCCTACACCCATCCAAGTGGGGCTGGTGAGCAGGCACACACTCCTCTGCCCTTGGGGACCCAAAGCACCTCAAAGGTGAGCTACAGGGTTTTATCTGACCTCTGAATTCAGTGACTACTTCTATCGATTTTTCAGATTGGCCAACACAAATATGGTCTGGTAGCATACATCAGTCAGTCAGCTATCATTTCTTATGCATCTCCTATGGGCCAGGCACCACACAAAGCACTCGGAAAACAATAACAGGCCAAAGCCAGCCGCTGCTCTCAATAAGTTTATGGTCTAATGGAGGTGAAAAGATGCAAACAACATGTACAGAGCAAACTGGATAAAATCATCAGGAAGAAGGGGCTTCTGACAGAAGGAAGCAGAGATGAGGAGAGACAGAGTGCCAGTCATGAGGGACAGCCCAAGAAAATGCTTGGAGTGGAGTGTCATGTTCAGGGATGAGCGAGGAGGCTGGTACCCCCACATCAGAGGGTCAAGGAGAAGCCCCAAGAAGAATGGAAGGGTGGGAGGGGGCTGCTGGCTCACGAAGGGCTCCACAAGCCACACAGGACTTTGTGGGAGCCACTAGAGTCAATTATGGGGGTACAGAGATAGGTATAGATATATCTGGTAGTCCCCAAACACCAACCCACCCAATCCATGGCTTCCATAGGTGATTTTAGATTTGTAAAGGGCATTAAACATGTTTGCTACACTTTCATTTTTCTTAAAATCCCTCCCCACCAATGGATTAAAAGTTTCCAAAAATTGCACTTCTCTGAGGTAAGGCAGAAGTCAAGTCAATAGAAGAAGGGCAGGGGCAGGCCTGGGATCTCTGCCTCTGCAATGCCGTTGGCTGGATGGCTTTCCAGGGCTCCACCTCCGCCCTCTGGCCTTCTGGGCTGGAGCTCTCCCTGCACAACACTACCCATTCTGTCCACCAGAGGGCAGCCACAGGCCCAGGGCCCCTAACCCTGAGCAGAGGCCCCGGACTCTGCACAAGAGAACCTTTTCCTCAAGTCCGCACACTGTCCACACATATCACCTTGAGGACAGAACTGCTCACTGAAGCGAAGGGTCCCAGAGATGCAGCTCACTATCTGAAGGTCACTGGCCACAAGGAACCAACAAAGTTGAGTGCCGGCTGTTTAACAGGCTGAGGGGAGGCATGGGACAGCAGGGACAGCACAGGCTCCTTCCCAGGGCCCCACTAGCGATAAAAGTTGGGGACACACAGGTCAGATGCTTATCATGCACAGATGGGAAACAAAGAGGGGTCAACACCAATCTATAAGCATTTATTAAGCACAGATGGCATGCCAGGTACTGCTAAGTGCAGAGAATACCAAGAAAGGCAGAAAACACTCCCTGGCCTCAAGGAGCTTGAGGTCTGCTGGGAGGACAACAAACATCAATGGATAACGTTAGTTATACAGAACAGAAGGTCCCTTTAGGGCGAGAATACACAGCGGACCGGGGTTTGTACATACAAAGCCCTGCACAGGCTCCCCAAAGCCTTCTCCTCCAGACTCGGCGGCCTGACGACTCTTGGTTCCTGTAGCTGCAGGAATGTACACAAAGGGAATGATGCTGACTTGGCCCCCGAACTCTTGGGGTGACAATCGTCCACTGCACATTCTGCTCTTTGTCTCTGCTCTCTCTTCCTTTGTCTCCAGGCAGGGAGTGAGAGGGGGCAGGAAGCTTCCTTCCTTTCACACTCAGCTTGGGGCCCCTGCCTCTGGAGGCCTTGCTCAGCACCCCACATTGTTCCAGCTCTGACTCTGAATGCTCAGAGCCTAGAACATATCAGGTGCTTATCTAGCAAATGATTACTGGAGAGATGCTGTGGTACAGGAGAAAGAACTGAGGAGAACCAAGCGACTCAGACTTCTTCTCAGCCTGTCTAGTGTCTGTCTGTCCAGCTGCTCTGGGCCCCCCCCACTCCTAGCCTCTGCCACACACCCATCAAAGGGCTTCTGTGAACATCTAGTCATTCAGCAGAGCAAGGCCAGCAAGAAGCAGCTCCACCGGGAAGCACATAGCAGCTCAAGCTACCAATGCATCACCACTAAGCAGTTACTAACCCTAAGGGAAATATTTCGTACCTTTCAAAGCCTGATGTTATTTATTCTTTCCACAAAAGCTTGTCGTCCCTCTACCCCCCATGAGGGTTTTACTCTTTTTTGTGTTCTAGACCACATAGCCATTTGGGAAGAAGGGGAGTCCTTACCTGGTCTGAGCAGGTGTGGGTGCGTAAAAGGGCTGGGCTGGCCTAGATACCGGCTTGGAATCTTCCTCTTTGGAATGGGCTGGAGGGAGAACCTCCTCGGTAAAAAGGGTGCACATCCTAAGGACAGAGTAGAGGATGAAAGAAAGTGGGTCCAAGAGTCTCCAGCATACAGCTAACCAACAAGCATTTACTGATGGCGGAGAAGCTCACGGTCTCTGTACACAAAGAGGACGTGATCCCTCTGTCCACATGTACTCCAAGCAGCTGGAGAACTTGACTCAAAGGGAAGAATGTTCAGTAAGCTTCTCCCCCTACTCTTAGACCAAGAACCAAACAGCTCAGTAACATCCACTGTCTCAGTTCAGAGAGGTCCAGTACCAGGATGGTCACATTCTTCTGCCACACTCTAGACAGTGAGCGTACTGCATGCTTCTAGAAGCCTTAGGCTAGGAGTCAGGAGACCCTTCTCCCCCTACTCTTAGACCAAGAACCAAACAGCTCAGTAACATCCACTGTCTCAGTTCAGAGAGGTCCAGTACCAGGATGGTCACATTCTTCTGCCACACTCTAGACAGTGAGCGTACTGCATGCTTCTAGAAGCCTTAGGCTAGGAGTCAGGAGACCCTTCTCCCCCTACTCTTAGACCAAGAACCAAACAGCTCAGTAACATCCACTGTCTCAGTTCAGAGAGGTCCAGTACCAGGATGGTCACATTCTTCTGCCACACTCTAGACAGTGAGCGCACTGCATGCTTCTAGAAGCCTTAGGCTAGGAGTCAGGAGACCCTTCCATTTACTGTAAACTACCTTAACTCATTCATCAGCTAGGGAATGTTCTTCATTATTCTTAAAGTGTCAGAAACGAATTGCTTATTGCCAATCTCTATTAAATCATAATGAGAAACACAATATTAACAACAGTTATAGTCTGGCTTCCCAACTCCCCCAGAGAAAGGTTATCCACAAAGTTGAATGAATGTGGCTCCATGATGGTGAGCTCAGAGTGGGGTTGGGACAGGACAATAGGTCCTGTGGAAGGACAGAGTCTGGAAAGTAAAGGTCACAGAGTTTAAGCTAGTATGGACCAGTTGTTTTTTACTTTTTTTTTTGCTTTTGGAGGGCAATTGGGGTTAAGTGACTTGCCCAAGGTCACATGGCTAGTGTGTTAAGTGTCTGAATCCAGATTTGAACTCAGGTCCTCCTAACTCTGGGGCTGGTGCTCTATTCACTCCGCCACCTAGCTGAGAGGGTTTGTACCCAACCCTGGTCTTCTGGAGAAGACAGCTCTGTAAGCTCTGTATTGGAGGAGGAAACAGACAGGAAAATCACAAAGATGAGGAAGCTCTTGAAGGGAGAGCAACACGGACACATTCCAATAGATCTCATTAATTCAGGAGGTCTCTCCAAAGACATAGAGAGAAACCTGTCCACCCCTACCAAGTCCCGGGAGGTGTAGGCCTTCCCCACTTTCTCCTGACACTGTGCCAACTGAGTGCATCTGCTGCCCACTTCTAAGTTTTCACTCTGTCCAGGCGACCAGGTCTTCTTTGGCCATCCATATACAGTTCCACGGGGGTTGCTTTGCTCCTATGCTTCAGAGTTCCTAAATGCTCACATGTATGTATGCATACACACCTATGCAGACACACCTACATCTCTCTGGCTACCTACTCACCCCACCAACGGCCTCTCCACTGCACTCGGGCTGACCCTCACCTCTATATTCTGGGTCACACTTATTCTCCAGCTCTGGTCTTTCCTCCTCCAGCCTCATTCACTGACACAAGTCCCTAACATAGAATGTTCGATCCTTGGTGACAGGGACCACTTTTTGTCTCTGCATCCCCAGCTTTTAGCAGGCACTAGGTAGTTAACGTTTGTTAAATGGCTGAACTTGAGGCTGGCCTAAAGCAACACGGACGTGCTGTAGTCCATTTACAGGACATCGAGAAGGATCACAAAGAAGTTAGGAGCCAGTGCCTGTATCCGTGAGATCACATTTGTGAATGTGGCGAGAAAGTATCAAGAACACACCCCCTTGGGGACATCATTAAACTCTGAGCCTCGATGCCCTTATAGGGCTGGCCCAGAAGAGCTGACCCTTCTTTCTAATAAGTACCTACAGCCCTAACATCCCACCAATCAATCAGATCTCATTATGGCGGGTGCTCCCCTCCTGTTTGCCTCCCCCCCATGGAGCCTAGACAAGGATGGGGCCGTCCCGGATCCCTCCCCTAGCCGTCTGGACACGGTCAGCTTTTGCCCCGGCCTCCTTCAGACTTCCTCCTGCAGGTGGGACTGAGCTGAAGGGGCACATTGCCCCAAGAATCGGGAGCATTCACCGGTTGCCAGTTACAGGAAAGCGCCGCTTTCTCTCCCCGCCCCCGCCGGAAGGTCCCTCCGGACCAGAGGGGACCCCCACTCCCCCAGGGGTGCTCCACATCCTTCCCCAGCGGGGGTGGGGGATGGGGGCGGTGCTTAGGCACGGGCCGCTGCCCACCCCTCAGCCTCGGTTTCTCCCCCTGGCGCTTGCCCCTAGCCGGCAGCCCGGGAAGGCTCGACTCTAACCTGCGAGGCCGCGGGCTCTCCTGGTGGCGGGCCCGAGCCGCGGCGCCCAGAACAGCCAGGGCATCGCCGCCGGCTCCTAGCGCGTGCGGGACGCTAGCACTGGCGGGCGCCGCGTCGCCAGGAGACCCAGGCGCTTCCGGCCGCGCAGGAGCGCTGGGCCGGCGGGGGCTTTCGGCCGGGGCGGCGCGCGGCGATGGTGTCACAGGCGTGCAGTTCTGTGGCGTGCCGGGGCGCGGCCCCGCCGGCGCCACTGCAGGGCTGTCTTCCGAGAGCGCCTGAGTTACCAACCCGCCCGGCTGCCGCCCGCCGCCCGCCGGCGTACACCAGCCCCGGGATTCAGCGGAAGCATGGGAGGAAGCGGAGGCATGTGCGCCAAGCACGGCTGCGTGTTCGGGCAGGCGACGAGGCCGCCCGGGGGGCTTCTAGAACGTTCGTGCGCAAGTGCGGCGGGGCGGGGCGCGGGGGAGGAGCCGCCGCCTGGATCCCTGGGCCCCACGAGACTGGCCGGGGGGTGGAGCCAGCCGCAGTCCAGGTCCTATTCCGGTCCGACGTCGCGTGTACGCCTGCCCACCCCCTCCACCTCCTCCGTCTCCGCCGGCGCCGCTTTCATCCCGCGCGAGCGCGAGCAGCCGCCCGCCGCCGCTCCACAGCCCGCCGCTCCGGCCCCGGCTCCGCCCAACATGGACAGCCGCAAGCTCAGCGAGCTCCAGGCCTTCATCCGGCTCTGCCAGCAGGACCCGGGTCTTCTGCACACCGACGAGCTGCGATTCCTCCGGGACTGGGTGGAGAGGTGAGGCCCGACAGGGCCGGGACGGGAGGGGCGGTTGGGGAGCGGCTGGGGCCGAGGGGCGTGAGGGGTCGGGACGCGAGCAACTGCTCTGCCTCCGCCTTCGAGGACGGCACGCGCTCCCCTTCCTCAGCTGAGAGGGGCGCGCGTGCGCGGGGTCGAAGGCTCTGAGTACTGGGGGGCAGTGGTGCGCGCGTGCCCGGGAGGGGGGGTGCCCCCCTTTTCTCCGAGAGATGGCCTTTTGCGCGGGCCGGCGTAAAGCCCCCCCCATCCCCCCTCCGCTGGGTCGGCTGCCCCTCAGGATTGGACTGGGGGAGGGAGGGGCGTGTCCCGGGGCGGGGCTGGGGCCTGCAGACCTGCTTCGGCAAGCCCGAAGTGGGGCCCCTGACCAAGGTCACCCGACTGTCGGGGGGGGGAGGGGGCCGGGCTTGCGGGCCGCCTCGGGGTCGTGTATCGGGGCTCCTCTCTCTCCCCCGTGCCCGCGCCTCCTAGTTCCCCTCGGACTCTGCTAGAACGCCCTTCCTAGAAGGCCCGCCCATCCCTTAATCCGCTTGGGAAGGGCCCGGGATCCCTTTTCCTTTAATCTATCTAGTTTTAGCTTTCTACGGTCGCTTCCCCCGGGATTCTTGAGTTTTAAATTCTCTCCCCTCCCCCCGCAGCGTGCAGCCTGCTAGAGGCCCTACCTTAGCTTCTTACTGAACACGTTAGAAAGAGAAAAGCGGAGCGGACCGGACAGTCTGCTTCCTTCTGCATTCAGACTCTTTCAGTCGTGGGCCTCTTGGAGTCGGATTCTGGCTTTCCAGAGAGGAGAGCTAAGTCTGTCAAAGTCAGTCTTCACATAACTCGTCTTATTGTGGACAGTGTTCTCTTGTTTCTGCTGATTCACTTAGCATCAGTTTCACATAAGTCTTGATAGGTTTTTCTGAAGTTTACCTGGTTTCAGTACAGTAGTATTCCGTTACATTCATATACCACAACTTGTTCAGCCATTCCCCAGCGGATGGGTGTCCCCTCAATTTTCCATTCTTGGTGGGTTCTTTCTCATTGTTGTGTTCTCTTTGGGATACAGCCCTAGGAAGTGGTTTTGCTGGGTCAAATGGTCATAGCCCTTTGGGTATAGTTCCAAACTGCTCTCCAGAGTGGTTGGATCAGTTCATGGCTCTACCAACAATGCATTAGTGTTCAGATTTTCCCCCATCTCCAGCATTTCTAATTTATAATTTTTCTGTTGTCACATTAACTAATCTGATAGGTGTGAAATGGCACCTAAGAGTCGTTTTGGTTTGAATTTCTCTAAAGATTTGATATTTTTAAAGAGGAAGATGAACCCAAGGAAGTTACTGAAAAAGGCAAAAGGCATCCACTCTAAATCAGCATTTGGCTCTCAGCACAACCTGTGTAGAAATCTTAAGAGTCAAAAATTTTCAAACCACATTTTAATTGATGGCTTTTAAAAACAATGCTATAGCTTTCGATTGACTGCCCCAACCCATAGGGTTTTTTTATGCTAAAATTGACCTGTGTGATAGTTTCACAAGGAGCCTTTTGTCTATAACCCAGCTCATCTGAGATCCTGAACATGTTGTTCCTTTGGTATTCTGAGAAAGATTTTTGCATTTTCATTCAGTTAATTTCCCCACATGATACGGAATAGAGAAACGCACGCACTAACATTTGGTGTTTTGTTAACAGTAGTCAACATGAGTTTCTATGGATTCTGAAAATTTTAATGTTCAAAATAAAATTTTGACCCAATCCCTCTACATCCCCCCCCCCCACTTATTCAACACTTTAAATGGACTTGTGATCCTTCAGTTGTGAAATTCTCTTTAGAGATGCATGTGACACCTCACTCATCCTGTCCAGCCCACATAAACCTCAGTCCATAGGGATCCTTCCAGAAATCAGACCAGGGAGCTCATCCACAGTGCTGGGAGCCCTTCTGGATCTCTGCTTACATCCCGAGGGCCTCATACCTGCTCCCTGTGGGGTGGACTGCTTCCATGTTGTAACACAGCTCTAATGATTAACTTTTAAAGATGGACTTTGCTGTTATGGCAAACTTAGAGTAAGTAAGAAGGCATTACAGCTTACTGAAAGTAAACCAGACCAGTTTTACTTTGCTCATTCATTATCATCTCTAGTGTCTGTCCCAGATCTTGAGACACTGGGATGGGTTCTGTGCTGTTAGAAGCTCAATGAACTCTGGCCAGTTGACAGATCTCGCCCATTTGATTTATTTCCCGTGTGGACAAATGGAGTAGACTCTTGAGTGCACACCAGCCATGCCCACAGCCAACTTCTCTTTTGGCAAGTCACATTATTGCTGCTCTCTTCTGGGTTTGTTGTAGCAACTGGTTTCTGTTAATTAAATTTCTGGATGGAATAGTAAGTTGCTATCATTTTTATTGTCCGTTGACCATGTTTGATTTTCAGTAGTTTGTTGAAATATTTCTGTTTTACTGTAAGCCCTATTTTTTTCCCTCATAACTGTTTATTGTAAAGTCTACTTTTAGTTCTGGTGAGTTGATGATTCAGCTTTCCAGAGATAACAGGCATAACCTCCCTCTTAATTGTTTTATTGCCTGTTAAAATGTCAGTTTTGTCTTTGGGAATCTTTGCTGGGCACGATTCTTTTTTTGAACAGAGTTTTGGAGATAATGAGGTATGGCGCCTCTCCTGCAAATTATGCAGGTTGTATAGCTTAGGCTGTCTCTTGTTTCTTTTCTCCTTAAGCCCTACTTTCCTGGGGACTTCTCCTGATCCCTACCTGTCCCCACCTTCGTTGAAGTCCTGGACTATTTGGATTTTTCTGCCTCTTTCTCTTCTGCGTCTGATGGTGGTAAACAGGTTGCATTGATTGTCATGGTGACCATTTTACAGATACCTATTGTTAGTACTGCAACATGTGACAACCACAAACATGCTGTGAAATATTTTTGTTGCTTTTGGGTGTTTAATAAGACCTGCTATTCTATCTCCATTTGTTGCATCTCAAAGCAGTACCTGTGGATTACGGCTTAATTTCTAGTAGCCAATCAACAAGCACTTGTTCAGTACTGACTAAATGCCAGGCACTAGGCTGAAGATAAAACCCAGTCCCTCCTCTCAAGCTGGGATTCTAATGAGGAGACCCCATGAAAGTAACAAGGTACATACATACAAGAGATAGAATGAAGTGGGAGGACCAGGAAAATGAAGTTTGAGCTGAGTCTTACAGGAAGCTAAGAAGGAGTGCGTGCCAGGTAGGGGGCACAGGCCAGGCAAAGGGGAGGAGTTGGAAGAGCATTCAGCCACGAGGGCCTGAGCTAAGAGGTTTTAGGTAGAGAAAAGAAGGCTGGCCAGTGTATGTAAGAGATGAGACTCAGGTAAGAAGGACCAGATTTGCCAGTGGATTGGGTGTGTGCAGTGTGTTTTAAGAATGACCATTAGGTGGGGAGCCCAGAAGCAGGGGGGGAGGGTGCCCTTGGCAAAAATAACGGGAGATTCGGGAAGAGAGGAGGGTTTGGGGAAAGATCCTGAGAACTGGACGTAGCAATCATAGAGAGCCTTGGGAGAGGAGAAGACTTCCCTAGATTCTCATACACACACACACAACCAGGTCCTTCTGGCTCCAAGGTCAGCACTTGATCTCTCCTCCGACTTCTTCCCCCTCCCTGTTGTTGCTTCTAGGAAGAGTTTATGTGTATTATTTAAAAGTACCAGGGAGTTTGAGTAGACCCTGATCCAATTTGATCTGCGCTGCAGGAAGTCACTTTGGCAACTGTGCCCTATGGGTAATTAATTTTCTCTGAGAGAGAATGACATAAAACCTAATAGTAGTTGGCAATATAAAATGCTGATGTTGGCCTAGTCCCCCAGAATGAGCATTTTGGAGGGGGACTAACTTGGGGAGATGACCACTTTTTCCTCTGATGCTGTATTTTACATAATCTGCTGTACCTGAATGCTATTTTTAAATCAATAACAAGCATCAAATGTCAGTCACAAGCACTTATTAAGCAATCACAGCGTGCCAGGAACTGCACTGGAAATTGTTCTTGTTGTTTGGCCTTCGTTGTCTGAAGAGGACGGTGACATCAGGGAAGTGATGCCATGACATGCAAGTGAATTGGGTTGAAGTGAGGCAGGGCTGTGAAGAGTCACACCAAGGCCATCTGGGCCTAGTGGCCAGCTACAGATCAGGACGACTAGAGATGACCCTGGATGCCGTCTGATATCTTGGCCTTTTTTTTTTTTTTTTAAGCAATTGGGGTCAAGGTCATTATTTATATGTGGGTGCTCATTTTCTGAGGCCGGAACGGATCCCTAGTCCTCCTGACTCCGGGGCTGGCACGATTATTGACTGTGCCACCTAGCCACTCCAAAAACCCCACTTTTTTTTTTTTTTTTTGGCTTTTTGGAGGGCAGTTGGGGTTAAGTGACTTGCCCAAGGTCACACAACTAGTTTTTGTGTTAAGTGTCTGAGGCCAAATTTGAACCTTCAGGGCCAGTGCTCAGTGCACCACCTAGCTGCCCCTATCTTGGCCTTCTTAAAGCTAAGGTCTGAACAGATCTCAGTCTGAGGCAATGCCCATTCAGTATTTAATGCTGATTTCTAGTGAAGAGGAGCCTTAATCACTGAAAATACAAATACTAACAAAAAGAAGGCAGACCCTGACCTCAAAGAGCTTATATACCAATAAGGGAAGAAAGGGAGCTGAAAGGGGGGTGGGGTCCCCATGGAGGGCCACCTCAGCTGAGAGTAGAAGGTATGAAGCCCAGGCTTCTGTGGCAGAGGAGCTTGAAGAGGAGGGAAAGTAGCAGCTGGGAGTGTAAGGCAGCCCTGAGGTGGACAGCCTTCTGTCCAGTCTGGTGTGTCTCACTTGGCTTTTCCCCTTTGTTTGGAGCGTCGCTCTTCTTCCCACCTGGTCGTTTCATCTAGCACTCCTCTTATCCTTTCCCTGTTTAATTTTTGGCACTTCCTACTACTTAAGCCCCTTTCTGCTTCACCCACCCTCCATCCCCTTCAGCAGATAACCTTGAAATGAGAAAATTGAAGCAACAATGTTACTGATAGCATTTAAAGTTTGTTGAATACTTTATTAGCTATCTCATTTAGTCCTTAGAACAATATTGTGAGGGAGGTGTTTACAGACATTATTAGTCCTCTTTTGCATATGAGGAAACTAAGGCCCAGAGCAGTTGAGACTGGCCTGTGGTCTCACATCTAGTGTCAGAGCCTTTCAGCTCCCTCTTTTCCCCTACTCTACACCTCAAAACCACTCTTGTTTTCCCGCGAGATACATGAAAGTACATATATTTTTTTCAATTAACAAACATTTATTTTCTCTCCTTCCCACCTGCTATCTCCCTCCCCCAAATAGAGCAGAAAAAAGGGAAAATAAAACCCTTTTCAACATATGCTTCATTGAGCAAAACAAATTCTTTGGCTGGCCACTCCCAGAACCATGTGTGGGTCCCAGTCTGCCTTTCTGGGGTGTTTCCTCCCGTCAGGAGAGGGGGGCTCCCAGTCTTCTCAGCCTCTGAGATAGTGCTGGGCCTTCATTTCCCCGGTCCCACTGTCTTCCCTCTGTGGGTTCCTACAGGCTTTTCCGGGTTTCTCTGCAGGCACCCCTTTCCTGCTTCCTCCTCCCTCAGAACATTGGAGCATTCCATTCATTCATTCACCATTTGTTCAGCCCTCTCTGTGGGTGGCACCTCCACTAGAGGCGCTCTCCCCACCTTTTTGTGCCCATGGGTCCTCTTCCTCTTGCTTTGCTGCCCTTGCCTACAGGGCCCAGCAGTGGTATTACTGTGGAAGGCTGGTCCACATCCTACAGGGCACCGGGGAGCCGCTTTCCTCTTGGCCCCTCCAGGGTTTGTCATCTTTACTCTTCTTCCTCTCATCCCGAGTGTTAATTCCATATGAAGCCAGTGGCCCTTCCCCTTGTACCTTCTTGGCTCCTGGGAATCTGCACCATCCAGCATAACATACTCTTTTCTAGGGACATTTTCCCTGTTGCTCATTCACAGAACAAGCTCAGGTTTCTGTCACCCTTAGGAGATCTTACCTTGACTTCCAAACACCTAGAGGTCTCTTTCCTTTCACCTCCAACCTTCTCCAAAACATGTCCATTTATTCACCTCCCTCAATGCTCACCCCTACTGCTTGATTGGGACAGTTCTCACCTATTACAGAAAATAAAGTCCACCCCTTTTACTGGATAGCAGCCTTTCCTGACCTCGATTCAGTCCAGTGCCTTCTCTGCTGATTATCTCCAGTATTGGTACACAGCTTTTGCATGTCGCCTTCTACCTTCAACTGGCAACTCCTCGAGGGCAGAGCCCATCCTTTACCCTTAATTGTATCCGCAGTGTTTGGCCTGGGCCTTAATAAATGTTTATTGCCTGACTGACTGCGGTTGTTGGAGCCTGTACCCCTTTACCAGACTGGAAAAGCAGCTCGAATAGAAGCTGTTGTTGGACAGGACTCATCAAAGTCTTGGATCTGTCTGTCAGTGTTGCTGGTTGTAATCCTCGTCTGCCTTGTCAGGATGTTTTTGTTTTATTGTTTTGCCACTCTCTACGATGGGTCTGCTCTGTAAAAATCACTCAGTGAAAATGTTAAGTCCTTACTCACTGCTGAGTGTTGGGGATACAGTGACATAGACCAGGAGCTCCCCTTCTAACAGGAGAGATGACTCATGGGGAAGGTTCCAGCTACCAGTCAGATGGGCATGCCCCATGGTCCTAAAGATGCTGGGCAAAGCAGGTGGTCAGGTGCCCTTGTCTTTACTATCATTGCCAATGATGACATCATATCATCTGTTGGCCAGGGCCAAGGGCTTTGGTGATTGATAACTCTCCTTTTTGGCTCTTCTGGAACTGTGGCTGCAGTTGCTCCAAGCGTCCCCAGGCTACAGTCCTCATGGAACAGCTTTCCAGGATCATAGCAGACAGCACTGGACTGGTAGCATGGCTGTTACCAAAAGCTCAGGCTCCTGGGCTTTCTTCATCAGGGTCTGATGGTGGGGGGGGGGGGGCAGGAGCTGCTGCCTCCTGTCTCTCCCCCAGGGTGCCCCGCTGCTTCATCTAGGCTGACTGAGCTGCCTTGTGAACTGGGGTTGATGTGCACCTTTCTCCACAGGGGAGTGCTACCGTTTGTAGAACTGTCATGTACCTCAGATTATTGCTGGTGGTGGTGAGGAGGGTGGGTTGGGGAGGAGGCAGGAAGTGGGGGGCTGCAGTCCAGGTCCTTGGGTTCTCACCCTCACCAGAGCCCCAGGGAAAGGAGGGGCTGTTTGACTTGATTTGCATCTCCCTCTCATCTGTGGTGTTGGCTTTGAACACAGTTTGCTGAGCCAGGACTAGAAGGAGATGGTACTAATGGAACAGTCCTTGAGGTGGAAGCACTGGAGGTGTCTGGCTAACATACCTCCACTCTCTTTTTGTCAATTTCACAAGTATTTATGCTGTGCCAGCTGTGTGTATGGCCTGGTGTTATAATGGTAACCCAATGACCTCTGAAAGAGTGGGCACTCAGAGATCAGGCCATTGCTAGGGGCAGATCTCAGACGAATTAGCTGATCATAAGTGAATGATGATTGACATCCTGCCCACTTGTCCTGGTCCCTGTCTCCTACCCTTGACCTGCCCTCAAGTCGTCCCTGGGTGATGATTCCTGGATACTACACTTTAACAAATAGATATTTTTGAGTTTTGGTTAGTGTTTTTGCTTTTGGGTTTTTTTGTTGTTTTTTTTTTTTCATTTTTAACGTTACCTTCATTTTCATGCGTCCCTCTCTCCCCTTTCCAGAGATCCATCTTTTGTAACAAAGAATAAGGGGGGGGTCAGTAAAGCTAAACCCCTAATAGTGACTCCTGATCATCCCTGCTCTACTCCTGGGCCAAAGATGAGACCTTGGCAGAGAAAGAAGAGGCCCAATGTCAGTGAACATTCACTGAGTGCCTACTGTGACCCAAGTAAAGCCCTGGGTTTGGTGCTGGGCATTTAGAGATGAAACACAGATGATTTCTTTGTAATTTCTTTAGGTTAACAAAACCCTTTTCCCTTCACTTTAAGGAAATAGAAACCAGCCTTTCCCTTCAGGGGCTTAGTTTAAATTAGAGAGATAAGAAACAGATAAATACTCATCCTGATTAGATGCCCTTGCCCAGGAAACATCCAGAAAGTTCTAAGAGAGTGAAATCTTCCAGAAGGGCTCCATCCCTTCTGCTGGTGGCTGGGTTGGTTACAAACCAGGGAGGGAAGTGACTTCATAGCACTCAGAGGGCTGACTGTGTTGGCATGAATTTTAAGCACACAAGATGCCCTTTGTGCTGTCATCAGAAGGACTTTGGATGCTAGTCATAGAAAACCTGGCCTTTCGGGTAATGTTTAAGGTATACAAAGCATTTTATTTTCTTTGAACCTCAAAAAATCATATAAAGTATAGATCATGGGATAAATATTTTCCAGTTTAGGGGCAGCTAGGTGGTGCAGTGAATAGAGCACCAGCCCTGGAGTCAGGAGGACCCGAGTTAAAATCCAGCCTCAGACACTTAACACTCACTAGCCACTTTGGGTGAGTCACTTAACCCCAATTGCCCTCAGTATGTATGTTTTCCAGTTTTATGGATGAAGTAGAAGCTTCAGCAGCCTAGGGCTACATGGCAAGGACCTGGATTCAAATTTGGCATTTACTACTTAGCAGCTCTGTGTGTTCTTGGGAAGTCCTGGAGAGCCTCCCAAAATTAAAGAGATTGGCCAAGGTAAAAGGTAGCTGGACACCCCTCCCCTTTCATAGCAGCCATTGAATAACTCTACCCGGAGCCTGTGGGCTCCAAGTGCATCCATCCTTTTAGTATGGCCCCCTTTTGTTGGAGTAGTGGGAAGAGTCACAAATGTGGTTATGGGGTGAAAAAGGAATGGAATGGTCAATCATCTCAAATCTTACAGAGGTCAAGGGAGAGAAGCATTTGGAGGGGGAGGGGAAGACAATTGGGCAGCCTTCTAGAAGTGACCTTGGGGCAGCCAGGTGGTGCCATAGTGCACAGGGCCTGGGCTGGAGTCAGGAAGATTCCTCTGCCCTGACACTTAGTAGCAGGGTGAGTTTTTGAGTTGGGCCACAGAGCCGCCCTGCTGGAAGTCAATTATTAGTCTGTTTTTGATCTGTCAACAATGATGCTACAAAGTATCGGTGATCTCTAGCTTGCATAAAAAGATGATGATGGTAGTGTTTTAGTTCCCTGTGGCTAGTTAGTGTGTAGCTCACAGATGCTCCTTTTGAGATAGGTTTCACGGTGTGTGTATTTCTGCCAGAGTAACCCGCCGATAATTATACAAGGTTTTGTTTTTTTTGGTGTTAACACAAAATGCCAACTAAAATGAGTACTACCATATGCATAGTAGAATAGAAAGTGATGGTTGTACACCAAACTTGGAACCTTGCACAGCTTGCTTTTCAAGTATGCGAACATTGACCATGTGACTTTCTGAGCTGCTCCATCTGGCTGTTATTCCTCCCAGCTTCCAGTTCTTTCTTGGTGTGTAGCTGTTAGCTATGATGACACAGTACAACTATTTGTGTTAAGATATTTCATGAGTACTTTTGTTAAAATTTGAATTTTTTTTCCTTTTCTTTCTCCAGTATGGGTGGTAAAATCCCACCTGCTCCACATAAAGCAAAATCAGAAGAAAAAATCAAGGTAAGTAGAGATTAATTCTTAATTTGATCATTGTGAGTGCAGCTAACTTTGGCTTTCTTTTCTGTTGTTGATTTATTTTCCTTTTTTGAAAAAGTTTTTTATTCAGCCAAGATCTGCCTCTCCCTTTCAACACCCCCCCCAAACAAACAAAAAAAAAGAATGTGAGAACACAAGACAAACAGAACTCTTTGCACACATATATTGTCAGTCAAAACAGACTTTTGTGTTGGCCATGGCCTAAAATGTGTCTCATTTCATATTCTAAGCTATTTCCTTGTTGGGTGGGTAGGTGATTTCCCTGTTATGCAGAGAAGAGCTCTGCATAAGCACAGTGGTTTGTTTTTTTTTGCTTAGGACTCTTCCCCCCCTTCAATCTCCCCTTTCTGATTCCCTTCTCTTTCCCTCCTGTTTCCCTGTTGAGTGAAATGTATTTCTGTACCCTGCTCTTTATTTGTGTGTGTTTTATGCAATGTGTGGTGTGTGTGTAGATGCCTTCTTTGGACCAGTTCAACTGAGAATGAGGTTCATCTGTCAGGCCTCACCACCCCTGCTCCATTCCTCTTTTATAGCTGTCACTTATATACCCTTCTGTGTGAGATAAGTTTATCCTACCCTCTTCCTTTCCATTCTTTGCTTTAAAATGATCATCAAGATGTAACAGAGCCATTCCTAGACCTTGACTCATTAGGCTCCCTCCGTGGACTCTGGTGATGATGGGGTTCACAGGGACCTGTGTATCCTCTCCCTATGTTTGAAAGGAAGTTGTTTATCCTTGTTTAATCCTTTATCTTTTAAGTTCATTTGTCTTTTCCTTTTCACGTTTCTCTTAACTCCTGTATTTAAATCTCAGAGCTTCTCTGCAACTCTGGTCTTTCTATCATGAATGCTTAGAAGTCCTCTGTTTTTTCCAAAAGGTCCAGCTTTTTCCCTGTAAAATTATACTCAGTTTTTCTGGGTCAGTTATTCTTAGCCATATGCCCCTTTCCTTTCCCTTTTGGAATGTCATATTCCAGGTTCTCGGTAATGGTGGCCTAGAGCATATGTACTCCTGACTGTGGTCCTCTGTACTTTTTTTTCTGGCTATTTGCATTAATTTATCTTTGCTGTGGAAGCCCTAGATTTTGGCAGTGATGGCTCATGGAAGTTTTCATTTTGAGATTTCTTTAAGGATGTAACTTGTAGATTCTTTTTTTTTTTTAAACTTTGTCCTTTGGTTCTCAGAGGTCTGGGCATTTTTCTTTTTTTGAAACATTCATTTTAAAAAATTTGGGGTTCAGAATTCTTTCCCTCCAACTCCTTCCTCACCCCATTGATAAGGCAAACAATATATCAGTTATACATGCAAAGTCATGCAGAACAATTTCATATTAGCCATGTTGCAAAAAAAGCAGCCAAGCAAAAAGTGTGTTTGACTTTTCAAAGTTCATCAGTTCTCTCTCTCTCTCTCTCCCCCCCCTCCCCAGAGATGGATAGCATATTTTCATCATGGATCTTTTGGATCTTGGATCATTGTCTTGATGACAGTAACTAAGTTTCTCATAGTTGATCATCACTATAGTATTGCTGTTAACTGTGTGCTTTGGTCTGGTTTATGCTCATTGAACTTTGCATCAGTTCATATAAGTCTGCTGGGCAGTTTTCTTTCTTTCTTTTTTTTTTTTTAAACGCAGTTGGGGTTAAGTAACTTTCTCGAGGTTACGCTGCTAGGTATTTATGTGTGGGTGCTCCTTTTCTGAGGCCGGATTCGATCTCGGGTCATCCCAACTCCGAGGCCGGCGCTCTTACTCTCTGTGTCACCTAGCTGCCTCCGGGCAGTTTTCTTGAATTAGGATGTCTAGATTTTTTTGGTCATGGTATTCAGATAGATAATCCAGTGATTCTTAAACTTTTCTCCTCGGGGCGGCTAGGTGGCGCAGTGAGTAAGCACGCCGGCCTCAGAGTTGGGATGACCCGGATCGAAACCAGCCTCAGAAAATGAGCACCCACACATACACAAATAATGACTAGCCGTATAACCTTGAGCAAGTTACTTAACCCCAATTGCTTTAAAAAAAAAAAAAAAAACTTTTCTCCTCAATCTGTTTTCTAGGTTGGTTGTTTTTACTATGACATACTTTACATTTTTCTTTTTTACAAAAAATTCCTTCTTTATCTCTTCCAGGAATTCTGGTTGAGTTTGTGCCCATGTTGTGGTGCCATTCTCTCCCTCTGGGTTTGTGTCTTGAATTTCCCTGCACTATTAGAAAAACTCATTAGTATGGGATTCTTTTATTTGTTGTCTGTCCTTCCGGCCTCCTTCTTAACTAGAGACTAGATGGGCTCTGCACACTTCTGGAAGGAAGGTCTGGCCTAGTCCTGTTGCTGCTTTCTTGGGGTATTAAATATCATATTGTTTCAGGGTCTCAGGTACAGCTCGGACTGGGGACCTTTAAGCTATCAGTGCTCCCAGAGTAGTCTGACCAGGGTCTGATTGCTCTGCAGACTAGATGCTGCTGGACTTGGCTCCTGTTAGACGACAGGGAAACCCTGGGGGTTCAAAGCATCAGAATCGTAGGCTCCGCATTGGTCTGGAATTCTCACTTTGCCTTGGGACTGGGTAATGGGCAGCAGAGATTCCAGCTGGCGCTTGCCCCTGTTGCAGCGGCCTGGCATGAGGGTGTCTGAGTCTGGGACCTTCTTTTGTGATGATGCATAACCTCTTCTTGTGTACCAGGCACTCCTGCCTGGCATTGTTGCCATCTGTCTCCCTTTGCCAGCCTGGGCCAGACAAAGGACTCACAGGGAGTTTTTTGGATTTCTCCATTAAGATTCATTCTGGTGCATTTTCTAGCTCTAATTTGTAGCAGTTGTGGACAGGAGTTCAGCTTCCTTCTACTCCATCCTTTCTTTGGGTTTCTTCTGGATCTGTTTATCTCTCTTCCCCTTAAATTCCTAAAGTAGCCAGCCTATTTTATCTATGGTCAGGTTTTTAAAATGAGAAAAATATCTGTTTTGAAACATTCTGACTTGACTTCTGACATTTATGCACTAGCTGCTGTATGCCAGCCCTGTGCTGAGCACTTGACAAAGAGTTCCTTTGATGAGCCGGGACATGATGGCTTCATAGCATGTGGATATTTTCTGAGCCTGGTGTTAAGTCCTGGGCTTGTTAAACCCTAGTCTTTGGACCTAAAGCAGGAGGGTCTTCAGATAGAGGGCACTCCTTAAATGAACAGCCAGCATTCTTCACCAGATAAGAGTGTTTTCCCTGCCTCCCAGCGTCTGCCCTCAGTGCTGCTGCTGAGCTCTAACATTACTGAGTGGAGCCTGACTTTGTTGGCCCTTCTTTTGTCAGGAGGAAAAGACTGAAAGTAAGAAGCCCGAAGAATCCCCCAAACTTGAAGAGCTGGACAGTGAGGAGAGTGACGTAGGTGAGGAGGGCGTGGTCTCATGCTATACCTGGCTGGGGTGGGGATCTCCTGGCAGCCTCCAGATTACTGAGAGGCAGGTGGGTATTTTCTCTGCCCCCTGCAGAGATCGACAATGAAGGAGTGATTGAAGCAGATACAGATTCCCCTCAGGAAATGGGAGATGAGACTGCTGAGGTGAGTTCTAGACCTTTCTTTTCTTCTACTTTGAGGCTTAGGCATACATCAGGACCCAGCACAAAGGAAATTCTGTGGGTGGGGGTGCCACTGTGCCCCCTTTACTCGAGCATTAAGTACCTGCTGTGTGCCAGGTGCTGTGCTGGGAGACAAGGATCCAAGGTGAGATAATGCTCGAGCTGTCAGGGGAGAGAGCAAGGGCCCCTCAGTATCCTCAGAATAAGTGTGAGGTGAGAGGTAAGGGCCAGGAAATGGAGTAAGTCATGGAGACAGAGTAATGTGAAGAGCATACTGCCCTGCCTGCAGAGGGTAGAGTAATGTAGAATTAGACTGATGGGGGGGGGGGGGGGCTGCTCTAAGGACTTTTAACAAATGCAGGAATTGTGATTTGATTCTGGAAATAGTTGGGAGCCCTTGGGAGTTCTGGAGGTGACATGGTCTTGTCAGCTCCTTGAGGGAAGTCATTTGCCTTCTCTGTGTTGGGTGGACTAGATTAGGAGGATATGTGAAGAAAGGGAAACCATTTAGGGAATCGTTGCTGTATTCATGGTGAGAGGTGATGCCATTGAACCTGAGTTAAGATTGAAGCTGTGGGAATAGAGAAAAGGGGGCAGATTCACTGGGTCTTGTGGAGGTAGAAACTTGGCAAGATCTGGCAGCCCAGTTTTGGCTGTGTTAGGGTGCAGGAGAATGAGGAGTGGAGGCTTATGCCATGGTTATGAACAAATACCTGGTAGATGGGGTGCTGTACCTCTCTGAAATAAGGGTGTAGAAGAAAACACGCCCAGCTCTGTTAAGTACATGCTGGGATTGGGGTGTTTTGGGGACATCTAGTTGGAATGTTCAGTAGTCCATGGGTCCTGGAAGTCAGAGGGTGGCTGTCTGTCCATAGGGGGCCTGTGAATGATGAGCCAACCAAGGAAACTAGGAGAGAAGATTTTACAGCCTAAGTTGAATTAAATGTACTACAAATTTAAAGCATTTTGAGATGGTCAAGAAAGGTCCTAATAACAAAAGAACATGCCCTGAAATCTGTTAAAAGGAAAAAAGGCTGTTATAGAAGGTACTTTTCAGAGACTTCGTTCTTTTTGATGTCCTAAGGAGAAAGACTTGAATACTAATTAGCATATTTTTTTTTTTAAATCCTGAGGGGTGGCTAGGTGGCACAGTGAGTAGAGCACCAGCCCTGGAGTCAGGAGGACCTGAGTTCAAATGTGGCCTCAGACACTTGATACTTACTAGCTGTGTGCCCTTGGGCAAGTCACTTAACCCCAATTGTCCTGCCATCCTCCCTCCAAAAAGAAAAAAAAATCCTGGTGGGGAAAATAAAGACCTGAATAGAAGGCTACTCTTGATGCAGAAATGTTATTCTCTGCCGCCATAAAACATCCACACTTGTAGAAGGTGCGTTTACTGTTGCCACGAGTTGGTGACTGTTTTCATGGGCAGAAATGATGAGAGCAATGTGTGCACTTCCATTTGTCCAATCAGTCAGCTTCCCTCCCTTTGGAGGAGAATTTGGAGCAGGGCTGGGGCGCTTTCATGATGTGTGGTGGGTGTTATCTTAAAGAAATCAGAGTCAGACCACCTCTAATCCAAGTGGAGGCATTTATTGAAGATTGACACCCCTCCAAATCAGGCTGGGATACAAGAGGAACCAGCAGTAACAACACAGGCAAATTTATAGTGTAATGTTTCTGATTGTGCAACAGAAATTAGGAATATTACAAAGGCAGGAGGGATTAACTAATAGGCGAGGGGTCCCCTCTATGGTTCAATGATGTTCAAACATCCTGGTCGTGATGCTTTCTGATTGGCTAGCTCTTGTGATCCTGTCTGGTCAAGATGGAGTTAGGCATTGTGGTGCTGTCTTGGATTAAATGGTTGATGTGATTGTGGTTGAGTACAGGGACATACCTGTTCAAATGTGTGAATTTGGTCTGAGGGTAGTGGCTAGCTAGGGGCAATGGCTCTATTGAGTCTAGGGGCTGTGCTATGGTTAAAGCCAGATTATGTGGTCAGATCAGGACGTGCCTGATTTTCAGTGGGGCCCAAAAGGAAGTTAGAAGATTGGGGCTGGGGGCAGCTTTATTCAGATTCCATCTGTATTGTTCTGTGAGCCTGGCTAATAGGGAAGTAGAAGTTGGGGCGGGGGGAGGGGGAGGTTAGAAGTCTTTTTCTGGACGTAGAGGTCAGAAAGAAGAGCTGAGGAGAGAGTGGTCCTGGCTGGAAGGGCAGGGCCCAGAGAGTGTGGGGGGGGGGAGAATTGGGAGCAGGAGGGAGGGGCATTCCTTGTTTGCAGGCTTCCCTCTGTGCCCCTCTTACCCCTTCTCTTCTCCGGACCAGATATAATTGATACTCCCACAATCTTTCTCTAGATAACAGATGAGATGATGGATCAGGCTAATGAAAAGAAAGTGGCGGCCATTGACGCCCTCAATAGTGGTGAGTAGTGGGGGCTTCTCTGCTCCCTCCAGGAGTGACTGTGAAAGTCAGGAGGTACTTGCCATAGCCATGTGCAGGTGCACTGAAAGAAAAGCGTCTGGTCTTATTCCCTCCCAGTACCGTTGGGAAAGATCTGGCAGTTAGGTGTGAATGAATCTCGAGAGCCAGCAGAGGGAGAAAACACTGTGTTTGGAAAGTCTCTTAATCCAGAAGATGGTGGTGCCGCTTCTTGGCTGAGGGCCTGAAAGTGTCCTTGGTGTGGTGCTTTCCTGACCTCCCCCCCAGACCTCAGCCTCTCTCTGGCATGGATCTCTGACCTTATCCAGAGTGGGGTGGTTGTAACAATTCTGATCTTTTCCTAGCTTTCCTTAATGGGGTATCTGATGAGTCTCCAGCAGCCTTTTTGATTAGGGAGAAGGATACAACATTAAGAAAATAACAAGTCTTAGCCCCATGGGGGTTTCAGACTTAACAGTTCATTTCCTTCCCTGGATGTTTGCAGTTCAGGAGATGAAGCAGACATGTTCGCCTCCTTTTCTAGTGGCCCATTTTGCACACTTACCTACGTAACCCCTGGACTTTTACTGGCATGAGAAGAATGTGACTGACTATAGAAGATGACTATTCTAAATGTTATCTGGAAAATACTGGGTAAATAAACATTATAAAAATAAAGTGGTTTTGTATTTCAGTTTTTTGTTTTTTTCTTTCCCCCTTAATTATTACATTAGGTGACCTTAAGACCGCCATTCAGTTACTCACAGAGGCCATCAAACTGAATCCTCGTTTGGCCATTTTATATGCTAAGAGAGCCAGGTAAGGAGCCCCAGGAGGTAAAGTAGCATGCCCCCCTGATGCGCCCCTCCCCACCCCCCCTTTCTAGTTTGTGAGGAGGGGGGACGTTCCAAATGGGATTTTTCAGTGTTAGCTTTTTCTCTTCTCATAGGGACCCTTGTGTCAAGCTTTTGTGAAATTGTTTTTGCAAATGTCTGTAAGTTTTATCTGAAAAGAGTGCTTTATAATTCTACATCTCTCTCTTTAGTATCTTTATAAAACTGCAAAAGCCCAATGCTGCTATTAGAGATTGTGACAGAGCAATTGAAATAAACCCGGACTCCGCCCAGCCCTACAAGTGGCGAGGGAAAGCCCACAGGTGAGAGGGGAGGTCTCTGGGCTGCTGGGACAAGACCCCGGGGAGGGGGGAGGGGAGGGAGGAAATGAGCAGCAAGAAGCTAAGCACAGCCAGGACCTTCCATCTCAAGTTCAGCCTTTTATCTTGTGCCCCTTCTAGGAGATTGAGTTAACTACTGATACCCATTTAGCCCAGTCCCCACACCTTCTACACCCAAAATGTGGCATATTGAGGGGTATTGCCTTGATGGTGAAGAATTTGGCTCCTGGCACTGAGTCTGAGGTCGGTTTCCTTGGATTCCAGTGGTGAGGCCTAGTCCCAGTAGTAGGGCTTCCAAGGGCCCAGGGGTTATAGAACAGCTTTGTGACTCTTCTCTCCCCAATTTGATTCCTCTGGAATAATACTGAAGTCCATTTTTAGTGTAATAACTTGTTATTACATATTTTTCTTCATTCACACAAGTACATTGCCTTTGGATTGATTGTTGTGTTGAGAAGTTAGATGGGAATTGGAAAGGCTGTCCTCCTTGACTGTATAATGAATATTAACCAAGAAAAGGAGGCAAGAAAGCAGAGGTGACTTAGTTACCACAGAAGAGCTTGATGCTGACCATCCAGTGCAGCCAAATCTGCACAGAGAGCATGAGCACCTGGGGGAGATCATGAGGCCAGGAAACGGGAAACTGAGGGGAAAATGGAAGGTCCTTCGAGAATGCAGTTAGTGAGGAAGGCAGAGCAGAGGGCAAAGGAGTGGGCTATATTGACTGAAATCCTCCAGGCATTGGAGGGCACCAAAGCACCTGGAGTCAGCGAGACCAAGTTCAAATCCAGCCTCGGACACATCCTAGCTGGGCAGCCCCAGCAAGTCACCCCCTGCTGCCTGCCTATCTGCAAAACAGGTGTGATGGTAGCCCCTCCCTCTCAGGATCCAGTGAGATGCTTGTCAAGGGCCTGGCACAGGGCAGGTGCTGTGGGCATTGTGGCTGTTGAAGTGGGTGAGTAGCTTAGAGAAGGCAGAAATCCCTTCATTTCTGTCCCTTGGATTTGATGATCAGAGAATGAAGGAGCCATCAGGGTAATAGACTAGAATTCCAGCAGGCTGAGATGGGGGAAGAGAAGGTTCAAGGCATAATGAGCTTAGACTTCTTGGGTTAGCTAGGAGAATGGCATTTCTTTGGAGATGAGAACTATGTAGTTTGTGTCCCTTGGGGTATTGATCAGAAAACTTTTAGTTTTTAGTTTGCAACGATTAGTTAATTGAAGACTGCTCTGAGAAAGATTGATCCCGTTGTGATTTAGACCCTGTCTATCGATAGGATCGAGGTTGTATTTTTTTCCTCTCAAGGTCAGTCTTAAATTCTGTTTTCTCTTCCTTTCACTATCAGTAAAAATAGAAGAAGCCACATGGGCAGATCTATGGGTGAGCCTAGAGTGGGTGCAGGGCAAGAATGGAAAATTGCCTGGAGCCAGAGTGTAGAAATCTTTTCGTGACCAGCAGAGGGGTTTGGGTTTGGGGGGCAGTAAAGCTCTTGAGGCACATCCATTGCCTTGCGTTGTGGAGGGAAACCAGAGAGGTGGTGTGGATAGTTCAGGGAAACGAGGAGGAGGGCCTGGATAGGGATGCTTGTGTGAATGGAGACAGGCAGTGATGGAAAGTGTGTTGTGAAGGGAGAATGATCCAGACTTGGCAGCCAGGGGGGTGTGGGGGGTGTGGGCAGTGTTACCCTGTGCTCTACCAGCCTCTGTTGTTCTCAAGGCCTCTTGGGGTCGTCTTGGCAGAGACACTGCAGTGGTCTACCATTCCCTTCTCCAGCTCATTTTACCATCAGGGTGAAGTGACTGGCCCAGGGTCCCACAGCTAGGAAGTATCTGAGACCAGATTTGAACTCGGGAAGAGGAGTCTTGCTGATACCAGGCCTGGTCTGCACCACCTTTCTGCTATCTAGTCAGTAGCTTCATTCACAAAAACTCTAGTCGTTGTGTGTGTGTCGGGGCATGTGGTTTCGCAGTCAGGCCTTTTTTATTGAGCTGTGCCTGAGATGAGTTCTGAATCTAATTGGGTGCCCTGTGTGTCTTAGCCCAGCCCACTCTGTCCACCTATTTTTTCTCAGGTGGAATGTTTCATGTCTCAGTGCTTAACCCATAACCCCTCATCCAGTGGCAGAATAGGAGCTCTTTAATGTTAATTAAGGGTCCGATAATGATAAGCTTGAGTGAAAGAGCTCATGATAAAGGCCTGACCCTGAGACCAATTACATTTTTACAAAAACGAGAAAAATAACAATTTTCATTGTCTGTTTCCTGGAGATTCCTGTGGGAAGGATTAAGTGTGTTCCCCAGTTATCCCATGTTTTATTATCGTAACCCTGGTCCCGGCTTTTCTTCAAGACTTCAGGCTGTGTGGAGCTTTTCCAGTTATTAACAAGTAGTATTTTTTCTTGTTTTTCCTTCAGACAGCAGCCACTCACACTTCTCAGGCCAGAAATGACACCAGTTATTTTTCAGTTAGGTCAGAACTTCTAGTCCAGCAGTAGTACCTAGTGTGAGGGCTAAACCCAGAAGGACAAATGAGCTATACTTTGAATTCTTACCCAGCTCATTCAGACCTTAGATCCTCTTTCGGTTTGCTTTGGACTGAAAAGCAGGTGCTGTGGCCCACTGTTTGGGGGAAGGGGAAGAGATTGCAGAGAGAACAGGAGAAGAATTTCTCAATTAATTGTTAAATCCGTTGTAGACTCCTTGGCCACTGGGAGGAGTCAGCCCGGGATCTTGCCATGGCTTGCAAACTGGACTATGATGAAGATGCCAGTGCTATGCTGAAGGAAGTCCAACCAAGGGTAAATATGGATGTGTAGCTGGCACATAGTCTCACAGCATCACATTTGCTGGTCTCCAGGGAGAGAGGGGGGGTGCATGCAGCAGGGTTAGAAAAAGCAGAAATGATCCAAGAATTGGGTGATGGGCAGCCCAGCCATGGTCCCAGCCTAGGGGCAGTTGGTACACCATACTAAAAATGATCTCCAGTGGCATGTTGCTGTGTGCCTCAGAACCAGGTTAGGAAGGCTGGCATGTGACTCCCCAAGTCACAGGTAAACTGAGGACCCAGAAGACTACTGCTCTGGATAGCCGATGCATAGAGGTGTCACTGTGACCATAAGAGGGCGCTCTACCCCTTCTGGCGTTCTGAGTTGGCCTTGAGCTCATGACTCATTTTTTTCCCTGCCTTATAGTAGCATTTTCAGGAATTGCTGTAGTTGGGCCTCTTCATTATTGGCCTTGTTGTTCTAAATAGGTTTCTAACAAACAAAATCATTATTTAATTGTCCATTTCAGTTTTTTTGTTTGTTTGTTTTTTGTTTTCTTTTTGGAGGGCAATTGGGGTTAAGTAACTTGCCCAAGGTCACATGGCTAGGTTTTTTTGTTTTGTGTGTGTTAAGTGTCTGAGGCTGGATCCGAACTCAAGTCCTTCTGACTCCAGGGCCAACTCTCTACACACTACGCCACCTAGCCGCCCCATTTCAAATTTTTTAGGGTATTTGGATTTTTTGGGTAATGGCTGTCCAAATTTTTTTCTCATTCATATTTTAGAGAAAATAAATATAATTTTCTCTATCATTCTACTAGGCCCAGAAGATTGCTGAACATCGGCGAAAATACGAAAGAAAACGTGAGGAGCGAGAGGTCAAAGAAAGGCTAGAAAGGGTGAAGAAGGCTCGGGAGGAACATGAACGAGCCCAGAGGGTAAAGTCTTTGAGCCAGAGATTGAGATCAGGCCTTATCGTGGATGTCTGTACTCCATATATGCCAACAGGATCCTAGATAGTGGTGAGATAAAGAGGGCCTGGCCAGGAGGTTGGTGACCTGTGTGCGTGTAGGTGATAGCCACTCGTGCTGCCTCTTCAGGGAGTGGGTGGTCCCCATCTTGGGACAGCTTGTTTGTACCTAGTACAGTGGTCTGCCCCGTCTGCCACACTGAAATTCAGGCTGGGCACTGTTGTGCCTTTGGTGCAGCCCAGTGTTTTTCTGCCCCCTGTTCTGTCAGACATCTCTCTCTGCCAGGAAGTAGTATAGAATTATAATTTAGTTCAGAAAACTTCAAAACTGGCCCACTACTAAAATAAAGTTTTCATCCAAGAAGGTATTTTTCAAGACCACAGACTCTTCTATCTCTCTTTTTATTCTCTTTTTTGGAGGGCAATTGGGGTTAAGTAACTTGCCCAAGGTCACATGGCTAGGTTTTTGTTTGTGTGCGTTAAGTATCTGAGGCCGGATCCGAACTCAGGTCCTTCTGACTCCAGGGCCGACACTCTACTCACTGCACCACCTAGCCGCCCCAAGACCACAGACTCTTGTATGGAGAGCCAGGACCACAGAGATCCTGGTCACAGGGAGCATGGGACCGTGATGGGTCATTACTCTGAACACCAAACTTAGGCCTCTTAGAAGTATAATCAGATTGGTTTCCCCGAATATTTGTTGCCCAGGCTTATGTTTAAAATTCAGTTGAACAAAATGCAGCAGTGCCACTTGTTTATTGATGGACTTTATCTCAGGTATTTTTCTTATTCTGGTCTTTGTGTTGGTGTTTTAATTATGCCCTGTTGGAAATTCTTCTGTCCTTAATAGGTCTGTCGTTCATTTATTTAGGAAACATTTTAAAATCTGAGCAAGCAATTATTTAGCACCTGCTGTGTGCCAAGAACTGTCCTAGGTGCCTGAGTATACAAAGACAAAAAAGCATCTCCAGCCTTTGGAGAGAGGCCGCAGCACCTTAGGGCCAGCTTCCTTGAGATCTCAGACACCCCATTATTGAATCAAGCATCAAGGTGATTTTGGGGGAATGATGGACTTTTCTTTTTTTCCTTTTCAAAGGAGGAAGAATCCCGGCGGGCCTCTGGAGCGCAGTTTGGCTCCTTTCCAGGTACCACCCTATAAAAATAAGAAATGTCCGTGTTTTGAATTATGGATGTGGATTTTGTTTTTTAGCCACTCATGGAAGAACATTAATCTCCATTATTGTAATTTCTTTCCAGAAGATCTCATTCCTACTGTCTGTGTCCTCTCTTGCTCTCATAGTCTTTAATTCTGTAAAAATATAATAGAATTTTTGAATTCTTAAGGATCTTAGATTGCCTTCTCTGATCCTCTCATATGACAGATGAGGAAATTGGTGCCACAAGAGATGTAATGATGAAATCAAAAGTCCCACAGCTACTGGCAGTGAGGAGAGTCTTAGTGACTCCTGGTCCTGAATTCTTATTACTGTGTCTGCCAGGGAACAATGAGTAGACAGTGTGGGAATGTCAGTTTAGACAACTCTTCTGTGAACTCCAAGAAACCTTCAGGTTGCTGCAGTGGAATTTCCTTGTGCATGTATTGTTGGAGAATAGTTTGCAGGATCTAGAGAAGAAATCATGTGTGGCACTGTATGTGCCACCTAGATAATCTTATGTCTCAGGAGAACAGGATGGGGAAGGAGAAAAGTGATGCCCAGAAAACTTAAATGAGAGCCAAGGTTCATTTTTATGATGAGAGACAGACTGGAAGTGATTCAGGTCTTTAAGTGAATTTAGGGCTTGCTGAGACTGGGCCAAGGATTCTAAGAGGCAGAGGCAAGGAGAACAGGCCCTCCAGGGTTGTGGTTGGGACAAGCCAGACAGACTAGATTAAGGGGAGAAGGATGAAAGCACTGGGTCCTCCCCCTCTTGGGGGCTGAGGCCTTTGGATAGAGCTTCTGTACCTCCTGTCAAAAGCTCCAGAGCTGGAATGTGAGGCCTAGAGAAGGGAAGCGACAGGCCTACCATCATGTGGAGGGAATAAAGGGCAGAGTCAGGATTTGAACTTGGGTCTTTTTTCCTCCAAATCCTGTGAGGTTTCCCTAGTGCCAGGTTGTTTCCATAACTTAAAAGAGGAAGCATTTAAAGTTCCATGGATTGAGATAATGTGAAATTTCTCAGCCTTGCTGCAGTTTGGACTAGTAGTGGTGGGAGTGGGCATTGATATAATACCTAAAATGGGAATGAATAATATTAGTGGAAGATGTGCCATGTACTGTGAACCACTATCTAGTTGGTTGAGGAAAGAGATAGGAATCCAAGGGATGGTGGGGACTTATTCACTTGGCTTCTTGGCTTCCCTCATCATCTCTTATTAACATAGGTTAATAGGGACTGTGAGGTTTCCAAAGATGTCTTTAGTTGTAACTTTGCTGAATTATAAGATGGAAGATTAATGTTCTGTTGTAGAAACTTGAGTAGAGAAAAATCTTACTTGTTCAAAACCTATTCTGATCAGTAGAATTACTTGGAAAGTCAAATACTCTTGTCCTTGTTCTAACTTTCTAGGCCAGCAGGTTCATCCTGGGGGTACACTTGGTCCAAAACACTCCATCCTGAGTGTGACCTGAGCCAGATTAAAATGTATTTGGGAAATATTTAACCAAGCAAATAAAAATACAGTGTAGCATAGGTAACCTGGCGTTTTAAAGGTAAGTTGGTGTGCAGCACGTCGGATCCTTGTCTGTGGGTGAGTGGCCCTGCTTCTATTGAAGTTAGATGCCCCAGGCCTAGGCTACAGCCAGAGGCCTCCAGACAACAGCCCGAGGTGAAGAGGGTATGAGACAGATTAGCTCACTGGCAGTCTTGGGGTCTGGTTGCTGAGTGAGTAAGCAGGTGTTCTGGTCCTTGAAATCTTGTTCTCAGAAGTGTGGCTGCCATCTGTGGTGCTTGTTTTACTCTCTTTTTGTAGGTTTTCCGGGGGGCATGCCTGGGAACTTTGCAGGCATGCCTGGCATGGGAGGGGCCGTGCCCGGGATGGCAGGAATGCCTGGGCTCAATGAGATTCTTAGTGACCCAGAAGTGCTGGCAGCCATGCAGGTAAGCCTTGTGGAAATACATCATATGCTGACTCTTTCCTCACTAGGCGTAGGCAGAAGCAATTTTATTTGCTCACATTGCCAATTAAACCTTTCTAGGAATCACGATTTTCTAGTTGAGTGAGTGATTGATCATTCAGGGAACTCATGAAGGCCCCCCACCCCCACCCCTGTACATGGGGGAGAGATACAGAGCTTTATAGTGTGGGGCTTTATGAAACAGAAACAGCTGTTCTTTTTCTACAGATTTTCCCCCCTATTTTCCATGGTGACTATGACTCAACATCCTTTCCACCAAAGACTAGCATGCAAGGGCAGCATGGCTTCTGAGGGTCTGTGGACACACTGTGTTGCTAATGCTGTTCTCCACTGCCTCCTTGTGGTCAGAGAGGTAACTCAGTGCACAGGGGTCAGGCCAGCAGAGGGCAGGCACTGGTCCAGGTGTCTCATCTTAGGTCCAGCCTAGCTAATACTGGAGACACCCCAGAAGGTTGACTGCCACTCTGCCTCATTATAAGATGTCTCCTGAGGTTTGGAGGGACTGGATCAGGGCAGAGTAGAATGATGACCCTGGTAAAATCAGACCCTTTCTGGAAAAGGCTGTCAGCAGAGTTCTTTCCTTGGGGACAATAGTGGAGGTTTGTTGTAAAGCTCCTTCCCTTTTAAACTCAACATGGATTTGGAATACTTTCTTTTTCTCTTTTTTTCTTATAAGTTCTACAATTATTTAAGAAGCTTTACAAATGGTGACTGATAGAACAAGAGGACAGCTACAGTGTAAAAGGCTTGGCTCAGATGGGGGAATGTTGAAGTTTTCTGTACTCGTCCTACGTTATCTCATTGCTCTGGTAGTATAGTATAATAGAGAGGAAGTAGATCTCGATTCCAGCCGTAGTCAAAGTCTGAGATAGATTGACAGGAGGGGAGGAATCAACCCAACTGTTGGGCTTAAAGATGAACCGGGCTCGTTTTCTGGAGGATTGTTTGTTCTTTGTCACCTTTTAAGAGAAGCAGAGAATTTTGAAAACGGTGAAAACCATGGGTCAGAAAGCTTAGTGGCCAGCTACCTTCTATTCACAGACTAACATCCAGATGAAGGGGCAGCAGCATTTAGGCTGACAGAGGAGTTCACTGGGGGCCTTTTCCCTCCAGGATAGTTTCTAATGACTGTTAACAACTTTGTTTGCAGGACCCAGAGGTGATGGTGGCATTCCAGGATGTGGCACAGAACCCTGCGAACATGTCCAAATATCAGAGCAACCCAAAGGTTATGAATCTCATCAGCAAATTGTCAGCCAAATTTGGAGGTCAGGCATAAATGCCCTTTTAACAAATAAAGCCCTTACTGACGGAAAAACAACCCAGATCACTTAATGGACCTCGCAATAATACAAACCAAATGTACCTCTGACCTTCTGGTGAAGAAAACTGGGGTGCTTGGAAGATAATCCCCCCCCCTCCTGTGCCCCCAGTACAACAGGAGCATTTTACAGTGATTGGTTGGCCATTAGTCCACCAGATAATGTTGTCCTACTCTGAATCACAAACTTAAACATAAAAGCATTTTCCAAAACTTCTAAAATTACTTAAAGGAGAAAGGAAAGATAGCGCATAAAATTATTTTCTTTACTAATCATTTTGGCTTTCCCTTGGACTTAATTAGATTTCAGGGTGAGGAAGAAGAGACTTATATTAAAGATTTCTTGTCTAGTCATGGTGGGAAATTGGACTAATCAGGCGAATATCCCTTATATAACTGTGTACAATTTTGAAGTGGGCTCATGCCTATTGAGGATTTTTGATTTTTTTTTTTTTAATTCTGATGTGCTTTTAAAAAAATACTTCTTTTGATGGCAAAACCAAATGTGGGACCACCAATGATGTAGTAAGTACTTAGGCAGAGACTGGAGTTGCCTGCAGTGAGGGCTAGGGAATTGTTCCTAGGTTTTCTCTCCCATGGCATTGTGGGCAGGAATTGAGCAGTCAGCCCCTGCATTGCCATGAGGGCATACCTTTTGGGAATGCTTCTGTGAGACCGGCTCACCACATTGTAATGTTGGCTCCCCTGTTGTCTGTTTGTCACTGTAAATGTTTGTGTTTCTGTTTAGGGAAAGGAAGGAGGAGGGGCCTTTTCTTTCTTCTTGGATGTGAATTGATGTCTTTTTCTTGACAATGAGACACCTGGCCCTCTTTGGGCTCTGTTTTCAGTTGTTTTCCAGTATATTTTTCCCATTTTATTAGGCTAAAAATAGTCCTCATACAGTCATTATTTATGATGGCCACCATTGGAAGTATACTTAATTGTACAAACATTGCTGAATGCTTGGCTTCGTGTAAAATGCAACACTTACTGTTTTTGTATGTAGGCTAATGCTCTTAACTTCTTATTTGGCCAAGAAATTTCATTTTTATTCATTGGGACCCTGAAGACCCCAAACATTACTTATTTTTCTGTACTGAAACATGGAGGAAATAAGTTCCTGCTTTCCTTTCTTTTACTTGGGAAATATCCCTTGAAAATTACATTTGCATTAATCTTTCCATTTTGGGGAAGGAGGGCGTGAGTATTGGATTAGTGGATATATAAACACGTAGGTGAACATGATCCAGTATTAAGTATGTGATTCAAAAATAGATTAGATTTATGATTCTTTTTGCATCATAGGGTTGTTTATTTTATGATGGATCTCATCACTGCTTTCTGGTACGGAGCTGTTCCTTTCTGTAGGTGCCACCTCTACTTTTCCTTTCCTCAGTTTTAAATAACAGTAAGCTGGTGCCATCCAGAGAACAGTTCTGGCTCTGCCCACATGGGCAGGGCTTCTCATCTAAAGACATTCTGTGTGATACTTATGTACTGCATGTGTTTTCTTTTAAGGACAGGAGTAGCTGGGGCAGTAAAGTGATCATGGAACATCCCTGAAATAAGTCAGGGGTAAACTGATGACACTTTGCCCCCCACATACCTGGGCAGCGCAACTGGTGCCGTGTTGGACACTCTTGCTCCGGCAGAGACTCCTGGGCTTTTCCTGTCAGTGTGCTCTCTTTCCTTACAGTCCCCAGCATGACACCATGCGTCCTCCCAGTCTTTGCTACTTTTTCACTTGGTTTACTAAACCTTATATCCTACATTTAAGCAGCTCAAAAAGTTTGTTATAGTTGAGTCTGGGTAAGCCCTCTTGATCTTAGGAAAACAGCCTGTGTTCAGAGTGTATTGGATCTGACTGGTTTGCAAGTAGCAAGCTTATCCTCCATTTGTCTAGGAATGCAACATAATAGCCAAGCCTGTGTTTTTTCTTGTCCGAACAGCCCTACAAGAAAGAAAAATGTGAAAGGAGAGTTTGTTTTTTGTTTTTGCTTAAAAATAGAAGTTATTGGATATTTCTAGTCGCCTTCACAAATAAAGTGTGGTTTTCAAACCGGAAGTTTTTGTATTCATGTATTGTCTCAATTGACCAGCCAGACTGGTATAAAAGGTGAGGGCTATCCCATATCATTTTAACTTAGCTCAAGGGGACCACTGATGGCAAGGGACTTTGTCTCTGGGAAGGTAAAGAAGAAAACCTCACTGAGGTAGAGATGGGCAGTCTCAAAAGTTAGGCTGTAAATCTTGTCAGTCTCAGGAGGTCTTGTGGGCATTGCCACTGGCCCACCTGCCATTGCATTCAGCCTCCCCCTCAGGTTTGGGGCAGTTTTAGTATCAGAAACATTCTTAACCACATAAAGTACAGGTTTAATTTCAGTATTGGGATTTGAGAACAAGTGCTTGAGGCCAAGAAAGGGATGAAAGGTGTGAAGTCAATGTTATTGGGGTTAGTCTCAGCTGTCCATTCATTAGACAAGTTGCCTGGTGTGTAAATTGGACTAGTTGGGGACTAGAAGAAATGAAAGGATGAACACACAGGTTCTGACTGCCCTACAGAGGGGTCCAGTGAGTGCTGAGGTGATTACCTAATATGGAGGGAGGAAGCCCAAAGGGAAGAAAAGATCTATCTTCCGAAAGGGAAAATGTTAGACATAGATAGCCAAGTTTGACATTACCTGTGTCTCCGAAGTTTGAATCCTGAAGTTATTTATAGATTCCAAGAATTTAGTAACCAAGTTACTAAGCAACTGATAAACACTGGACAAAGTAGGAAACAGTTTCTAGATTGTTGGTCTACCATGGACTATGCCCAAGGTATTTCTGTATTTAAAAGGCAACACTGATACAAAAAGCCAAGTAATATAACGTTGGCCAAATGTGTGCAAGATATATTTATTTTTAAATTTTAAAATGACATGTCTCCTCTTCCTGGGGGGAAATGTGCCAGTAGGTTACCAGTAATACAGATTGGGCCGTTACATTATCCGATTGACTGCAGTTCGGGTCAGATGACTTTGTGTGGTGTTGGTCATAAGCTCTCTACCCAGGAGGGTACAGCCCTTCCCCAAATACAGTTCTTAAAGTTGACTCAAAAGTGTAAAAAGTATATACTACTGCTTTCTTTTGGAAAGAGGATGAATGACATGGGGCTGGGGAATCTCTTGGAGATAATTTTAATTTCAAATTAAATATTATTTAATATTAAGTATGTGCAATTTATGATCACTTGTATTTAAATTTTTATCTCCTGGTGTCCAAAGGGTTCATTGTTTTTCCCCTTAGCTGAGGAACATTTTAAAAACTGCCCCCTCTAAAGAAATCCATAGAGAAAGAGAAGGACTGAATTGTCCCAAGGAGGGGCAGCTAGGGAGCTTATCGATAAGTAAGGTAATCGATAGTCAATGTCGTCATTAATGTGGTGAGCATTTTACCCTACCAGGAGACGGTGAGGTGACCCGGGAGAAGTTGGAGCCTAGAGAGACATTAGATCAACCCATTCAGCAGAAGACGAGTGACTCGTTTGAAGAAGTGCCCAGTGAAGATAGCTTAGAGATGCTGGACGTTTCCACTGAGGACGAGCTTTGGATCACAGGACAGAAGCCTGTCTCTGGCGCTTTTGTCCCTAAGAACAAGGGCACTTTCCGTAGTCATTACAAACCTGGAGAGGTGAAGCGCTGGGGGCGAAAGAAAGTGAGAATTGAGGAGTTGGCAGATGTGAGCAGTGAAGAAGAAGTAAATGAAAGGCTGCCCTATATGGAGGATTGGGTCAGTGAAGAGGAGATGATGTGAGAGTGAGCGGAGCTAGAGGCCAAGAAATAAACAGTCAAAGAGAGCCCGGCTCCTGTGGCATTTTTCCTAAGGTCTTTTACTTGCCCGTGGGCATTCTGCCTTTGTCCACCCTTAAAACTCCAGGAGAGGCAGGTGCCTGGGGCCAAGCAGAGGTGGGTGATTGACCTCTAGGATCAGAATGGGCAGCCCACAAAGAGAGTGGTGAAAGCACAGTCAGGAATGGTGAGCTGTGCCTTGTGGGTCACTGGGAGCGCCATGATTGAGGGTGCTCAGTGATGCCTTTGCTTTTGTCACCTACACATCCCACTGTGTCCCCTCCCCTTCCCAAAGCTCTCCTTTAGGATAAAGAAAACAGTTTTGCAGAGTAACCGAAATCACAAGATCTGATGTGATATATCCCACCCTCCACCTCAGAAAAGGGGGAGGGGTCTTCGTTCTATAGTGTCTACTATTTTCTGTTCTTTCCATTTATATTGTCATTGTAGTGAATGTTTTCTTTAGTGGGGGCAGTTTTTAAATTTTTCTTAAGATAACGGGTAAAACAATCCTTTGGGCACCAGGAGATAAAAATTTAAATACATTAAGTGATCAGAAATTGCATGTACTTAATATTAAACAATATTTAATTTGAAATTAAACTTATCTCCAAGAGTGTTCCTAGTCCTATATCATTCATCCTCTTTACAAAAGAGAGAGGAGCAGTATATGCTTTTGAGTTGGTTCTATTGGATTAAGCATCAACCACGATATGTTGATCCACCCTCAGTGGATGCATCTTCTTTGTATTCCAGTTATTTGTTTCCACCAAAAATGCAGCTTATAAATATTTGCATTATCTGGGATCTTTCTGTCAAAGACCCCTTTGCTGGGTCTGGGTCGAAGGATTTAAACTTGCTAATCTCTTTCGGTAAATGTGTGCTGTGGGCCAGATGCCTTGTAAGCAATAGAAATGTGGCCTCAAAGAATAAAACATTCCCTACTCTCAAGGACCAGACATTCAGTCATGGGAGACAAGTACTAATCAGAGATAAGAGTTAAATCCCAAGGTAAGTTGGGGTGAGCGCTGCCAGCAGGCTAGGAATGCTTGGATATTGTGGGGGAAGAGAAGTTCAGTTCAACATCTCTGGGACATCTATTTTGAAATGTCCAATAGGCAGTTGGCCATGTGGGACTGAAGCTTAGAGTAGGAAAAAAAAGAGTAGAAAGTCCTGAGTGTTATAACAGCCAGATTTTGTGTATCATTTTAAAGTCTGCAAAGTGCTTTACAAATAGCTTAATTTTGTCTTCACACTCCTGTGAGGTTGGTGCTGTTGTCTGCCCCCATTTTATAGATGAGAAAAAAAGGCTGAGGGGGATTGTGACCTGCCCTAGGTGTTAGAGGCAGGGTTTAAATTTAGATCTTCATGACTCCCAGGTCTACCCATAGATACTGAGATAACAGATCTGTTAAGAGATAGCTGTATCTAGAGAGTGTGGTTTCAGTTGAGCCACAAGGTTTTTCTAGCAGCACTTCACCTGATAAAGGGCAGAGATGCAGACCAGGGACTTGGAAGGGATGGCAGAATTTGCTCTTTCAAATGGTGACCACCCCCATCATGTTATCCTTGCTCTTTGACCCATCTGGGGTGAAGCCTCCAGGTTGCTTTGCTTTGCTTTTTTCAGTGCTTTGGAACAGTCTTTCATAATTGTTTAATTTGCAGTTCTTTTGAAAACTGCCTTTCCTTTGACCAAACTTGGGAATGATGGTGTTTCTAAATTTCTGTTAACCAAATATCAGGCATCAGATATTTGGTATATATATTTTTTTGCTAGTCTGCTACTTATCCTAGTGTTATTTTTGCTAAAATATTTTTATTACATATTTAATCTTTAGTAATTGCCCCTATCCCTTGTTTGGTCAGGAATTTACTTATCCCCTATCCATAGCTGTGAAAGGTAGAGTGGATGATTTATAATTTCTTATACTCTGATCTTTACTATGCAGGTCACATGGCCATTTTAAAGTTGCTGAATATGGTATCAGATAATTGATCCAAACTTTATTTCTGACTGCAGAAGAATCGGACAAACAGGTCAGGTCACTGCTGAAAGCAAACTAGGTCCTTTCTTGAGTCATTTAAGGAAAGGCTGTAGGGTTTCCCTGGGGTTATCCAAGAGAGCAGGAGAGGGGGCACGGTGGAAGAAGTGAAGAGAAGTACAGGAGCACGACCCCCTCCCCTTCTGTACAGGGCAGGAAAATATATTGTCAGGAGTTATTTCTATTGTCTTCAGGAGGAGGGAGTCCACATAGGGCATGGTTCATGGTTATCCCAAGCCTCCTGGGGGGCATCCATCATGTTTCCTGTTCCAGAGGTCTAGCAGAGAAAGCAATGCACTAGGAAAGTGGAGATTTCTAGAAAAAAAGAAAATTTAGATGGAGGGGGCTCCAGAGGAGAAGCAGAAGGTACCAAGCCAGGGGACAAAAATATGGTAGTGGATGAGGTGACACTCCACCTGAGCCTTCAGAGGAACAGAAGACTTCACAAAGTGGAGGAAAGAGGGCAAAGGCACCTCTGGAATAATGGGTACCAGAACAGCTGGAGCATGATGTATATAATGTCATCAGTATGCCTGAGGTCATGGGCTGAGCCAGAGGGAAGGATGGCAGGTTGAAACCGATACGATCTGTGCTGCATAAGGAAGGAGAGAGGAGAGTGACAGGGTCATAGCATGGGTGACTGGAAGAGAGGGGTCATGAAGAGACAGACATGATTGAAAAACAACAAATTGGTAGAAACATGGGAGACAGTGAAGGGTGCCATAGACAGAAACTAACATCAAAAGGAAGACCAGATTTAAGGAGGAAAATAGAGGTCACATATTGAGTCTGTGGAATAGCAAGATGGAGACTGTTGGAGATGGAGCTCAGAATACAGATCAAGATTTTAGTTCTTTGGGAGTGATAGAGATCACTGTCATTAAAGTAATTAAGAGAATTTAAGGTAATTAAAGGGATTGCTGAATATAAGGAGAAAAGAGAGTCAAAGACAGACATTTGGAAACCCCTCTTTAAAAGGCTGACTGGAAAAGGATGAGCCAGCTGAGGACAGATAAGTGATAGCAATGAAAAGTAGGGAGAGAATCAGGAAGATGAAAACCCATTATGGGGCGTAGGAGGGGGCTGGTGTTACTAGTATAAGAAGCAGGAATCGAAGCCGAGGAGAATCAGCATATAAAATGAACGGTTGGGTTTGTCATAGCTTTGGTAGACAGGTGGCAGGTGGTTGAGAGCACTCCCGATGTCATCTGGAGATGGCCCATCTTCACTGCAGCCTTCTTTTGGTGGTGCTGAATGTCTGGAAGAGTTCAGGCCTGTTGTGTGTGGGAGCTGGTCGCAGCCATCAGAGGAGCCAGGTATAGATAGATCCCAGACCAGCCTCGGGAGGGCAGACATCTAAGGTGCAGTCTGTGAATGTAATGGAATCTTCCCATGCTGTGAGAAAACCACGCACCATAATAAAGCATTTACTAAGTATTCTGTGCCAGGAGGAGCAACTAGGTGGTGGGGTGGAGAGTGCCAGCCTGGAGTCAGGAGGACCTGAATTCAAATAAGGCCTCAGACACTTCCTAGCTGTGTGACCCTGAACAAGTCACTTCACCCTGCTTGCCTCTGTTTCCTCATTTGTAAAAAATGAGCTGGAGAAGGAAATGGCAAACACTCTAGCATCTTTGCCAAGAAAACCCCAAATGAGGTCAGGACACTCCCCCCTTGGGACTAGCTTCTACTTCTACATTCATCTCATATGTACATCCAGCTGTCCTGTACACTGAGCTCCTGGAGAGCAGGGGCCCTTCTGGTTCAGTGCCGGCTCTGTGCTAAGGGGGCTGCTAATCCCTCCAGTCTGCCCTTGAGCGCCCCTGGTGCTTAATAATGCTCATGACGTCACAAAACCACACAACGGCCAAGGCACTGATTGCTTTACTTTTGGGGGCTGCCCTCTATTACCGAGGGAGGAGACTCGGCGCGCTGGCAGCGCTTTTAAAAAGGTGAGTGGAGACCGAAAATTCATTCAAAGGGAAAACGCTCCCGATTGGTAGAGATTTGTGTACAAAGAGAATTGCCTAGCGCGCCTGCTCTAGATGCCGCGCGCCCATTGGCGGGCCCGCGCCGTCCGCCTCCGATTGGCTTCCCTGAGGCCCTGCCCCCTCGGGTCCCGCCTTCTCTCCCTGTGGTGTCTGGGCCTCCGGGCGACCCGGAAGCGGTTGCCATGGCGGAGGCCAGCGGTAAGGGTGGGGCCTGGGACGCTGGTAGTCCGACGCAGGGCCGGCCGCCGCCTCTCCGCCTCTGTCCGCAACTCGCCCTCCTCCCGCTCCACCCGCAGGGACAGCTGCGGGCTGCAGCGTGCTCTGGGGTCGGACGGAAGCCGAACCCATGGCCGCAGTGCTATCCTACGAGAGCCTGGTCCACGCCGTGGCCGGCGCCGTGGTGAGGAGGGGGCGGGAGAGCGGAGCGGACTTGGGGGGACCCGGATGTTAGGGCTCGAGCAGGGGGGACCCGGATGTGGACGGCTTAAGCCCGGACACCCGGATGTCAGGGGGCGGAGGGGGCCCGCCTCTGGAGCGTGCCGCTGGGTTTCGGAATTGGTCCCTTGGCTCTTGAAGGGGGAGCTGGTCCTCTGGGCCCTGCTCCTTCGTTGGCCTGGGTCGGGAAAGCCCTGAATGTTTCCCCTGGCCGCTCAGTGGAGTGGAGCGGGCCTTCGATTTACGAACCTGGGGAAGGAGAGGGGGCCCCCGGGGGATCCAGGGCGCAGACTAAGAATCTGGGGTCCTGCCTAGCCCCGTCATTCTACAGACAAGGAAACAGGCGGAACGGCTTCTAGAGCCCCCCATCAGTAAAGGGGAGCGAGGCGGGGTCTCGGATACCGCATTCTTGGCCCCTCCCCCTACTCCTGGGGCGGGGGTTCAGGCCTTTTCTCGTTCTGGATGTTCCAGGGTTCAGGCTGCTGCTGCCCCACAGGGTGCTGCGCGGTTGGGACGCCTCGCCCTTCCGTGGCCAAGCCCTCCGGAGCATCCTGAGGGGCCGCTGACCTCCCGGGTGGGGGCAGGGGGTTGGGGAGCCCGGCCGGTGCTCCCTCCCACCCCCCCCCACCCCCCGGCTGCCAGGCCCCTCCGTGCAGAATGAGGAAAGGCCCCCCCCACCCCCCCGCACAGCGGGGATCTGCTCTCCATCCCCCTTCGGGCAGTGTGGTGTGATGCAAAGAGCCCCGAGGATCGGGGTTCAAATCCTGCCCCTGTGGCTCTTAACCTTGTGGCCTGCGGCTCTGAATCAGACTGACTGCCGGAGGCCCCGTCAGCCCCGGGTGTGTGATCTTTAGGAACTCTCCCCTTTCCCTACTCACAATTAAATGTAACCACTAATTACTCTCCAGAAGTCTTGTGAAGGAGCATTCAGGGTCTTTCCTGTGCCAGGTCCTACTCTGGTCACTGCGGATTACAGCGGGCCCTGCCCTCAGGGAGCTTCTCTTCTGCTGGGGGGGGGGGGCGTATAGAGTCTTCCTGGAGGAGATGGCGGAGGGGCTGCCCCCGGGCTGCTCCACTGGGGCTCAGCATGGAGGATGCTCCCCTGGCTTCCATCAGATCAGACCTGTATAGGCACAGCTGCTGCCCAGATCCAGGGTGCTGCCCGCCCCTGCCTCAGGCCCTGACAGGCTTGTTGTTCTGGTTCCTCAGGTCTGTGGGCATCTCTGCTCCCCCTCTTCACCACAATTGCTGGGCCATGCCATGGCCTTAGTTGTGGCTTGTTTCTGCTCTTTTTTCCCCATAGCTGTTGATGTTGTGTAGGTCTCTGTCCAAGCTCCTGGCTTTGCTGCTCCCAGAGCTGCTTTTGGTAATCCAGGCCTTCGGGTAACTGCTGGAAATGGAGCAAGCCTTTTTCAAACACTGTCATGCTGCTCCCTTGCCTAGGAATCTTTTTGGTTCTCTGCTCTTTGTCCTCACATCTCACTAACCTCATTTTCTCCCCCTTGGGGTGTTCTCCTCTTCTTCACCAATCCCTGTTGCTCTTCAATACGTGGCTCCAAAGAAGCATTCCATGATTGAATATACCCTGATTATTCATTCAGTCCCACCCCCCAGCAGTTCTGGGCTCACGTAGAGAGACAGTGTCAATTCTCCTGGTATGTTCTGTAGTCTTAGAAAGTTTTCTTTTATCATATGTGCATGTACCCACTAGATTGAACGTTCTGGGGCCATGGTTTTTGTTTCTTTTATGTTCCTAGCCTTTACCTTCAGAATGGAGAGACTCACTTAAATTCTTTGGCCATATTAGGCTGAGAAGGTCAGGCCTCTTAGTGGCTTATTAATTCTACTGTCCCTCAGGGGTTGTAAAAACCAGTATCTACCTAAGTCACAGTTTAGAACTCTACATTAACCACCCATTGGGCACCTGCTCTGGCCCTTGGCTTCACAAAGCAGCCTGGTGGAGGAGCAGAGGGTGCACAGATGAGGTGAGAGGGCAATAAAGGGAGGCACCAAGAGCTGTGGAACTTCAGAGGAAAAAGAAAGAATGTCATTGCAAGGAGATGAGGCAAGGCGTTTGAGCCCCTTCAAGAATGCTAGAATCTGGGGTGATGGTGTTGGGGGGAGGAAAGGATGGGAGACTGGCAAAGTGTAGGCCCCCGGGGGAGAGCAAGTGGGGCAGAGGCTTCTTTGGATCTGCCTGGAACAAGATTTCTCTTGTTCCCTCCATGTTTCCATTTCGTAATGTGGCATTTTCTTCTAATATAATCCCTGCCTCCTTATATAACACTTGAGCTTTACATGATACAGAACTTCAGTGTTGCTGCATTTTCATATTTCCCCTATGAAAAAAATTAAGACTCTAAAACATGTCTGTGAGCATATAATAAAATGCTTTGCTTTAGCCTTCTTTCTGCCCACCGGGCACCGTTGCCTGTCCCTAGAACATACCTACCTCAGTGGAAAGTGCTTTGCCTCTTTTCTCCTGTAGCTCTCATGTTGAAGAACTGGTCTCTGACTTTTTCATGTCATAAGCAAAGTCTGCAAGGACTACATACATTCTTCAGCAGTATCCCAACCAGATCTGCCACTGGGTGACAGGGTAATGGAGCCTTGCTTGGGATGGGACTCCAATGACACAATGGCTGGGTTTTTATCGAATGTCATAAGCTTTGGATCAAAGCTTCGGCAGGGCTGTTGTGCAACCCAGAGTAGTAGCAGGTCAGCTTGCCAGACCGGGAAGGAGGCCTTCTGGAATTTTCTCTGAAAACCTTTGGGACATTATGACTTTGAGTGGATGCGTGAATGAATGAACAAGCATTGATGAAACACCATGTGCCAAGGTGCTGTTCAGAAAGTAGACCATCTGCCCTCAGGGGAATCTCATTCTCCACAAAGCTACATGGATCCTGTGCAGTCTTTGAGTGGGAAGGGACATCAGAGGTCATCTGATCCCAGATTCCCTTAACTTTCATGAGAAATGGCCCTTGTGAGAGGCACTCCCTTCCTCCCAGGCAGCCTGAAGCTCTTTCTGGCAGTTGTCATTCTTGGGAGCTTGAATGCTACCTTTGATGCCCCTGTCTGCCTGTTTCTCTTGGTTCTACCCGCCAGGGCTAAGCCTATTTCTTCTCTATGATAGCCTTTCAGACATTTGAAGACAGCTCCCCTAGGCCCCCTATATGTTCCACATTGGTATTAATAGAGAGAAGTGTTCTCCATTGTGATCTTTTTGAAAAGAAAACCATTTAGGAGTGTACTGACAAATAGTTGCCAAATTTGACCTGGGCTTCTCTAAGGTTTTGTACAAGTTAGATCAGTTTGAGGAGAAACACTCCCCAGTTGGGTGTAACTATTACAGGTGCAGACAGCCATTGCAACCACAGGTGGCTGTCCAGTGATTGCTGCCTGTCAGCTACATGATTGCCAGCTGAACATACTTAGAAACACAAAGCACACCGAGCCCTCTTGTTACAGTTTCTTCACTGTTGCATTTTTGCAGAATCCATGAGCAACATTAGGGAAGAGCATCTTGTAAATGTGTATAAAAAGTGGACTGAAATTTTTTTGGTGTATTATTTTGAGTTTTGTGACACTCACTAATGATATTTTGTTGGCAGCTTGGGATGTGGTAGAATGGGGATTGGGAATCTTTTTTTTTTTAAAGGGAGAATGGCATTTTACCAGGAACTGGTTTAGAGGCTGAGGACAGTGTACTGAAACCCCTTGGTCAAGCAGAATCCGTAGGACTTCAAGGAAGCAATCACTGAAGACAGGCCTATCCTTACTTATCTGGCCTTGACTAGAAGACTCATAATTTGTGAAAATAGAAATTTGGAATTTAAAAGGAATTTTATTTTAAAACTAGGTTCTAATGCCCTGTAATGCCACAAGAGCCTTATTTTGTTGGAATTGTCCAAGACGATTGAGAAATCTTTGGTTTCAACATCAAAGCAGACTTTGGAATGATAATGATGATGTTAATCAGTAACTTTCAGGGCACATCTTGGCTCTGTCCTCAGACCTTTGTGGGGAGAGGGCCATGATTTCTTTGACTCTCCTCCCAGGCTCCTCCTGCCTCTCATCTTTAGGTAGCTTCCAGCTTCCACCTTCCTCTGAAAAGAACCTTTGAGATCATCAGTGCCACCTCCTCTCTCCTCCTTTTACAGAAGCAAAAACTGAGAGCCTGAAAGGTTAAGGGATTTGTCCAGAACTCAGGCCCTCGGACTCAAGCTCTAGCTTCTTCCCACTGGGTTACTCACTGCTGAAAAAAGTACTTGTTGCCTGGGCCTGGCCTTGCACAGAGGAAGCTTATGCTAAATGTGTCTGGCCTTCATCTTTCTCCCTGAACTGAAGACTCACCTAGATGTGCTCTGTGTATCAAACCTGAATGCCTCAAATCTTGGCCCCTGTGTGGAATCCATGTGGTAGAATGGAAAGGAAGCAATGGGTTGTGGAGGCAGGACTTTGATTCTAATTCCACTTCCGGTATTTATGTACCACCCATATGGATCTGAGACAAGTCACTGTTCCTCTGGGGCCTCAGTCACTCATCTCTCAGTAAAGTGGTAGAGTATGGCCCCTGAGGCTGGCATTCTGCTGCCTTACCTACTGTATCCAGCTGGTGGCCAAAGTCTCTGCCTTCTGCCCTGCAGGCCTCAAGACAGACACTGTTGCCACCTTTACTATGTAGCCTTGGGCCAGTCATTAGCCTCTCTGGGCCTCAGCTTCTGCTGGGCTAGTCATGGGACTAGGGGCTTTGTAAGTTATACAGTATCTAAATGAAACCTGTGTATGTCCTTCCCTCCACATCAGCTCTAATCCAGTTTGAGAGCAGCTGGTGGCCAACTTTCCCATCAGGCCTGGGTGCTATTGCCAGATGTTCATGTCACTGTGCTATCCCCAAACCATCCAGATTTCCTCTTATCTACCAAATAAATTCTTACTTGCCTTGGTATGTATATATATCCTGCCTAATGCTGCTGTCATTGGACTCTGTGAATATTGGATTTTAAGCAAAACATTTCCTCAAGCAGGGTACATCCTAGGAAACTACATACATAGACCAAGCATCACAGTAATCCCCGGTTCCACTGGCCTTCAGATGCTGGCTCAGGCCATTGAAAATCTTTTGATTTTGACTCAGTTTAACTCAGAAGACATTTTAAGCTCTTCTTCCAAAGCCCTGGGCTCTGCTTTGGGGCTTTGAGGTCAAAAATAGCCTTTGTCCTCTAGGAGCTTATAGCCCTCAAAAATTTGAGAAGCTCCTTGACCAGCTCTATGAATCTGTGATGCATTCAAGGCTCTGACTGACCTGGTTGGCTTAATACCATTGTCCTTCCCATCTCCAGCTTGCCACCTAAGCTGTACCACTCTCCCCTTTCTCATCTCCTTCATCGGTCCAGCCTGTGTCTTGTCACATTGGCCCCTGTGCTTAGAGTGGCCAGCCTCACTGCCATCTCTGCCAGAGCATCTTTTTGTTCAAGGTCCAACTTCAATACCTCCCTCCTGAAGCCTCCCTCTTCTGTTCCTCCCATCCCCAGGTGAAAGTGAGCTTTTCCTTCTCAGATTTCTCTGTGATACCTTGTGTACTTCTCTTCCCCACCCCCACTAGACTGTAAGCTACTTTAGAGTGAGGCCTATGTACTACCTAGCCATAGTGCCTTGCTCATGTTCATCTTCTTTGCTGTGGACCCTGTTCTAGGGAAGAACTCAATAAATGTGAGTCACAGTATGTTTAGAGGTGACTGAACTAAGGAGGAAGCTAAAAATGCCATCGTGCATTGTTTTCACAGGAAAGAGGCCATTAAATTGGCAGACATTTATTTAATGCCTCCTGTGTGCAGAAACAGTATTTGGTGCTAGGTGTAGAAAAGTGGTGTCTGTGACTTAGTAAGTGGGGACGCGTCATGCACACAAGTAAGTAGAATACAAAGTCCAGTATAATAGGAACAAGAGAGGTCAAGACAGTGCTTTAGAACATTGATGGAGGGAGAGAACTTTTTTAAAAAAAAGCTTTTTGTCGATATTTTTGGCTTTTATTTATTTTCTTTTTATATCTTTGACTTTTTTTTGCTTTGTGTAGGGGTATTGGGGGTTAAGTGACTTGCCCAAGGTCACATGGCTAGTAAATGTTAAGTGTCTGAAGCCAGATTTGAACTCAGGTCCTCCTGACTCCAGGGCTGGTGCTGTATTCACTGCACCACCTAGCCACGCCAATATCTTTGACTTTTACATCAGTTACATCAAAGGGACCAACGTGTCCCTCCCCTAGCCAGAACCATCCCTCTTAGCAAAGAATAAAACAAAGGGGGAGACTGGGTAATAATTCAACCAAACTAACTCCTGTAGCAACTAAGTTTGAAAGTATATTCGTAGAGAGAGTGGTTGGATTAAGCAAGACTTTGTAGAGGAATTGGCCCCACTGGAGGAGGGGAGGAGGACATACAGGGCAAGCCTGGGGGACATGCCTGACCACATCCAGGGAAGCAGGAGATGGTCGCCAGGTTGGCTGAAACAGTACATGGAGAGCAGTGCTGGGAAAGTAGTTTGGAACTAGGTTGTAGAAGTCCTCAAGGTGCTAGTTTTCTCTTCTTGGCAGGAGCTTTAGAAGGTATGGGTGAAATCCTTTCTCTAGGTAACCCACCTTGCTCCTTATTCTGCCCTTTGGGATTCACAAGAAAGCCCCTTACCCAGGTCTCTGACAGCCATTAAAGAGGAGTAGACTTGGATAGAAGCCCATCCGTAAGCAAGCACGTTGTCAGGGATGGTTAGTCTTGTTGACCTAGTTCTGCTTGGGCCCCTGGGGACTGGGCCGTAGGATGAGTGGGTGACAGATAAACAGGACAAATTGTTGCTTATCATAAGGCCACATTTACTTGCCAGAGCTGTCCAGTGGGGGAGACAACAAAGAAGTATATACAAACAAGCTTTATATGAGATAAATAGGAAATAATTCAGAGGAGTTGGGAAAGGCTTCCTATAGATGGTGGGACTTGAGGGTGCCAGAGAAGCTGGGAGGAGGAGATGAGGAGAGAAATCATTCCAGGCTTGGGAGGCAGCCAGTAAAAACAGAGAGCTGAGCAGTGGGGTGTCCTGTCTGTGGACCAGCCAGGCCAGTGTCACTGCACCAAAGGGCACTGCCTGGCGTATGAGGCGTGAGAAGACCACTCAGGCAGAAGGGGCAGCTTTTGAAGGGTTTTGGATGCCAAGCAGATACTTTCCTGTTTGGTCCCAGAGGTGAAAGGGAACCACAGCAGCTCACAGCTTCACTCTCACGATTCCCCCAAAGGATCAGAGAACACAAGTTCCTCAAGTTCTTCTCGTTTGTTGACAATAAAAAGCCTTTGATTTAGTAGGCCCATCCTCAGGCATTTATTTAGGTGCCTGGCCCTGCCCCTCAAGGAGCTCCCATTCTGATGGACAGACAGCAGGTAAAGGGCCCCTTCTGACCCAGGTCCTGCTTGTTTGTGCCACAACCATAGATGATTCCTTTACAGTTGTAAGAGCAGAGATGACTTTGACCCCTTCATTATGACTTTCAGGTGAGGCATAAAATGAGGTTGGCCCAAGGCAGCTGCCATTGTCACAGAGGCCTTTCCAGGCAAAGTCCCCTCCAGGTGCTCCTGTTTGTGAAGGAGATTGTGTTGATTGCCCTAAGGCCAGACATGCTGCAGAACCCCATTTCTGGATGGGGGTAAATGCCTAGAAGAGTGGCTAGGTGTCTGCTGGGCTAGGCTTGGTGGGACAGTGAGCTAACTCAGGATTGAGCCAGAGAACCCATTGGATCAGTCTTTGGGAAGTGGCCTGGTCTGTGACCCCAGGCTTCTTCCTGGACTAAAAGTCCATGTTTTTATTCTTAAAAGTGCACTCCATTTTGTTTTCACACATAGTCACTTCCCACCACCCCTCCTGCAGTTCCCCACTGAAGAGGGGAGCCAGCTGAGTTAGCCCTGAGAAGGCAACCAAACATCTCAAAGGAAGGCCTCTCTGTTTTCACACTCAAGTCACAGGCACTCAGCTGCCTCCTCACCCCACCAAATCTTCCCTTATAACAAACATTTAAACAAAAACAGCTGCGCACATCAGCTAGCTCAGCTGCGTTGTGCCTCTGGGGGAATCTCCTTCCAAGAATTTAAGTTTAGGGGTCCCTGAGGACATTGCAGCAACATTCTCTAGCCTTCTGATAAAAGATAAGAATTCCCATTATGGTCTACAAAGAATCAATTTCCGAATGGTGTTTCATCTGCTTGGCTCCCTGACATAGGTCATGTATTATTGCCAGGTCCCAGGTGAGGAGCCTCAGGGTTGGACAGGTTTGTGACAACCAGGCAGAGTCTGGGCCAGCAGTGGAGCTTCAGTCCTTGGACTACAGACTCGAGGCCTTTCCTGTCAATGGGCTTTCATGTTCTCCTGTAGCAGGGAGGGCATAGCCTGGCTTTTCCAAGGTTTTGTCCAGGGTCCCTCCTCTCCATGCTCACCTCCAGCTTCTCTTTCTGCAGTATTTGACACTTCTGATGAGGCCTCTGATCACTCCCTCACCTGGATACTCTTTCTTGCCTGAGCTTTCCTAACATTTCTCTCCTGTCTAGCTCTTCGTTGCCAATCTCCTTGACTGGTAATATGTGTTGATAAGAATTTATAGTAATAATTCATCACTAGCATTTGTAGAAGCTTGCTAAGTGCTTTACATACAACCACCCTAAGAGATAGGTGCCCCATTTTATAGAAGAGAAAGCTAAGACTGAGAAGCTAAGGGACTTGCCTCAGGTCACTTGTGGTAAGCAGCTTGGTAAAAGTGTGAATCAGGGTATGAACTCGCCAAGCCCCAGGCACTCTGTGATGTGCCTTCTGTTCTGCCCACAACCCTAGTTCACCTCTGAGTTTTTGTTCTGAACCCCTTTCCCTCCCCGGATACACTCTTGGTTTCCATGCCTCTGGCTGCCATGATCACCTCTTGTTGATGACTCCCAGATTTCTTGATCTAGCCTCCCTTCCCTCCTGAGCCCCCATGGACTTCACCCGCCAGCTACCTGTTGGATATCTGCATCTGTAGGGGCAGAGGGCACATCAGACTCAATGAGTCAGAGGCAGACCTCCTCTTCCCCTCAGTCTCTGCAATCCCCACTCAGCCCAGACATTAACTTTCAGGAAGAAGGGTTTCAGATGTCTCTGATTGCTGAGAAGCTGGGAGATAAAGGAGAGGGTGAGGCATCACGATTGGGGTGTTCTGGGAACACAAATGTGTTTGAATTCCAAGTTGCTTGCCACAAGTCAAGCTGGTATTTTTCTATCGATCTGCCCTTCCTGTGAACATCAGGGTCCTGTCTCCTCCATCTCTTCACTTACCCAGATTTGCAATTTTCATGCCTCATGTCTCATCTACTCTCCCCCTGTCCCCCAGGTGACCTGAGGTGGACCAGGCATGTTGGGAAGTCTACTGGGGGCCTTTTCTCAGAGATCTTGCTCACACTGCCTGCATGAGCATCTAGCCCTTCTGTCAAGGTGGTGGTAAGCTTTACCATACACATGCCCTGCTGTGTAGCACCCTGCGGGCCCCCCATGTGTCCTTGATATTTGGATGACTCACTTGGCCCCTTCATCTGTCCTGTGCCAGAATCTCCCCCTATTAGAACAGGTACTCAGTAAGCACTCAGTGTTTTTCCATTCCATTCCATTCTCAGGTTCTCCATCTCACCCCTAGTCGTTGCCAGATCTAATGGTTTCTGTCCTCTGTAAGTTTATTCATCCCTCCTTCACCACCCTAGTAATGACTCTCAACATGTCTCATCTAGGCCCAGGTACTTCTCTCCTATTCAGCCTCCCTTCTTCAGTCCACACCATTGCTAGGGATTTTCTTCAAGTGCATGTTTGACCCTAGCATGCCACGAAGTGAATGACAAGGGCCACTCAGCAAGGTCACAGTGTGGATTTAGTTGAGTATGGCCTCCCTTGCCTGCCTCTGCTGGCCATGCAGGGCCTGTGGTCAGACCTGATGTCAGCTAAGTCCTACTGCCCCTTCATGGGCTGGTTTTGTGATGCGCAGGCCAGGAGCCTGTGTCAGCAGCCTGAGCCATAATCTCCTGAGCCATTGACCTTACCAGGATGGCATTAATAACTTTTAAAGAAAAAATGTATTTCGTTGACATAGCGGAAATTCCCAACCAAGGAAGACAGGTCATTGTCCATCCTGAGTCCTCTGGGGCTCTGGGGTCTGGCTTGGTCGCTGCACTGAGCCGAGTTTGGAGGCCTCTCACCACATTACTGTGGTCATTAAGGAAATTCTCTTGGTTCTGCTGACTTTGTTCTGCATCAGTTCCTATGTGTCTTCCCAAGGTTTTTTTCCGTATTCCTATTTTTACTTTTGTCTGGCACAGTAATTATTCTGTCTTGTTCTTCTAAACACATTCAAGCAGACCCCAGTCAGTGGAATCCAGTTTGTTTTCCATTACTGTCTTCCCAAGGTTTTTTTCTGTACTACTTCTAGTTTTGTCTGGCACAGTAATTATTCTGTCTTGTTCTTCTTTTCCATTTCTTACTGCCCGAAGCCCCAACCTGCTTTTCCAACATAGGATCATAACTTCAGAGCTCAAAGCAACCCAAAAGGCCACCTGATCCAGTACAGATGAGGGCATTTAAGGCCCAGGGAGGCCAAATCACTTGCCTCAAGTCACACAGGAGCAAGTATCAGAGGCAGAATTGGAACCCAGGTTCTTGGACTCCATTGACAGAACTCAGAGCAACCCACCCCAGCCTGCCTTGACTCTTAGATGTGATCATTAGACACCGAGTCTGTGAGTGTCAGGCCCCTTTTTGCCTTTTCTCAGTATTCAGTGTCATAGCATAGTTTCCAGTACATTCTAAGGGCTTCAAAATGCTTGTTGGTGGTTATTACACTTACTGATCCCTAAAGGCCTTTGGCATTCTGGGGTCTGTGAATTCTTTGGCCCTGAAGTGTAGCTGTATCTCTGTCAGGCACTGCCACCCTTCCAGGCCCCTCCCTGCTGCCAGTGAGGAGGCCGGTTAGCTCTGCTCCAGGCCTCTCTCACATCCTTCCCTTCTCCTTTCTCCCATTCCCGTCTCACCTTGCCTCCACAGTCTGAGTGCCTCCCTCTCCTCTCTTTGTCATCCTGCACATACCAGGGCACGCTTACTCACAACCACCCATGGCTCCCTTCTGCCTCTAGGGTAAGACAGACTCCTCAGACTGATGCTGAAGGCCCTCCACAACCATGTTCTGACCCAGCTTTTCCAGCCCGATTTCCATGACTCCCATTCACTCACCGGGTGTCCCAGCCCAAGCAGACTGTCAGCACCTCATCTCCCATCTCTGTGCCCATCAGGCCATCCTCCTTCCTCCTCTCACGTTTTGTAATCTCCGGCTCAGGATCTGATGGCTCTGCAGAGCCCACCCTAATTCTCCCTCCAGAGCCTACCTTCCCTCCGCCCAGCTGCCTGCCAGGGTTCTCTCCCTTGTTCCTAAATCACCTCGTGTTTCTTTGTCTGGGCATAGACTGCACACAGTGGGGCTATGGCCTGCCCATTCTTTGTCTTTGTAGCCGTTGCACTGAGCACGGTGCCCTGTATGTAGTAGGTGCCTAATAAAAGTTTGGTAAGCTGAAGTGCATCTGTGCCTCCTTCTACCTGACCGTCTGCTCCATAGGAGCAGGAGCCTCTCCCTGGATCTCCTAGCACCGAGTTTCGTGGCTTCCTGGTGCCTTTGTCCAGGGACTTTGAGTCATTTGTCCTTTTTTCTTAGGGTCTGCTAGAGTGCTTTAAGCTCCAGGACAGCTGGCTTCTTCTGCAACCTTGTTCGGCGCTGGAGCCTTACAAGGAGTGAGGGGGTCCAAGAGGCAGAGGGGGGCTAGGGTTGCAGGGCATGAGGAATGATGAGATGTCTTTTGTTTGGCTGAAACTTCTGGGTGAAGCCGGTTGTGAAGGGCTTCCTTCAGATGGCCCATAGAAGTTTGCATCTTCCGCCTCCATTAAAACTCAGCTTGGTCTCTCCAGCCCTTGCTCCTGTTCCTAGCTCTGTCCTCAGCAGCCACTGTACCAGCATGGTCCAGCAATGATGGGGCAGTCATTCAGCTTCTCCAGGCCCTTGTGAGTGGGTGGTCTGGCCTCCGTTCTTCATCACCAGTAGAGCATTGAGCCCACTCCAGAGAAAGTCTGGCTGCCTCACTGCACGCCCAAATGTCAAACTTTAGCTCAATCCGAAGTTTGGATGAAGCAGCCACCTCCTTGTACCTGGCTCCAGCCTCATGTGTTTGTCCTTTTCCTGCTCTTTGTGCCCAAGACACAATATCCTGCTGGCCTGGTATTTTGCTGTTATTTTCACTGATCTTTGCTGGCAATTAAATCCTGAGACCACTTCTTAGAATACGTCCTGATCTCTGGGAGACCTACAGAGGAGACCAGATACCACAAGGGGACCTGTACAAGGCACTAGATTGTACAAGTTTGTCTTCGGCTCCCATTTAGAGAGAACTTGCAGCCAAAATAAAATATAGTCATAAGAGTTTAATGTATTCGTGTAGCCAAAGGTTCTTGAAAATGTCTTTAGGATTTCACTGCCAAGCCAACTCTTAAAATGGTTTAAAATGTCAAAGCTTTGTCTGTCCACCCTTTAGGCTAAATCACAGGATATTCAGTCTCAATTTCTCTCATCGGAACTGATGATGCAGCTCCCCCCAGGGCTTAGGACAGTGACTTCTTTGGAAAGGTTGTAGTGGGGGCATCTGGGCAGAGCACTGGCCCCGAGTCAGGAGGTCCTGAATTCAAATTAGACACTTGACATTTACTAGCTGTGTGGCCCTGGAAAAGTCAGTTAACCCAGATTGCCTTGTCCCTCCCCCCGCCAAAAAACTGTATTGGAGCTAGTCCAACAAGAGTCTCAGCAATTGTAGGGTTTGGAGTTTTACTATGAATGGGCACATGCCAGAGACTCCTAGGCTGGGGGGTGGGGTGGGGCTGAGGGTGATGAAGTAATCAGTTTTATGACTAAAAAGTATCTATCTGTCTTATGAAAAAGAAAATGTCACCTTTCTGCATACTTGGTGTTGCTTTGGGCCATTCCCTCAGAGATGGTGGCAAAATGCCCACTCAGGCAGATAGAAGTGGAAGACAGATAATCCTGAATTTCTTTTTATTTGTGACTGGTAGCATCCTGGAACACTTACCTTCTGTGTATAAGTCAACCCCTTTGCATATTGGCACAGATAATTCTCAGAAACAAAAAAATGACACGATATACTGAATCTGACTGAAATACTGATGAAAAGACTGGACTCACAGCCTTTGGCAGATGATGGATGATGGGCGTCCACAGTGTACATTTTATTGTAGCTTTGTAGGCTTAGAACAGACCTTAGATGAGGAAACAGACTGAGAGGTGCATGGCTGACTTGCCCGGATCACCCAGGGCTTTTCTTTACCTCCAGGCATTTCCAGACCAAGACTAGCACTCTCTCCCCAGCACCTCATTGAAGTCATAGTGCCAATGTTCACAGAGCTTTTCATGCCAAGGATGGAAGAGAAAATTAGGAGGGCAGTTTGGGACAAATCTTTGCCTCTCTGGGCCCCAGCAGACCATCTTCAGAATGATGTCAAATATTTGTCGAATTAATTTTTAGACCATTCTCCTGTGTCTGGGTATGAGTTTTAGGACACCCTTGAATCTCTAGCAGAAGAAAGCCAGTATCCTTAGCTCATATTGCAAGGGAGTGTGGTGCCACCAGTTTTATCCCTTTGGCTGCAGAAAGCTTAGACCTTGAACTGATGCCTTGGAAACAGACTGTGTCCCCGCCTCCAGCTTCCCCTCGCCAGCCAGCAGTGGTGACTGAACCATTCTTTGTAAATTGTCTGGAATTAGGGACAGTTGCCTAAATGGTGGCAGGTTTCCAGACTATACCATAATAAAAGTGATATACTGTACATTGAAAATCCAGAAGTTCTAGCAATATTTTTATACTAATAAGCAAAAGACCTCCCCCCCAAAAATGTCCATAGATCTTAGATTTAGAGCCCAAAAGGTTCAACACATATGAAGAAACAGGCCTACAAAGGTGAAGTGACTTTCCCAAGGTCACACAGCTAGTATGTGGTAGTCAGGATTGGACCCAGGTCCTTTGAGTCCAGACCAGTGTTGTTTCCAATATACCACCTTGATACTTATGCTTCAGAAAACACAGTAATCAGCTGACTCATTGGACTGGTGAGTTATTTCTGGATCTTAACAGCCCAATATGGCAGGCATCCTGATCAGTGTATGGTGATTGTTGAGCATGGGTAGTGACAAGAAAGAATGTGGAGTAATCAGGGACCTCGGAATGGGAGAGCCTTGAGGCCTGTCCCAGATTCACTGAGCCTTGGCGAATCAGGCTATGACTGTATTTATTTGGGTACCAGGAGAATAATGTGATACAGTCAGAGTGGGTATTCCCTTCAACAGTGCTGGTCATCTTCCATGCCTGTCAGGGGGCCTTCCTTGATTCCTCAACCCCTTGAACATGCCAGCACAGCACACCAGCTAAACCATCTATGTAGTGACTGTCTTTTTCACCACTGGACCAGCCTATCCTCTTTTTCAGCAATCCTTTGCTCCTGTTATAATTCTCTTGTTCTGTGTTGCAACTGCTCCCACCCCCACCACTGCCCTGCGGGTGATCCTCATGCTTGATTCCTGGGAGACTTTATGTTCCATGACTCGTGGCCATACATTAATACTGTGGAATATTGGTGTTTTAAAAGATGGTTTTCCCAAAGCAATCCAGCCCACTCTCTTCCCATTCACCAGCTCAGGCTCGATATCCTTTCCATGGCAGTGTTTGTTGGAGATGGAAGTACTGATGGATGAGCGCTCTAGGCTTGTCTTGCCTACATGGCCAGAGACATTTCTGTATATTTACAGAAGACTTTCCATCCATCATGTACAATGCAGCTCAACAGGTTATTAAGTACCTCACAGTTATTAGACTAGAAGCTAGAGTAAAAAAAAAAACAGGCCCTGCCCTCAAGGAGTTTCTGTTCCGATAGGTCAGATCCCTTCTCTGGGCTTCGGTTTTCTTATCTGTACACAAGAAGCTGTTGGACAATGATGGGCCCTAAGGGCCCTTTTACTTCTAAATTCTGTGTTCCTATAATTATATGTGAATAGTTGGAGAAAATCTCAGAAGGAAGGCACTGAGATTGAGGAGGATTGGGAAGGGCCAAGAAGTGGAGGTGAGGAAGGAGAGCATTCCAGGCATGGAGCACAGCCACATGAAATGTCTGGAATCTGGAAATGGAGGGTCTTATTCAAGGACCAGCCAGAAGGCCAGAGTCCCTGGATCAGAGTAGGGGGAAGGGAGTGAGGGTGTAAAAAGACTATGAAAGGGGAAGGGTTCGAATGCTGGACAGAGAATTCTCTATTTGTTCCTGAAGGCAGCCACTAGGATTGATTGAGTTGGGGAGAGGGAGGTAAAAGGTCCAGTTCTCATTTTGGAACATCAGTTTAACAGCTTGTGGAGACTTTCCAAGCCAAGACAGTGGCACGTGTTGGACCATGGGTCTTCTGGAGTCAGTCTCATTATTTGCAAAATGAGGGGTTCTGAAAAGCGTGTCGCAGAGATCACAGAGCCTGTAGGAGAAACCCAGAGAGTGCTGGATGTGAGGACTGAGCCCCAACTGTCACCCATTCACTTAATGTCTCCTCAGTCAGTGGCTTCCTCTGGAAAGTGACCAGCCTGGACTGGACGGGCTCTTTCTTAGCTGCTGTTGATGCCAGCAGCGTGTTGTCTCTGCTTGCCTGCCTGACCTTTGTTTCTGTTGGGAGGAAATTAGACATTTCTGTGAGAGCAGACTGTGCCTGTACACTGTCTTGTGGGTGAGTGTGTGTGTGTGTATAGAATATGTGTGTTCAGCCTTTGTACATCCCTGAGTTTCTCTGCTGGAACACTCTTCCACCACGCCAGCCCCCTTCTCCCTTTGGGTGGTTCCTCCCTGGGACTCCATTCTGGGGAAGGACCCAGGCTGCCAACTCTTTCCTTCTCAAGTAAATTTCTGACTTCCCAGACTTGGACCCGTTCAGAGCCCTCTGCTGGAGCCTTCACCACCTCTTCCTGAACAACTCCTTTCGGAATGCTCTTCTCTTTGCCCCCCGAGGGCAGCACTGCCACGCTTTCCAAGTGCTGAGCACAGTGCCTGACTCTCCTTAGCACTTAATAAATGCTTTTTGGTTGCCTGCCTGTGTATAGATTGTGCCCTATGTGTATAAAAGTAGATTGTGTGATGTTTGTGTGTGTGTCCAAGGCATGTAAATGTATACACCTAAACATACAGCTACCATACTTTCCCTTTATGTAAGTAAACCCATATGTAAGACTCTGGTTTGAAGGCCATTGTGTGCTGCAGGCATGGGGCGGGGTTTGCATGGGAAATGAATTGGGGTTCTTCTGGCTACTGGTTCTCAAAGTAGAGAGTCTTTAAATGATGGAAGGCCAGAGAGCTCCAGCCAAAAATCAGCCAACCATTTCCTCATGGCTTCTGTGTGTAATTTGTCTTCAGATTTCTCATAAATAACTCTGGGTTCTACCTTTACAAAAGGAAAAAAGGTCATAGGCATTTTCTCCAAAGCCATCATATTACTCTTGTGAAATCTCTAAAACTCAATTACAGTTGAATGAGCTTGATTCACATTTTATGATTCCAAAGCATCATAGTCTCATTTGAATTATATAATGACCTCAAGGTTGTATAAAGATTATAAGCCTTATTTGACAAATGAAGCAACTAAATGCAGGGTTGTGGTCTGTTTTGATCCTGGAAACATCCCCATGAGATATTATCCTCATTCAAAAGATGGAGGGACTGAGGGCGCAGAGTTTTCTTGACTTGTCCAGGATCAGACAGAACTAGGGAAGTCAGAGACAGAAACCTGTATCTTCTTCCTCTAAGTCCTGGACCCTTTGCTTCCCACTTCATGTGTCCCGAGAGAGATGTGGCCTCTGTACATGATGGGCACATCTCTCTGTTCTTCATCTTCTGACTCCCATCCAGCTGCCCGTATGTGCCTGGGCCGGTCTTCTTCCACAAGTGGAATTGTGCCATACAGTCTTTGTGATGCCAGTGACTGTTAGACTCTGGATCTCCAGCATGATGCCAGGCAGATAGGAGGTACACACTTCCTAAAGGTTTATTGAGTTGACATCACGCCCAGGCCTACACTTGATGGAACATTTGATATTTTGGCAATATATTGAGTCTGTGGTCTGTTTTTAGCCTGCTGTGTTCATGCTCCAACTTACCTATTAAGCCTTTTCTTTCATATTCCAGCCAAACTGGCTTGCTGGCTGTTCTTAGAACTTGACCTGCCACCTTCTGCCATCCTGCATTCCTTCAGCCCATCCTCAGTGCCTGCAGGACCTTTGTCCTCCTCTCCACCCCCCAAACTCTTCCTTTTCCTTCTAGGCTGAGCTCAGGGACTGCATCTTTGGGGAAGCCTTTCCTGATGTCCCCCACAGAAAGCAGCATCTTCCTCTTTGAATTTCCTTAGGCCTCTTGGTCATATTTCTTATTCACCTCCTTGTGCATTATATTATTTTTATCTTTGTTCATATCTCATTTCCTTGAGCAAAAGACAGTGTCTTTTTTTTAATCTCTGTATCAGCACCTGGGGCAGCTAGATGTTTCAGCTGACATAGAGCTCTAGGCCTGGAGTTCAGAAGACACTTACCAGCCATGTGATCCTGGGCCAGTCACTTAAACTCTGTTTACCTTAATCCACTGGAGAAAGAAATGGCAAACCATCCAGTATCTTTGCCAAGAAAAGCCCATGGACTTTGGTCCACTGGTCATGAGAAGCTGGACATAAATGAGCCGCCCCACAGCAAGTCAACGCCTCGTCCAGAGCTCTGCACACAGTAGTCTTGATGAATGTGTATTGGGTTACATTTTATTCCTCAAAAGATGCTTTTGTGCGCTTTTCTTTGCAGCACCAGATAGTAGCTTAAAGAAAAATCTTGAGCAGCACTTGTCCAAGTTTGTTATGCACAATAAGACTGAACAACTAGATTGTGTAAATTGAATGGGAAAAGACTTGGATTTTAGTCCTAGCTCTGCCATGTGATCTTGGGCAAGCCAGCTTCACCTCTTTGGGCCTCAGTTTCCTCATCTGTAAAATAAGAGGGATGGACAAAATGACCCCTAAGGCTTCTTTTACCTCTAAATTCTATAATCCTTGGTTTTCCCAGTTTGAGGAAGGCAGGAGAGAAAGTGTTGACTGAATAAATAATAAGAGTGTTGCCTGGTACTCTTGGCTGGCACCTCTCTGGGCAGCAGGGAGAGAATGTTTTCCAGTGAAAATGGGTCCATGTGGCTCATGTTGCCCAGCCCCTGCATTAACACCTTTGCCTGGGGTTTCCTAGATGTAGCCCACCATTTTCAGAACCTGTTTTAGTAAACACATGATCGTGGATCCCTTTTTGTTTTGGAAAATTCAGTTCTTCCATCTGTGGATCTTTTAAATGCTATAGAAATGTTGTTGTTATTCTTATTTTTATTCTTAGTAGAGATGTGATGTGAAGGAATGATTCCCAGAGGTGCTAAGAGGCTCCTAGAGCCTGGGCTGTTGAGGCTGGGGAGGCTACCTTGTCAGGGAAGGAGGGGCTCTCCATCAGCTCTGGCTCGGGCCTCCCCCTTATGAAACTGAGCTAAGTGTTCTTTCTGCTTTTACAGGGAAGTGTGACTGCCATGACGGTGTTTTTCCCTTTGGACACTGCCAGGCTTCGACTTCAGGGTGAGTAAGCTTCTCCTTTGGGGTGAGCATATTCACATTTGTTGGGTGGTCAGCAGCTGCCCAGACCTCCTTCTCTGGAGCAGCACATGGTTGACAGCTTCCTAGGGGGAGCCTGCCATCACCCTTTTCTGCCAGCTCTAGAGGTTAGTTGTCAGAGCCCTTTGCTAATGAGCAGGAATAGTCATTCCCAGAGGACCTAGAGGTGTGCCCATTTTGGAAGCTGAGAGAAAGCAGATGGATGAGATTGCTTGATTACAGTCTCTCACACAGGTGTTAGGAGCCTCCCAGGTCATGGAGGCTAGCCCACAGTGGAGCAGGAATTCCTGCTGCAGTGTGCCCCCAACTCCCGGGGGCAGCTAGCCTGTACTCAGGGACCTCCAGGGACCAAAGACACTGGCACACTCTGATCTTAAGTAGCTTTCATTGTTGGGAAGCCAGAGTGGGTCTCTCCACAGCTCCTGGGTCTTCCTCAGCGGGGAGGGGGCCAAGCAGAATGAGTCTAGTTGTTCTTTCTCTAGCATAGACCTTCAGCTACTCAAAGCCAACCCTCTTGGTCCCCTGCAATTCTCATTTCTCCCTTTTCTTCGAACACTCCTCATTTTCATGGTCCTCCACAACCCTGTGTGTCAGCATCCCCCAAATGCGGTGCCTAGGACTGAGCACCTTACTCCAGGGCAGGGTATCTTTGCTCTTCCTTCTCTCCTTTCTTCCTCTTACTCACTTTCTTACACGAGTGATTTTCAGATTTATGAAAAGTGTTTTGAGGCACATGCAGAAATACTAGGTTACCAAGTACCTTGCATGACTGACTCTTAGAGCAGAAGGCGGCTGGTCAGGCCCGTCTGCTGAATCAACTGTCCCAGCAGGTCCTTGTTGGGAAAGAAGTATATCTGTTGGTGTCCTTTGTTTTGCTCATTCATTTCGGAACTCTTAACCCCACCAGAAAACTCCTAGAAGCAAAGTCAGTGTCGAGTCCATGGGGACACCCCACAAAGAGGAGACAGAAACATGAAACCCACTCCACTCTCATCTGCTGATCCAAAGAGCTGGCCATCATCCCCACCATTCTGGTTCTTCACCCTTTGTTACAGATGCTAGAAGACTGTCAGGACGTATGTGACTGCTGAGAGGAACAGTGTAGTTTTACAGGAATCCTTGTATTTAGTAAGCCCTTCCTACCTCACAGTAATGCCACTATAGTTCTCAGAAAATGGCAGGTTTCTAGGTTTGCATGTTTGAAAAAGATGGAAAGCAATTTGGAACTCTGCCACCAAGGCAACCCTTGGATATCACCACTAGGCAGGCATATACCCTGAAGAAATTAAAGAAAGAAGGAAAAGACCCATCTGTGCCAAAAAATATAATTGCAGGCCTTTTTGGTGTAGCTAAAAGGAAGTATGTACTGACGAATACACACACACACACATACATACATACGTGTGTGTGTATATATTCCTCCTCCACCAGAATGTGAGCCCTTTGGGGGGAATTGTTTTGACTTCTCCTTAGTAAATACTTAATAAATGCTTATTGCTTGCTTGATTGCCCATCGATCGGGGAATGACTGAACAAGTAATGATATATGAATGGAATGGACAAGAAAGGATGGATTTAGAAAAACCTGGGAAGACTTGCCTGGACTGATGCAGAGTGCAGTGAGCAGACCAGTGCAACGATGAATAATATTTAATGCAGTGACCATAGCACCTTAAAGCAGGATTCCTCCCCATTTTTGTCCATCTGCCAAAGCCTTTGGAGCCTTTCTCAGAATCATGGTTTTGAATACATGAAATAAAATACATAGGATTCTATAAGAAACCAAATATAATAGATTAAAGATTTAGCTTTCTTCCCCATCCGAGTTCACAGATCCCCTGAAATTTTGATTCTTGGACGGCTGGTTAAGAACTCATGCTGATAAAGAAAACATCTTTAAAAAATGTAATAGCTCTGATCAGTACAAAGACCAATCCTGATTTCAGAAGTCTTATGATAAAGCCTGCCTCCTACCTGGAGGACCTAGACCTCTGAATTCTCCATCAGTGGGAGCACTCCCTCCAGCAGCGAGGGTCACAGACCACCCAGTTCTGGTCTGGTCCACGGCCTCCTCTTCCCTGTGTTAATCCGGGTTGATCCAGCCGACCTGTGGGAGGCCTCCTGCCCTATTTCTTGAGATGGCAGGGATGCTGGGGGAGCCCATGAATGCACACGAGTGAGGGATCCTAACAGTGTCTTCTTTGATCTGCTAGTTGACGAGAAGAGGAAATCCAAAACAACGCACACGGTGCTGATGGAGATCATTAAAGAGGAAGGCCTGTAAGTGCAAGGCAGTGAGGCCCCTGGTCCTCCAGGCATGCAGGGAGGAGGGGTTTTGTTGCCTGACTACACGGGAGGACAGGAGGTAGCAGCCCTTGAGACTGGAGGCTTCCTTGTGCTCCCAGTCTGCTCCCAGAGTCTGGGCGACCTCTCCGGGCCTGGCTTCTATTAAGTGGGGCCGGATCTCTGCAGGGCAGTTAGTGGCACATGCCCCTTGCCACATATATCTGTCAGGTGGGCATTTTATGCTTCTAGCCAAAAACCAGGATTGATTGTTTAGGAAACAGCAATGGTGGCCCAGACATCGGTGCTGGGGCCACCGTGGCGCCCGTCCCAGCCTGTGCACTGGGAGTCCCAGCTAGTTGAGCCCCCACCTTCCTTGGTGTCCTGAGCACACAGCTGCTGGGGGTCACCGGGGGTGCCACGGTGCATTTAGGGCTCAGACGTGGCTATGTGACCCTGGGTAGGTCATTGGACCCTGACTGCCACATACAGCAGAGTAGGATTGGGGCAGGGAGCAGGCAGCCTGGGCCCATTCCTGACATCTTGTTTGTTTTCTCCTAGCCTGGCACCCTACCGAGGCTGGTTTCCCGTTATCTCCAGCCTCTGCTGCTCCAATTTTGTCTATTTCTACACTTTCAATAGCCTCAAAGCTGTTTGGGTCAAAGGTCAGCACTCCACAACAGGGAAGGACCTGGTGGTTGGATTCATTGCAGGTAACAAGGGCTTCTGAGGGAAATGCGGGCTTTTCAGGCATCTGTTGTCATGCTCTGCATGTGCCTTAGAAGGACAGATTCTAGCCCTCAGTAGTGCTACATAAGGGATTGTGGCTTCTGCTGGGCTAAGTCAGCAAACATTAAGCACATGCTGTGTGCCAGCCACCCTGTGAAGCGAAGTATCAGGGATACAGAAAAACCCAGCAGACAGTCCTACCCTCCCTCCAGGAGACCAGCAGCAGACAGCCAGATGGGACCTGTGAGGGACATCCAGCCTGGGGAAGGCGCTAAAATGGAGCTGGGGCAGTTCAGGGAGAGGCCATGGGAACCCCTTCCCCACCTCCTTCCCCCCCGTTGCCATAACCGCAGTTAAGAAAGGCTTAGGAGGGTGGACTGTGTCTGGAGCTATACTAGATGTGGTGAGGGCTGGCAAAGAAACAGAAGATGAGGAGGATACAGGCCCTCAGGTACACAGAGCACCCTGCACGGGGTCAGGAGGACCTGAGTTCAAATCTAGACACTCAGACACTTAACTATGTGACCCTGGGCAAGTCACTTCACGCTGATTGCCTCAAAAAACAAAACAAAACAAAACACTGGGTTGGAATATTCTGAATAAAGCAATGTTTTCCCTGGAAAAGCGCTTTCCCATCATCCTTCCAGGGTCAGTATCTAGTGACTGTAATCTCATCTGCCCACAGGCCTGTGCAGCAATGTCAGGTTTCAGAAGCACAAGAAAAGGATGGGCCTAGAATCCTGTGTCTGCTGTGCTTCATCAGTGGGTATTGAACAGAATAGAAAGGCCCCCTGCAGGGCCTCTCCCAGATTTCTCAGCACTGCTGGGTCATACTCAGCCCCATCCTCCTCTCCTCTCTCTTGCTCCTTGTGGCATCAGCATGTGTGGAGGCCCTTCATTGTCTGGCCAGTGTTGTGCCCTCTTCTGTGGACCTGGGGAGTCTTGACCAGCTCTGTGGTGCCCCTCCTGTAGCATCTGGGCCCAAAGGGTGTTGAGGAAAGTCCCGTTGGGCCACATGGGAAATGTCCCCTTTCTAGGACACCCAGGAGAATGCCCAGGCTGCCTCTTTATAATAACTGGCCCTTGTCTATAGCACCTTAAGGTTAGGAAAGCCTTAAACTTCATTGAGCCTCACAAAAGTATTAGGAGGTAAGTGGGGTAACTGAGGCACAGGTCTGTCTGCTAAGGGATTTGCCCATCGTCTCACACCTCACACCTGGGGAGGCAGGATTCCAGCCCAGGTATTCCTGACTCTATGAACTCTGCCATCTGCCCTCTAATTAAGGAGTCCCTGAGCCCTCCTGGGCCTTAAGCCTGACTTTGGACGAGTCTGTTTGTTTAAGCTGTCTTCCTGCTATGAGAATGTTATATCTTGGAGATTATCCCAATGTTAATTAGTGGAATAGACGCAGATGAAATAATGAAATGATGTTTTCAGTCCAACTGCCTTGCCTTACCATGTTGGCCCTTTCTGACCTTTCCCTTGTAAAGCTGGACTTGCCGAGGGCCAGGCACAGGACAGGGAGGAACCATCAAGGTCACCTGGCCCAGCCACATCCTTCTATAAATGTGCAGGCTGAGGGGGGAGTTGTTGAAGCAGAAGATTATTCTTTGCTTTGGGCCTCATTATTTCTCATAATAACTGTTGTTTTGGGTTTTTTAATCTTATTGCCAATATATTCTCCAAGTAATTAGAGAAAATGTTGCTTTTCCTCCTGGGAGCCTTGTCATGGTATAATAAATTGTGTGGGAACCAAACATTGTTCTCTCCAAAGAATAGCAGAAACCTGGCTGCTGTTATTCAAACTCTGCATCAAACCTGGGAGTTTATTCCTTGTTACTCTGTTTATGCCTCAAACCCACCACAGTCAGCCCTCTGCAGCAGAGACTTTCTAGATCATTGCAGTGAAGGTAGAGGCTGAAATGGGTCATTCCCTTCTGGGGCTGCCCTGGCTCTGAGGGCTCATGTCTGCTGAGACCAGCTGGGACGATCCCGAGGGCTCTTCACACTGTGCTTTAGGGGCTTCAGCTGCGGCCCTGAGGCACTGCCTGCCTTTCATGGAGCTCCCCTGTAGTTAGGAAGGCTTCAAGCAGATCAGAGAACCTATGGGCAGGGTTCCAGAGCCAGTGAGAGCTACCTGTCCCTTGTATAGTCCTCTCTCCTCTGCTTCCCATTGGTGGGCTGGGGCGTGGCCCACTCCTCCCCTAGGAGTGCTATGGGCTGTGCCTCCTAGTGCTGTTGCTCACAAGCCCCCACCAGTGTGCTCCCCGTTCAGCATCTACTGGGTGGTAGCAACTGGCCAGCCGGAGGTCATTAGTTTTTTGTTAAGGGCATTTGCCAAAGAGGTAAGAGCAGTTGTTGCACCATGTTCCCTCTGGAAGTCTGGGACCTGAAGGCACATCCAGAAGCCAGGGGAGGAGCATGTATGTGGCCTGTGGCTGCTGAAAAGTCTTTTCTCTTTTCATGGCAGTCCTCCCCTTCACCATAACTTTCCACTAGGCTGCTTCTAGAGCCCTGAGGCACCTTTCCTTAGGGTGTCTAGTGTGTCCTTGGATACTGCTTCTGGCTCTGAGCAGTCCAGACCCCCGGCCTCCCTTCCAGTCCCACATCTCAGTGCAGTAGCTGGTGACTGAGTGATTCAGTGAAGGAATTGGGTCTTTTCATGTTCACTGGGAGGGGGCTGACCTCCAGCCTTAGGCTCATATTTACTTCTTGTTAAAAAGTCAGTTTGTTAGCCCCTTCCTCCTGCCCAGAAATTGAATCCTCCCTTGTAGCAAATACAGCTCTTGAGTTAGCACTGTATACAGTGTTCTGACCCCATACCTCCCCACCTCTCTCCTGAGAGGAGGAGGAGGTATGTTTCACTAGCTTTTATTTCTCTAGGAACAGCAGAGATCCCTATTTGACTTCAGCTCCTGCTAGATAGCGTGTGTCCTGGGCATGTGACAAAACATCATTACGTTTGTGTAGCGGTGGGAGTGCCATGTGTGTTGTCCAATGAGGCTCCAATGGGCTTGGTTAGGAGGAAGATTGGAGGCAGAGGGAGGCATTCCCCTGTGCCCTTGCCTGTCATAGTAAGCATTTCTGAAGCACTCTAGGCCCAGACACAAGAATGCAATACCCCCCTGCCCACCAGGAGCCTCCTATCTCTCGGGGAAGGCGTGTACACACATCTCTCAGAGGCAGCCTGTGGAAGAGTTGGTATAGCCACAAGTCATCCTCTGGAGCCAGCTGGGCTTGTCTTTCAGAGATAGGCCCACAGCCAGCCCATCCTCAAAGCCTTTCCCAGGGGGCAGGCCTGAGCTGGAGGGGGGCCTCTGAGCTGCCCAGATCCAGGGGAGCTGGAGGGGGGCCTTGGCTCTCAGAAGGAGCCGCTGCAGACCTGGGGCATGGCAGGGCTGGGGCACATCATTGGCATGTTCATTCATCATCAGATCCTCTTGGGGCTTGAGTCAACAGCCTCAGCCTGGAAGTTCTGTACAGCAGGAGAGCAGATATAACTGGAGTCCCCTGGGCATTCCCTGCAGCGTTCTTGGAGGAAGCTTCACTCCCTGTGCATCTGCTTTGAGGTTCTTGGATCGAAGTGTCCTGGGTGCTGGGCCTTCAGGGCCTCTGCTCCTCCCTGGGGTCTTGCCTGCTCCAGGTGGATAGTCCAGGCCTGCCTCCTCAGCCCTAGTAAATGTCACTCTCCTTCTGTTAATTATTTCAGGATTGTCCTTTAAAAGAATCTGTTAAAGTCTCAAGATGATAAAAATTGGGATGGTGTGTTTTTCAAAGAAGCTCCTAGCCTCCAGCCCAAGGCCTCCCTGTGGGACCCAGGTCCCTGCCCCTCCTGAACCTTGTAAGCAGCGAGCAGCGTGCTGTTTGTGCCACTGTCCCCGGCCCACAGCTTGCTGCCTGCCTGTCTGCAGGGACGTGCCCATGTGTGGGCGGGAGCTCTCCTGAGAGCAGGGGCTTCTCCCCACCAGCCCTCCCTGAGTCTCACTGTGTCTGCTTTTGTCTCAGGAAGGACTGACCCACACTCAAGCACAGGGCAGAGATCGGTGCAGGTCCCTGTTGGGGCTCGTCAGCAGGTCACTCCTGCCTGTCCTCACATTCCTCATTGGGAAAGTGGGGGAGTCTCTTCTCTGAAACAGCCCCCAGTCAGGATGCCAGGTTGCATCTTGGGCAGCGCCCACAGCCGTGTGAATACTGCTGTGCACCACATGAGAACTGGAAGCTTGTGCCCTGCTTTTCCAATGAGAAAATCAGTTTCATGGTCATAGAGCTGCTAATTGTTCTCTTTGTCTCTCTGTCTCCCTGGGTCTCTGCATGTGTCTGTGACCCTCTGTCTCTCTGTGGTCCCTCTCTCCCACCAGCCACATTCCTTCCTGAATCGCTTCTAACAGTAGAGGCTTGTGTGCCCCTCTCCCCAGCCCAAAGAGACCCAGGCACTGCTTTGACGTTGGTCTTTGTCCTCCATGGCAGAAGAGGTGGGTCAGAGGCAGCACTTCCCTTAGCCCTGCCTCTGTTTCCTTTCCCACCCCAGGTGTGGTGAATGTGCTCCTGACAACGCCTCTGTGGGTGGTGAACACCCGGCTGAAACTCCAGGGGGCCAAGTTCAGAAATGAAGACATTGTGCCCACCAACTACAAGGGCATCTTAGGTGAGTACCTTCCAGGCAATGGCTTCCTGCTCTGGTCATCCCCATCCTTTGGATGACCCTTCCTCAGGGGTACCCAACTTGTCCTCCCGGTCTCTGCGTGTTTGCCCTGAGAGGCACGTCCAGTGGAGAGGAGGGGCAGGTGCTTTCTACATTGACCAGACCTCTCCCCTGGGTTTGGCTCATTCCCCTGGAGTTGTGTAGGGAAGAAAGTGTGGGAAGGGGCAGCACCTGAACATTCTGAGCTGGGAAATGGCAGCCCCTGGGCAGGCATCTCTGTGACAGGGTTTGCTGGCCTGTGTCTCCACTGAATCTGCAGGGCTCAGGCAGGGATAAGAGTGGGGCCAGTGATTTCTTTGGTAGAAAGAGAAAATGCCCTTCTCCAGTGCAGGTTGGTGCCTTCCCTGTCCCTCAGAGCCTCAGAGAGCTGCCTATGGCCCTGGGGTCCACAGCCAGTGGGAATCAGTGGAAGGACTGGGACCCAGGTCTTATTGTCTCTAAGGCCAGTGCTGTCCCTGCTGTCACAGCAGCCTCCCGTCACCATCTGTCAGGGGCATGTTTGGGCCTCTCTGAAGCTGCTGGCAAGGAGCTGCTCTGCCTGGGGAGCCCTCTCCCCTTGGCCCCTTTGGCTCTGGAGCTTCCTATCTTCTTCAGACGCTTTCCACCAAATCACTCGAGACGAAGGAATCCTGGCTCTGTGGAATGGTACGCTTCCCTCCCTCCTGCTGGTCTTCAATCCAGCCATCCAGTTCATGTTCTATGAAGGGCTCAAGAGGCAGCTCTTGAAGAGACGGGCGCAGGTATGGGCCTCGTTGGGGAGTCAGGCCTCCCTTGCCAGGTGGAGGGCAAAGGGGCCTCAGCCCTTGTGGTCAGTGGTGTGGGGGCTCTGGGTCCTGTGGCCAGTGGTGTGGGGGCTCTGGGTCCTGTGACCAGTGGTGTGGGGGCTCTGGGTCCTATGACCAGTGGTGTGGGGGCTCAACTCCGTTTTCTTCCCTCTACTGGGCAGCTTTCTTCTTTGGACGTGTTTATCATTGGGGCCATTGCTAAGGCCATTGCCACCACAGTCACCTACCCAATGCAGACAGTGCAGTCCATTCTGAGGGTGAGTATGGGCCTATTTACAGGATCCTTTGTCCAGGGCAGCTCCAGGAACAGAGGCTCACCAAGCCCCAGCTATGTGTGTTAAGGCCTCACTGTTTAATGAGACCTGCTGGGAAAACTGGAAGGCCTTGTCTCCCATGTCCCACTGCATCCCAGCGAGAGGCCTGCGTGTCCAGATGGAAGCATGACCTTGGTTGTAGGCACTTCATGCAGGGGAGGAGTAGGGAGGGAGGAGGGAATGTGGAAGGTGACATGGACTGTTTGGATGACATAGAATTGCAAAGGTTTTGTGCAGTCAGAATCAGTGCCGTCAAGATGAGAAGAGAAATGATTAGCTGGGGAAAGAGATTGACAGAATGCAGGCTTGAGCTTGTTTTTCACAAGCATTTACGCCCGTCCTGCCTCTCCCCAGAAGCTCTGAAGGCCAGCAGTGTCCAAGAGCAGCAGCACAAACCCGTCTGCACCCCTCTGGGTAGTCTTCACTGGGTGGTTTCCTCTTGGATTGGGTGGAACCTTGTATTGGGCCATATCTTGAAGACATGGGATTTTAGAAGACTCCAGCTGGGATGTCTTTACATTTTAAGAATATAGGGTCCTCAAATCCTGTAACATTGCCCCTGAGACAATGGAAAGCCCAAGAGACAGTTTCGGAGTAATTAGTAATCAATTTATTAATTAGGCTGGCTAATAATAAAAATTGATGAACAGTGGTCTCTCTCAGTAACCAAAGACAAAACCATGGAGATCACTGAATATTTAACTACCTTTGGAAAAGGGAGTGCCCCTGAAAGGTGAAAATCAACCCTGATTGGTTGAGAAGTTAATGAGGGGCTGGACTTCCAAATGAGGAGGTGGGCTGAAAGCCCTCAGCCCCTCCTGCAGAGAACATGCCTTGACTCAGCCACCTCTAGCCATCTGGATAGAGGAATCCATCTTTACAAAAAACACTCTGGATGGTTTTCTCCTTCAAGAGCTGGTCACCCTAAACTCCAGTGCAGGGGTGCAAGGACATGGGCTTATCACCTGGGGACTAGAATTCACCTAGATTAGATTATGTTTACACTCCAGGCAGAAGTAAGGTCCTCCAGTTGGGTGGAGTCCTGTCCAAGATCACAGAGCACACAGGATTAGGCCAGTCTCATCTATCAGCCTTGTCCTTCAGAAACCAGTGACCTATAGAGTCCCTGAATGAAGAAATAGAAAGAAAAAACCTTAATCCTAATGTAATAATTGGTTATTAATATAACAGAAAAGTCATTACTTCTCTCACCACTCCAGTCCTGCTCCCCTGCCACCTTCTGACATCTCCAAGGATGTGCCAGGGTAGCCTTTGGCAGATCTGCAGTCTGGACCCTGCTGGCCTTTGTGCCTGGTGCTGTGGGCAGAGGGTCATCACCATGTTGGCCCCAGGAGGAGGAACTTGTGGGGCCACTGTCAAGGCACAGATAAGCTGAGAAGGCTGGGGGTGATGGAGGAAGGACCCATTGATGACCCCCACTTGTTGCCCTCTTGTTCTCTCATAGCAGTTGCTCTGTGAGCTGGGTTTTACCAGTTACAGGCATTGGACAGAAGCCTCTCCAGCTTAGCCAGGAGCATTGAAGGGGTTAACAGAGTCACAGCTTTATTTTAGGGCTGAATGAAGTAGATTGATTTTGAGTTCTTTGTGGGAAAGGTGGAATGCTGATGGATTGCTCCTTGCTCAGCTCATTCTTAATCATACTTAGCTTTCAAAATGGCTACTTTAGTAGAAAGGTTTGTATCTGGTAATGGTACTCCTTGATGGTCCTTGGTGGCCTGGACTTCTCCCAGGTAGTGCCAATGGAGCCAACCTTGGGGAGGACCAACCATGTAGTCCCCAGCTAAGAACCAGCCTGGAGGTGTGTGCCAAGGGCTCCCCCTAGGTCTGCTTTTCAGCCCTAGATGCTGCTCAGAGGACATCTGAAGGACCTGTCTTCTTGGTTGGTGGAGAGAGGACCTTGTCAGGGCTCATGGGCCCCAGGAAGATGGAGGCCCTCGGGCCAGTGGCTTCCAGAGATGCTGAAGGGATCCCCCATCTCTGTTGATTAGCCTCAGGTTGAAGGGAAGAACAAAAGGAAATGGTCATTGTAGACTTGGCTTGCCGGGGCTGGTGAGAGACTCCCACTGGCGCTTCACTGGGGAGGTGAGGCCTCCGATAGCGTGTGATGAGCCACTCAGATGTCTCCATCACTGCCTGTGGTCACTGTTAGCCCCCAGCTCTTCTCTCTGTGGATGCTAAGGTGAGTGCAGCACAAAAAATAACTCCTAGGGGGATCTCTGCATTCTTTTCCAGTTTGGACGTCACAGGCTGAACCCTGAAAACAGAACATTAGGAAGCCTTCGGAACGTTCTTTACCTTCTTCACCAGCGAGTGAGGTAAGTCCTTCCTTGCCCCTCCTGGTCCTCTCTTATAATAAGGAGACTTCTGCTAGTGTTGTTGGGGAGCAAGAATGAGCTTCATCCCTTGGCTTCTCTGTTCATTTACAAGCTCAAAATTTATTATTAAATAAAATAGGCTTAACTTTGGGAGCCCCACCAAAAAAATCTGCAAGAACTCTCCTTACTGTCTCATTGCAAAATCTCTGCTGCTCTCCCAGACAGGCAGGGGCCTTCTAGTCCTGGCTTCTCCTGGGGTGTGGGGGCTACCTGGGCAAAGATTGGATGTAGTTCCAAGATTTAAGCAGCAGAAAGTCTGAGCTGGACGTGATGTCTTTCCATGGCTGGTTTCTGTCTTGGGGATAAATGTAGGGCACCATGCTGTGGTACTGTCCACCCCGCCCTCTTCTCAGAAATGTGTCCTCTTCCAGGCTGCTTTTGCACCAGCCTGCCCACCCTGTTTCCTCCTAGGCGTTTTGGAGTAATGGGACTTTACAAAGGCCTGGAGGCCAAGCTGCTGCAGACTGTGCTCACAGCTGCCCTCATGTTCCTAGTCTATGAGAAGCTGACCGCTGCCACCTTCACAGTCATGGGACTGAAGAGTGGGTGCAGGCGCTGAGAGGGAGCCTGGCAGTGGAAGAGGACCAGAGGAAGGTTGAGGTTGGGGTCTCCTTCTCCTGGGAGGGGGAGTTGGAGGTAAAGACCCTCCTCTGATGCCTGTTGCCCTCTATCACTGGCTCCAGAAGCAGCCAAGGGGACATGAAGCCTGAGGCCTGCTGGACTGCTGCCAACTTTTATTGGTTGGTTTGATTTTTGTGGACTGACGATCTCTAAAAAATAGAAAACTATTAAAAATCTGCAGATGAAAACCCTGATTTCTTACAAGAGTTGGATGGTTTCTTTAGAGGGGTGACAGCATGGCCCCTTGGGCTCTAGCCTTTCTTCCTAGTTTCCTCTCCCAAGTCACTGCCTTAGCTCATTCTGTGGCCTTGTCACCAGCCTCTGGAACAAGTCCTCTGCCCCTGCTGCTTGCAGTGTGCCCCCCCACACAATAACTCAGGGCCATGGCCCAGGCTCTTCCCATCCCCTGCTTCTTGCCCTTGAGGGGATGGGGTCTTGATTGGGCTTTTGCTGATACTCTGCTCTGGGTGGTCTTTTGTTCTGATCCCATGGTCATTCCTCTTATAGTCCTTTCTCCCTCCACCCCTCTGAGAACCCTTCCTTGGGGAGAAGACCTGGGCTTGGATGCTAGTTCTTATGGGGAACTCCCAAATGAGGAAAGTCCTTCTACCAGGGTGGGTCAGCACCCCTGCAGCTGCCTAGAGCACTGGGGAGTGAATCAGCCTTCTCAGGCTCCCACAGACCACCTGTGTCAGAGCTGGGACTTGAACCCAGGGCTTCCTGGCTCCAGGATCAGCTCTTTCTGCTGGACCTCATGGCGCACGTTTAGCACAGCACATGTGAAACAGCAAGGAAGGAGAGCCTTCCGCCCAAGGACTGTGTGCATTATGGGGGAGGAGGAGCTACCAAATGGGGCGTATTGACATGGCACTTTACGATTTTCCAATAAAGTCTTCTCAAACATTGACTGTATGCAGACTGGTCCCTGGGGGAGAGAACATTGGATAAGACACAATCCCTGCCCTAGGACCTGATAGCTTGGTCAGGATGCAGTGCCCACCTGGATGGCTGTGATGGATGATCTTCTTTCCTAGTGGAGGCATCAGTGTGTGTGAGCAGCACCTCGAGGTTGGAAGGGGAAGGAGGCAAAGGCAAGGAGGCAGGAGGACACAGGACATGTCTGGTTTGGTCAGAGCTCAGAGGGCAGGGAGGGTGCTAACATGAGATAAGACTGAATAGAGAGAGCAGCACTGGCTGTGCCAGAGACCGTCCAGAAGCCCCAAGAAGCACGGACTGAAGAGGAACAAGAGTGGAGCTGAGGGGCCTCTGGGAAAACTGTGGTGGTCCAGGTGGGCTTGGTGCCACCCACCACAGAATTCCAAGAGGCTCTAGTGTGTCCCCTTCAGTCAGTCTGAACACGGCTTGTTCAGAAGTCACTGGTACAGTGTTTGCCTTAAAAATCTTCATCTGGAATCAAAGCTCTAATTGCCAGAAGCCTTTCTGGCTTTTGGGGTCCAAGTTCACAGAAGCACCTGTTGGTACCATTCTAATTGACTGCATCATCCACCTGGCATGGCAAGACCAAAGGAAGACTTAGGCTGCACCCTGTGAGATCACAGCTAAGTGATCATGGAGCTGGAAGGGGCCTTAGCAGGATGGGCTTTAAGTGGCCTTATCCCCCACTATTTTACAGATGAAGAAGCTGAGGCCCAGGTCACTTGGGTAGTAAGCTGTTCAGCTGTGTCCATTTGGGGTTTTCTTGGCAAAGATCCTGGAGTGTTCTCCATTTCCTTCGACAGCTCATTATATAGATGAGGAAATTGATGCATGCAGGGTGAAGTGACTTGCCCAGGGTCACACAGCTAGGAATTGTCTGGGGCCAAATTTGAACTCAAGAAGAGGCTTCCTGACTCTAGGCCCAGCACTCTATGCACTGTGGTTCAACCCTAGGTACTAGGTAGAGGAGCCAGGTTTTGAGCCCATGGCTTCTGACTGCCAACAGCAACTGTTGTTGACATGATTTTAACCCTGAAGCCCTAGGCTCCTTCATAAACTTGGGACCTCTTGGAAGCAAACCTTTGCCTGACTCTCCAGTGCCATTTTTGAGACCTCGAGTTTCTCCCTTTCTCTCTCTGCAGAAGAGGCTGGCTCCTCCCAGAACAGCCTCACCTCATCCTCAGAACTGGGGGAAAGAGTGACTAATGCATAGGAGAGTTCTGAGAAGAGGAGGGGCCCCACCTGCAGCGGCCCCATTGGCTCTCAGCACACTGCAGTAAGGCTGGGCTTTCCCCAGGCTGCCAGCTTCCTTTCCACAGGAAGGCTGCCCAGCAATGAGGCCTAAATCACTAAGAGGAAAACTGTCAGTGGCAGTCCTGGACTGTCTAGGGCTTGGATGCTGAATCCTTCCCCCAGATCCTGCAGCCCAGTGGAAGCTGCCCCCGTTTTCATGTTATTGTTCCTAGAACTTGGCCAGAGTGTTCCATCACGGTGTGTTCTGATCATCTCTGATAAGCCCCTGACTCTCCGTGGGAGTTAGCCAGAGGATAATGAGGCCACTACTGTGGGCCCCAGTGTTTGGCCTCCATCTGGGGGTGGGAATTTTTCTCTTTCTCTCTGCTTTGGTTCCTATGGTAATTGGAACAGAAGTAATTACCAAACTTAGAATGGTCTCACAATTATTAAATCTTCCAGAAAATTGTAATTAGGTAAAATTAGTGATCTTGAACAAAGCAAAAATACAGGCTCCCTACTGATGGTGAAAAGGCAACCCCCTCCCTCATTTGCTATTAAGTTTACCTAATGCAGACTTAATTTCTTTCATTCCTTGAAACCAAAATATATGCATAAAGGTGCTGTTAGTGTTAGTCTTCCTTCCCTTCTCTTCCCCCATGCTTTCCCTCTTTCCCTCTTTTTTTTTTCCTTTCCCATTCTCCCTACCCACCCTCCCATCTCTCCTTGCTTTCTCCCCAACCCTTCTTTCTTCCCTCCCTCTCTCCTTTCTTTCCTTCCTCCTTTCCTTTAATACCTTCTTTCCTTCTTTCCTCTTCCTCCCTTTCTTCCCCCCAGTCCTCTTTCACCACCCTCAGGGCTTTCTTAATACTTATGGCGTTTGGTCTGAGTTTTTGGAGAGGTCTACTGAAGCATAAGCCATTTTGGAGGCAAGCTCTTAGGCCCCATGGTTGGGCACTGCTCTGGGCTTTCTGCCAAGTCACCCATTCCTTTCACACAATTCTGCTGCTCTTTTTTCAGCCTGTTCTATCAAGGGTGATATTTCCATAATCACTTAAAGGAATGGCTGGTCCAGAGTGGATTGCTGTATCTGGCCAGGTGTAGACTAGAATCAGTAATGAGGTGTCTGATCAGGTCAAAGCCTGTCTGCCCTATCACTGACAAGGGGATGAAAACAATTTCCTGCAGGCTCTGTCTGGTGACAAACATCTCCCCTTGGAGATGACAGCATCAGTAGATGGAAATTTATACTCTCCATATTCATCCCCTGTCTCCGTTGAATTTGTATCCTGATCTTCTAAATTTGAAGGGGAGAAAATATTTTTTCCATGAAAAATCTAAGGAGGATTTGGAAACTCTGGGTTTTGTTTCCTGGGCTTCAGGTTTGTGCTGAGTGGAGATAAGAACCCAGGCCTGAGTCTGGTGGGGAAGGCCTAGGTGAAAACTATCCAGGTTTGAGCATGTAGAACCAGTTTTCCTTTGTAGAGTTTGCACATGATGTTATCCTAATATTTAAGTGTCTTTCTGATATAGGAGAACAGATAACATCACCCTGCTTTTAATTAACAGATTCATGATGAGTAAATTTCTGAACTCCCAGTCTGTCAGTCAGTTGATAAACATTAAAGTGCCTATTATGTACTTGGGAGGCAGAAAGAGGCAGAAGATAGCCCCTGCCCTCAAGGAGCTCACAGTCTCAAGGGGAGATTAGATATATACAAGCAAGCCTTAGAATGAAGAGGAAATAATGGACAGGGGAAGGGCCCTAGATTTGAGAGGGATTAGGAAAGGCTTCCTGTAGAAAGTGGGCTTTTAGTATAGACTGAGAGGAAGCCAGGAGGCAGAGATGAAGAGGGACGAGGAGTTGCAGGCACTGAGGACAGCTAGAAAAAATGCCCAGAGCTGAGAGATGGAGGGCCTTGTGTGTGGATGAGAGGGAGTCACTGGAGTTGACTGGGTGGGTGGGTTTCATGATCAGACCTGAGCTTTAGGAAAATCACTTTAGTTGCTGAATGGAGGGTGGACCAGAGTGGGGAGAGGCTTGAGGCAGGCAGACCCCCCCCAGAAGCTATTGCAGTAATTCGTGTGTGAAGTGGTAAGGCCCTCCCCTGGGCAGAGAGGACCAGTCAGGCCCCAAGTCCCTATCTCCTGGTAGGTCTCATCTTGGGTTTCTCCCTCTCCTGGTGTCCCCCAATTCTACTATCAGTAAACTTGTTTTACTTAATATTCACATGGAATCCCAAGTGTACTGTATTTAATTTTTAGTCATTGAAATATAAACTGGTTTTACAATAAAGTAAACAAATCCCTAGCTGGGCCAATGACTCAGAGCTCTGTCACGGTGGTCAGTTAACCACCTGGGGCCAAAGCTTCCTTACCCAGCTGTTGAATCTCAGTTTAAGCCTCCCCTCTTCTCTCCTTCTCCAGCCCCAGCCCATGAAAATTATACTTATCAGAAAGTTTGGGAAATGCTTTGGGTGGATGTAGGTGCCCTGCATTGCTTACGTCATTAATGTACAGTAGAAGGATGTTGGCTGGAGCAGTCAACCCTGTCAGGATTTCAGTCAAGAAAAGGACAGTTGGATTTTATAGTGTAATAAACTTGTCAGTACTGCTCCACAGTATAGCACACTGGACTGCAAAAGCAGAATGTTAGAAGGGAACTCCTTCTTGGCCCCCAAAAGCAGGCCCAGTGAATCTTAGTGGGGAAGGAGCAAAGTTAAGAACCATGGGACGAGCAAAGGGAATCAAAGAGGCAGGAAGGGAGCAAGACAGAAAGGGAAATGGAGAGGTGAGGATGAAATGCAAGGGGAATACATTTATTTAGAGTTTGCTGTGTGCCTCACTCATTGAGCTAAGCTCTGAGGACTTGGAGAGAAAATGAAGACAGTCCCTGTACATTCCAATTGAGGGAGACCACACCTAAGGGGGAGCATGTGCTCACATCTCTGTATAGGGCAGATAGCAAGGCCCCAGGGGGCTTGGGGAACAAGGGCAGAACCAGTGATTCTCAGTGCTTTCAAAGATTGGAGTGAGAGGGGGCTCAGGATGCCTCCAGCAGGGGTCGGGTTGTGGAGTCAGCTTCCAGCTACCAGTGGGCATCTTGTGCCTCTAAGGGAATTAGGCAATGGTGGTTAATGAAGGGAGGAAAAGGCCCCTCCTTGGTCCCCTGAGTGGGCATCTTTGAGTTCCCTGTTGGTGGGCTAGGGCAGGGAAGGGGAAAGGCCCTTAGATGAGGGTTGGTAATGGGGAGAAATTGGTACAAAAATAGCACAATGAGTAATGATTGCTCTTGGAGACACCTAATTGATGTTTCGTGAATCAGCAGGAGCTGGGGATTCAGCATCAATTCAATTTGACAAATAGGTCAGAGTCAGCTCAGCACAATGATAAGGAGCCAGCTTTAGAGGCAAGAAGGCCTGAGTTCTAGTCTTGGCTCTGACCTATCCTGGCTGTATGTGACTGCCAGACAACTCTCAGAGACTGAAAGCACAGAACAGGCCCCTCTCTGCCTTACCTAGAGTTCCTGACATAAGTGAAATTGTCACTTAGGACCAGATGGGCCAGGGTCAAAAATGAAACTAGCCCCCTCCAACCTCTTGTGTTCTTCTGAGAAACAGAGCATGGACCTGAACTATGAAGGGAGAGGTGGGGCAAGGGTCCGTCTCTTTGCCTGTAACCTCTCTTGGTCCTTCCCAGATGAATTCTTTCACACTTGGTCCAAGAGAAATACTTGTTGTTACGCCTGCTTTGTGAGCCTTTGGGGAATTGGTTGTTTCCCTGCTTCTAACTGGTGTTAGTAAAATCTTCGGGCTTCCCAGTATCATCTCTACATCTCTTTATTCTCTACATACGTGATAGCATGGACACATGGAGAGCACATTGAATAGTTGAGCCTTTATATGCACTGTGCCATACCCCTCGCTCCCCATCTTTGCCAAGAAGCATGGAGACAGCTATCTCCTCATCTCTTTCCTTTGGTTAGTTTTGTCCTTGGTTCAGTTTTTCAGCTTTCCATTTCAGTTGTTTCCTGGGATCCTCTCCAACCTCATAGTCGAGTTGAATAGGTTTGGTTGAGAGGATAGAAATAGAATAAAATAGAATAGAAATGGAATAAAACCAGTGGGTTCTTGCCAGGCCTTGGGGTTCTTCAGGGGATTTCAACAAGAGCAAATTTGCTGACAGCCTTCCCCTTTTGTGACCCAAGCTCTGGCCTTTCTTTGGGTCCTCAGCACCTAGCAATGTGCCTAGCATGCAGTAAGCACTTAATAATTGCTTTTTAACTGACTGTAGACTGGCTGTCCTAATCCCTTACTCCAGTTCTAACTCCTATTCTACTTCCCCTCAATACTACCTGTTTTAAAATATATGTATTTTTATCAAACATTTCCCAACACTAAAACATTTTTAACATTCATTTAAAAAAATTTTTAGATCCAGATTCTCTCCCACCTGCCCCTTTCCCCCTTAGAGGGAAAGCAATATTACATTGATTGTACACTACTACCTATTAACATGGTGGGAAGATATATAGAAATCAGCCTTAAGAAGGGGAAAAAACAGTAGTAGTGGTGGTGGTGGTGATAGTAGTGGCAGCAGCAGCAGCAGCAGCATTTATACAACATCTTCTATGTACCAGGCACTGTGCCAGATTCTTTACAGATGTTGCCTCAGTCCAGGGAGGTAGGTGTTGTTCTTATCCTCAGTAAACAGTTGAGAAACGGAGGCAGACTTAAGTAAGTTGTTCAGTAACAGCTAGTAAGTGTGTGCGGTCAGATTTGAACTCGAGTCTTCTTGACTCCAGGCCCAGCACTCTGTCTGCTGCACCAGCTAGCTAGAGGTGGAGCTCCTCTTCAGCATGAACCACTATCCAGATTACCATAGGGTATAAGGTCTAGACCTCCTTTTACAGAAGAAGAAACCAAGTCCCAGGGAGGTTCAGCGATTTGCCCAAACTCACCTGGGATCCATCTGTGGTGCCCTCATTCCTCCTGCTCCAATGAATCTGTGACCTCCTCACCTTGTCCTTGTGTCCTGGGTGGACCTGGGCTGGAAACTTGCCTCTATTTAATACCTACATGACCTTGGGAGGACAAAAGGAAGAAAATAAGCATTTTTGTACAACTAACTGTGCCAGAAACTGTGTCAAGCCCTTAAAAGTATTATCCTGACAACAACCCTGGGACATAGGTGCTGTTATCGCCATTTGGCAGTTGGGGAAACCAAGGCAGACAGTGATGACATGACTGGGTCCCCCAGGTATTAAACGTCTGAGGCAGGATTTGAACTCAGGTCTTCCAGTGCTCTGTGCACCATGGCACCACCTAGCTGCCTTAGGCAAGTCATTGCCCTTTTGGGGCCTTCAGTTTCTTCCTCTGTCATGTAAGGAGATTGGACTGGAATCAAGGATTTTTAATTTGGTATCTGTGAACTTTCTTTGAAAAAATGTTGATAATTGTAATTCAGCATCATTGGTTTTCTTTGTAATCCCATATATTTTTATATATATTTCATACATATATATTTTATTTTATGCATTCTAAGACATGATTTGGAGAAGGACGCCCACCATAGACAGATGTAAATCCCGGAGGGGTCAAGGACCCAAACAAGATAAAGAACCCTGGGCCACATGGTCTCCGAGGGCCCTTCTAGGTCCAGAGCTAGACAGTCCAGGGTTGGTCAGTGAACCAGCAGCCTTATTGATAAGACAGAAGCAAGTGAAAACAAAATATCTGGGGCCTGAAGTTTTAGGATCAATGAACACGGATAACAGCTCCTGTTTATTGAAAGCCTTCAAGTTTGCAAGAAGCCACATTCCTCGTCTCATTCTGCAGCCAATGACTTAGGTTGGTGGAAGACCGCCTCCTGGGTCATCTGCATTATGGCTGTGGTCATCGACAACGGTCAGTTCCACGAGGGTGGAGAAAGTGGCACTGTTGCCTTTGCATCCCTATAACACAAAACACCACGCTTCAGTAAGCACATGTGCAGGAGGGTTTGTCTTTCCCTTGGAGTTAGAAGACCCAGGTTCTAATCCTGGCCCAGCCGCTTATTTCCTGGGTGACTTTGGACAAGACACTTACTGTCTCTGGGTCTCCGTTTCCTCATCTGAAAAATGAGCAAGTTGTGGCAGATGACCTCCGAGGTCCCTTCTGTCCCCAGATCTCCTCTTCTGTGACCCCATGAACCTCCCCAGGTCCAGTTTCCTCAGTAATGGGACAGGACGTCCATAAATCCCTCCCATTTCTAAATGGACGGTCTTATTTCTTGATGGGAATGACTATTGAGGCCAAGGGAAGCCTTCCCAAGTTATCCTAGGAGAACTTCCATCACTGGAAACATCTTATTTTAATTTTAAAGGCAGCCAGAAACAAGCTCCTTGTTTTCCATGGGGGAATGGATGCTCCCCAGTTTTTTACTGTCTGAGAGCCAGGCAAACCTCGAAGCCACCAGGGGGCAGTTGGAGCCTGCTCTGGGTACAGGATACTTTATTCAGGTCTAGATGGCCGGAGTTGAAGAAGGGATGGTTCTTCCCCAAGCAGGCAGGGAAAGAAAGATCCTCTGGCTTGGGAAGGGGCCTCTGATGGGCCCAGGGGGGCAGCTATGTGACAATATTTGTTCAGTTCACCTCCAACAAGGGCCAGAAAGGGGAACAGGCTGTTCCTCCCCTGAAACAGCAAGACACACGCTCACTCAAACACAGCTGGAGAAGACGTGGCTGCTGGCCCCTGGCATCACTCCACTTTCTATGGATTTTTAGGACAAGGGCCGAGCTCAAAAATCATTTTAACAACCTTGTCTTAGTCCATTCCCACTGCTTCCCAACCATGAATGGGGCAGCTACTAGCAAGATGCTTAGCTGACTGGTTTCCTGGGAGCCTGCTTCCTACCTTCCTACCCTTTGGGAGAAGCTGTTTTAAGGAGTGAGAAGATGAAAAGGCAGAGGACAAGAAACGAAACGACTTGGCGTGAGCTGTGTATTTCCTAGAAGCCAGTTCCCATCGCCAGTGGGCTGTGTGGGTCTCAGTAGACCTTGCCCCTTATCAGACTGTGGGACTCTTGAAGACTTCCAGGGCCAGTCGTTTGGCCAACAAACACTCACTAAGTGCCTACTGTAGTCGGGTGCTGTCCAGAGCACTGGGCATGGCTGTTCTCAGTTGGACCATGTTGACATGACTCAAGAGCACCGTTAGGGAGAGAGTGTGCTCGGTGTCCAAGGAAGAGTCCACATAGGGTCATAGTCCACATAGTCCTGAAGGAATTTAGAGGCGAGACAGGAGAAGTAGGTGTTTCCTGAATCTCAAATTTCATCTGCTATGGAAGGTCTTTGCTTTCCTGGTCCCCCCTCTGAGATGACCTTCTGCCTGCTTTGTCTGCATCTTGTATGGACCTAGTTACTGACATGTTGACTCCTCCATTAGACTGGGAGATCCTTGAGGGCAGAGACTGTCTTTGCCTTTCTGTATCACCAGCCTTTAGTACCCTAGTACACAGTAGGTGCTTAATAAATGGTTGTTTACCGAGTGAATGACAGGCAGGGAAGGCTGCTAACTGTATTATAAACTCAGTGTTACTCCACCCCCCTTTATGCCCCCCCCCCCCCGCCCCCCGTCTGTACAAATCTAATCAGTTCCCCAGTCCTGTTCGTCAGTGAACCAAAAAAGCATCTAAGTGCCTCCTATATACCAGGCTCTTTGTAAATGAAGAAGATAAAAAGCATTTATTAAGTACCTACTGTGTGCCAGACACTGTGCTAAATGCTCGACAAATATGATCTCATTTGGTCCTCACAGCAACACTGGGAGGTAGGTGCTATCATTATCCCCATTTTTTGAGTAGTAGCTTAAAAAGGCCAATGTCTCCCAGGGCATCCAGGGCCATCTCCATTCATCATAGTCTATATCTCACCACTGGACCTAGATGGCTCTGGAAGAGAGAGTGAGGTTGTCGACTGTGCATAGCCTTGCTTCACTTAAATCCAATTTACTTTTGAGTTAAGCCATTACCTTCCTGGTGTCATTGGTCCTCTTTGAGAACAGAGGACAAACAACAATCCCAATTTTACAGTTGAGGAAACTGAGGCAGGCAGAGGTTAAGCACCTTACCCAGGATCCTTGAGCTAATATGTGTTTGAGGCTGGATTTGAACACAAAGCCTGGTGTTCTATCTACTGCACCACCTTACTGCCTCTGCAGAAAAAGTCTCTGGTAAAAGATGCTGCTTGAGCACCATCATCATCCTCACCATCAAGTGCTTAGCACAGCACAGTAAGTGCTTACAATATACTTGTTGACTGGCATTCAACTTTTAACTGAGGAAGAACTGAGTTCAGATCCAGCTTCAGACACTTAGAAGCTCTATAACCCTGATCTTAAGGTCTCTTTCTGTTCTGAATTCTGTGATCTGACAAGCCAGGGCCTCTTCCCCTTGTCCCTCCTTGTCCTTTGGGCTCCCAGCATATTCATTACAATTCAGAAAATATTGGAGAGCTTACTGGGCACAAAATGAATTCCATTCAGTCCCGGCTCTCAGAGAGCTTGCTTGCAGCAGACACCTGGACCTGGCCTGGATCTGGACCTGAAGTGGCATCAGTCCAGCTGGTGTTCTCACATGTAAAACACACCTGCTGTCCTAGTGAGCCGTGCACAAGGCTGTCCTTATCAGCTGCTTAATTAAAACCTGTTTTATCTCCTTATTGAGGCAGTCTGACATGTGATACTGCTCCTTTTCCTGATCACATATCCCCAATCCTTTTGTTTCTCTCTGGTGTTTGCTTGACATCCTTAGACTCAATGTGCCCTCCTCCTCCGCCCCCTTCCTTCCCTCTCTCTTCTCTTCCTCACCCCCTCTTTTCTCTTTCTCTCTCTCCTTCCCTCCCTCCCTTTCCCTCCTTCTCCCTTTCCTTCTTCCTCTCCCTCTCCCTCTCCTCTTTTTCCTCCCCTTCTCTCTCTTTCTCCTCTCTCTCTGTCTCTCTCTTCCTGTCTTTCCCCACTACCCCCCATCTTCAGTCCCTCTATCTTGGTCTTGGTCTCTGTCTCTACCTTTGTCTCTTTCTGAGATGCTGATTGGGTCCCAGATCAGGTTCTGGCTATAGGCAGTGAGTGAGACAGAAAGACCTGAATTCAAATCCTGCCTCAGATATATCTTAGTGATATAGCCCTGGGCCAGTCACTTAACCTTTATCTGCCTCAGCTTCCTTATCTGTAAAAATGAGTGGGCTGGTCTAGATGGCTTCTAAGACTCCTCCCAGTTCTATAATTATGATTCTAAGGCCTTGGACAAGTCACTTTGTGGGTCTCAATTTCCTTATTTGTAAGGTAAAGCAGGCGGGTTGGATGGCCTCCAAGTTCCTTTCTAGGTCTGGACCTCTGATTCCACCCCGCGTGGCAATGGAGGCAGCATCCAGCGGGGCTTCTTTCCCAGGCCGTGACCTGGGCCTGCTCCTGCTCTTATGCTTTTCAGTTTTCCCTGGCTATGCCAGCTGTGATCATTGCCTCCAGCCTGAAGCCCAGCTTGAGGCCAACCTGACATCTGATGGTGAAGCACCCACTGCTACTATTCTTTCTCCTCTTTCAGTCAACTAACATCAGGTTCCACCAGGACCAGATGGGATCATGGGGCCTCATTTGCCTGTCATCCTTGGCATCAGAATTTTTCTGCTCAAGCAAATGTTCCAGATGACTGCCTCACAGACCTTGCTTTTGTTTTAACCATGTGGGACAAAAAGCCTTCCTGAATAGACTACACTCCCTCTTAAACTTGATATATTGGACATAGTTGAATGAGTGAATGAATGAAAAAGCATTTATTAAGCTTTTGCTGTCTGCCAGATACTCTGATAAATGTTGGGGATATAAGCAAAAGAAGAAAAATTGTTCCTGCCCCCAGGGTGCTTCCGCTTCTAATGGAGAAGACAGCACATACAGGAACAGTGGTCAAAAAGGAAAGTCACAGGGATGCTGAGTGGTGTCTTAGAACAATTAAGTCAAACCTTCTCCAGGTACCTGGTCATTGTTTGAACATATGTTCTTATACTGCAATGCTACAGTGGAGGGATCTGTGAAATTGCTTTGTTCTTGAGTCTGTTTTCTCTTTGTAGGAAAGGGGATCAGAGAGGCCATCATGGGCAGAACTGGGGCACCTCCTGGTGGGCCTGTCCTCTGGCTCTTTGCTGCTTGTGTGACATAGGGAATTCCTACCTGGGCCCCAGGGACCAGGGAATTGCATCAGAGATGACATCGGGGCATTAGTAAGGAGTTCTCTGTGCCATCTGGGTCTGATAGTAATATGAAATATTCCATACCCATAGACCTCCCCCCCAATCCCACCTCTGCAATAAAAAGAAGGAGGTGCATTTTCTCCCTGTTAATGATAATTGAGGGCGTTCCTTCAGTTGCAGGATTAACTGTCCCTATAACTGACCATGGCAGCTTCTGGAAGGTATAACTCTCAGGGAGGGGAGAAACAGAGATAGGGGCACATCCAGGGCTATGAAAGAGGAGGCTGAAAGCAGATGGAAACAGCTGCAGGTAGAAGACAAAAATGGTCTATCTCTCTCTGACAGGACAGAATGAAGAAAAAAAGGAGGGAGGAGGGAAGGCTTGCTCTGCTTTCCGAGATAAACCTCGATAAAAAACTGGAAGAAATGCTTTGAGGGAAAAACAACAGCTGCTCACACATCAGTCAGACTTTAAGGTTGGCAAAAAATGTTCTTCCCCAACCCCCATGGGAGTTAGTGAGTACAGGCGGCACTGTTACCCTTTTGCACATGAGGAAGCAGAGACTCAGAGAAGGGAGGACAGTCACCTAGGGTCACCAAGTTTCTGCATCCTTAGGTTGCCCCTATTCTTTAAATACACACACACACATAACACACATATATGAAATTTTTATTCATATCCTTTTGACATTATCTACATTTTCCATCATGTCCATCTACATTCCCTTAGAACAGAAAAGCATCTCGGCAATACTAGCCAATGCATCAGATGATGCCAGCTTTACATGCTAAGTTCTACACCTATTGTCCTTACCTCTGCAAAAGAGTGGGGGCTGGGGAAGGGCCTCTCACCTCCTCTCTGGGGCTGAGCTTGGCCATTGTGACTTGGACTCCATTGTTTTGTCGTTCTTCCCACCCACATCCCCTGTTGTTTTCCTGGCTTTTTCTGCACTTTGCATCAGTTCACCAGAATTTTCCCATGCTTCTCCAGATTCATCACATCCATCATCTTCCTACAGTACAGTAACGTTCCACTGCATTCATGGACCACCCTTTGTTTAGCCATTCCCCAGTCAATGGGAACCTGTCTGCCTTTGCTTCCTCAATGCTTGACATGGTTTCTGGCTCATAGTAAATGCTTAGTTTTTGCTTCTTGACTGATTTTTCACTTTTAGCAAGGAAGGCCTGAGTTCAAATCCAACCTTAGACACGAGGTAAATGAGCCTGGGCCAGTCACTTAGCCTTGTTTGCCTCAGTTTCCTCATCTGTAAAATGAGAACAATAAGAGCACTCCCTCCCAAAGTTGTTGAGGACCAAGTGCCACAGCACAGTGCCTGCTGCATAGCGGGTACTATGGATGCGTTAGTTATTATCAGCATTATTATTTTAATTTCATGTGTTGGATGCTACACAAAGCGCTGCCATAAATGCATCCAGACTCTCTGATTCCAAGGCCAGAAGTGTTGCTGGTCCACTAGGCTGACTCTAAAGAGGCAAAGGGGTACCCAGATCTGTGATGGGCAGTTGGAGGGCAGGGGGATGTCACACGGAGAAGGAAGAGCAGAAAAGGAGAAAGAAACATCTCTCTCCATAGTGTTCTGAGATGCACAATAACCCTGGGAGAGAAGGGTAAACTCCAAGCATCATAGTGGATCCTTTAGAATTGGAAGGTGTTAGGACCCGCTTTGTTGGGGGCGGGGATAGACTTTGCTTTTGCTGTGCTAATTTCCATATAAGGTATAGGTTTTATTGGGCCATAGTTGGGGCGAGGGCGTGGTTTAATGTATATAAGATGCTGTACGCGGAAGCATCTCTCTCTCGGGATGTGACCAGCCGTGAATAAACAACCCCTGAAACCTCGGGTGCTCTGTCTGGGTTAATTCTTCTTCGGAGGCCGGTGACGACCGAAGACTCGCCATGGGGATAGGTGAGTAGAGAGGACGGGGATATAATAGTTACAGATCAACCCGCCGCCGGTGCCGTAGATAAGGCCCCCGGCAAGTGGCGCCCGAACAGGGACTGAGATCTGTAGGGACCGTCTGAGTCCGCTGGACGGACTCCCCCCAGACAGCCTCATCTCATAAGAAGGACGAGATGGGAGGATTGAATAGCATACCTGAATTTCGATCCGAGGAGAAGGGGGTTGTAGCCGCCCAGCTGTATAAGCTGTGCGCTAAGAGGGGGTATAAAATCCCCCTAAAAACCTGCCGAGCATTCATAGAAGGGTCGGGTGAAGAGGAGGAAAGTCACGGTGTGGGGCCACAAGAGGAGGATGAAGGGGAGGATGGGGGGGAGGATGAGGGCCCCCCTCCCGTGTACCCCTGGGAAGAGTTAAGGAGGGCTCGAGGGGAAAGCCGCGAAAAAGATGGCGGAGACACGACACTTCCGCATTCTTCATGGGACACAGACCGGAAGGATAGTGGGTGTGACGCAGCTCAGATGCCGAGCGGGCCTAGACAGGAAAAGACAGGAGGATGGGGCGGGGCCTCTTCTAGACACCCGGAGGCCTGGGGCGGAGTTTCCCCGAGTTGCCCAGAAGCTGGGCTAGCCGCCCCAACGGCCATGGCTGAGCCTCCCCCATGCAGATTGGCAGCATTCAGGGACGGGGGGAGAGGACCCAGACCAGGGGCAACAGGTCTGGTCGCAGCCAGTGCCATCCGAGCCTTTGAGCAGGGGGAGACAGTAGACTGGGATGACCGGGGGATATATCCGCTGCTTGCTGATCCCCTCACGGGACAGCGGCAGTACGCCCCAGTGCCATTTAAGATGTTGAAGGAGCTGAAGGAGGCCGTGTCCAAGTACGGCGCCAGCTCCCCTTATGTAAAAAGATTGCTGAAAAACATAATAGCCACCAATCCGTGGACTCCGTCAGACTTTGACGAAGTCTGTTCTGCTTGTTTTGACCCCGCCGGCTATATGGCTTTCAAAGCCCAGGCTCGCCGAGAGGCCTTACAGTTTGCAAGAACTAAAGGATACGGCCCAGTTGAGCATGTGGTGGATCTCCTGTGCGGCACGGGGATAAATGCTGACCCAAGAGTGCAGGCACAGTACGGCCAGGTAGAACTGGAAGCAGTAGAGGAAGTGCACCTGAGAGCATGGGATAAGGTGGGAACTATGAAAGGAGGGAAGGCTCTGGCTAAGCTAATTGGGCTCAAACAGCAAGCCAATCAAGACCCATTAAGTTTCGTTAATGAAGTTAAGGAGACTGTGTCACGCGTTATGGGTGAAGGGCCCGGCACTGATCTACTCGTGAAACAGATTGTAAGGGAGGGACTTCGACCTCGCCCCGCTGCCGCTGTGGCCACTTTACCTAGTGATGCCTCCTTAGAAGACATGGTAGACAAACTAATGGATATGCCAGGAGAGGACTACATGCAAGCCCTTGTGGCGGCCATGGAAAGCAGAGAGAATTCACTGGTGGCCGCCCTAGAGAAAATGAGCATGGGGGCCGGCAAGAGATCAGCTTGCTTCAAGTGTGGCAAACTTGGCCACTTCAAAGCACAATGCAAGGCATCTACTCAGACCCCTCGGTGCTACTGCTGCGGCAAGCAGGGACACATAGCTAAATTTTGCAGAAACGAGGGGAAGCAGGGAAACGGCCGGAGGGGGGGCCCAGCCGCGAGGCACCCCCACGGTCCATCAGCGGCAAACATACACCAGTGAGGGCCTGGGCAGTAGAAGGACAGGGACAGGTCGCCTACCAGATGGCCCCGTGGGAGACCATGGCTGTTCCATCTCTAACACAGACTTGTCCGGCCTTAATCACAGGCCCTGAGGGCTACACTGAATTTATAACCCATACTCAAATTGTGGAAGACCCTGAATCACCCATTGTTTTGACTAACCCTCACCCCTACTCCATAATGAGAAATAAGAACCAAGTAATTGGGAAAGCCATCCCATTGCAAGGCTCCCCATTTATTCATTCAGGGAGAGCCCAGACCATAAACTGGGTACAACCAGTGACCCCCGACCGGCCTACTCTGATTGTGTTGGTCGAAGGGAGCTCAGTAGAGGGAATCCTGGATACTGGGGCGGATTGCTCCGTGATAAATGGAGGCCAGTGGAAGCCTGAATGGCCACTGTCGGCGGGAGGGCAGCCAGTAATGGGGGTAGGAGGGAGACAGACTGCCCCTAAGGCAGCAAGGGCCCTGAAGTGGGCCGTGAAAGGCAAGACAGGACTGTTTAAACCTCTCTTCCTACCAGGGCTCCCATATGCCCTCTGGGGGCGTGATCTCCTCTCGCAATTGAATCTTTCTTTGGCCACTCCAGACAGTCTGCTGGGAAATTAGTGGGGGCCACTGCCGAAGGGAGCTTCTCCCCTCAGATCACTTGGATTGATAAGAAACCAGTATGGGTAGAACAGTGGCCCCTGTCCCAAGAGAAGCTCACAGCGCTTAGGATGATTGTAGATACTTTATTATTAGAGGGGAAAATAGAGAAATCTCTTAGTCCCTTTAATTCCCCAGTATTTGTCATCAAAAAGAAAAATGGAAAATGGAGGATGCTAGTTGACCTCAGAGCAGTTAACGCTGCCATGTTACCAATGGGAGCCCTCCAACCTGGACTACCCACACCGGCAGCCATCCCAAGGAATTGGGAGATAATAGTGATTGATATTAAGGATTGTTTTTACAGTATCCCTCTTCACCCAAATGATAAAGAGAAGTTTGCCTTTTCTGTTCCCAGCGTTAACTTCCAGGCACCTTCCGAGAGATATCAGTTTAGGGTTTTGCCCCAGGGAATGGCAAATAGCCCAACCTTGTGTCAGTTATATGTGGCAGAGTTGTTAAGGCCAGCTAGGGAAAAATATAACAGTCTTATGATTATACATTATATGGATGATATATTGATCACTGCACCACAGCTGCAGCTGGCAGAGAGTTGTTTGGCCCTAATAACCGAGTTGTTGCAAGGTAAAGGATTGCTGTTAGCCCCTGAGAAGATGCAAAAGTCATATCCTTATGAATATTTAGGTCAAAAGGTTCTTCCCGAACACGTTGTTAAAGATATTCCTGGCATTGATAAGTCCCAATATAGGACATTGAATGATTTTCAAAGGTTGGTGGGAGCAATTCAGTGGATTCGCTCGGCAATCCCTATACCACAGTCACTTATGCAGCCATTATATGAGATTCTAAAAGGGGAGTCACAGTTGACCTCCCCTAGGACATGGACCCCCAAGGCAGAACAGGCATTGGAACAGATTTTGCAAAAAGCCTCTGTTTTGAGTCGCCAAGCCCCAGATGAACCTATATATTTTCAAATATTAAGAGATACAGGGAGATTTTGGGGATGCCTCTTTCAAAGACATGGATGTTTAGAACGGTTATATCCAAAAATTCCAAAAAAGATTATACAAGATAAATGGGAGACCCTAGCTTGGTTTTGTTTGCAAGCCTCTGAGCGCTGTCAACGCGCATTTGGGCGCAAACCTTTTCTTAACTTAGATCTATCAGGAGAGCTCAGTCATACACTTGCAGAAAATTCCCTGCTGTGGGCCACGGTGTTGACTAATATGAATATTGTGAAAGTCACACCTCCCCCAGTGGTCCGGATGTATAGTGAATTCATTCTCAAACGCCACACGCCTGTAGTGGTATCCGATCCAGTGGCCGGACCAAATATATTTACAGATGCCACTAAGAATGGCCGTGCTGTAGTTCACAACCCGTCACAACCAGCCATGTGGGTATTTGATACCCCATATACCTCCACCCAGAAGAATGAGTTATTTGCCATTATTAAAGCTGTAGAGTTGTTTGATACTATACCCATAAATTTAATTACAGATAGTATGTATTGTGCACTATTGCTTCCCCGCTTGGAACATGCCTATGTGTCTCCAGGATCCACCATAGCTGATCATAAAGGGTAGGAGACATTCCATTTATGTCCTACATGTGCGGTCCCATATATCTATCTCGGGACCTATTTTTCAAGGCAATGATGAAGCCGATAGTGCCCTATATATAGCCCACCAAGATCCTGATCCGGCCCGGCAGGCACACGGTAAGTATCATATTTCAGCTAGATCCCTCAGACGCCTCTATGGCATTCCTAAGATAGAAGCACGCTCCATTGTATGCTCATGCACCGCTTGCGCACCCTTCCGGCCGCGCCCCCAGCCAGAGGGCATCAATCCCAGGGGCGACTTGCCTAATGCCCTCTGGCAAATGGATGTCACACATTTAGGACAGAAACATATACATGTACTCAAATGGCCACCTTAGGTGTGCCAGAAGCCCTAAAGACTGATAATGGGCCGGCATATACCTCTAGGGCCTTTACAGAATTCTGCCTAGAATTTTCTATCAATCATACTACGGGTATCCCCTATAACCCCACAGGCCAAGCCATGGTGGAGCGAGCAAATCGCAACCTGAAAACAACCCTCTATAAACAAAAAGGGGGAGTATGCAGGGGAATAACCCAAAAGGAATTGGCACAAGCCGTTTTTACCATGAACTTTCTCCAATTTAGAGATGATGGCACCTCGGCCGCACAGAGATTTTTGGAAAAACTGCGACCAAACACATAGAGTTGCCACCCCCCACAAGGGCCCTACCAGGAACTAAGATAATGTGGAGGGATGAAGAAGGAAAGTGGCATGGGCCGGTCACAGTGGTTGCAAGGAGACCAGGCCATTTATCCTTTTATCCAAATGAGAATTCTAGTCTCCCCGAAAAATGGATACCTGTACATAGAGCTAGAGATCTTGAATGAACCCAACCCGATTATCGGGATGAGGAGTTCCCTCTCTTTTCCTTTGCAGGGACATGGCCCACCATCCTGGGAATCCTGATGTGTGGAACGGCGATAGAACACCCCACCCCCAGACTCGCGACGCCTCGATGGGGGCCTCTTGGGGCGGGTTGGGTGCCTCTCTGGGTCTCCTCTTATTACTTATTGGGCTTTTATTTTGGTGCATATGCCGTGCATCCACCCGGCATAAGGGCTATATGTTACTTACCCAACAAGCCATCTTTGCTATAAGAGAAGGACAAGATCCTTCAGTTTGGCTCACCGCCATGGAAGACATGTAACACCTTGGGGTAAGACGGGGCAAGCCCCATGACGGGCAACTTCTCCCACCCAGCCACCTAAGACAGGGCCCGAAGGTGTTGGGTCCCTAGGACGGGTAAGGTTTCAGGGATTGAGGAGACGACCCAAGCCAGGGCACCCCGCTCCCGGCGAAGCCATAAGCTTAGATGATGCGTAATGTTTAGCAAGGCTGCACCGGGCGCCACAGCCCTGATAAAACAAAAAGGGGGAGATGTTGGGGGTGGGGATAGGCTTTGCTTTTACTGTGCTAATTTCCATATAAGGTATAGGTTTTATTGGGCCATAGTTGGGGCGAGGGCGTGGTTTAATGTATATAAGATGCTGTACGCGGAAGCATCTCTCTCTCAGGATGTGACCAGCCGTGAATAAACAACCCCTGAAACCTCGGGTGCTCTGTCTGGGTTAATTCCTCTTCGGAGGCCGGTGACGACCAAAGACTCGCCATGGGGATAGGTGAGTAGAGAGGACGGGGATATAATAGTTACAGATCAACCCGCCGCCGGTGCCGTAGATAAGGCCCCCGGCACCGCTTTACAGGGCTTACTTCAAACTCACCTCTCCAGCCGCCTCTACGGCACTCCAATTGCCTTCCACGATTCCTGTTGCCCTTACAACCTGGCTTGCCCCCACAAGCCCTTCTCCAGCCGCCCCTACAGTCTGGTCACTCTGGCCACCCCTAAGACCCTGGTTCGCCCCCACAAACCCCTCGGGGGAGCCTGCTCCTCCCAAACAGACAAAGGACTCCTGATACCAAGATGTAATGTCTTGCCGTTTAATCTCTTGCTCGTTCATAATCCCCTCATCTCCCTCTCTTCCCTCTTTCACCTTGCCTCCCTCCTTTTAGCTCCGTTCCCCTCCCCCGACTCTGTTCTCCCACGTGCCTCAGCAGTAACAAGCTTCTCATAGCAGGGGAGTGCTCCCCTGTTAGCAGCGCATACGCAATACCCCAAAATCACAGGGGAGAATACACGCCCAGGTGCCTCCACCCTGCTTGAGTTGCTCTGTCCTTTGCCTGAGGTTTCCGTGGGTTCTCAGAGTTTGGGTAGAGTCTTAAAGGGCCTCGACAGCAAGGAAACTTTGTAGCATCAGCTCCAGCCTCTTCATCTTATAGACCCAGAGGAGAAAAGTGCCTGGTCTAGCATGACACCACTATTAAGAACCGCCGCTACATCCAGTGGACTTTCAGATATGCCATGTGCACATCCTCCAGGCCGAGCACTGTACTGCGTAGCCAGCAGGCACTCAAGGCAAGTCTCAGGATCTTAACATCAGAGACTCAGCCAGAGGGAACTTTGAGGTCTTCTAGTCCAATTGCCTCCTTTTATAGAGAAGGAAACTGATCTCAGAGGAGGGTAAGTGACTCACCCACTGCCACTGCTGCTAAGTAGTGAGAGACCCTCTGACTCCAAAGCAGTGCTCTCCCCACTCTCTGGTACTACTCTTGGAGGCAAACATACTGTTGCAGCATACAGACAAGGTGTTCGTAGACAGAGATACAAAGAAAGGTGGGAGCTGAATTAGCAAGCATCCTCATAGACCGAAGGCATGGAAAGCAAATCTATAATTTCCCTAAGGCCCAGCAAGACTGACTTCAGGACCCAAGCAGGGCTCTGAAAAACCTGGGGCTGGGTGGTCTCCAAGGGCCCTCCCAGCCTAACACCCTCTGATTCCCAGAATAATTAGATTAGAGCATCTGAAGCTGGTGGGACCTCGGAGGAAATGTCATCCAGCCCCCTTGCTTCCCAAGGTGAGCCAGCCAGGGGGAAGGACCCTCCCCTGCCCAGGGCTGCACCAGATTAAGCAACAGAAGCAGGACCATAGACCTCCCCTGCCCTTTCTCCCTATTCCCATTGGCCTGCCTAGGGTACAGGGTTCTTACTGCCACCCTTCTGACCAGGACCTTCCAGGACATCTAGTCTAACAACTCTGTTTTACAAAGGAGGGAACTGAGGCCCAGACAACAAATATTAGAGCCAAGATTTGAACCATGAATGAATTTTAAAAGCATTTATTAAGTGCCTACTGTATGCCAAGAACTGTGCTAAACAGCAGGGAAACTAACAGAAAAGTAATGGGAACTCTGCTATGGAGGAATCAAAATATAACAGGAAGAAATAATACCTGCTGAATGCCCAGGCCTCTGCCCTAGACTGTGTGTGGAAACGAGAGTCTGGAATTTGCTCACCTGTAAAGTGAGAGGGTTGGATGGATGGCCTCCCTGCTCCAAATCAATGATAGAATAATAGAAATATTTCTGTAAAACTTTAGGGTTTGCAAAACATTTGCAAATATTATCTCGTTCTAATCTCACAATAACCCTGGGGGTTATATCCTAAGAGTATCTCCATTTTACAGTTGAGGAAGCTGAGGCAGGCAGGGGGGTTGAGTTCACCTTTGCAATGCCTCTCCAACATGCCCCTTCTCTCCTCTGACACCCCCCCGGTGTAGACCCTCATGTCCTCATGCCTGGACCATGGCAGTAGCTGCCAGGGCAGAGCGAGCCCCGTACTCAGTGTATTCCAATGGCTCCTTGTCACCTCCAGAATCAAATACAGAGTGCTCTGTTTGTCCTTCAGAGCCTGGCCCCCTCTTCCCTTTCAAGGCTCCTTGCATCTCACTCCCCACAGAGCACTCTTTGAGCCAGTGACAGCCATACCTAATGCCTGGGATGCCCTCCCTCCTCATCTCTGCCTCCTGACCTCCCTGGCTTCCTTTGAGCCCCAGCCCACACCATGCCATTCACAGCCTCCCCCAGTCCTCTGAAATCCTAGTGCCTTCTCTTCTTTGGCTACTTCCTATTTATTCCGTTTCAAATATGTTGTCTCCTCCATTAGATTTCCCTCCTGAGGGCAGAGATTGTCTTTTGCTTTTCTTTGTATCCCCAGTGTGGACACAGTGCCTGGTACATAGTAGGCGCTTAATAAGTGCTTATTGACCCACTGACTCGCAGAGAGTCACACAACTAGTAAGGGTCTGAGGCTGGATTTGAACTCAGATCTACCTGATGCCAGGTCCACCACTATCTGCTGCACTATCTAGGTGTGGCTGGATGGTAAGGTCCGGTGGTTCAGAGGTACAAGACGTGTTTGAAGGGACTATAAGGTCACTTAGTTCAACCCCCTAGTTTTATATTAAGTTTTTTTAATTTGCATTTTATCTGGTGCATGATCAAACAAAACGAATCTCCACTGTGGCCACGTCCGTCCAGAACTGTCTGTCTCCTGCATCTTGGGTCCCTCGTCTCTCTGGTTCATCACAGGTGCTCCAGAATCATTGGTAGCTGCTGCATTCATCAGAATTCTGAAGCCTTCCAAAGTCATTTGTCTCCGCAGTGCTTGCTCATTGTAGGGGAACCTTGTTCTGGTCTGCTTGCTTCACTCCGGGTCAGTTCATGCAAGTCTTCCCAGGTCGCTCTGAAAATGTCTGATCCAGGGTGAAGTCTGATCTTCTTCCTGCCTGAACTTTGCAGGTTCCCCACCTCCTTGCATTTCTGGAATTGGAATGCTTGGTGGGGCCCCCAGGCTGGACTCCCCCCACTGCCTGCAGTCTGCCCCTTGGGCTGGAAAAGAGACTCCTTGCACTTTCTCCTTGAATTTCCCAGTCCTGCTTTTGTCTGGGGTTCTTCCTTGGTGTTGGTAGGAAAAATTGTGGGAGAGAGTTGTACGGAACTACTGTTCTGTCATGCTGCTGGTCCCAATTCATGACCCATCTGTGATGACAGACAGACAGATGGATAGACAGATAGACAGATACAGATAGAAAGACTGATAGATAAAAAAGAAAGATAGATCTAGACAGATGAAAAGACAGATCTGTTTATTAAGTGTTTACTATGGACCAGTCCCTACCCTACGTGCTGGGGATACGATACAAATCCAAGACAGTGAGACAAACCCTGTCCTCTAGGAGCTTATGTTTGACTGGGGGTGGATGGCACACACGGGGGAGCCAGAAAGTGGGTTCAGAAGACTAGGCACAGGGATGGAAGCGACAGAGAGACCTGGTGCTAGGAAGGAAGCAGTGAGGGCTCTCTTTAGACACAAGCACTGGAGGCGTGGAGTTCTGGGTTCTGATGGACCAGAGGTGAGGATGGTGGACACAGCATGGGTAGGATGGGGCTGAGGTCTGCACCCGCTTCCTGGTACTATTCCCAGGCCTCAGTCTCTTCCCCTATAAGGGGCAGGTTAGACAAGGTAGCCTCTGAAAGCCCCTTCACCTCTGAGTTCTCTAACCCGGATTCAGATCCTGTCTCGGACACTGCCGTGTGACAGTAAATCCCTTCCCCTCATCTGTGAAATGGGAGGGTTGTATATGGTGACCTGTGAGGGCCCTTCTGTCTCTAGTAATCACATCCTCTGAACTCCACCAACCTCAGAGCTGCTCAACAAGTTTCCCTCCGGGTCATCTGCCATTCTTTCCCATTGCTGCTGGGTCATCTAATAAGATGTTCTTTCCTGGCTGGTGTTGGCTTAGCTGGGTTTGTTTGCCCCCAGTGCCAGGGCCTCTCCTGGCCCATGTCTGCCTGGACTGTGATCAATCACTGAGCTGGCTGCCTATCTGATAATTACTGGATGAGTGGCGGGGGCGTCTGTGGGGGCTGTGTTATGGGCTTACCTGATGGATTTACACCAGAGTGAAATGGTCCCATTACTTTTATTGCTCCCAGAGCTGTCATTCCCATATTTTCCATTAGCTTGTTATTAATTACCGTTTGGGAGGAGTGGGAGGAGCATCCCTGCTCGAGGCTGAAATGCTGGCATCCAACCCAGGGAGCCCAAACCACCTCATCTCCGGACACAGGTGCCCTTTTCTGAGACAGGCCCGAGTGTGTGTGGGTCACGGTGGACACCTCCTTTAGACACTGGCTTGTCACCATGGTAACTAGAGCCTTCTTTGCCAGGCCTCATTCTGGGACATTTGTAACCTTAATTTCCCTTTTCTGGTAGATGGGCTTCAAAGCCTGTTGGGACCTTGGAGGGATTAACTGTGCTCTTGGGTTGTTGGGGTTTTTTCCTTCTTAAGCTTTGCCTCTTTGTTGCTAAGCCCCAGGTCTGATGATAAAAGACACATCTTGGGAGAGGCATGTTCTAGGGGAAAGAGGAATGAGTCTGAGGACCTGGGTGGGATATAAACTCCCAAAGGCAGGGAACAATGCCTCTGGGCTTTGTCGTTCTCAGGATCCAGGCAAGTGCTGGGACTAATAAGACTAATGAGGCTTTCTGGTCCTACACAGGAACACATCAAAAGGCCCTTTCCATGAACAACAGTAATCAGAGAACCAATTAACTTTTATTAAGAGCATACTCTGCCATACTGAGCACTGGAGATGAAAAAATAGAGTCCTTGCCCTCACAGAGTTTACCATCAAATGGATTATGATCTCATTACAATAACAATACTAATAACCAATAATTAATATTAATAACAACAGTAACATCATTGACATAGTGTTTTAAGGCTTACAAGGATCTCAGCTGAACAGTAATTCCCTCTACGAACACCTGAAAGTCCATCCTCTGATTCTGCCTGACCGTGCCATTCTACCCCAGCAGCCTTTCTGTATTGGTCCTTGTCTCCACTCTGAGCTCCTGGTCCCAGCTCAGACCTCATCCCCTCTCTCCTGAACTAGAGCGGAGCCTTCTAGCTGCTCTCCCTACGTCCAGTATTTCCTCCACAGCTGCTGCTATCCCTAAAGCCCCTGTGTGGCCACCTCACTCCCTTACTCAAGAAGCTTCAGTGACTCCCTGCTGCCTCTAGAAGATAACAACTCTTGGGCCGTTTGAGGCCCTTCGTAATCTGCTTCCAGCCTGTCTTTCCAGATTTAATATACATGTCTCCCCTTCAGGCCCTCTACATTCCAGCCAAAAAGCCCCCTCACTGTTTTCTGTCAACAACCTTTCATTTCTCACCTTGCCTTTGCATGGGCGATTATCCTCTGTGTCTAAAATGTTCCCCCTCAGGGATGCTAGATGGTGCAGTGAGTAGAGTGTCGGCCCTGGAGTCAGAAGGACCTGAGTTCAGATAAGGCCTCAGACACTTAACACACACACAAACAAAAACCTAGCCGTGTGACCTTGGGCAAGTTACTTAACCCCAATTGCCCTCCCCCCCAAAAAGCAAGCAAATAAACAAACAAGCAAATAAATAATAATAATAATAAAATGTTCCCCTTCCTTGCCCCTGCACCTTGGAATCCTGAGGTCCCTCCAGGGACCAGCTCAAGTGCCTACCAGAGGGTTTTTCTGTCCTCCCAGCTATCAGGGCTCTCCATTCCCCAGAATTAGTAATAAAAATTGTCTCATATTTACTTAGCTGGTCATGTGCTGCCTTGTCCCAACAAGGACTAATTAAATTCTAATTAAATTTTCTCTTTACGTCACTGGGAATATGGCACATGGTAGGCATTTAACAAATGCTTGTCATATTGAATTGAACTGACCCCAAATCCAGTGTTCTGTGCCATTGCTGCCCCCCTCCAGGGTCCTTTCCTGGTACAAGATGACACCATCCTTGGCAGCACCTGCCAGAACTTCGAAACCAATGGCATTGCCTTCCAGAGCTAAAGAGTACTGCTTTACCACAATGAGCTTCTGGAGGAGGACATCAGCAGTGAGCACAGCAGATTCGGGCCAAGAGTCTTCTCTCTCAGGTAAAGCAGGGGAGAGTCTCACGCCGTCAATATTCACAAGATAGAGTTTTAATGTTCTGTTTAGGTTGTGTTCTGGCAGTGCTCCTGTCTGAGCTGGCTTCCTGTGTGACTTGAAGCAAATTGCTTCTCTTTCTGGGCCTCAGTCTTCCCATCCATAAATAGAAAGTGTTAGACTAGATGCGGCCAGGTGCCTGGCCTAGAGTAAGTAAGACTCATCTTCTTGAATTCAAATCTGGCCTCAGACGCTTTCTAGCTGGGTGACTCTGGGCAAGTCACTTACCCCTGTTTGCCTCATCTGTACAATGAGCTGGAGAAGGACATGGCAAGTCACTCTAGCATCTTTGCCAAGAAGAACCTAAATGGGGTCACAGAGAGTCGGTCATGACTGAAAATGACTGAACAACAAAGACTAGATGGTCTTTGAAGACCCTTCGAGACCCTGTCATGTATGTATAGGGGAAAGAAGCCTGTGCCTTTTCAGAAACCCCAGGTTCAAAACCATCTCTGATGTCACGATTAATTCACGGAATCTCTCTGGGCCTCAGTCACCAAATCTGTGCAATGGAAATTTTAACATTCATACTCTGCTTGGCTGTTTTGTGTAACTCAGATAAGATCATGAATGGGGATTTTCTTCATCTAGGACCATTGGCAGTAGAACACTTCCAGTAAGACCCTGCCCCCACCAAGGCAGATCAGAAACTGTCCTGAAGCTTGGTCTTAGAGAGTTGCCTTTGGCACTGTGCAGATCAGTGACTAGCCCAGGGTCACACAGTCAGGATGTGTCCAAGGCAGGGCTTGTGCCCAAGTCTTCCCAACTGAGGCCCACTATCTCTGATTCAACCTGTCACCTCTCTTGGCCAAGTGATCTAAACCATAGAGTGTGACTCTTCCCACCTCACCATCAGCAGGATGAGCTTTTTGTAGTTTTGCAGCAGGGGTGAGAAGCTGTCAGCAGCAGCCTTTTACCCACTTTCTGAGACCCCCTTATGACCAGTAGGAATCATCTTCCAGATAGCCAACCACTCAGCTGATCTGGAGTGGCCCCCCGGAACTCCCCCACGGCCCTCTCCATTCATTTAGAGAAGATGGATTTGGATTCAGGAGACTAGGGATGGAAGCCTGGCTCTGCCAGTTCCTTAACATATGACCCTGGGCAAGGTTCAACTGTTTGAGCCTCAGTCTCCTGATCTGTAAAATGGACACTTCCTACCTCTTAGGGTTTGGGGCGGGGAGTGCTTTATAAACCTTAAATCCTCATGGAAATGTGAGCTTTGATGCCAGGAATAGTTTGTGAAGTCTGATCTCAGCACCTTGGTCTAAATACCCCAGTTTATGGTGAGTATTCCTTAGGCCTCCTGTTTTTATTCTCTGAAGTCTAAACTGCCCTTGATCATTGTCCATGCTCTGGAGTGCAGGGTGCCCAAGACTGTTTTCTCTGTTTTCTGAGTTCTTTCCGTTTTTCTATGAGGATGAGGGGGTGGGAAGGTATAGACACAGCCAGGAAAGCCTCAAAAGGCTCTGAGCTCCCTTCCCTGCCTCTTCCTTTGCTCCCTTCTTATTTCCAGTCTCTTCTCGATTTCTCTGGGCCAAGGCTGCTTCATGAAGAGGAGTCCAGTCTTCTTCCAGAGTTTCTTTATCCCAGTATGAGTCATTCCCTGAATTATGCTTTGGAGTCATCAAAGCGGGAGAATGTCTCTAGGAAAAAAAGGAAAAAAGATGAAAAAACAGGCCCCCTGGGATCTCGTTAAATAGACCTCAGACTTTCCCGGCCATTAACAAATAGCTCCATTAGTGACTGACTCAGAGAAAAAGGACAGAAAAGCCAATTCCCATAACATGCAGGCTGAGGTCTGTGTCTGCCAACTCATTGTGGTCCTCCAGGCTTTGTCGGTTGGGGTTTGGGTTTCATCTATTCAGTTTTAGATGAAAGAAATCTGTGTGTTGGGGAAGGGAAGCAGAAGTAAGTGGAATTTCAAAGCAGTCAGCTTAAAAACAACATTTTTAACATCTTGTTTACACCCCCAATAACTTCATACCCTAGAACAAAAAAGCTAAACAAAGCCAACTGACCATGTGTGTATGCCTCATTCTACACTCAGCCCACCACCATAACTTGCTCTCTTAATAGGAGGAAAGTAAGCATTTATACAGTGCATACTGTATGCCAAGTGCTTTGCCAAGTGCTTTCCAAATATTCCCTCATTTGAGCCTCACAACCACCCTGGGAGGTAGGGGCCATTATGATCCCCATTTTACAGATGAGGAAACCAAGGCAAGCAGAAGTAATTGACTTGCCCAGAGTCCAAATAAGTGTCTGAGGCTCGATTTAAACTCAGATTTTCCTGCCTCTGCTCCTAGAGCTCTTATCCACTGTGCCATCAGTGGCTTCAGTCGTTTCTCAAGGGGAGTGCTTGGGATGCCTTGGCCTCATTTCCCAAACTTCTCTGAGGCTTTGCATTAAAAAAGAATAACTGTCCATCTTCCTTTCTTCAAAGGAAATAGCATGTTGACATAGGCTTTCCCTCCACAATCTCTTTGATGGGGATTGCTGTTGATGCAGAAAGATGGGGCTTATCCTCTCCCTTGTGATCACCTCTCATCCAGACAATGAGCAAGATTTCAGTAAGTGCTTAATTGAATGAGCCTGGGCCTGGCAACACATGTGTCATCCAGGCGGGCTCCCCAGAATCTTTGCCTCCCAACCAGGCTTTCCTCTCCTGAGACTGGACCATGGATTTCAGCCAAGCACAGAACTGAATTTGATACTCAATTTGCTTTAGCTGTGGGACCCTTAAGCACTGGACATGTGTAGAGGCAGAAGGGAGAGGTGGAGAGAAGAGAGGAGGAAAGGAGGAAGAGACAGGAGAGAAGGGAGGGAGGGAGGGAAGGAAGGAAGGAAGGAGGAAAGGAATGGAGGGAAGGAGAAGGGAGCAGAGGAAGAGAAGGAAGTGAGGGAAGGAAGGGAGGAAGGGAAGGAAGAAAGGGAAGGAGAGGAGGGAGGGAAGGAAGAAAGGAGAGAAGGGAGGAAGGGAGAGAAAGAAGAGAGGGAAGGAGAGAAGGAAGGGAGGGAGGAAGGAAGGAAGGGAGGGAGGGAGAAAGGAGAGAAGGAAGAGTAGGAACAGAGGGAAGGAAGGGAGGGAGGGAAGGAGAGAGAAGAGGGAGGGAAGGAAGGAAGGAGAGAAGGAAGGGAGAGAGAAGGAAGAGAGGGAAGGAGAGAGAGAAGGAAGGAAGGGAAGGAAAGAAGGAGAGAAGGAAGGGAGTGAGGGAAGAAAGGGAGGGTGGGAAGGAAGGAAGGAGACAAGAGAGGGAGGAAGAATCATAGGAGCCTAAATCTACAGCTTGGAGGAACCTTCAAAGTGACTTAGTCTGACCACCTCTGAGGCCCATAGCAGTTAAGTACTTGCCCAAGGTCATACAAACCATGGTCTCTGATTCCAAGTCAGAAAAAGGACTGGAGGGCTAGAACTTCAACACTGCTCATAGCACTTCAGCAGCATAGAACTAGCCCAGACTCAGTGCCCAGACACCAAGAATAATCTGTTAAAATAGGAAGCCCTCTGCTGATTCCCCATGCAGGCGAGCTCCTGCCAGCCCCTGTTGGCAGCCTCTTCAGGAATGGCCTGCTGGTGTCCCAGAGATCCCACTCCACCACCTTCCATCCCAAATGAACAATGGGTGCTCTTGGTGCTGCCTGCCCCAGGCACAAAAAATGCTGATTATGGCTCTGATGTGGAACAAAGGCAGGGTTCCCCTGTCTTCTGATTCTGATGAGAGGGGGTGAAAGGAGGTGATCTCCCTGAAACCATCCATTTTCCCAATATTGCCTTTCCTTGGGTTAGAAGAAAAAGGAGCATTGACTTGCTATGTTTTAGACGTTTCAGAGGAAGACCTGGAACCCGTGCTTGAGTCAGTGTTGCCTCCTCCTTCAGCTCCTGGGAACTAGAGGGTTCTGGTCCATCTGAAAAGGTCTGTTCTGACTGGACCTAAGGAGACTGAAGCAGCCCTCTGATCAGCCAGCATGGATGATGGATTCCAGGCATTATGCTAGATGCTGAGGATACAGAGGAAAAAGAAATAGTCCCTACTCACAGGGAGCTTATGTTCTAATGGGACGTTAGTAATGTATATGTGTATGTATGTATGTCTTAGCATACATACATCATACACTTCACTGCCTCCTGAATAAATACAAGGTACAAAGCGGTTTGGAGGGGAAAGCCTGAACAGCTGGGGGGACCAAGAAAGGCTCCACAGAGAAGGGGGCCCTTGAGCTCATTCTTGATTAGGAATTCCAAGAGACAGAGATGAGGAGGCATGGAGACTGGGCGTGGGGTGTCCTGTGTTTAAAAGGGCAAGCAGGGCCCTCTGGTGGGATCAGAGAGTATGTGGCAGGGAGTAGGTATAAAAAGATCAGAAAGGTGGAAAGGGCATTATCTTTGATCCTGGAGGCTCTAGGGGCTACTGGGCTGGGCAGGCGAAGGTGATATTGCGGGTCAGAAGAAGCTTTGGCAGCTGAGTGGAAGATGCCCCCTAGCGCCTGGAGAGAGACCGACCAGAAGAACATTGCAGTGACCCTGGAAGGGAAGTCAGCTGCCTGGGCCGGCCCCAGTGCTGACCACTCAGCTCATCCTGCCCTGGGGATCCCAGGCACGTAGGAAAGAACTGCTCTGGGAACATCACTCAGGGACATTTGATCCCTCGGCAGGCGTCGTCAGAGGGGAGAAAGGATGAGATCTATGGGGACCCAGAAGATGAAGAGGGAGCCTGGAAATGCCTAAAAATAGCCTGAGTGATTCAGCTGTGCTTTGTGGGGGCGGAGGAGACAAGGGAACGTCACCAAGTGACCTAAATGTTTCCTGGAATGAGCTCAGGGCCACGTAAGCTTTGAGACGGGAGAGAACATTCCAGAAAACTGATCATCACATCAGCGGAGGAGGAGTGGGGGGAGGTGGGAGAGGGTGCCCTGAGGCTGCAACAGACCAGAGTCTGGTTTCTGTCAGTGGTGTGTGTGTGTGTGTGTGTGTGTGTGCACACGCGCGCGCGCACGCACTCACGAGCGTGTGTCTGAGCAGAGTTCTTGGTGGGCACAGAGGGCCGGGGACTCAAGGACCACTAGGTCTCTGGGGATGCAGGCAGGGATCCAGAGTGTGTTTGGCGCTCCCTGTTCAGCATCAGGCATGGTGCAGCTGATGATCAGCATCTTCCATGGATGCCCCCTCCCAAGCACAGAGATGGATATGATACCATAGAAAGTACCTTGACTCTGCAGCCTAAGGACCTAGGCCCAGATCTTCCCTCCCAGTTACCCTTGTGGCCTTGGGCAGAATGCTTCAGTAAAATGAAGGATTGGACTAGACAGCCCTCGAGGCTCCCTCTCCCCTGGATCTGTGCCCCTACTCTAGTCAGTAAGATGTGTGAAGCCCCTGCCTCCAACCTCTACTGGCTGTGTGACCCTTGGCAAGGCACTGGACCTCTGCCTCAGTCTCCTCATCCGTACCATAGGGATGGTCACAAAATCTGCCTTGCCAGTTGTTACGAGGATGGAATGAGACAGTAATTGTACGGTGCTTAGTGCAGTGCCTGGCAGTGGTAAGTGCTCCATAAGCAGGAGCTGTCGTGATTGTTATTGCTCCCGTTTATGCAGCGATTTACGTTTTACAAAGCACTTTGCAAATGTTAGCTCCTATATATGTGTATATACACACATACTTATGGACAAGCTATGTGGATTGTCCCTCTGGCTACATATAAATGACTAGACACTAAGCATTCTCATCCACTTGGTTTTTCCTCTGTGGATAGTAAGGCCAAAGTCTTTGAAGTCATTAAGAGTCTCATGCAGGACGATGCAGTCCCTACAATAGCCTGTGGATAGGAGCATCAGAAGGACCCCAGTGGCCTCGGGCTCCCTTTGGATCTTCTCCATGGTGATGGGGATGCCTCTGATGAGCAGACACATCCCCATCTTAGTGCTTGTGGATGGTAAGGCTGTCAGACGATGAGCAGCAATACCCTTTGTGTTTCAGGGCCTCAGTTTCCTCATCTGTAGAACAGGGAATAACAGTACCTGCTTCCTGGAGCTGTTATGAGGATCAGAGGAGACAGAGAGAGATAGCAGGGGCCAGGTGGGCCTGGAGTCAGGGAGCCAGGCTCAGCTCTAGCCTCAGGCGGCTCTCCTTGGGTGGCCCTGGACAGGTCCCTTCCCTGCCAAAGCCAGAGCCAACTTCCCCGTCTTTCAGATGAGGGGCTGGACCAGAGACCCCTGAGCTCCCCTTTCCCTTTGGATCCACAGAAAGTGCCCCTCCCTGTTCTCTTGGGAAATAAGCTTTAGCCTGTGTCTGACCTTCCTTTCTCAGAAATTACTGCCCTACGAGCGAGGATAGAAGGAAAAGAAATCAATGGGATCAATACTTATTGAGCAGTTGCTTTGAAGGAGGAAAATGCCAGTTAAGGAGGCTTCACAGGGCTAAAGGGCAGTGGACAAGATGCCCTAGCTGGAGATCTGCCCCTGCTGCCTTGGCAGGCGTGGGTGGAATGACTCACCAGGCACTTGGCTCAACAGGCCAACAAGCCCAGCTGAATAGACCTTCCCATGACTTCTTCAGTCATGTCTGACTCTCTATGACCCCATTTGGGGTTTTCTCAGCAAAGATACTGGAGGGGTTTGTCATTCCCTTTTCCAACTCATTTGGCAGACGAGAAAACTGAGGCAAACAGGGTAAAGTGACTTGCCTAGGGTCACACAGCTAGCAAGTGTCCTGTTACTTGACCTTAGACAAATTAATTTCTGCTTATAGTATGGAGGCACTTTTCTCTAGGGACTGGTTATTGTGAAGGTCTCAGAGGAGAGAAATGGGGGGGTGGGATGGTTACCTCACAAGCAGATCTAACTTCTCTGGACACAGAAAATTGATCCAATGTCCCTGGTCTCGACCAAGCCATCAAATGCTACTATTATACTGAGACTTTTTACTGAGAAGCAAACTAGCTCCTATGGGGCCAAGTGACTTGCCCAGAGTCAAACATTTAGTAGGTCCCAAAGTTTAAATTTAAGCCTAGGCCTCCCAGTTCTCACTGCACTAATCTGACTGACTAGGGACCCTCTCCCTTGCTACCCTCCCCATCCTCCACCTGCTTTGAAGGGAGACAGGATGATGTAATAGCATCAGGCTGCCTCTGGTATCAGAGGATCTGAGTTCAAGATCTGCCTCTGCCACCTACTGCCTGCGTGACCCTGGGCACGTCACTGTGTTTCCTCATCTGTAAATTGATGGGGTTGGAACTCTGGTTCTAGAATCCCACTCAGTTCTCAGGGCCTTCTCTGAATAAGCTCCCCCCGCCCCAGAAGACAGGCAGGTGGGTGGGGGAGCCAGGGATGCTGTAAGTTGTACACTTGAAGAAACCTGATTCAGAAGCCAGATAATGAATGGACTTGGGAGGTAGCTGGTTGCTGTGGCAACCCGGCCCTCCTGCTGGGGAGAGCCCCTGGTGTGTCTTTCTTCTGGGCCTGGCATGAGCTCCTTTTCCCCTGATGCTGCTTTGCAAATATCGCTGAGGGCAGCATCCAATTGCCGTTGGTAAGAGGCTTGTCACAGAGAAATGGTTTTTGTTGTAAGCAGCCCAGCTGGTAGATGAGACCCGAAAGCCCCCAGCCCCAGAGCAGATGGCATTCTCTCTCCCCGATATTGTCCCTCTTTGCCTCTCCCCCTTAGGGTCAGTCCTTCAAGGCTCAGTTCATGTGCCAGCTTGTCCAGGCAACCCAGCCTGATCTCCCCAGCTGTTCATTTCTCCCTCAGATTCCATCACGCAGACACTGATCTGTTTACCCATCACACAAGAGAGTTAACACAGAAGTGATCTCAGAGTCAGGAAGATCTGAGTTCAAATGACACAGACTGGCTGTGTGACCCTGGGTAGGTCATTTGATTTCCTAGGGCCCCAGGCAATCATCTAAGGCTCCAAGCTATAGAGAAAGTACCAAGGACATGAGTGGAAGGAGATATCAAATCACATATATAGGTTGTATGTGTGTCTATATATGTATAGGTGTGTATTTGAATATACAAACATGTATATATAGATACACATACTTAAAATATGTACATTTATATGCACATATATAGGCCAGGTTCCAGCCTTCGCTGGATTATGGAGAAAGCAAGGGGATTCCAGAAAAAAATCTTCTGTTTGACTGATGACACTAAAACCTTCAAGTGGGTCACACTGAACTGTGGCAAGTCCTCAAAGAAATGGGAGTACAGATCACCTTACTTGTCTCTTGAGGAGCCTGTATGTGGGCCCAGAAGCAAGAGTCAGAACCCGAACATGGAGCAAGTGATTGGGTTAAGATTGGGACAGGAGTATGACAAGGCTGTATGCTGGCACCTTATCTCTTTAACTTATGTGTAGAATGCTTCATGTGAAATACTGGACTGAACATATGAAAAGTTAGAATTAAGGTTTCTGGGAGAAGCATCAATGTTGTCAGTTATGCACATGATACCACTCTGAGGGCAGAAAGTGAAGAGGAATTAAGAAGCCTCTTGATGAGGATGAAAGGCTGGCTTGAAGCTTAACATCAAAAATCTAAGATCTTAGTACCTGGGCCTATTGCTTTCTGGCAAATAGAGGGAGAAGAAATGGAAGCAGGGTCAGATTTTATACTCTTGGGCTCAAAGATCACCACAGATGACAAGCTGAGGTCTTGAAATTAAAAGAAGTTGGCTCCTTGGAAGGAAAGCTTTAGCAAATCTGGACAGTGTACTAAAAATCAGTTTGCTGAGCTCCTCCTCAAGAGCTGCTAACCCCAGGGTTGGGGTTCACCAAGTTATGATCCTCAAGGTATCTCAGACCACTGGGCAAGGCTCCCCACCAAGTCAAACCTGCATGGGCCACAAGAATTCCTATAGTGGTGGTTCCCCATAGTGGCCATGTGTTTGTGTACATGTGTAAACATATGTATATGTATATATATTTGCTCATATACACACACATATATACATACTAAACACACACAGATACACACAAAATTTAAAACAGATTTTTGTTGCTCTCTGAGGATTTCAGAATGCACAGGTCTGGCCTAGACAGAGTAGGCGCTTAACAAATGCACATTGACTTCCTAAATGACTGCCTGTTATTCCTTACTTGTGGTCCTGAATCAGAAGATGACTGGGCTTGCTTCCTGCCTCTGCCACCCCTAGTTCGACCTTGCGCAGATCTCTTAACTTGTGTTTTCATTTCCTCTTCTACAAAATGAGGGGGTCAGATTAGTTGGTCTCCACAGTCTAGGCCAGAACAGCAGTCAGCTCTCCCGCACAGTCTCTGCCAGTGGTCATTCAGCCTTTGCAGGGGCAGGGTGGAGAGCACAGAATCCAGCCCGACCCATTTTGGGAGAGCCATCCTTTGTGACCTCTAATCTGAACCTGTTTCCCTGCAATCCACTGTTCTTGGTTGTATCTGCTGGGGCCAAGCAGAAGAAGACTGATCCCTCTTCCCACTGACAGCCCTTTATTTAATAGAGAGTCAGCATCAAGTCTGAATGCATTAAATGATGAATGAAGAAGCATTTATTATGCCATGTTCTAAGTGCTGGGAATATAAACATGAAAAGAGGGCAGTCATTGCCCCTAAGGATCTTCTGTTCTGTTGTTGAAGACAGAGTACATGAGGGAGGGATGTCCCCACCCCAAGTCTTCTCTATGCTCAACATTCCCAGTTCCCCAGTAATTTTTTTAAATGCCCTTGAAATTCCTCTAGAAATCGATCCTATTCCCATGTGCAGAGAGGCCCTGGGGAAATTTAGAAAGGCAAAAATTGTATAGATTCCATTAACCTGGAACGGATGCCTGGAAAGCAGAGAATTTCATTTCTGTGCTCATAGCCCCAGCTTCTAACACAGTACTGAACACACTGAAGTAGGCACTTAATACATGCTTATTTTGATGGATTAATGCAATAAAATAATAGGAATCAGAGATATGGGTCTACTAGTAATTTTTGTAAAAATTTAAATAACCAATACTTGAGCTAAAGGAGAAACTATGAAAACAATAGTGGATTATCTTTGTGCCACCTAAGCAGCATTTCTTAGTGTTGAAATGTCATGTAGAGCATACTATGGCCAGGAACTGTACTAAGCACTTTACAAATAGAATCTCATTTGAGGTTTTTATTTGGAGGGGGGAGGGCAGGGCAATTGGGGTTAAGTGACTTGCCCAAGGTCACACAACTAATAAATGTTAAGTGTCTGAGGATGGATTTGAACTCAGATCCTCCTGACTCCAGGGCCGGTGCTCTATTCACTGCACCACTTAGCCACTCCATCTCATTTGATCTTAATGATAACCCTGGGAGGTAAGTGATAATATTAGCACTATTTTACAGATGAAGAAATTCATTGCTACCTTGAACACCTGGAGTGAGAAGATACCATCTTCCATGGTGACAGAATTGGAATGAGATTGAAGGGAAAGGCAAGTTTCCAGACCCCAGTGCCTAGGGCAGCCACTTGGCATTATGGAGGATGGCCAAGATCCTGGTGGGTCTCAAGCCTGGATCATGTGGACAATGGAGGATGACCACAAGCTGTGAGGGTCAGCTGGTGGGTGCCCACCTTGCTGCCAGGGCCATTAATAACATTAAAAGATGCAAAAAAAGTTTTAATTGAAAATAGCATACATTTATGTTTAAAAATTTTAAATGTATTGGAATAGGAGGATTTTTCCTGAACCAATGAGTGAACATTTAAGAAACACTGCATGCTAAGCTCTAGGGATATAAACTCAAAAAGCAAGACAGTCCCTACCCTCAAGGAGGTTATGTTCTAATAGGGTAAGACAGAGCTTATAAGAGTTGTGACCAGGGAGGGATGTTTTGGTCAAGTCAAGGAGCATTTATGAAGTGCTTACTATGTACTAGGCAATATGCTAAGGGCTAACAATACAGATAGAAGCAGAGAGAAAGACCAGCTCTGCCCTCAAGGAGTTTACATTTGAATTGGGAAGAAAACACATAGAAGGAAGCCTAAAAGGAAAGATAGAGAGGGAAAGAAAAGGTTTCTGCATGGGGGGGTCATGGTGGGCAAACCTGGAAAGTCAGAAGGGGCTGATGCAAAGCTGGCCTGAGCTGGTCCTCAGAAGGAACTCACCAATGGGAAAGGAGGAGTGGCTTGGCAGAGGTATGTTCCAGGGTGAGAAGCAGCCTAATCAAGACCAGAGAGATTCGGGAGCACAGATGATGGGGAGCTGAAAAGTAGGAATTGCAGGGAGAATGTCCCCCTGTGGGAGCATCCTGGGAAAGACCAGAGAGGCAGGAGCAGAGCTGGGAGGAGGAAAGCCGTGAGCATGACTGGTCTGGGTACCTCCTCAAATGGGGGTTCTGACAGGAACTCACCGATGAGAGGAGGAGGCCATGGGGAAAAAGGGACCTTCCAGGGTGAAAAGTCCTTAAGAGTGAAGGCATCCTCTCCAAGGTAAGAAAGCATCTGGGGAGTAGTGGAAAGGTCCAGACAGAGAGGATCAGGGTTGGGAAGGAAGTTAACCAGTATGTGTTGGTTTTGGAAGTCGCAGGAATAGTGAATGGAATCCTAGTTCGATCGTGACACATCCTTTCCAGAATTGGTGGCATAGGGGCAGCTAGGTGTCACAGTGAATAGAGCACCAGGCCTGGAGTCAGGCAAATGCTTCTTCCCAAGTTCAAATCTGGCCTCAGACAATTACTAGCTGTGTGACCCTGAGCAAGTCACTTAATCCTTCTTGCTTCAGTTTCCTCATCCATAAAATGAGCTGGAGAAGGAAATGGCAAACCAGTATCTTGGCCAAGAAAACCCCAAATAGGGTCACAAAGAGTGGGGCATGACTGAAACAGCGGAACAAGTTGGTCAAATCAAGACTAAAGTAAAAATCAATATGCCAATGTCGTTCTCAAATAAAATCCTTGATTAATCATTCTAATTAATCAACTAGCATTTATTAGGTGCTTACTGTATGGCAGGCACTGTGTTATGTCCCTGGACATACTCATGCAAAGGATGAAACAGCCCTATCTCCAGGGGAAACAATTGCCCAGATCTCTTATAACAAGGCAGTCCTATCTCTATCACCAAGTCCCCCATCATACCCGAGGGGGATTAGGTGGAGGTCCTTCATCCCCTGGGTAATGTGGGCCTCTGGCTTCCCTCTAGTAGCTGGCTGCCGCTTCTCTCATGTCCCTCCACAGGCTCCCCTTTCCTGGTAGGATCCTGGCATCCCTACCACATGGTCTAAGTAAGGCTCCATAGTGAGAGTGTAGGCATCAGCAGGCATCTATTCCACACAGAAACAAAAGTGAGCTGATCCTGCCTTCAAGGGGATTACTTTCAATTTAGGAAAAACAATATAGAGCCAATATATGCCAAGTAAACAGGAAGAGGGCATGGGGGACAGCCAGGGCAAAGGCACAGAGAGAGGAGATGGGAGCAGCAAGGAAGCCATTTTCACTAGAATGTAGAGAGTATGAAGGTTGTACATTTGTCCTTTGTTCTTGAAAAGGACCATGACATCAGAGAGATGGTTACATGACTTGCAGTTGACTTGGATTTGAGTGAGGGAGGCAACCTCACTCCCTCCTCCAGAGCCATCTGGGTCCAGTGACCTGATATTCTCTGGATGACTAAAAATAACTCAGGATTCAGTGGGAGACCCTGGCCCTTTTAGGCCAAGACCTTTTCAGGTTCTCACTTTGAGTGAGACAATACCCATTCAGTGGATAGACCTCTTTAAGAAGGGAGTCAAGGGATGGCCCCTTTAATTATAATAATAAAATGGTAAGCAAGGCAAAATAAGCCTGAAAATGTGAAAATTTTATTGTATGAGCTGAATTACCAGACCACTTGGTTTATTGGGAGTGGGTTAATCTGCTGGGGTCTCCAAGGTTTTCTGTCAAGGCCTTCTGAATGAGCTTCTCCAAGACTGCCTCCATCCAGCCCCACATGGCTCTTAGCTGATGCAAGGCCTTATGGATTGTAAATACATAATCTCCTGAAATAAAGATATGTCACCAGGGAGGCCTCCAACATCTTAGACTCTGGGGGGCTCTTTTAAGACTTAGAGGACGGGGCTGCTAGGTGGTGCAGTGAATAGAGCACCAGCTCTGAAGTCAGGAGGACCTGAGTTCAAATCTGGTCTCAGACACTTAACATTTACTAGCCTTGTGACCTTGAGCGAGTCACTTAACCCCAATTGCCCAGCCTTCCCCACTCTAAAAAGAAAAAAAAAGACTTAGAAGAACTCAGGGTGCATCCACATCTGATATGTTTAAACTCCTGAAGACCCTGACAATGATCTGTTGAAGGAACTGAGAATGATTGTCTTGTAGGAGAGAAAAATTGGGGGTGGGACACACATGTTTTCAAGAATTTGAAGGCCTCTTACATGGAAGAGGGATCCATCTAGTTCTGCTTAGCTCTAAAAGGCGTAGCTTGAGGCCTGACTTCCTAACAATTAGCTCTGTTAAAGATGGAAAGAGTGAACACCCCTTCAGTAGATAGCTTCAAGCTGAAGTCTGGTGACCACTTGGTGGATGCTTATTCAGAGAATGGTTGGACTATTTGGCCTTTGAAATCCATTCTAACTCAGAGATTCTGTGATTGCCCTTGGTAGGGCCAGTCGTCTTGACTTTTGTCCTGCCATTGGACCTCAATGACTCTGGAAGAGAGAATAAGGCTGACATCTTTGCATAGCTCTGTCTCACTTAAATCCAGTTTACAAGCAAGTAAATGATGTCATTGGCCAATGAAGGAGAAACAACAATTCAGGGCAGAGTTGTTAATCACCAGGACTGTACCTGATCCTTGGGGAGGATCCCCCTCATCCCCATCCTGTGGCCTAAGAAGGGAGCATGGGACTATCTAAATTCTCTGTGAGCCTGGGTCTCAGTCCTTTCCATTTTTTTTTTATTGTGTTAAAAAAAACCCAAAGCCTAACCATCTCTACGTTAAATGCTCTTGTTGGCCTGAATGCTTGCAAAGGAACAAATGGTCATTCTTTGTGAGCATGATAAAAACCTGACAACCAGAATATGTAAGGAAATGGGGAGAAGAATAATGCCCAAGCACCAGTGGTTAAGTAGCATGGGCTTGGGAACAATTTTCAGGAATGGAAACACAAATTCAATTCAACAAAACTTGATTAAGTGTCTATTATGGCTAAAGTGCCATGCCCTATGGGTACTGACAAAAACAAACATGTAAAGAGTTTCAATCACAGTTTGGGAAATCATTGAATGAATTGTGGGATATTTGAGAAAAATGATCAATATGAATAAAAGATAGAAAACTTCTATAAGTAATGCCAAGGAAAATAACATAATTAGGAGGGGGCGGAGTCGAGAGGGTGGGGTAGAAACAGGTCTTCCTTGGGGCTCTGGCTCCCACCACCTCCAATTCACATAAAAGGTGACTCTGAACAAACTCTGGGTAGGGGAAAAACGGGGAAAAAATTGTAAGTCAAAATCTGGCAGAAATGAATGATGTAAACCAGAAGTTAATAAAGCAATTGGAAAAAAAATAACAGAATTAGAAAAGCAATCTCATCAACTGCACTGTATTAAAAAAAAAAAGCAGCAACAAAGCTCTAGAATTTGGAATTCTTACACAAATGACTCTCTGAGCCTCAGTTTCCTCATCTGTAAGAGAGATGTTGCATGTAATAATTGTTATATTTGCAAGTACATGTGATATTAGCACAGTGCCCAGCACACAGTAGGAACTTAATAAAGGCTTATTTATTTTTCTTGTTTCCCTTCCCTTTCACATGGTTATGAGGGGAGTGACTGTTACTTTATAGAAGTGGCAATGCTCTTTTTGAGTACACAGGTTAAAAGAAGACCAGGAGGAGGCACAAATATGTTTTATTATTGCGGAATTGCAGGAAAGCCCAGAGGATGATGGATGGTCCACAGTGGGGGGAAGCCAAGATCAAATATGTCAGGATAAGGAGGTGGGGCAGTCCTCTAGCCAGGATGAAGGATGATAGGTGGGCCAAGCAGGTGTCTCACCAATATTCAGAAAGTATTGCAAGAACTGGAGGAAGTCCTGGGACACATTGGGTGCCCTGTCTATGGAGGTGTGATGGGAAAACCAGGTACTCAGGATGAGAAAGGCATGGATAGGTGGATGGGATGTTCATATTGATAGATTCATTGAAGAATTAAAGTGATTCAATTTATATATTATATATATATAATTATTCAACTTATAATTTAAATATAATTTTACATAGTTTTTAGAACATTTTCAGAGCACTTTGTCTGAATTTCTCCTTTGTATTGGTCATGTGCTGTCTACCAGAGAGCACTAGCTTCTCCTGGACTTGGCTTCATATTTGTAGGGGTGTTAGGGGCAGCTGGGGGGCGTAGCTGGATTCAGAAAGACCTGAGTTCACTTTCAGTGTCAGACACTTTAAAACTGTGTGAATCTGGGCAAATCACTTCACCTCTGTCTGCCTAAATTTCCTCATCTACAAAATATGGATAGTCATGTTAAGTACTCCCCAATTATTTACCAAATTATTTGTAAAGTGCCTTATAGACCTCAAGTGATACTATTATAACTCCTGTGTCTTGGTTCCCTGTGCCCCACCCCATTATGAGAATGGAAACCCTTCAAGTCTGCACAAGCCTAGCTATTTAGTGATTACTGTGCTAATGAGAAACCCAGGCATGTAGCATAGACTCAGAACACACATTTAATCTGGATACAAACAGTAGTGTAAAACATCCCAGATGTTCTCGGTACTTACTCCTTAAATGAATAACCTCGCCCTTCTCTCTTCCCTGGTATGGTCCCCCCAGAAGGCAGGTAAATTGAGGGAAAGTCTCTGTAGAGTTTGGCTCTCCCCCATGGAGGGGCTGTGGCTGCCCACCTTGAGTCATGCCCTCCTCACTCCAGCGCTGGCCCTCAGCCGCTGGCAGATGTCCTCACCACTCTGCCTCTGGCCACAGATCTCTCTGAAGCCTCTCTGTGGCATAGGAGACCACAGCACTTTCTGCATCATCCATGTGGCCTGGTCAGCAGCCCAGTCCTCTAGCCTCACAGGGCTTCTGCTGTAGGCCAGCATCTCCTTGGGGGGTTCTCCTCTGTCCTGTCTCCTCCACATTCTGACAGCCTGTCCCGCACCCACAGAACATCTCACAGGACTTCAAAAATCTCAGCTGCCCTGCAAAAGCTATGAGAGGTTCCCTTGTTCCTTATCTGGAGGCTCATGCTTGTGATGCAGCCAACTCCCTGAGAAGCCCGGCCTTGCCCACGTTTGTCCTGTGTCACATCTTAATTTGTGCACAGGTTTTCTTGGTCTCTGTCCCCCACCCAACATTACTGGATCATGCAGCCCCTTAGGGAGAGGCCTGTGTGATTTCCCATCTTTATTATCCCAGCACCCAGCTCAGTGGTGGTACCGAGTGGTACCGAATGATATTAAATGATATTTCAGCCGAGTGGTACCGAATGATATTAAAGCCTCCTTCCCAAATCCCTTCAGGCGGAGGCCTTGCCTCAGCTTCCCAGTTCAACTCTTTAACTCCACCCCCAGGGAAGTAAACTGGCCTTCAGAGGCCAGACCAAGAGATCATTGTAAAGCTTGCCCAGGAAGAGCCAACCCTGGGTCCATTCTCTAGCAGCGTCCCAAGCACCTGGTGGAGGCTATCAGGCCCAGGCAAGGGGCCCTGCTGATATAGAAGAGGGCAGCCTGGGAGCAACCCAAGGGCAAGGGACAGGGGCAGAAGGCCTGGTGTGGCTGTGATCCCTCGGGCCTCCACTGAGCATGCTAGTCTCTAAGAAGAGAGGGCCTGGGCCGTGAGGGAGGAGGATTGAAAAAGACAGGGTCTTTTTTAAAAAATGTGTTGCTATTTCTTGTTTTTTCCATCACTTAAATATACCCCTGTACCTTTACTCCCTCCTTCCCAGAGAGCATCCCTTATAACAAAGAATTAAAAAAAAAAAAGAGAGGAAGGGGAAAATGAGCAAACCTAGTCAATATATTGAAAAAATCTGCCAATATATGCAGTGTTCCCCTGTTCTCTCTCTCTCTATCTCCCTCTCTCTCATCCCTCTCACACCTCCCCCCATACAAAGGAATGGGTCATGTCTCATTTTTTAATGAGAAAAAAATTCAATTTCTTACTAAGACAGAGAGAAATGCTTCTGAAGGGGGATATTAGAATTTGTGACATGTTTCCTTCCCTGGAAAAGTACTGGGCCTTCAGAGTGGGATTTTAATCTCTTCTGATTGACAAATATATGCACATAACAAGCACACACATAAATACATGATCAGGCAGCACATGTTTATTAAGCATGTCCTCCATGTGTCATGCATGGTCTGTACAGCATGTGGGATGTAGGTAACATATATTCACGGTATGTGTCTTAATAGTGTAGCCTATCAGAGAACTGAGGGGAGTAGCCAAGTATAGGGACAGACAGATTAGACCCAGGGGTGGCATCCTGCCATCTGTTTGCCCCAAACTGCCCTTCTCCCATTGAACCACATGCCTAACACTCCAGGAAGCTGCCACCTTGAGTGGAGTCCAGCCAGCCTTCTCTGGCCCAGGGTGAGTCAGCACACACGAGATGCCAGCTTCCTAAAGCCTGCTGGGGGCATCTTGGGGGGGGCTCTCCTTTATAATGATGCCAGTGCCCATTTCCACAGTAGTTCAAGGCTAGTCATGGGGCACTGGCCTTGCAGCCACCCTGTGAGCTGGGAGGGCAAGTAGGGTTACCCCCATTTTACATATGGGTTAACTGAGTCTCAGAGAAGTAAAGGGGCTTACCTGGGGTCCTAGAGCCAGTAAGGGTCAGGGTCAAGGCTGAGACTCATGCCCCTTTCCCTGAGCCACACAAACTCCTTTTACATTAGCTTGGAGCCTCACAAACCACAATAACAGCTGAGACTTGAATGTGGGCTGATTGTGTGTGCACACATACATATACATGCCTACACACACACACCCCTATATAGCAGATGTACACGCGTGCACATATACATACAAGCACACTTATGGACATATACACACGTGTGTATGTAGGTCTTGCCTCCTCAGCTGGCCCAAGGGCTTCCATGGGTGCAGTGCCCATGGCTTTGTTACCTTGGCATCCTTCCTAGCACAGGCTCATACAAACCCTTTAATTAATTACTTAAGCAGTGGGTGCTTAATAAATCCTTATGAGTGACTAAATAAATGATGCAGTCAGGAAGGACCTCTTGTTAATAGCCCTAGGTCTGGATGATGGGTAAATCCCTGTGTGCCTGATTCTTGACATGAGTAGGGAGGTGTTGTGTTTTTGTAGGGGAAAGAGCCAGAATCAAAGGTACTGTATTAGAGTTCTAGTTCTGCCATGAATTGTGTGACCTTGGACAAGTATCTTCGCTGTGAGCCTCAGCTTCCTCATTTTTAAAAGGGGAGACTGGATGATGTTCTATATTCCATGGCCCCTCCCTCCTAATCAGTCATCCAAAAGGGAATCCCCTGGGGACCTCCCAGAAAAGGCTCGTTGAATCAGAACCAAAGTAACAGGAGCTTTTCCTTTAAGGTGAGGCAGGTGCTGTTATTATCATAGTTTTGCAGATGAGGAAACTGAATCATAAATTGGTCATTGATCATAGACCTACAGCTGGAGGGGACTTGTCACTGAGTCCAATGTCTTCGTTTTATAGAAGAGGAATCTGGGCCTGAGAGAGAGTAAGTGACTTGCTCAGGGTCACACAGCTCCTAAGTTCCAAGGGCTGGGTGGGAGGTCTTTCTGACACCAAGTCCAGTTTTTGGATCTAGGGCTCTCCCTTAGGAGCGCCAGGGCACCCCTAGGTGACTTGGCTTACCCAACGTCACATGGTTAGAAAGTGTCTGACCCTGGTCTTCATCATTTCACAGAAATCACAGAATTTAAGAGCTGGCTGAGATCTGTGACCATCTCGTCCACCCTCCACCTGAAAGAACTTCCCCACCCCCAATAACTGGCTGACCTGACCAGCTTCTGCATGAAGGCCTTCAAAGAGCAGGGCCCCCCCAGCTCTGAGGGCAGGCCATTCCTGAGCCTCAGTGGTCTCTCTACCGATTTGGAGCTGACCTCTCGAGCTGTCCAAGGGAGGCATGTGGCTGCGACAGTCCTTGCTGGCTCACCTATGCAGCACCAGTCATAATGCTGCTTAGTTCTCTGTCTGTCATTGGTTACTTTCTACCCAACGAAGGAAATGCAGCAAAGCTCCCTCCCCTGCCCTCCAGTGGCCTAGGGGTTGAGGATCGAGGAGAAGGACAGGTGTGGAGAGGGGCAGGGCCCCTGGCAGCAAGGCCAGCAGCTCTTCTCCTCACCCGTGGCATTGCAGATGTCTGTGCAGACAGGAGCACAGAAGTGCCAAATGGCCAAGGCTGCTGCCTTCCCCCCACCCTTCCCCACCTGCAGAGTTGTTCTATAGGCAAAGCTCTCAAGCCTGGTTGCTTTTGGTCACTCCCTGGGTATTGGGCTAGCACTCTAGATTTATCAGCTCCAGTCCTCAATGGGCAGCCCTGCAGATGAACAAGAAAACTAGAGCGGAATGATTTTCCAGCCTTAGTGGAGCCTCAGGGAGCCTCGAAAGACCGGAGTTCAGAGCCCAGCTCTGTGTGCTTCCTGCCTGTGTAACTGTGGAAAAACCAGCTTTCCCACTCACGTTCTGAACTTCTTCACAGAAGAATGAAGGGCAGTAAAACACTGACTTTTCTTTTTCAAATGAAGGGGGTTGGACATTCTGTCTCCCACCTATGTGCTTTTGCCTAGGCTGTGTCCTGTGTCTGGAACTCTCTCCTTCCTCTCTTCACCCCAACCTCTTGGAATCCCCCCCTTCAAGTCTTACTCGGGTACCATGTCCATCCTTCCTGACCCATAGGCTTCTAGGGTTAGAGCTGGAAGAGACCTCATGGATTACTTCTTCCAAGCACTTCATTTTACAGAAGAGGAAACTAAGGCCCAGACAGGAATGAGATGGCTTGAGCAAAGTCACACAGCTGGTAAGTGGAAGGGCTGGGCTTCAAACCCAAACCTGACTTCATAGTGGTTGAAAAATAGGCTTGGAGGTAAAAGACCCAGGTTCAAGTCTAAATTCTACTAACCTTAATAACCAGGTGATTATACATATACAGACACATAGGTATATATACATATATGTGTATATGTGACTACTCAAAGACCTTAGGTCTACAGCAGGAGGGAACTGACTTGCCTGGGTCCACAAAGAGGCCCCTAGCCCCACAGCCAGATGGGTTCCAAGCAACTTTGATCTGCTCATTCTTAGAGGGTGGAACCAGAAACAGTGGGCAGAAATCCACAAAGAAATCCATCTCAGCTTCATGTGAAGAACAAGTGCCCAGCCATCAGGGCTGTCCCAAGGGGAAATGTGCCCCTCCAGAAGGGGAGTCTGACCTCTCCAGGGGCCTTCAAGCACAGGCTACTGGAACACCTGCTGGGGCTACGAGAGCCGACGTTCTTGTCCAGGTCTGGCTTTCAGGCCCATTCCAAACCAGAGATCTTGTGAGTCTGTGATTTTTGTGCTCAAGAAAAATGGAGAGGAGCCACTTCCTCAAGGGAAAGTGGCCCCAAGAACAGGCCTTCCTGAGCCAGGCCACTCCCATCCCCCTCTGTCTCGAGTTGTAAAAGGGTTTTATTGGTCATCTTTGCTTCATCCAGATGGTTCCTAGAGCTCTGAGAAGATCATGGTATTCTCCAGCATTCCAGGAACCCTCCTGGGAGTAGGAGCTATCACAGCCACTTGGGCAACCTTCCAGAACTCCCTCCTCAAGGGATCTAGGGAGGGGCCCGTGCTTGAAAAGCCAAGAGAGGAGAGAGAAAGTGGAGGGGAGAGAGAGAGAGGGAAGAGAGGAGAGAGAGAGGGGGGAGAGAGAGAGACAAGAGAGAGAAAGACAGAGAGAGAGGAGAGAGGAGAAAGAGAGGAGGGGGGGAGAGAGAGAGAGGGGAGAGAGAGAGAGGGGAAAGAGAGAGAGGGGAAAGACAGAGAGACAGAAACAGAGAGAGACAGACAGAGAGGGAGAGACACAGAGAGAGAGAAAGAGAGAGAGAGGGAAAGGAAAAGAGAGGGGGAGGGAGAGGGAGGAGAGAAAGACAGACAGAGAGAGAGAAGGGGAGAGGGAGACAGTAGGCCTCTTAGAGGAAGCACATGTTCAATTGCCTGGTGTTTATATTGGGTCGATTCTGTCTACACTTACACCTACAGTCTCCCTCAATAGAATGGCACCTCTTTGAAGGCAGGGGCTTTCACTTTGGTCTTTTAGGTCTCCAGCATGGTGCCAGGTACATGGTCATTTAAAATAGTTGTTTTAATTTAATTTTTTTCAATGAGCAAGGATTGACTTTCTCTCCTTCCCCCATTTGAAAAAAGAAACAGAAACCCCTTAGGACCAATATGCATAGCCAAGTGAAGCAAGTTTCCTCATTGGCCCTGTGCAACCATGTATGCCTCATGCCTTGACTTAACTAACAAATGCTTGTTGATTGACCACTGGGGAGAGAGGGCTGGCTGGGAGTGGGAAGCCTGATTCCTGGCTCTGCCTCTTGCTAGCTGTGTGACAGGGCATCCCCCCGGTGCTGAGCACTTCTGTGCGTCAGGCTCTTCCTCTGTAAAATGGAGATAACCCTTCCACGGCTTCTTCATAGAGGTTTTAGCAACTTTAGCCTGTAAACTCTTACATGTTACCATATAAATAGATTATAAGCTCCCTGAGGGCAAGGACTGTTTCATGTTCATCTTTGAATCCTCAGTGCCTAGCACATAGCCTGGAACACAGTAGGCACTTAATAAGTGTTTTTTGATTAGTTGATTCCCATTATACTTACTAGAGCAGTTTAACTAGCATAAACTGCACAAAGGGAAAACTCAGTTGCTTGGGGGTGGGAATTGGGTTAGAGGGGGGAGCAGAGGTAAACTTACTTGTGCCAGGTAGGGGCAGCCCAGCCCTGGACCCTAACGGGGAATGGAAAGGAAGGTGGTCCTGTGTGAGGGGCCCTACAATGCCACGCCCTTGAGTATAGCAGAGACTCCAGAGAACCTTGCGGGAGGTATAGGGGTGGTGGTCACCATGGGTAGGAAATGTAGCCCTGAATGTTGGCTCCCTGAACAAAGTCCCATTTGCCTCATGCTAGTTATGACTTTGAGTTCATATTACAGTGGTATCATGAACCTCTCCCAGGAGTTCTGTCTGTTTTGGCTCATTGACCAAAACTGTAGTTCAGCAACACTTTCTAAAGAGTAATTGTCTGAAGCTTATCTGCCTGTCCATGACATTGGTACTGTGTGCAGGCATCATGGCTCTTCCGTGATTGCCAGGTTCCAAACACTCTGTCCATGCCTGGAGCATCCTGTCCTTGACTCTGACCAAGCTGACTGGGTTAGCAATAGTGACTGGCACCCTAATTTGACCCTGGGGCAGTGGGGCACTGATCTGGATATGGAAAGAAGAGCAGAGGGCAGAGGCATCCCAGATCCCAGCCCCAACATAGCCTGCATATATGCCATGCCCTTCTTCAGCTTTTTCAGTCCCCTCCACCCCCGCCGCCATCTTTGAGGCTTTTCGACCTCTGTCTGCCAAAAAGTATGGGACCACTGGCTCCATAATCTTCTCATCTGCTCCCGGGTCCCTGCTCAGCATGCCAGATTGGCCTGGGTCATCCTCTAGTTGCGGAGCCAGCATGGGCTGCCTGCCAGATTGGCAGTTGTGAGGATCAAAAGGGGTGATGCATGCAAAGCACTTTGCAAACCTCACAGAATTATACGGAGTCACAGAGCCAGACCTGGAATAATAATAATTATGTAACAGATAAAGTATTATTACACTATCTTTTTAAAACGAGGTAATGAATTATTATAGATTACCACATAATATAGAAAATATTTTATATTCTTATTTAAAGAAACTAATAAATTCTATATTATTATATAACAATTTATTATATAATCTATATAATATTATTACATTAGCTTATTAAAAGGAGGTAAGGTGCCCCCCCCCACTGCTTTATTCCTTGCCTGTTGCCAGTTGACCCCCATGGCAGGGGAAGGCTTTCCTTCCATGCCCACCCAACCCCATTGCTTCAGGCCAGTACTAGCAGCCACCCCCAAAGGAGCTAACCAGAAGGCTCTGATGCTGCTGTGAATGGTGATAAGAAGTGCAGATACCCATGTCCTAAGGGCGTTTTCCAGTACAGAATTGTTCCTGCCATCTCCTCAGTGGCTGCCGAGAAGCTCCTCATCATGGGAGTGGTACCCCTGTCTAGACTGTGCCCTGGGTGCCTTTCTTTGAAGAAGATGGTGGCTGCCTCCCAGTGGACCAGGCTGTAATAGTCTCTGGGTTCTTGTTCTGGCCAGATGTCTCACTGAGTGAGACCCTTGTGGAGCTGTTAAGGGAGACTGGAGGGGAAGGGGCCAAGGGATAGCCCTGAGCTCTGACCATGGCCAGGGGGACCAGAGCTATGCCCCTAAGAGGCAGCTAAACTCCCACCCTCACTCAAGTCTGACAGGTGCAGTCAAGACATTCTAACTGGCTGAGGCCTCCTTGGAGATTCAGGGACACATTCCCCCTCCCTTCTGTATTTTTATTTTTACTTTTATTTTTATTTCTGTTTTCATTTCCTGGAGTGCAGTCTCTAGGATTGAATTCTGCCTGAGCCAAGTGATTCCTTCCCACCATCGAAAGAGCTCTATGCCAGTGAGAGACTTCAGACTGCTTTAGATGGAGGGTTAAGGGTGTGTGTGTGTGTGTGTGTCCTGAATATGTTGAACCTTGATGGCAGAGAGAGCCCCAGAAATCACATGTAATGTAGCTTGCCTGTGATCTTTTCCCCAAAATCTAACTTCATTCAATACAATCCAATAAACATTTAGTAAGTGTCTGCTGGGTGCTAAGCCGTGATGTTACAAAATCCTTGCCCTCAAGGAGCTTTCATTCAGCTAGGGATGGGGGTGGGGATTGAAGCAAACACAACATGAATACTATAAACATAGATACTATATATAGAACAGAAGCATGTGCAAAAGTCCTTGTTTCTTCCACCTCTTCTCCTTTCTTCCTAGGAATTTTTGGTTTTCTAATTCAACTTAGTACAATACAAAAGCCAAGAATTTTGTATGTGCAGGCACTATTGGGGGAAGGGCAGAGAAGTACAAAAATGAAGTCCAGTAAGCATTTATTAAGTGCCTTCTGCATGCCAGGCACTGCTTTGGCACTGAGGACACACAAAAAGTCAACAGCCCCTGCCCACGGGGAACTTACACTTTGTTGGGCCACATGACATATACATAGATAAGTAAACACACAGTGAAGCCAAAGACTTTGTCATTTTTGTTGTTTTCATGTCTTTTCTCAAGCCTTCTCTTGCCCTCCTTCCCCTCAAAAGAAAAAAGGCCTTGTTGGCTGCCCTAGTCTTCCTAGCAGTTACTGGATTCACAGTTCCATTCAGTACAATAAACATTTATTAACCACCTACTGTGTGTAGGGCCCTGGTTTCCAAGCTAGAGATACAAAGCTCAATGACATAACCCCTGCCTTAGATGTGCTTACCATCCAAAAGGGGATTTGACAGGTACACAGATAACTCTAATACAAGATAAAAGGCAGAGACCCAGGCAAAGTCCCTGGAAGGGAGTGGGGGACAGGAAGGAGACAGCAGCTGAGCTAGGCCTTTAAGGGAAGGTGGGGAAGATCTATTCCAGGCCAGGGTTGGGGGAGTGGGTTGGCAGCCCCTTTGCCCCAAAGCATGCGTTCCCCAAGAGAAGCAGCCAAAGAAGAGGGGCTAGATGTGGTTGGGGTGCCAAGAGAGTGGGAGATGAGAAAACCTAGTTTGGTTTGTTTTTTTCATGCAAAGGAGAAATGAGGAAGAGCTTTGGGGTCACTGCTCCAGCCCCTTCCCCCAGGCCCTCCCAGCCCACTCTGGTTCCTGCTCCTCTAGCTCTGGGTGAGGCCTGAGTCTAGAGCCATCCAGAAGTTTGCCAGCAGCTCCTTGGGGGATGGAGGATGACAAAGCCAGCAGCAGATGTGTGGCATAAGGAGATGTGACTAGAAGGTTAAGCTGAATGTCTCTCCTTAGTCATCCAGTTGCTTTCTGTCACTCTCACTCAGACCTTTGCCGGACACACTTTCCCTAGGTGGAGGTTCAGACATATGGATCCTGCTTGGCTCAGCATCATCTTGTCCTCACAATCCTCCCCCATTAACTGGTCTGGTTTTGGCCGTGTTCATTGGCGATGCCTGGAGCATGGGTCAGGCGCTTTTGGTTTCAGTCATCTCCTCCACAGTGGGGGCAGTACTGACCGTCCGGAGCTGCCCCATGGCAGCTGGTTTGACCGAGAGCACCAGACGTTTGCGAAAGGTCTCGCAGAGCACGATGTAGACAAAGGGGTTGAGGCAGCTGTTGGCGTAGCCCAGGCTGATGGCGGCATTGTAGAGGTAAATGAAGGCCAGGGTGGGGCGACTGAGGGAGAGCTGGGTCAGTTGCAGCACATAGTAGGGTGCCCAGCAGACAAAGAACACCAGGCAGATAGCTATGGCTGTGCGTGTCACCTTCTTGGTCCGCAGCCGGATGCTGCGCTGAGAAGCTGGGGCCACTGAAGACGTCATCCGCTGGAGAATCCGTGCATAGGCCACCGTGATGACCACAAAGGGCAGGGCAAAGGCCAGAAAGAACTGATATAGGGTGAACCAGTACAGGTCAGTCTCTGGGTTGGGCAGGCGAATGCCGCAGCCAACAGTGTCTCCAGGGAAGGGAATAAGTCTGGCATAGAGCCATACCGGGGTGATGCTGATGAAAGAGAGTGCCCAGAGGAGGCCGATCACCAGGGTGGCCACAGAGGGCTTCCTGAACTTAGTCGAGGAGATGGGGTGAACGGTGGCCAGGTAACGGTCGATGGCCATTGCCGTGAGGATATAGGTGCTGGTGAACTGGCTGTTAGCATCCATAGCAGTGATGAGTGTGCACATGGTTTCCCCAAAATGCCAGACCCCATTGCCCATGAGCTGATGGATCATGAAGGGCATGCCCAGGAGAAAAAGCAGGTCAACCACAGAGAGGTTGATGATGAAGATGTCCGGCACGTTGTTGCAACCGTGGAACTTGGACTTCTTTACCACGGTGAAGATAACCATGGAGTTTCCCACAATCCCCAGCAAGCAGATGATGCCAAAAACAGAAGGCATGATGATGTTGACGTAGGATACTCGCCACAGGCGTGGTGGTGAAGCTGGGGACAGAGAAAGCACAGCTGGCCACTCACATGCTACACTGGCCTTGACTGGAGGGCAAACGAACGTTGAACTTGTCTTTCCTACCTCACCTCTGCCTTTGCCCTTACTTTACCCCCAAGTATTTCAGTGCTGGGCCCAGTGCCTTTCTATCCCATCCTCCTTCCTCATCCCCATGCATATGTGTGGTCTGTCCATTCAGACCTGGCTTCAGCTTACTTCTTTATGACTGTGGGCAAGTCACTTAGCCTTTACATGCCTCAAGCTGTGACCTGGGAGGCATCTGGCACAGTGGAGAGTTCTGGATGGGAAGGGGTGCCAGAAACCAGGGTTCAGATCCCAAATCTGTCCTGTACCCCTGAGACTTCACTCAAGTAGTTTCACTTCCCTGGGCCTCAGTTTACTCTTTTTTTTTTTTAAAGCATTGGACCAGATGGTCTCTGAGGTCTCTTCCAAGCTCTGAATATGTGTTCTTATCCTCTCGTGTCTGAAACACCTCAAGGTTTATGAAGTGACCAAAAGTGCCTTCCCTGGCCACCCACCCCCATATGTGTGGTCTCCGCTTCCTAGAATGTATACTCCTTGAGGGTAGGACTCACTCTTTTTACTTTTATCCCTTAGCACAATGCTTGGTACATAGTAAGCACTTAGTGTATGCCTTTTTTTTTTGCTTTTTTTTTAGAGGGGAGGAATGCAGGGCAATTGGGGTTAAGTGACTTGCCCAAGGTCATACAGCTAGTAAGTGTTAAGTGTCTGTGATCGAATTTGAACTCAGGTCCTCCTGACTCCGGGGCTAGTCCTCTATTCACTGCGCCACCTAGTGGCCCGGGTGTATGCCTTTTCATTCATTCATTCATTCATCTCATCCATCCACCCATCCATTCATAAATGTTTCCAGTAATTCCCAGTGCTGGGTCCTCACATCAGCTTGAATGAATCCCTTCTTAGCCTGCCATTATCTTCCCCTCCCGACTTCCAGTAGCAAATAAGTGGATGTGGGAATTTTACCAGATTCCCTCCCACCTGGGAAGAGGCCCCCCCACCTTCACCTCCTGCATTTCCTCTAAAGGCACACTGTGGTAGGAATGTGTCCACGAGCCACAGATTTCCCCCCCAGGCTGCTCCCAGGAGAGTGCCAGGAACCTTCAGTAACCAAATGAGTGTGAAGGGTCCTCTCAGAAGAGGCAGTTCTGAGCCCCTGAATTTTCATTCTCAGAGCAGCTGTGAGGAGAAGCTGCCTTGTGCTGCTTGGGAGGTTCTCCTGTTGACTGCTATGGAATGCATCAAGCAGACTGAGTCCCACCAAGTAACAGACTCCTTGCATGCACAGACACACGCACATATGGGCACACAGTCTTCCTCATATAAACTCTATTAGCACACACTACCTACCCTTGGGGCTCTCTCCTAGTTAGAGCAGAGATTGTAGCCTCTCTTTGACCTCTACATCATAGGAATTTCCCCCCACTCTCCACCTTTCCTTCAGTCTGATTCCTTCTCCCAGTCCTCCAGCCAGGCTAGGCTGTGAGCAGCTCGGCCCCAGAAGCCAGCCTGGTTAAATTCTCCAGAAAGGTGCATCAGCTCACAGAGCTGTGGGGAGGACAGCCCTCAGGGAACCTGGGAGGGCCCCAGAAATGGGGCCTTACAGATATGGGCCCTACCCTGCCTCCCAGGGCTGCTGAGGACAATGCTCTCCCAAAGCCTCAGCGGTGACAGGCAGGAAAGTCAGAACACCTGGGGTTGAGTCCTGCCTGGGTCTCTCACTTCCCCTCACTGTCCTCTTCTGCCAAACCAGAGAATTTGGACTTCACTACCTTGGAAGTCCCTTCTAGATCTAGGTCTGTGTGTCTGTCAAACCAGGGGGCGTTATCATTCCCTGTCTCCCAGGACTGTCATGAGAACATCTCCCTGTGAATCCCAAGGGCTCTGCCATCCTCACTTCTCCTACATGAAGCCCTTCATGCCTGTGTCTCCCAGCCCTCCCACCATAGTAATGCAGACCCCACTGCTGCTGTCTCCCAGGCAGGGAAGGTGTTCCTTCTTTCTCTTCCCCCTTTTCTTGTCCACTGGGTTCTCTCTCCCCATAACCCACCATTTAGCCTGGTGTACTCCCCCTTCCCCATGCCCCTTGACCCATGGGGGAAGACCCCTCCCCTCACCAGACACACACACACACACACACACACACACACACACACACACACACACACACTCTAGCTCCAGGGCACACCTCTCTTCTCTTAGTTCTAGCCCCTCCTGACCCTGTTTTCTCCCCTGTCCTCATCTGCTTTCCCTTCAAGTTTTAGGTGAAGACCAAGGGATGCCTGCAGTTCTGAGAATAGGTTCCTAGATCTTGAGCTGGAAGTCACCATCTCATCCACTCCTCTCCCGACTCTACAGACAAGGAAACTGAGGCCCAGGGAGGTTAAGTGACTTGCCCAAGGTCACACATGTTCATTGGTTCATAGCAGCAGAGTTAGAAGGGGCCTCAGAAGACATCTAGTCCAACCCACTCATTTTACAGAGGGGGAAACTGAGGCCCAGGGGGAGTGAAGTGGTTTGCCCACACCTTTCCACTGTGCCTGCACCGACCCCTTCCTCCCTCTATTCCCCCTGACCCTGACCCTGGAACCCACAGAAAGTTTGGTCCTGAGGTGGATCGATCCTGTCTCCCATCCCACCAAGTGCACGGCAGGAATGAGGGCAGGGGACAGGGGGAAGCCCCAGCCCCCAGCTCTACTCACAGCCAGAAGTGAGGTTGCCTCCTCCAGACTCTGAGGCGTTGCTGTCATTGACGGTGAGGGGCAGCAAGGCTGTGGACAGGTCCATCCTTCCCTTCCTTCTGCCTTCTCCTGTTCCTTCTGCTCTGACTAGCTTAGCTCCCTAGCCACCCACGCAGGCTGCGGCAGCTTCACTGGCTTCTGGCTTGTCCCAGAGCGCAAGCCCCGCAATTCTGAAGGGGTTTCTTCCCCAGCCCCACTCGCCTCTTCAGCCTCCTGTTGAACCGTTCCTCCTGGGTCCCTCCTTCCCCGGCTGACATCACCTAAGCTGATTAATAATCAGAGGAAGATGCGCGGTAACCTCCTGTATCCCAGGCAGAGGCAGAGAGAGACAGAGACACACACACACACACACACACACACACACACACACACACACACACACACACACACACACACACACAGCCAGAGGGAAGGAGACTGCCGTTATATCTGTGGCCGGCTGCCCAGGTCGGGGAGGTTGGGAGGGGGCTTCTGGGAGCTGGAGCAAGTCCTTCTCTTAGGACCAGGGTCCTCCAAGACTTTCTTTGCCACTTGCCTGCTGCCCACCGCTTCCGGCTGGTTGTCCCTGAGCTGTGCAGAGAGGATGAAGTGAGTGTGGGAAGGGAAGAGTAACCGGATGATTAGCCTTTGAAAGGACTGAGCTGGCACAAGTCATGATAGAGATGTGACTCTCCTTCCCCCAGCCGTCTTTCTGCCAGTGTCTCCCTCCAAAGCCCCAGACCTGGTCACATGCTTACCGCCCCTAAACAAAGCAAGCAGAGAAAGGGTTCTCAGACAGCTCCCTGCCTTCTCTTTCTTTTCCAAACTTGCCCAGATTCCCATTTCTTCTCTCTCTGGACTTGCATCATCTTTCATACCTTGAATAAGATCAGGATTGGAAACAGCTTTCTTAGGAATTCTAGTGTCCCTGGACACGAGTGGAGTAGTCCCCCTGCTCGCAGGGAACAGCCTTCTTCCTGTCTTGGTCAGCTCGCATTGTGCCAGGAGAGACAGCAGCCATCCTGCTCAGAGCTCTCTGCACAGGCAGGGCCCTTTGGAGTCCCCAGTTATCCTACCTGAGTCACAGCTTTGGCTGCTGATGGGAGAACTCTGGCCTGCCAGATTCATCGACTTTGAATGAAAGGGACCTGAGTCCAACCCCCTCATTTCACAAATGAAAAAACAGAAGTCTGGGGCTGTTAAGTGATTTCTTCAAAGAGACACAGATGGCAAGGGAGGCTTTGACCCTGGGTCCTCTGGCTCCAAATCCCCAGCCCTTTTGATGGTACCACACTGCCCCTTACTCACAGTGTACCCGACGAAGGGTGAGAGATCAACTCCTCACAATTCAGTCCAGAAAAGTGCTGGCTCTTACAGTCGGTGGAGCAGGTGAGGCAGACACAGGGTCACATCCAGATTCCTTAGCTGGGCCATTGAGGCATCTTGTCTGTTCTTCCAACTTCAACTCCCCCCACTTCTCTCTCTAAACCCTCCCAGCCAGCCAGATTGCCCCACTCATTGTTCTCTGTACGTGTATCGTTCGCCCTACCTTTACCATTCCCTGAATTTGGTATGCCATTCTATCTCCTCTGTGCCACCTGAGTGTGTCCTTCAAAGCCCAGCTCAATTCTGACCTCCTATACAAAGCCTACCCAGACTCCACCAGCCCTTGGGGAATCTCTTCCTCCTCTGAACCCCAGATTATCCTCCTCATAGCTTGTCTGCCAGACTCTGGGGGTCTGGAATGCCAAGCAATGAGAGAGAGCATGACATGGTGGAAGCACCAAATGCAGTGTCTTAGTAGAGCCCCAGACTCAGGATTCTGACTCAGCCCTTGGAGGATGGTCTTCTGTTTGAGTCATCACATTTTTAGGAAGACCATTGACAAACTCGAGCATGTCCAGAGGAAGGCAGCTAGGATAGGGAAGGACCTTGAGTTCGAGCCATTGGAGGACCAACTGAAGAGATGTGGAGCCATGGTTAGAGAAGACACAGAGAAGACATCATAGCTGGTCCCAGTTTTTTGTTTTTTTGTTTTTTTGTTTTGCTTTTTGGAGGGCAATTGGGGTTAAGTAACTTGCCCAAGGTCACACGACTAGGTTTTTGTTTGTGTGGGTTAAGTGTCTGAGGCCAGATCCGAACTCAGGTCCTTCCGACTCCAGGGTCGACGCTCTACTTACTGCGTCACCTAGCTGCCCAACTGGTCCCATTTTTTTAAGGGTTATAATATGGAAGAGTTCAACTCATTCTGTTTGGCTTCAGGAGGAAGACGATAATGGGGAGGAATAGTAGGGAGGCAGGTTTAGGCTCCATGAAAGGACAAGGAAAGCTGTGTGAATATGGCATGGGCTGCCCTGGAAAGGAGGGGGCTCTCATCCCTGGAGGTCTCTCTTTAAGAGGAGGGTAGACCTATGGATTGGGATGTTATGGGTAGGATCCTTAATCAAGTATGGGTCGGACTAGGTGCCCTTTGGAGTTCCCTGCTCTGAGATTCTGTGATTTTTGACATGAATCTCTGCTTAAGGAGCCTTGTCAACGATTAAGTCTGTGAACACTTTGTCCTGCCTGTTTCTCCTCTGTTAAGAAAACAGCATCCAAAGATAACACTCAAATATTCCAATGGATCTATGACCTTGACAATGTGGATTTTCCTTCCACCCATCCATGACTGTCATTCATGTCCTCCCATGAAGTTTTCCATAATCAGTCTACCTAATGTGCTGGTAGCCTTCCTCACTTTCTCCTGACATCATTAGGATACTAGCAGAGAACACAGACAGCCCATAAGTTACACCTCATTCTTGCTACATGACCAGCCTATTACCTTTGCCAGCCAGATTTTTCACTAAAGAATCCATTGGATGTAAGTTCCTTCAGTGCATTATCTGGAATTATATTATCCACACCCAGTGCAGTAGGTGCTTAGTAAATGCTTAATAAATGTTGGTTGATAGCATTCATAGGGTTATAGGATCATAGATCGAGACCTGAACAGGACCTTAGAAGTTCTCTAGTTCAATTTTTTTCCAGTGCAGGAAACTGAGGCCCAGGGTGGTTAAATGACTAACCCATGGTGGCATAGGTAGTAAGTCAAGCTTGTTGTCTACCACCCTTCTTTGTTCTATATTGTGATGCTTTTTCCTCTCCTCTCTTGCACATCTGTCACACGCCTCTCTGTTACCCTCTGCTGGCATTCATTTTAGGTTCCTCAGAGTGTTGTATGCCATGATTCATAGGCCTCTGAAAACACTGGGAGAATGTTGACATTAAAAAGACAATTTGGGGTGGTTGAAACAGCTTTTCCATTTCCCCGAGGCAATTTTTCTCCCTCCTATTCTGTTCTGGACCCAAGAGATCTATCTGCATCGTCTCTGGGGGATCATTGGTTGGTGGGTGCAATCTCCAGCTTGTCCACCTAATCACATGGCCTCGTCTGACAAGCTGAAGATGATGGAGCCCTTTAAAGGGCCGCAGAAGCATCGATGATACTTTTATTATTGATATCTCATTCTTCCCACCTTTATCAATGGAGTCAGAGAAAGATGGTCTTGTGACTGATCATTACCCTGCCCTCACTGGCACTCATTCAGGTTTAGTGTTCTGCAGGCTCTGGTACAGGGGGAGAAAATGACTGGTTTGTAGTTGAGTGGAAAGCTTGGGATTCGAGCTTTTCATCTGAAGGCCTGCTGCAAGCATCCTTGGGACAGCTCTGGCAGCAGAGAGGACCACAGGGTCAATAGGCTTCTCACTGGGTTCTGATCTACTCCTCCAGGTTGCTACATTTTGAAAGCTGTTCATTCTGTGTAGCTGGAATACAATTGTGTTTGTTATGGCAATATTTTACAATGTTATAATGTTACAAAGGCAACAATGATTTATAATCATTATTATTAATGATGATTATGATGGGGTATAGACTAGGTTTGTGCTTTCTCTGTTGTAATGAACACCCAGATGTTTGGAAACTTCTTTGAGAATTGCCTAGAGCAAATGACTTGACCAGGTTCACACAGCCAACATGTATCATGGTCTGGGCATTATTATTATTAAAAAATTATTCTTCTCATATTGCGTAATGGAATTCAGATAAAAACAGCCATGGGACTAACTCCTCAATTTAGGCAAGGAAATATTACTCTTTCTATCAATTAATCCACCTGAAAACATTTACAAAACACTTGAGTTCCAGGTACTGTGAATCTAGGGATTTCCATCCCCCCCACCCCGCAATAATGCTTATTCCCAAACCTTCCATTCTAATGGAGGGAGATAACATGGATATAATTCAGTACAAGAGTTCAGTACACATAATTCACTACATGGTTCAGTGGTTAGTGAGCCAGCCTCAGAATGAGGAAGACTTGAACTCAGATCCTGCCTCTGACACCTACCGTTTGTATGACCCTGGGTAAGTCACTTAAACTCTCAGGGCTCTAGGCAACTCTCTAAGACACTAAATTTCATAGAAGACGTTGACCTGCTTTGGTAGCCAGAGCTTCCTCACCTGAGAGTCCCTACGCTAGTGAAGTCTCCAGTCCAGTCCCCATCCACATTAATGGACACATTCAGAGTAAATGGAAGATAGCCTTGGGGGCAGAGGACAACACCAGAAGCTGGTTTGGGGGAGCAGGGAAGGTCTCCTGCAGAAAGTGGTGGTTTGAATTGAGCCAGGAAGGCAGAGGTAAGAAGGAAGAGCATTCCAGGCATGAGGGACAGCCAGTGCAAAGACATGGAGACAGGAGATGGAAGGGTAGGAAAAAGCTTTTTCAGACACAAGGACAACAGGAGTTTATGTTTGCCCCCACAGGTAATAGAGAGCCACTAAGGCTGGGGTGGGTGAGACTCTTTGGAAAATGATTTTGGGTGGATTTGAGTTTGGAGGAACTTGAGAAAGGGAGAGGAGTTAGAAGGCTATTGCATGACCAACCATCAGGACGCTACCCACAGCTTGTCAGACACAGCCAATGGGGATGAAGCTAGGAGGCACCACAATGGACTGAATACTGAACCTGGAGTCAGAAAGACCTGAGTTCAAATCCAACCTCATACACTTACCAGGTGTGTGACCCTGACCAAGGCAGTTAAGTGCCAGGTGCCTCAGTTTCATTTTTCTTTATTTGTGAAATGGGGATAATATATCTCCATATATTTCCAGGGTTGCTGTGAGGATAAAATGTGAAAATATTTGTAAAATGCTTTGCAAACCTTAAAACACGATATAAATGCTAGTTATTATTACCATGTAGGAATTTGATTGATTTGATTGATCATACATATTTGTTACAAGGATTTGATTTTTCTTTATTTTTCTTCCTACTGGGTAAGTAGAAAGGCTAGGATGATAGCCAGAAAAAAAGGTCATTGAAACATCTTTTTTTTTTAATTCTTTTTTTTTTTGGAGGGCAATTGGGGTTAAGTAACTTGCCCAAGGTCACACGGCTAGGTTTTTGTTTATGTGTGTTAAGTGTCAGAGGCTGGAACCGAACTCAGGTCCTTCTGACTCTAGGGCCGGTGCCCTACTCACTGCGCCACCTAACCACCCCGAAACATCCTTTCTTTTTTTAATGGTGGGAAGATACCAGAAGAGTAGAAAGAAGTTTAGACAAGCAGGACAGCTTTGAAAGCTATAGCTTGAACATATTATAATTAAAAAGAAAAGCAAAAAATACATAATGGAGACTTGAAGTTTCATATATGTAACATTTTATTTGGTGTTTGTTATGTTTTTGAATAATATTGTTCCAATTAAATTTAAAAAACAGTTTATAGCATTCCTTTTTAAAAAATTCTGAGTTCCAAATTCTATTTCTCCTTCTGTCTCCTCCCCCCTCCTCAAGAAGGCAAGTAATTTGATATGTTATACATGTGCAATCATGCAAACATATTTCTGTATTAGTCATGTTGTGAAAGAAAATAGAAACTCCTCCCCAAAATGGTGTTTGTTATGTTTTGAATAAAAATAATTTTTTAAAAGAAGACTATTCCCATCATTTAGGGGAGGGGTGACAATACCTTTGTACTAAGGTGGTGGCTTTGTGAGTGGAGAGATGGGATTCCATGGAGGTAGAAGTGATGAGACCTGGAAATGAACTGGATTGGAGGTGTTAGGGAGAGTGAGCAGGTGTCACTACAACCACCTTAGGGTGGCTTGACCTTTGTTTTGTTACCATGGAGCAGGTGTTTTCAAGGGGACTTTCCAAATCTGACGTGGTCCAATTTTCCCCTCTGAAGGAAGACAAGGTGGGCATGGTGTAGATGTAAATTGCTTTAACTGTCTTCTTCCTAATCAGACAGTCAGGAAATCCACCCCCTCTCCCACTCAGCCCCAGCTTAACCTTATGCTCTATGTGTTTCTCTGGAGAAGACTTTTCAGTGGGAGTCGCTGGTAAACCTTTAACTACTCAACCCTCTGAAAAGCACAACAGACTTTTGAGCTTAATTTGCATGATTGACATATTCTCCCTCACTTTCTTTAATCTAGACAATCAATAAAACGATAAATTGAGCTCTGATTTGTGTGCCACTGGCTGATTTCTAAGGTATAAAAGATCACAAGGAAAACTTAATAAAATGAGCTGACTCCAGCACGCCCCTGCTTTGTAAGAATCCCCTTTTTCCACTGACTCAGTTTGATCTCTAAACTCAGCCTCAACCACTCTGGTCTCTCTCTGTCCTTTACCCAGTGCAAATGCTATTTTGAAATCATGAGATACAGATGTCATGTGATAAAGAAGCTATCTAACACGGGTTTTTTTAAATGGTTCCTTAAAGTTTCATGTTATCCAGGTATGAGGAATAACATGTCTTGGCTTGAGTCCCTCTTTAATTTAGAAGCTATACTTGGTTCTACTTAGGAGAGATGATCATGGATTCAAGGCTGGGCAGAATGGTTATCAGCATCATTAAAATAATAATAACTCATACTTACAGAGCTTTAAGGTTTACACATTTCTTTACAAATACCCTCTCATTTGATCCTTAGCACAGTCCTGTGAAATAGATGCTATTATTATCACCTTTTTACAGATAGGGAAATAGTCCTAAAGAAGTTAAGGGTCACTCAACTAAGTGAATCAGGATTTGAACCTGTCTTCCCGACTCCAAGTCACTGTTACTTTTTCAAGACTGGCTCCCTAAGGGTTAGTCTATGGCAAGTTTCCTTAATATTTTTTCACATAATGATCTCCATGTAACCTGCTGAAATCTATGGACCCCTTCTTAGGATACTATTTTTAAATACATAAAATACGTAGGATTACAAAGGAAACTGAATATTTTGAAATAGTTTTATATATATATATACATATATAAAAATCTATTTCATAGATTCCAGGTTAAAAACCTTTACTCTATGGGATGGGGAGAAGATCAGTGAAAAGAATCTTTTGCTTCCTTTTCAAACAGCATCAGATTAAGACCTTCTGGAACTCTTAGGAACCAACAAGTAACAACAGGCACCTCGATGATGCTTTAAAATTCGCAAATTACTTTATAGGCATTTTCTCCTTTGAGCCTCCCAACAGCCCTGTGACACTGGTCCTAATAGCTAGTGATAATAGTTATAAGTAACAAATAATTTATTTATATAGTAATTTACATAAATTTATATAAATATAAGTTCTATTTTATAGAGATATGATATAATAATATATAATATATAATAAATATGTAATTTTATATATAATAATATATAATATAAATATATAATTTATATAATTTTTTATATAAAATTTACAAGGTACCTTTTTACAAATGATATTTTCTCTTCACAACAACCCTGGGAGGTGAATACTATTATTACAACCATTTTATGGTTGAGGAAACTGAGGCAGAGGTTAAGTGACACACCCAGGATCATATAGCTAATGTCTAAGGTCAGATTTGAACTCAGGTCTTACTGAATCAAAACTTATTACTCTAGTATCCCCCATTTCACAGAAGAGAAAACTGAGAACCAGAGAGCTTAAATGATTGTCTGAGGTTACACACCTAATAAACATCAGGGGTTGGATTGGAACCAAAGTCTTACTCATTCATAGTCTAACGTTTTAACACTGAGAACCAAGGAATTCCATCTTCTATCTGATGACTTTTTCCCCATGACCCTTGGACGGGAAAAGGAAGACAAATTCTCTGGTTGGGTGTAGAGGAACCCAAGCTAACCCCTAATCTTAGAGAATCTGGGTATTGAGAATAGAAAAACAAGATTTTTCTAGAGAGGTAGCCTCTGAAAATAATGAATGCCTATCCCCTTCCCTTCCCAACCCTTTCAGGAGACTCCAATCCATCTTGACTTCCAATTTCTCCGCGCCCCCGCCCCGCTCTCTGTATCTTCCCTCTTCTTGTTCTGAATACAGTGAAATTTGCTCCTATGGTTCTCTGTCCAAAATTACATAAAGAATTGGTGATGACCCCAGTTCTTACTTCTTGGTCTTGTTGAATCAACCACTTGACTGGGCTGACTGTCAGAACCAGCAGAATGGTGCCATTTCTGAATTCCAAATTATGATCAGACCTTTTTCAAGGAGGACAAAAATGAGATGTTCATATCTTGCCAGAACACAGAAAAGGCTTAGGAGGAAGCTATGGATTTCAGGAGGCCCAGGTGAAGAGGGAGTACTTCCCAGACACAGGAGGCCATTGGTCCAAAGGTTTGGAGGTGGAAAATGGAGAGTCGTGTATGAAGAACAGCAAGCAGACCAGTTTGCATCAAAGAGGATGTGAAGGGAAAGAACATGAAATGTGAAATATGGAAAGATCTGTGGGACACTGGAAAGATTAGTGGTTGAGAAAGGCATGGATCCAGACTAGCGACTTTAGCTAAACATGGGCTTCCCTCCCCCAGGAACATGGAGGCCTTCAGGCATATGCTTCATGCTGCTTTCATATAATTCTGAACCAGGAAGGGAGCAAGGATCATGCTGGTTAATGATGACTTCCATATGTTCAAGATGAAGTCATACCCTCCACAGCTGCAGATTGCAACCATGTTATCAGGCTTCAAGGGTGGTCAAGAGTGAAAAAATGTAGACCCCTAAAGCCAGCCTGGTGGTGAGCATCCTGGATGTGGCTGCTCTGGGCCCTGGAGGCAGATGTGCCCTCTGTCCCTGACAGTGCATTTACAGACTTGCCAAAGCTTGGAGCCATCCACCCCGAAGGGTCACCTCAGGGGCTTTGCTTAGGGGGTATAGCTCATGGCCTGCTGCAGAAGCCCTAGGATTCCAGGCTGTTGCTGGAGGCTGTCAGAGCCTCTTGAACTTCCAGAGTGACCTCAAGTCTAGATACATCCACTCTGAGAATTCTGTCTGGTCCCCTTCTTGGGAAGAGAATCACAAGGTAGATGGGGCCTCAGGCACCCTCCATGAGTTCATGCTTGACATAGGGTGGCTGGCAAGAGGTGAGGTTTGGGAGCTGGGAGGGGGTAGGGCCCAGAATGCTGTCTGTTCCCCCACTCCTCCTTCTTGGGGAATCTTGAGCTCACTGCTTAGAGTCAAAGCAAGGGGCCAGTAAGAAGCTGACCCTTCTTTTAGCTGTCAAAACACCCTGGCCCTCCCTGATGCCAACTTCTCTCAAAGCTAGGCTGCCATGTGGTTGGAAGCAGGCCCCAAAGCTCCCATGTGATTGGCCAAGACCAGGAAAGGCATCTCCAAGAATGCTCCATGGGATGCTCCCCTCATCCTCTCACCCCTACTATCCAAGTGCAAGTATTTAGTCCAGGCTTGAAGTGTGGCCTATGAATCAGCTGTGATGTTAGAGAGACAAGGGGAGTACCAAAGACTGGGCACATTCACACTTTAGCAATGATGTAACCTCGTCAGGAGATGACTGTCTCCTGAAGGATTCCAGTGGGTCTTACCAGGCTTGCCCTAGGCTTTGGGACAGAAGCCCTGCCTTGACTCCCAGCTCTCCCATCTCCTAGCTGTGTGTTTTGGGGCAAACCACTTCCTCTGTCTGAACCTCAGTCCTCATACTTAAAATGAGAATGAAGCAGAAATAGAATGGATATGGAAATAGAAAATAGCTGACCTGAGTTCAAATCCTGCCTTAGCCACTCGGGCACGGAACTTTACCAGGATGAGCCTCAGCTTCCTCATCTGTAAAAATGAAGCAAGGTGGGTGATGGTAGTAGACTAAGCCACCTTCTAAAATCTTATCCAGTTCCAGAGACAGCTGGATGGCCTATGGAGAGAAGACTGAGCCTGGAGACAGCAAGACCTGTATTCAAATCCAGCCTTAGACACTTCCTGGCTGAGTGGCCCTGGGCAAGTCACTTAACGGCCTCAGTTTCCTCAACTGTAAAATGGACATAATAACAGCACCTTCCACCCAGGTAGTTGTGAAGATCAAATGATATGCTCTTTGTAAATAACTTAGCAAAGTTCCTGGCCCACAGCAGGCATTTAATAAATGCTGATGTCTTCTCCCCTTTCCTTTCTAAATCTATAGTCCTATGATCTTGGATTGCAGTTCTCTGATAACAAACCCTCCTTGCAGGGGTATTGAAAGGACCAGGTGGGATTCTGTAGGGAGCACACCTTGTAAACAAGTGTTGGCTATTACCATTGTGCCCCAAGCTTTCCTGCTCACGAAGATCCACTTCACTGGGTCACCTTCCACAGAGGGAGACGTGGTAGGCACATCAGCCTTCATTCTTCACCTTCACCTTCTTATCGAAAACAGCACTGAAAGCATGACTTCTCAGGAAAAGCCCTTACATTTGATAATCTCATCATCTCTCTATTTGGAAGTCCCCCTGTCTCAAAATAGGCATTCTCTCATATTTTCCCCTCTCTGGAAAAAGCAGGACCCTGCCATTTGCTCTGGATTTGACTGGGCCCTGTAGAGCCTCCCCACCCATGTGTTCTAAGCTGTTCTAGGCTCCTAGGATACCCTTCTCTCATGGCTAGACCACAATGCCAGGCACCTACTCAGACACCCTCCCTTCCTTCCCTTTGGTCTCCCACTGTAACATATATTGATATTTCAGTGAACGGAGCTGCGACCTTGGCAGTGAAATGGATAGACAAGGCATTTATTACCTGCCTACTGTGTGACTACTACTGGAGATTTCAATACAAAAGCAAAACAGTCCCTGCCCTGGAGGAACTTACCATAGTCTGGCTGCTCCTTTCTCTGGTGCAGATCGCAGCCCATCCACCGACTCTCATCTCAGATGACTCTTGTGAATCCTGTGTAGAATATGCCCCAACACATGGATGCCCTCCCTTGGGGTGTCTGAACACTGGACAGCCCCTCAGATCCGGCAGTTGAGCCCAGGGCCTGGCAAACAGTAAGTGCTTAATGAATGCTTCTTAACAGATTGATTTATGCCTCCTGCCAGAGACATCCTGGGTGATGGGCTATACAGCTTACTAACACCCTCTCTGTCATCCTCTAAAAGGCACAAGACTGTGCATCCCCAGAGAATGCTGCCCGAGGTAGAGGCAGAAGCCATGTCTCCCCAGAACCTCCCTCTGCCGCCCAGTCTGCTCCCACCTTGTCTCTCACACGAGAGACATGAGGAGCCTCCATCAGGCCTCATTTTTTGCTATTGTTTTTCTTTTTTATCTTACTTTTGGTGTTACATGTTATATTGGAGCCTAAATAGGAAAGACAGATTATAGTGGTGTCTATCGGTATGGAGAGACAGCATGTCACAAGGGTAGGATGCTGGACTTGGGCTGAGGAAGATATGAGTGCAAGTCTCTCCTCTGACACATACTGGCTGTGTGACCTTAGGCCAGTCACCTAGTACGTCAATACATTAAGCAATTCTTTTTTTTTTTTTAAAGGGGAAGGCAAGGCACTTGGGGTTAAATGGCTTGCCCAAGGTCACACAGCTAGTAAGTGTGTCAAGTGTCTGAGGCTGGATTTGAACTCAGGTCTTCCTGACTCCAGGGGCAGAGCTCTATTCACTGCACCACCTCTAAGCAATACTTTAAGGCTGTAAATTATAGGACAGGGTGCTAATTTGTATCAATAAAGAATATTTCCTCACAAGGAGCTCCCTACATCAGTGGTTCTCAAACCTTTTGGTCTCAAGACCCATTTATACTTTTAAATGATTCAGGGCCCCTAAGAGAGCTTTCATTTATTTGGGTTATATCAATTTCTATTTGCCACATTATTAGTTATAACTGATAATTTAAAATATTTAATTCATTAAAAAGAGCAATAATAAGCTCATTACATGTTAGCATAATGAAAGCAACTATATTTTCCAAAACAAAAAAAAAATTAGTGAGAAGAAGAATGGCCTTGTTTGACATTCTTACATTGTTGGATAACTTACAGATGGTTCTGGCGGGGTGATGATAGATTGGGCTTCACTTAATTTAAGCCTGTGGAGTTGGGTAAATCAGCCACTCCATCCTTATAAATAAGGGGGTTGGCTTCATATCATCTATACTTTATATATTGGTATATAATCTATACCAATCTTTATATCCAAAAGTATATAGGAGATAAGGAATAATAGACCTGTGATTTCACTGGTAAAGGGAATTCCAGTAGACCCTACTAATGCCAATCTTCACCTTCTCTGCAGCTTGTTGTCTAACAGGTCTGCCTGGGACACTATGAGAATAAGTGAGTTGTCCAGGGTCATATAATAACACATCAAATACATGTTGGAACTGGGACTTGAACTCCAGGTCTTCCCAACTCTGAAGTCAGCTCTCTATCCTTTATATGGTGCTGCCTTTCTGTGTCTGTGTCCGTGTCTATGTCTGTGTCTGTGTCTCTATCTCTGTCTATGTCTATGTCTATGTCTGGAGTTAGGAAGGTATTTACTAGCTGTGTGACCCTGGGCAAGTCACTTCACCCTGTTTGCCTCAGTTCCTTATCTGTAAAATGAGCTGGGGGAGGAAATGGCAAACCATCACAGAACCTTTGCCAAGAAAACTCCAGATGGAGTTACAAAGCGTCAGACATGACCAAAACAACTGAGCAACAAAATGTCTTTGTTATCATCTTTTTTCTAATTTTCTATTAATTTTTTATCTTTGTCCGAAAGTGTTGATAATCTGACTATGCAGACTGCTGATTCAGGATTGATTCCCACATTTGTAGTTTCCAGACCTTCTAGTTTGCTTTCTTAAAAAAGAAAAACAAACAAAACCCTTAAATTACTTATTTATTTAAATTTACTTATTTTTAGTTTTCAACACTCACTTTCATAAGTGTTAAATTTTCTCCCTCTCTCTCCCCAAGACAGTCTGCAATCTGATATGGGCTCTACACATACATTCCTATTAAACACATTTTCATATAAGTAATGCTAATAATTTGTTTTAAAGTTCACATCAACACATTAATTAAACTTGCTTAGCAATGATTGATATTTAAATGAATGTATTCCAATGCATAAAATATCATAGTCACTTTTCTGTCATTCCCTCAAAGTCTCCATCAAATTTCTTGGTCCATTTTTTCCATCACTTTTTTTTTTTGTTTGTTTTTTGGAGGGCAGTTGGAGTTAAGTGACTTGCCCAAGGTCACATGGCTAGTTTTTGTGTTGTGTCTGGATTTGAACTCAGGTCCTCCTGACTCCAGGGCCAGTGGTCTATTCACTGCGACACCTAGCCGACCCTTTTTCTGTCACTTTTCACTTTTCTTCTTTCATGGCCATGGGCACTGTGGACTCTGGTTCTCTTTTTTAATCTTGTATGATTTCACAAATGTCTTTCCAGATTTCTTTGTTTCCTACAGACTCAGTCACCTTAATGGCATTAGCATCTTTAATTCCACAATTAATTTAGGTATTCCCCTATTGCTGAACATGTAAGTTGCTGGCAGGTTTTTGGCATTTATAAATTATGTTGTTACGAAAATCTTTGAACAGAGATTTTTTGTTCTTTCCCTTTCAGAGTGTATTGCTAATAATGAAATAGTTGGGTCAAAGGGGAGGCTTATTTTGGTAATTTGTATTGTTTCCTGCCAGATTATTCTCTAAATAGATTATACAGTTTATTATTCTACCAGCAATAAAGGTGACCCTAATTGTTTCTAATTATTTTTTTAATCAAATTGATGACTATGAAGTCACATCTCAGAATTTCTTTACTTTGTCCCTCTCTGATTATTAGTGAGGCAGAGCTTTTTTTTTCTTTTTTTTTCCAGTGGTTTTTCCCACGACATATTTCCCATTGCCTTCTATTCTTTCATTTGTTTGAATCTGTTTAACAGCATCTTGATTTCTCATAAAGTCACTAGCTTCCATTTGCTCCAGTCTAACTCTGAAGGAATGAATCTCCTCAGTGGGCTTTTGAGATTCTTTTTCCATCTGGGAAATTTGGCTTTTTAAGGCATTCTTCTCCTTATTGCCCTTTTGAGCCTCCTTTGCCATTTGAGTTAGTCTATTTTTTTTTTAAAGCAATTGGGGTTAAGTAACTTGCTCAAAGTTACAGGGCTTGTCATTATTTGTGTGTGGGTGCTCATTTTCTGAGGCTGGATTTGATCTCGGGTCATCCCAATTCTGAGGCCGGCACTCTTACTCACTGTACCACCTAGCCACCCCGAGTTAGTTTATTTTTTAAGGTGTTATTTTCCTCAGCCAGGCTGTTGACTCTCATCTCATACTTTTCCTGTATCCTTTTCATTTCTCTTCCCAATTTTTCCTCCACTTCTCTTATTTGGTTTTTAAACTCCTTCTTAAGGTCCTCTATGGCTTGGAATCCGCTCATATTTACATTTGGGGCTTTTGGTGCAGGAGTTCTGACCTCACAGACCTCCTCCTGTTCCATGATTCGATCCTCTTTGCCCCCAAAATAGGAGTCTAGGGGCGGCTAGGTGGTGCAATGACTAGAGCGTTGGCCCTGGAGTCAGAAGGACTTGAGTTCGGATCTGGCCTCAGACACTTAACGCACACACAAACAAAAAACCTCACTGTGTGACCTTGGGCAAGTTAATTAACCCCAATTGCCCTCCAAAAAGCAAAAAAACCCAAAGAAAATAGAAGTCTAATGTTGCATTTTTCTGCTTATTTTGTTTCCTTTGCCTAGGCATGTTGTCACTTAATCACTTGATTTTTGGGCTTGTTGCCACAGTAGGACTCTGCCACCAGACAGGAGAGCTTCCGTCCCAGACGTTGGGGTCTTCACAACTGCCGGAGGTATTAGTTGGGTGGCCTCTGTAAAGCCTCCATACACTCTGGCAAGCTGGATAACCACCCCAGACCTCCCCCCCAGACCACAATCCAGATCCAGGGAGGCTAAAGCAAGAGTGATTAACCCCCAGACTGATTGCTGGATCTCCCTACAGTTCACAGACCAGGAGCTGAAGCTGCAACTGAAGCTGCAAAATGACGGCTGTACCATGTTTCCTCAGCCACTTCTTGCCCCCAGGGGAAGAAGCTGACACATTCCCCAAATACTGGTCCCAAAGTCCATAGGGCACTAACCTCTCACTTTATCCTAGGCATATCTGTGTTGATAATTCAGGAATTGCCACAGCTGCTGGTGTTCTGGGGTCCCTCCAGCCAGATGCTGGCCAGGCCGCCCTGGGGCTAAAACTGCAGCTTACACGGGTCTGCTTCCAGAGCACTGTGCTGGCTGTTCCCGGGCTGCCGGGCTGTCCTCAGTGGGAGGTTAGCTTCTCTGTGTCGTTCTAATGTGCTGGAGCTCCAGAAGTTGTTCAGAGTCCACCTTTTACATTGTTTGGAAGTGGTGTGGGGCAGAGCACCTTGGAAGGGCTGTTTCTACTCTGCCATCTTGGCTCCACCCCCCAGAGCTTTTTTTTTGAATGATTATGAACACTTTTGAAAATTGTATGTAAGGGCAACTAGGTGGCACAGTGGATAGAATACTGGCTCTGAGTTCAAATCAGACCTTGGACATTTACTGGCTATGTGACTCTGGGCAAGTCATTTAACCCCAATTGTTTCCCAAAAAAGAGGAGGAGGAGGAGGAAGGAAGGGTGGAGGGAAGGAAGGAAAAAAAAAACAGAGAAAGAAAGAAGGAAAGAAAAAAGAAAGAAAGAAAGAAAGAAAGAAAGAAAGAAAGAAAGAAAGAAAGAAAGAAAGAAAGAAAGAAAGAGAAAGAAAGAAAGAAAGAAAGAAGGAAGGAAGGAAAGAAAGAAAGAAAAACATCCATCAGGGGCTTTGGTCATTTATCTATTATAGGCTGAAAGTTAATTACCTTTGTGAATTCTTAACAGATCTTCATAGATTTCAAAAATTTCAAATAGATTTTTTGTTATATTTGGAGTAAGGATGTTTTAAATCTGTTATTTTTTATTTTAACTGTATTGAGGTTTTTTATTACATAGACTTTTTTATTCTAATATAGACAAGTATATTTATCGTGTCTCTAATAACTTTGTTGAATAGGGGAGAAAAATAAGTAATTTCTTTTTCACACAGTTTGACACACTTGTGGAAAAATGGAACTGGGGAAGATTTATTGTATCACACATGCACTTGGGGAATTGGTTGGCAATTGGGTAGGAAACGAATTTAGGCTGACATCTTAGACTCAATAAATTCCAGACATATTGCAGACTTAACTTTTATTTTTAAAGAACTATTAAAAAGAAGAAAGAAAATGAAATAATTATCCAAAACTTATCTTTTGTATACATTTGCCTCACTGTCTGGCATTACTCCCCATAGATTGAGCCATTAGCAGATATTTTTGGTTATGACCTTTTTGTAATAATATGCTTTAAAGTCTGAGAATGCAAGATCTTCACCGTTTTTACCTCCTTCTGCCCCAACCTGGTTTTCTTTAGTTAGTGTGAGCTGCCCTTACAGGTACAATTGGGGATCCTATCATGTCTTACTTTGTTCACCCAGCTGTCTTCATGGATCATTTGAGAGAGCTTAACTCAGTGATGGGGCTCATTTGAGAGACCAGCTTCTATCATCATACTCTCCTGTGACCACACAACCTGCCACCCTAGTGGTGAAAGAAGGAAGAGAAGGGAAATAGTCATCTACCTAACTTGACTTGAAGATATCCCCTGTTCTTGGGCCCCTCCCAGCTCTGACATCCCCTGTTCTCAGGCCCCTCCCAGCCCTGACATCTCTTGTTCTAAGCCCCCCCCACCCCTCCCCAGCCCTGACTTCTCTTCTTCTAAGGCCTCTCCCAGCCCTGACATTCCCTGTTCTAAGACCCTTCTCAGGTTTGACATCCCCTGTTCTAAGACACCGCCCCGCCCCCCCAGCTCTAGTTGCACATTCTAAGAGCTCTCCCAGCCCTAAATCCTAGGAATAGCCAATAACTGGTTCTTTCCAGGGCAGGTTGGACTGGAAGGGGAAGGAGACTACCATGATAATTCTGTGATGCCCTTCTGGAGCATTTATTGTATTTTTTCTTTTTTTTTTAATTCCCCATTTTTTCCCTACCCACCACCCCAGAATAGCAGTCCCACTAGATATCCCCTCATCCAATCTGCTCTCTCCCATATCTTCTCCCATACCCCCTTCGACTTTGCCATTAGGGCAAGGTGAATCTCTGAGCCCCACTGCCTGGACATCTTATGAAACATTTAATTTTAAAACTTCGTTTTTCAGATCCATTCCCTTTCTCCCTTGTCACCCACTCCCTCTGAGAAGATAAGCAATTCAGTATGTGTTGTACATGTATATCTATGCAAAACATTACCATAGTAGATATATTGTAAAAGACTGCTTATATTTCCCTCCCACCTGTCTCACCTCCCACCTGGTCCATTCCCTACTTTGATCCTGTCCCTCTTTGATAGTGGGTACTTCTAACCTCCCCTCTCCCCAGAATGCCCTCCCCTCCATCATCCCCCCTCTCATCCCCCTTTCCCCTACTCAGGAGAGTGAGTGAGGGTAAGATATTCCATTTAGTATGTATGTGATTCTCTCCTTGAGCCAACTTCAATGAGAATATGCTTTTGCCTTTTTGCCTTCCTGTTCTTCCCCTCCCCTGCAACTACTTCCCCTTGCCTCTTCTACATGAGATAGTTTGCCCTACCCTGTCTCTCTCCATCTCCTCTTGCCACTTTCCTCTCTCACCTCTTGACTTCACCCCTTAAGAATCATCCCTTCCTTGGGGCGGCTAGATGGCGAAGTGAGCAGAGAGCCAGCCCTGGAGCCAGAAGGACCCGAGCTCGGATCCGGCCCAGACACCCAACACACAAACAAAAACCCAGCCACGTGAACCTGGGCAAGTCACCCAACCCAATTGCCCTCCAAAAAAAAAAATCATCCCTTCCCATCAAATTCAACCTGTGCCCTCTATCCATGTATACCTGTAAACATATGCCCACATACCCTTCTTCAATTATTTTCATAATGAGAAAGGTTTCATCAAACACAGTTATTGTTTTTCCATGTAGGACTGTAAATAGTCCAACTTTGATAAGTTCCTTTTGATTTCTTTTCCTTGATTACCTTCTCAAGCATCTCTTGCTTCTTGTGTCTGAATGTCAAATTTTCTATTTAACTCTGGTTTTTTCATCAAGAATGCTTGAAAGTCCTCTATTCCACTGAATGACCATATTTTCCCCTGAAACAAGATACTCAGTTTTGCTGGGTAGGTGACCCTTGGGTTCATTCCCAGCTCTTTTGCCCTCTGGAATATCATATTTCATGCCCTTCTATCCCTCAATGTAGAAGCTGCCAGGTCCTGTGCTATTCTGATTGTGTTTCCACAATATTGAAATTGCTTCTTCCTGGCTGCTTGTAGTATTTTCTCCTTGATCTGGGGATTTTGGAACCTGGCTATAATATTCCTGGGAGTTTTCTTTTGGGGATCTTTTTCAGGAGGTGATCTGTGAATTCTTTCAACCTCTATTTTGCCCTCTGGGTCTAAAACATCAGGGCAATTTTCCTTGAGAATTTCTTTAAGGATGATTTCTAGGTTCTTTCTTTGATCATGGCTTTCAGGTAGTCCAATAATTTTTAAATTATCTCTCCTGGATCTATTTTCCAGGTCAGTGGTTTTTCCCATGAGATATTTCACATTGCCTTCTATTCTTTCATTTGTTTGGATCTGTTTAATAGTATCTTGATTTCTCATAAAGTCACTAGCTTCCATTTGCTCCAGTCTGACTCTGAAGGAATGAATCTCCTCAGTGAGCTTTTGAGATTCTTCTTCCATCTGGCAAATTCGACTTTTTAAGGCATTCTTCTCCTCATTGCCTTTCTGAGCCTCTTTTGCCATTTGAGTTAGTCTATTTTTTAAGGTGTTATTTTCCTCAGTCAGGCTGTTGACTGTCATTTCATACTTTTCTTGCATCTTTTTCATTTCTCTTCCCAAATTTTCCCCACTTCTCTTATCTGCTTCTTAAGGTCCTCTATGGCCTGTAGCCAGCTTGTATTTTCATTTGGGGCTTTTGGTGCAGGAGTTCTGACCTCACAGTCCTTCTCCATGCTTTGAGCCTCTTTGCCCCTAAAATAGGAGTCCAATGTTGAACTTTTCTGTTTATTTTGTTTCGTTTGCCTAGGCATATTGCCACTTAATTACTTGATTTTTGGGCTTGTTGCCACAGTAGGACTCTGCCACCAGACAGGGGAGCTTCTGCCCAAACGTGGGGTCTTCACAACTTCCACCAGTTGGGTGGCCTCTGTAAAGCCTCCACCCACTCTGGCAACTTGGATACCCACCCCAAACTTCCCCCCCCAGACCACAATCCAGATCCAGGCAGTTTAAAGCAAAAGCGATTAACCCCCAGACTGATTGCTGGATCTTCCTACAGTTCGCAGACCAGGAGCTAGAGCCACTACTGACACTGCAAAATGGCTTCTGTGCAGCTGTTTCTTCAGCAGCTTTTTGCCCCGGGGGGGGGGGGGGGAAGCCACGTGTTCCCCAAATACTGGTCCCAAAGTCCATAGGGCACTAACCTCTCACTTTGTCCTAGGCATATCTGTGCTGATAATTCTGGAATCACCACAATTGCTGGTGTTCTGGCGTCCCTCCAGCTGGCTGAAGGTCTGGCCGCCTTGGGGCTAAAACCATGGACCTGGGCTCGTTCTGCGGGCTGTGCTGTCGGTTCCCAGTGCGAAGTGCTGCCTGCTCTCAGAGCGCTGTGCTGGCCGCTCCCTGCAGGGCTGCTGGGCTGTCCTCAGCAGGAGGTTAGCTTCTCTGTGCCGTTCTGTGGGTGATGGGGCTCCAGAAGTTGTTCGGTGGAGCATTTATTGTAAATTTATTAATCGGGTTTGCAAGTCCAGTCCTACAGAGGCTCCAGGGATGAGAAGGAGGGTAGTGATGGGGAGTCCCTTCTGGCCCCTGCCTTGCCCTGACCCCATCTGGAGCACCAAGCTCCATCCTGAATGTCCCATTTTAGGAAAGACATGGGCTGTCTAGAGAGTGTTTGCAGAAAAGGAATTAGGATGGGATGGGAGATCATGACAGATGAGGAGGAATGATGAGTCTGGAGACAAAAGATTTAGGAGGGCAGGGTGGCTGGCTGCTGCGCTCCTGAATATTCTAGAGGGCAGAACTAGTAACAAGGAGGGGGATGCAGAAAGGCAGGTTTAGTGTCAGAAGTAAGGAAACAACTTTTTAACAGTGAGTAATATTCAAAAGCATGACAGCTAAGGGGCATGCTGGATGGTGGGGGTGGGGAACCTGCAGCCTCCAGGTCCTCGAGGGAGGCCCTTTCACTGAATCCAAACTTCACAGAAGGATTTTTTTCTTTGAAGTGTGGATTCAGGTTTGCCACACTTGGGATAGAGTATTGGATTTGGAGTCAGGAAGATCTGAGTTCAAATCCAGCCTCAGACACCTATTAGCTGTATGACCCTGGACAAATTAATTAATCTCTCTGGGCCTCAGTTTCCTCTTCTGGTAAAGGAGAGATAATAATAGTACTTATTTACCAGGGTTGTTATAAGGATCAAACATGTGCTTTGCAAACTTTAATAAGCTAGATAAATGCTAGCTGTTGATTACTATTATTATTAGGTGGAACAGGTTGTCTTGGAGATAGCAAATTCTTCTTCCCTTTAATTCTTCTAACAGGTTGATGACTTCCACTGGTAGGTTGTGGAGGGGTGTGTGTGTTCCTACTCAGAAGTAAATAGCAGTAGAATCCCATCAGAATCTGGCTCCAGCCAGACTTCCCTGATATATTTCACATCATTGCCCCTCCTGTACTCTGTTAATGCCTCCCACCCCCTCTAAATTATTTTTATTATTATATATATGTATATGATATGCAATAATTATATATATACACACACACACACATAGTGGATAAGTCAATACCACACACACATATAGTATTAACTTATCTGTCTCATTCATACCCCTCCCTACCTCATTTTAGAGCCAGGAGTGGCCCTAGGAGTCATGTAACTCATCTACATTCTCTCTCTCTCTTTTTTTACGGATGAGGAAACTGAAGCCCAAAGAAATGAAGCCAAATTCACATGCCTAGAAGGTGGCCAGGCTGAGACTGGGACTCAGGTCCCCCTGCTTCCCAATCCAGTCTTCCTCCTTCCTCCTGTACCACAATACCTCCTTTGGCTTGTTTGGAGGCCAGGGGAATCTGATTTTCCTTAGCTGTGTTGTGTCTGTCTGCCTTGGAAATGTCCTGAACGCAATAAAAAAAAACCCCAATCCTTCCATCCTCCCCCCATGAAGTTGGGGCTTGGCAGCTGCTGGTACATTTTGATCCTAGACTATGACAGAGCTGAGCTAAATCCTCATTGGGGAAAAATAAAGCTCTGCTGGCTGCTATTTTAAAATAAGAAAAAAAATTCCTCCAGGATTGGGAACTTAGAGTTCTTTCCACCTCTGAGAACCTTGGTCCAAGTTTTCTGTGCACGTCTTGCCCAAGACTGGTCTGGGGTGGGGGTGGGGAGATGCAGGTACTCGCCACCAGAGGGCAGTAAAGAACAGATTATAATTCATAAGGCCAAGGTTGGTCAGAGTGGGAGATGAAACATGGCAGTCCCATTTCTGTAAAGTTTAGAAAATGCTTTTCTTTGAAGTGGGTAGTGCAAGGGCTGCCTCCCTCCTTCTCTCTTACCCCCAAGGAGTTTATTCCTTCATTTTTGGAATGCTTCTCCTATGGCTGCGCTGTCCTCAAACAACATAGTTATGAGCCCTCCCTCTCCACCCCTAAATCCCCCCGGCCACCATTTTGCCATTGGCCCTACTGTGTGCCCCTCCCTGAGTGGTGGGAACAGTAATCAGATGAACACTACCATTGATTTCTACATATACCCATACATGTGCATGGGATCTCTCCCAATAAAATAAGCTATTAGAGGCTAGGAACTGTTTTCTTTGTATCCGACTTGCTTGTAGCACAGAAGTGCTTACTAAATGCTTGTTTGGGGATTGATGGTTACTGGAAAGGACCATCAATGTACTGTCTAGTCACAATCCATCCCTGTGACTCCTCAGACCAAAGCTGCCTTCCCTGGCGACCATTCTTTTTGTAGTTGTTGTTCAATCATGTCCAGTTCTGTGTGATCCCATTTGGGGTTTTCTTGGCAATGACCCTGGAGTGGTTTGCCATTTCTTTCTCCAGCTCATTTTACAGATGAGGAAACTGAGGCAAACAGAGTTAAGTGACTTGTCCAGGATCACACAGGTAGTAAATGTCTGAGGCTGGATTTGAACTCCAGAAGATGAGTCTTCCTGACTCCAGGCTCATTGCTCTATCCACTGCAGCACCACTTAGCTGCCCCATAGGTGCACTACTAGGTCCCTGGCACCTACTACGAACTTAATAAATGCTTCTATATTCATTCATCCATATTTATTCATTGTATGGATAAGGAAAAATGAGGCTGAGAAGGGAAGTAATTAAAAAAAATGAAGATTTCTTTTTAGATTTTATTTTTTACTTTTTACATAGATTTTAAAATATCTTTTGTTTTTACATTGCCTACATTTCCCTCTGAAGTCCTTCATCTTCCTTGAGGACCATTGCTTAAATCACAGACTTTTAAAAAAAATGAGTCTAAAGAGGGGGAAACAAGCCTGTTATTTTCTACAGAAGTTCCCTGCTCATAGAGTCACAGAGTCACAATGACTATGGGAGGTCATTAGTCTAAGTGTTATTGTCCTTCCATTTTACACATGAAGAAACCTAGTTGGAGACAAGGAAGTGGCTTGAGCGTGGTCATGCTGAGAGTGTCAAAGTGGGGGGATTTGAACCCAGGTCATTTTGATGCCCAGCCCACTGGGCATCAGTGCTCCAGTCACTCCTCTCCACTACTTCTCATGGCTTGCTCCTTATCCATCACCCAGGTGGGACGTCAAAGAAAAAGTCCAACCTGGCTCTCCAGAACCTATCTCTAACCCCTTTGCCCTGCCTCCCAGGAGGGCAAGGGGTGGGAGTCATACAGTGGTCTCACTCTACCTAACCTTTCTGAGCCTCAGTTCCCTTAGCTGCAAAATGAGGGGATTAGATTATACAACTTCCCAAGTTTTAAATCTTTAAATTTATGATTTAAATCTATGATTCTATGATCTGAATGCAATGGAGTGCTCTTGGACCAAAAGAAATGATGATATGAAGAATTCAGAGCAACTTGGGATGATTTGTATGGACTGATGCAAAACCATAGAATAACATACAGAATGGATATAATGTAACTGACGATAATGTAAGTGAAGACAATTCTAAAACACTGCCAGGCTCCGATCACATGCAACGCCCGAACAGGTGTCAGGCTGCTCAGTTAATTGGGAGCATCCAACTCTGTGACCCTGTGGGCCATAGGATGCCGGGTTGTCCATGGGGTTTTCTTGGCAGAGATACTGGAACGACACTATAACAGGCTTCCTAACACAGCAGAAAAGACCTGTGACTTTAAATCCGTCACTGCATCTCCTTGTGGAATGTGTACAATCTGTGTATGACCTTCAGCAGGTGACCTTAGCCCTCTGAGCCTCAAGTTTCCTTCTGGGTAAAAGGAGGACATTGGACTAACCTGGCACATATTAGGTGCTTAGCAAATGTTTATTGAATTGATTTATTGATGGAACTTTATGCTCTTCTCGTTTCTTTAATTAAAATTTTTTCAGTGAACAAAAATCTATTTTCTTTGCCTCTAATCTTCCCCCTCCATGGGGAAGGGAGGGAATAAAATAAATAAAAATCTACTTTTTTAAAATTTATTTTTAAAAATAAAATAAAGAAAAACAAAATCCTTGTACTACATCCTCATTGTCAGGGCGAATTCTGGCACTGACCAAATCCAAAAGTATTTGTCCGTTTTCATAATTTTGTTGTCAATTGTCAAATTGTTCACTTCCCTTTTCGTTCTAAACCCATAACAATATGGGTTCCACAGAAGTGATGTCCAAACACACCTTCCTCCTCTTGGTAGACAGGTGGGGAATATGGGTGCAGGGTATCGAATTGCCAACAGCTGCGGTTGCTGAGCTGGATGGTTGGCTTAATTGTTTCTTTGTTCCAAGCTGGAGGGTTTAATGTGGGGTTGATCTATTAGGAAATGATTGTGGTGTAAAAAACAAAAGGCTTCAATAAGACCTTAAAAAAAAAGATAAGGGGATGGATGAGACAATCTCTAGGTTTTTTCCAGTTCTCAATCCTATAACTATGATTAATATCCACCTACATAATCAGAGCCCAAGTTGACTTGCTTTTTTTCTGTAGGATGAGGGGAAGGGCTCCCTAAGGACCCTTCATTTCTAATCTGTTTGTCCATTTATAAACATTTACTAAGTGCTTTTAGGCTTTAAAATTAATCAATACATCTTAATTTTATTGATTAACTTTTGAACCCAAACCCCCTTATACAGAGTTTATTCCCTGAAAAACAGTGAATTTGTCCATTGTTGACAGAGAGGAAGGATGTAACCTTCAACTTTGACCCTCTGGGACTGACATTGACCACTGTATTTGACCAGAGTTTTGTTGATTTCATTTACATTGTTGTAGTCACTGGTGTTTAGGGGTTCTGCTTTCTCCTCCAGAGGCCACTTCAAACAAACATTCCTAAGTTTCTCAGAATTCATTGTATTCATCCATGATTTCTCTTATTTTATTTCTAAAAACCTTATTGATGTCTTTTTCTTTTTACACTACAGTTATAGCCTGGAGTCTACATTGGGAGCCCCTGCCTCAGACACTTAACATCTGTGAGACCCTCAAAAGGGACTCTCTGCCTCAGTTTCCTGAGCTCTGTTAAATAGGGATTATACCCTGTCTCCCAGGGTTGTTGTAGGTTCAAATGAGATAATCTTTGTTAAAAGCTTTGCAAATCTTAGTGTTCGATGTCAACAATGGCTATTATTAAATGAAGGCAATTACAAAAACAACAAAAGAATCAACAAAACCTCAAAAAAGGAAAGAAATATCTGAGAGTAATCTATTTAACCTGCAATTAAAGTTAGGTTAATTTGACTAATATTTACTGAACAGTAATTATGTGTCTGGCCCTGGTGAGAAGGTTTGGGAAAAGCTAAAGGAGTAGAGTCATTCAAGATAAATTCTCATTCAACAGATATCTACAAGTGCCTGCTCTGCGTGTCTAACCTATGTCTCAGGTGGTAGGTGAGATATACAATTTAGATAAGACTCCCAACCTGTCCTCCAGTGCCTTCTAATCTAGTAAGGTGATAAGACTCAAAGACAGAGAACAGCAATGGGATGTAATAAGCCTAACTGAGTTTTGTTTTGTTTGTTTTGGTCACAGCAAATACCACAAAGCATAGCCAAAGCTAGTGGTAGGAAGACCTCCTTCCATTGAGGATGGAGTAGGGAGCCCATCCCATCCTTCTAATCACTGAAAGCTCTGTATCTTCGTCACAGTTCTGTGAGGCTGGGAGGGGTAGGGATCATAAAACTCATTTTATAGTGGGAGAAACTGTGGCACGGGAAGGCAGAAGAGGTTATGGGGACAGACCCTACAACTAGGGGCCAGGCTTCCTGACTCCCAGGCCTGTGGCCATTGACTCTGGATCCAATAAGAAGGAAATGTGTGTGTGTGGAAAGAGCCCTGTTTCTGGTAGTAATTAACTGATTTTTGGTAAAGCTGGAGAAACCTCTGGGGTCGCATCTTCACTTTTAAATTGGGGAGGAGAGATGGGGCTGGATTATATCAGAAATTCTTAATTTTCAATCTATAAACTTGGTTTGAAAAATATTTTTGTTAACTGAATTTCAGTATAATGAGTTTTCTTTGTAATCCTCTGAATTACAATTTTTTTTGATGTGGCTCATGGAGGAATTTATTTGACTTGACTATCCAAACAAGAGGGTTTCTTTTATTTGTTTTTCTTGACTTTTGTGGGAGGGACAGAAAAATAAGAGTTTGTTAATTTTAAAAAGTTGATTAAAATTAATCCTATGTGTTTTATGCATTTAAAAGACATCATTCTGAGGAAGGACCCCATAGATTTCACCAAATTTCCAAAGGGGTCTATGACACAAAAAAGGTGAAGAATCCCTGGAATAATAGGCGTTCTCTAATGATGATACCAACTCTGACATTCCCTATGCTCCAAGGCCCCTCCCAGACCTACCATCTCCTGTTCTCAGGCCCCTCCCAAAACATTCTCAGTTTCCCTTCAGGTCTAATGTTCTGTATTATAAGTTCAATAAATAAACAAGCATTTATAAAGCCCCTGCTGCGTGCCAGGCGCTGCTAGAAGCTCTAGGGACACGGAAACAAAAGCAGACAGCGTCGCCTGCCCTCCAGGGGCCTCTAGTCGGTCCAGGGAACCCCAGGTCCTCCTAGTCTAATGCAGACAAGTTCAGTCCCCGGTGAGTTGACAGGGAGGCTCCTGGGCAGACTGGGCAGAGCCAGGGAGCACAATGGGGGCTCCTGCGACTCCCAGCTCAGCGCAGGTCTTCTGCCCTCCTTCCCGGACTGCTGCAGTGGCCTGGGGGCTTTCCGTCTCTCCTCTGCTGTCAAAGCCATGTTCCTAAAAGGGGCTCATGCTCCCCCTGCTCAGTGAACTCCAGGCTCCCCGGGGCCTCCGGGAGCAAACACAAAGGGCTCTGGTTAGCGGCCCTACCTGACTGGCCTGCACACGGCCTCCATCTCCCGACTCCGCGCCTTTTCCCCGGCCGTGCCCCACGCCGGTCATTCTTTCTCCCCATCTCTGCCTCTTGGATCTCCTGCTTCCTTCCAGGCCCCCGGAACCAGGCAGCCTCTCCCGAGCCTTCCTTTGCGGACGCGACCCGCTTGTTCGCCGATGCGACTGCAGACGAGGGCAGGCCTGGCACCCCGGGCGCACGACCCCTGGCACACAGTAGGTGCTCAATAGCTGCTTATGGGGGGGCTGCTGCACCAGATCCTGAGAGGCGGCACTAGAGCGGGGCTGTGATCCGGGCATCTGTGGGCAGGTCAGTGTGCCCTTGACCGCAGACACTGACCAAGGGGACCAGCGTGCACGAGGCGAGCCTCGATGTCCACTGACCTGCTCCTGCTCGCGATCCCCGGGGCTCGCCACTTCCTCTCCTGTCCGCTAGAGGGGGCGGGGGTGCGGACGAGCTGGAGCCGCGGGGGGCCGGGGCTGACCCGCTCACAACAAATGATGGGAGGCCCCTTTAAGGCTCCGAGGCCCCGCCTCTTTCCACCCCGTACCCTCCTCCCTCCCTCCCCTGGGTCGCCCAGACTGTTCCAGGATTCTCTTCGTCGATGAGATCATCTCCTCCTTGCCGATTGGCCCCGGCTCGCCGTCAATCCCAGGAAGTCCCGCCTTCCGGCCCTCCCCTCCCTCCGTCGTCCGTCCTTCTCCCTAACGCCGCCGCTGATTGGCCGAGGGCGGCTGTCACTTCTCCCGTGCGCGGCGTGGGGAGGCGGGAGGCGTGAAGCGCGAGGCGGAGCGAGGAGGGGGAGGGACGGGCGCTTCCGTGGCTGAGGCGGAGAGGAGCCGGCGGCGGCCACGGCGACAGCGGAGGTACCGGGGTCGCGCGAGCCGGGCCCGTTTCGTCCTCCCCCCCTCCCCGCCCCAGCCAACCCGCGCCCCGCGCCCGCAGCCTCTGCCTCTGCTTCGGGACGGCCCCCGTACCGGCCGGGACGCGGACGCGAGAGGGAGAGTTGAGGCCGGGGCCCAGAGGCGACTCCGGGGAGGTGAGTGCGAAGGGGACGCCCCCCCCCCCGCCCCATCCCGAGGAGGCACCGCCCCCCCCCCCCGCCGAGTGTCTGAGCGGGCTCCCCTCCCCCCCAATCCCTCTCTCCAGGTGGGCCCGCCCCCGCATCCTGGGGGGTTCTGCCCACCCCGGCGCCGCGCCCCCTTCAGAGAGGCACGATCCTCCCTCATTGCCCGTGGGGTGGTGCCCCCCACTTTGGACCCCCCCCTTCCGGCCGGTGCCGCCCACCGAGGCACCTCCCTTGGCCCTTCCCAGCCTCGGGGTGCGGCTTCCCCCATCGCACCCCCAGGATCCCTCCCCTGAGCTCCCGGGACGGGACGCCCACCTGTGTGACTTCAGCTTGGGCTGGTGCCCCAGCGCCCCCCTTACTGCGGCCCCGCCCCCTCGGGCTGTGCCCTGCGACCCTCCCCGCATCCCCCCCAGTGCATTAGAGAGAGAGAGTGTGTGTGTGGGTGGGTGGGTGTCCAATGTCCCTGCCCTGGCACCCTCCCCGCATCCCCCCCAGTGCGAGAGAGGGGGAGAGGGAGAGAGGGAGAGTGGGAGAGTGTGTTGTGTGGTTCATCCGCCTGCCTCTGCTCCGCGACCCTTCTGCATTCCCCCCTCCGGAGCCACCCCAGTGCTTTAATGTGTGTGTGTGGCATCCGACTTCTTGTCTCTGCCCTGGAACGCTACCCCCTCCCCGGATCCCCCAATGCTTTAGTGTGTGTGTGGGGGGGGGGGGAGGGGTCCATCCCCTGTCTCTGCCCCACGACCCTCCCACATTCCCCTCCATCCCCCCTGGACCCTCCAGTGTGTGTGTGTGTGTGGGGGGGGGGGGTCCGTCCTCTTGGCCCCTCTCCTCCCTTCTCCTCCTGGAGGCTGGGGGCCAGGGGCTCAGTCAGGACCCCCGGAGGTCAGAGCGTGTCTCTCCTGCCCCCTGGCCCTGGGGCCGCTCCTTGTGCTCTCGTCCTCACCCAGCCTGGGCTTTTCCCAGACGGTCTGGCAGCCTGGGTTGGAGGGTCCACCCTGTATTTCTTAGGAAACACCTCAATCCTCAGCCCCTTGGACCTGGTTCACAGTGTCGACCCCGGGGGTTCGCCCCTCTTAGTGTGGGAGGTGCAGAGGATAGAAGCAGGAGGACGGGGTGGGGGGTGGGGGGTGCGGTGGTCATTGGGATGGAGCGGAGAGGATCTGGTTGTTTGCTGGACACCAGGTCCTTGGGTACAACACGGTTCCAGGAGGGAGCCCGGGCATCATCTGGCCAGGGCTGGGGAACCTGCGCCCTGAGACCACAAGTGGCCTTCTAGATCCTCGAGTGTGGCCTTTTGACGGAATTCAGATTTCACAGAACAAATCTTTTTAATAAAAGGCCCTGGTTCTGAGCCGGCCCAATCTTGTAGCTGGGGAAACAGAGGCTTCAGGTCTGGGTTACAGATGTGCAGAAATGGGGCTCCCACCCCAGCTCCTAACTCTCCACTGGGTTTACTCTGACCCTCGATTACCATTCTGGGCTCTCTGCTGCTAGAACAGGCCCAGAGGAGCTCACTTCCTCTGTCATCATGGGGATGCCCCTGGATCCTATTCAGAAGGCTTTTCTTGTTGGCGAGCCCTTGTGTGTAACCCATATCCCTGGATCACCCCGAGTGGGGGAGGGCTGTTCAGGCTTGTGCAGGTGTTTGATGCTTGTATAGCAGCAGATGGAGCACGGAGCCACCCGGATCATGTGGGTACGGAGAGGCCGGGCTGACGAAGAGGTAACGAGAGCATTCGATTATGGGGCCTGGGTCTGACTTCCAATTCCTGTGACTTTGGGCAGTCCCATAGACCTGGTGTATGTCTCACTTTCCTCATTTGTAAAGGAAGGGGCTGGGACTGAGTGAGCTTTAGACCACTTTCTAGCCCCAAATCCCACAGTCCTATAAAATCTGGCAGATGTGAACTTTGTCCCCTAGGAAGGAGTCTGGGAGTTAGGACACTTTGTCCAAGGGCAGTTTGGTAGAGTGGTTAGAGGGGCTTCCTTGGATGGTTCAGGTCCCACCTTGGGCATCTATAGTTTGGGGACAGATTCCTGACACCAAATTGAAGATCAGCTGCTCATCTTCATTAATAGAGGGAGATTTTTCAACTGGAATTCCTGCACTGACCTAGAAAAAAAGAAAAGCCAGCATTTTGTGTCAGTGCGAATAGCCTTGCCATGTACATTTTTTGGTAGCATAAACGAAGGCACTCTGGCACCCTGTCTTGGAGGCCACACGCTTGAAACATTACACACACCAGAATGTGGCATGGAATCCCAGTTATAGTAATGAAATCACGCATATATGTTCCCCCTCATTCATATCAGTCTTAACTTTTTCAGGCTTCAAATGCCTCCAGATTGTTGAGTGTAGGTCATTCTAGAACGCAAAGCTGTGGGCTCTAACTCAGGCTTTATTTGACAAGAAGTTGAACTGCATTTGGATCTCTTTATTATAGATGACCCCAAAGCACTTCCAATTACACAGTTTTACCATTGAAAAGGGAGATGCTTTTTCATGCTTCCTGTGGACAAAATGGTACAGTCCCAGGACTGCAGACTGGGGAGCTTTGGGCTCAGAGTGATTATAGTTTTGTCTGGCTGGTGTCTTTCACTTTTTGAATATTAAGTCTAGAGGCTCCACAAAAGCTGAGTTTATTAGTGGAATGTTTTATAATGAAATGCAGAGTTGTTACTGTCTTTAAAAACACATGCAGGGAAAATGATGCAGACCTAATAGCAGGGGGCTCACTTCATACTTACCTAAGCACAGATAGAAAAAAGTCAGGCTTCCAAAGGCTTCCAGAGGTTCCCATGGAGTCAGTGGACACCGTTAAGTGCTCACTGTATGCACAGCAGTGGGGACTTTGGGCCTGGATATTTGATGTCATTAATTCCTAACCTGCAGCTTGTGAACTTGTTTTTAAAAGTTTTCTGATAATTGGAGTTCACTAGAATTGGTTTCCATTGATCTAGTGCATAATAGGTGCTTAATAAATGTTTATTGACTTACTGACTGTTGAAGTGTCTAGTCCTGTACTAAATGCTCTGGGAGATAAAAGAGTGTTCTAGAGAAAACACAGAGTGTGCCAAAGTTTGGTATTTTCTTGGCTCCAGCCGCTCTGGAGATACTATCTGCTAAGGTAAAAATTGCAGTCCGCTTTGATGGAGGGAGTACTCACACAGGAGTGAAGATGGAAGTTAATGTTTTCATACAGTAGAAATTAAGTCTGTGTAAACCCATGGATAACTACATTCAGAGAGAACACATTGACATAAAGATGAACTAATAAATACACATTTATGTTTTATGTATTTTCTCTCTTTAATTGTAAAATGTTTAGTTGCTTCCTGGAGTTGGGTGGGAGAGATTATCACTTGGAAAAGCTTTGTAAAATAGGCTTTATTTCAGAAGAGAATCTCCATGAAATTCCTCGCTGTTTTGATGCCTCATTCATTGTCCACGGTGGTGGCCTTGAGCTCTTGATGACTGTGTCACCCTGTGTGTATCAGGTTTTGACAGGTTTTGTACCAAGCTGGACAGGCTTTGGGGATGTATACTACTGAGCTGTTATTGGATGAGCCGCCTAGGTGAGTGCGCTGTGGCCCCATTGGCACAAAGTTGGCCAACAGGTGATGGATTCAGATGCTGCAGATGCTCAAGAATGTGGAATGGAAGAGATATGACTTGTGTTGGGGATGGCATCCTCACCATCAAATCACAGATCTTTTGAAGAAAGTATTTAAAATAGGAAAGGGAAGGAATTTGTAGATCACAGGTGAAATGATCTGGGCACAGAAATTGTCATATGAATATATAAGATTTGGAAATGGGCATATTCCAGCTTAGGGGGTGGAGTGGGAACCTGAGGTAAGGATGCAGCTTTGAGGGCAGTGCCCTGGCCAGCTCTTGCAGCTTCAGGGCTGGGGAGGACACAAGTGTGAGGGGGCAGCATGGAGATGGCACTCTCAGGGGCTGTGGCTGGAACACGAGTGAAATGAGAAGGTTGTAGGGCAGCCTGGGAACATTCCAGTGCTGGACATTGTCTTAGCATCAGCTTGGGCAGACAGAGTGAAACCATCTCATGAAGTCCCAGTGTCTTCATCTGTGGAAAAAAAGACAGTTATAATAACTTGTTAGTGCTTTGAAAAGTTTTTAAAGTGCTCTCTTGGATTTGGGCTATTTCTTTTTTTAGTACTTTTATTCTTCAGTAAATGAAATTAAAAATCGTCATTCCTTGCATAAATGGGACTTGTTAGCAAGCATACTACCTGTTTCATTTTCAGTTGTGTCTGACTCTACATGACTCCATTTGGGGTTTTCTTGGCAAAGAAATTGGAGTGGTTTGCCATTTCCTTCTCCAGTTCATTTTACAGATGAGGAAACTGAGGCAAATGGGGTGAAGTGATTTGCTTAGGGTCACACACAGGCCAGATTTGAACTCAGGAAGAGGAGTCCCTCCTCCTGGCTCCAGGCCTGGCGCTCTATCCTCTGCGCCACTTGGCTGCCCCCTTGGAAATTGAGATAGCCCTTTTTGGCCCGTGAATCATCTCTGCTTTGAGATTTATAGTTTTATTTCAGTTAGCCAGTCAGCAGGCATTTATTAAGTGCCTACCATATGCCAAACATTGTGCTAAGTCTGGATTTACAAAGAAAGAAAAAAATAGTCTCTTCTCTCCAGAAGCTAACAGCCTAATGGGGGAAACAGTGTTTAACTAGCTGTTTGTAAATGATGTATGCATACAAATAGAGCTGTATACATACACACACGTTGGAGAGAATCCCAGAGGGAAGGATGGCTGAGAAAAGTTTTGTGTAGAAGGCAGGATTTTAGCTGGTTCTGGAAGGAAGCTGAGAGGTGGAGATAAGGAAGGAGAGCTCACCAGGGCTGTGGGATGGCCACTAAAGATGCTTGGAGTCAGGTGGTGGTGATTGCTTGCCTTGTTGGAGCAACAGCAAGGACACCAGTGTGTTTCTGGGTCACAACGTGTGGGATTGCATAAGAAGACTGGAGAAGTAGAAGGGGGACAGGTTACAAAGGGCTCTGAATATGGAAGTTAGGAAGTTAGGAAGAAGGAAGGGTTTGCCTTTCAGTCTGGGGCATGGTGAGTTTGAGATGTCTGTGGGATATCCAGGTCCAGATAGGCAGTTGGAGATTCCAGTCTGGAGTTAGGCCGAGAGGATAGGGCTGGATAATCAGCATCAGCAGGAGGCAAGCACTGAATCCATGAGAGCGAATGAACTCAAGAACTTAAATACTGTTTTAGAGATTTTTGGTTTAATCACAGCCCCTTCAGTAGTGAGTCTCCCAAAATTAGCTAGCCTGGGTCTTGGATCATAGACACATAGTCTGTACTGGGGCCATGTTCAGAACTTAGGGTGGAAGGATCTTGCAGAGGTTATGCTTCATTGCATGGCCCTCAATGGCCCTGTGTCACTTCTGTGCCACAGTGAGAAGGGGCATTGTAGCAGAACTTGAGTAGAAGTTAAATGGGAAGAAATTTTTGTGGGGCCTACGTCTTAAAATTTGTGCATGGGGAAATTTTAATATTAGAAAAATAAATTTTTTGAGTGATCAAAATCTAGACTGAGTACATAACTTAACACCCCCCCCCCCCCACATGACACCTTCCACTGAATCAGGTGAAAGAATCAGTCTGATTTTACCAGTGTTACTGATGAAAAATAAAACCTGAGCAGCTTTGCATAGTTGGGCAGAATGTCAGTGTGACTTGGAAGTCTTTGTGTTAGTATCAAGGTATTCAAGCCATTGAAATTAACTTTGCCATTTTCCTTATTTGTATCTTGGTGCTGTTCCTGAAATGGAAAACTAGGATAATGACTTCACATCTGAAATAGCTCAATAAATACTAAATAAGGGCATACTATAATGTCCAAATTTTGAGAAATTCTTGTCAGTATTTCAGTATCTTTTTAACTGTAAATGGGGAGAATGGTGCCACTGTCCCTTAATGTGGTTAATATGTATGTATTTTCTCTACCACAGACTTTGTAGGAACTTGGGAAATTGCCAGCCCATCGTGCTTTTGTATCCCAAGCTGCACTTTTTTCTTGTATTTCAGAGTGGGTTGTCACTCTCGAGACCCTGGCTAGATTGGTAATTATTCACTTGTATTATTATATGTAGGCTATATTTAAAGTAATTACTCTTCTCTGTGACGGTAGAATGTATTTTATTGCACTTTTCTGTAAGAGGTTTTATGAAGGACCTGGGGAGTGATAGAGGATTGGAAATCCACACTGTTAGTATAAAATAGGTAAAGAGAAAAGGACGACTTGAATTCAGAAGTTAAAACCAAGGACTTTTTTTCTTACTCCTGGTGTATGTTGAACTGCTTTAGTGCAGAAGAGAGCTTTTCCACACCAGGTTTCAAGTCAGAAGCCTCTTCTCACATCCCTCCTCTTCCTATACCCCGTGAGCCAGTAACTCGGGCCTCCACGTTGAAGCTCCAGAGGGAGTGTTCACTGGTGGGCCTCCTGTGCTGAAACACCTCCCAGTCTCTGCCTCCCGGCTTCCCTGGTTTCCTTTAGGCTCCTGCTCACATTTCATTGAATGAAGGAAGCCTTTCTCTTGGATTATTTTGCATTGATCCTGTACCTGTTTTGTTTGTATATGTGTTTGTAGGGGTCTCCTCCATTAGACTGGGAGCCCCTTGCATTTAGGAGCCCTGTTTTGTCTTTATTTGTGTCCCTGGTGAAAGTGTTGTTCTGGGTACTTGGTAGGTGCTGAGTAAATGCTTGTTGATCAGCAAAAACACCACCTTTTAGGTTCTAGTACCTAAGGAGATCAATGTTAATTGGTTTTCTTTATTTTTTGAGTGAGCCATATGTTTGTAAAGGGGACAAGGAACGTTTGTACTAATGTAAGAGATATTGGGTTTTTTAAGAGCCTCCTGGTCATCATTTCTTATAGCACAACAGTCTTCCATCACAATCATATACCACAACTTGTTCAGCCATTCCCCAATTGAAGGCCATCTCCTTGGTTTCCAGTTCTTTGCCACCATAAAAAGAGCACTATACGTATTTTGCCTTTTTCTTTGATTTCTTTAGGGTACAGACCTAGTAGTGGTATTACTGGGTCAAAAGATATGCGTAGTTTTATAGCCCTTTGGTTGGTTGTGGTAGTGGCAAATTGTTCTCCAGAATGGCTGGATCAGTTCTCAGCTCCACCAGCAGGATCCCAATCTTCCTATATCTCCTCTCTCATTTGTCATTTTCCTTTTTCAACATTCTCTTTCTTGAAGTAAGAGCTTAGAAACAAGGCCCTGTCCTAGTGTTCCCTGATCTTTCCTCCCCTCCTGTCAGCCAACAAACATTCATTAGGCTACATCCAGGTGCTAGGAGCTGAGTACACAGAAAAAGAAGAAAGGAGGCAGGAAACTAACCTGGTATGAGCAAAAGCCACAGGCACAAAGACAATTCAATGCAAAGTGTGTACAGAGTCATTTCTAGGGGATGGCCCTCCCATCTAGTTGGATGGTGGTGGGGTGGGGTAGGGCGGGAGTCAGGAGAGGCTTCCTCTTTGTGGTGAAAGAAGTGAAGAGGGATTTTATTCCAGGCATGAGGGATACCCTGGGCAAAAGTCCGGAGAGGAGAGATGGCAAGGAAACCAGTTTGGCCAGAACAGGGGTGCTAGGGCTTTGATCGTTTTCTCCATTTTCCCACATAATCAGTCAATCAGTCTTTTGTTCTTTCTTGTTCTCTTCTCATCTCTTGTCTCTGTCTCCTTCCCTCTCTCATCTCCCTTTCTCTTTTTCTGTCTCTCATTGTTTCTCTGACACACACACACACACACACACACACACACACACACTCTCTCTCTGCTCTACTTCTGAGGCTAGAGTGAAATGAAGATCATCTTTGGACCATTTCAAGAACGATCAAATTAATTCTTTGCTTTTAGTCTAAGTCTGAAGCTAGAGAAGAGAGCATCAAAGAGATGACATGGGGTGGGGAGGTGCATCAGGCCGTGATTCCAGGCAGTGGATGGGTGGGAGGATATAGTGCTGATGGGCAGACTCTATTCAGATGGGCAGCTCTTGTCCTTGTCGCCTCCTAAGAACTTTCCCATGACGCCTGCGCAGGGTTCAGATCTCCAGTTTGATTGAATCATCTCGTACTCCATAAAGTCAGGGGTGGGATTAGATCATACCAACTTCAGAATCCTAGGAACTTGTTTCCTTTTTGGTTTGGATTTGTCTCCTATTGGGATGCTTTGCTTTCTGGTAGTCAGGAAGCTAACCTCATGTGGGGGAAAGCAACAGGCACTTGGACAGTTCAGTGTAAAATAGATGTAAAATCCTTGTTAGCAGCTGAGCGGGTGGAGAGTTAGGACAAGCTCACTGCAGGGCTGGGAGCACGCCAGGTCCCTTTTCTGTCCTCTTCTCTTCTCTTCTTAAAGCAATTGGGCTTAAGTAACTTGCTCAAGATTACATGGCCCGTTTTTTTTTGTGTGTGTGTGTGTGGGTGTTAAGTCTGAGGCCAGAACTGATCCCGGGTCCTCCTGACTCCGGGGCCAGTGCTCTCACTCACTACGCCACCTAGCCGCCCCTGGGTTGTTTCTTATAGCTAGCTATGTAGAGTCTTTTTTTCTTTTGCCATCTTCTATTCTGGTCTGTAGAGAAATTCCAGCCGATGAGAGGCTGGGTATAGTGAGTCCTCAGATGGGAAGAAGTAAACCATGCAAAATTGGGTCCTAGTTTGGCCAAAGAAATAACAAGTTTCCTCCTTTTCCTGCCAGGTTGTTTGGGGAAAAGAGAACAGTTTCTTAAGGATATGAGTGGACTTAACCTGCCTATTGTGATGGCTTCTTGATCTCCTTTACAAGAGGCGTCAGAAGGATACCCCTAGGAAAGATACACATTTTTCAAGTCAAGTAAATGATATTTTTTCTTTTTGTTGTGGTGATCCTTCTCTCCAGTTACTGGGCAGGGTGCTTTGAATTCATGGAACGACTTTCTCTAACTCCTGACATTGGTTCTGTGTCTGTTTAAGTCAGCTTATGGCTTAATACTTACGAGCTGTGTGACCCTGGGCAAGTCACTTAACCCTCTTTGCTTCAGTTTCCTCAGCTGTAAAATGAGCTGCAGTATCTCCAGCCAAGAAAATGATACAGCAACAACAAAATTCCTCTGGAAAAAGTTTGCTTGATTGATAAATGTCAGCCCCAAACTAATTTTATGAAGATGATGATAATAATAAGGAAATAAGCATTTATTAAGTGCCTACTGTGTATTGATACCATGCTAAGGTTTTAACAGAGATCTTATTCCTCACAACAACCCTAGGAGGTAAGTGCTATTATCTTCATTTTACAGTTGAGGAAACTGAGGCAGGTAGCGGTTAAGTGACTTGACCAGGGTCACATAACTACAAAGTATCTGAAGTAGGCTATGAACCTAGCTCTTCCAGACTTCAGGCCTAATTATCTATCCATTGTGCCACTTTATATTGCATTTTAAAACTTATGTTATTTCTTTTTACTAAAAAAAAAGAAAAGAAAACCAAAATCCCAGTACCAGATGTGCATAATTAAGCACAACAGATTCCTACATTGGTCATGTCTAAAAGTCCTTATGTCTTAATGTGTCCCCTGAGCCTGTCAGCACTCTGCCTTGAGGCAGCTAGCATTGGTCCCTAGGAATTGGTCATTGGAGTTTATATCTCATGTTAAGGTTTACCAGACCCTGGTGTCTCCCCTGCTTCCCCAGCCACTTTGTGAGGTGGGTGGTACAGAGGACAAAACAGGTTGCCAGAGATTTGTTTGTGGTCACCCCGCTGGTAAAGGTCACTCTGAGTTTAAACAGCGGATCTGGACTCTTGCGTCTGGCCTTACTCCTCTCATAAGGATTCCCATTGAGTGGTTCACAAAGCCCTTTGGGCTTCACGGTGATGGGCCAAGGGATTTGTGCTCAAAATCCTTTAATGGTACCTTAAGCAGTGACTCATTCTAGAGAATGTTAGGAGTCATGGATCATGTCACCTTGGGGTTTACAGCACCTTTTTTGGTTGTTGTTCAGAGAGATTTGAGGAACAAAACATGTTGGGAGTCACCACTTGATTCCCATGCTGCTTCCTGGCCTCTCCACAGAGGGTTCTGGGTAGTCCTTGTTTATCAGACCTGTTGCTGCCTCCACTTTCTGCTCCTCCCACTTTGGAGCAGTCGTTTGGCTTCTCACCGTGCTAGAATGCACTGGTGGGCCATGTGAACAGCAGGGTTTTGTAATTTTAGTGGGAAGTAGCTTAACTTCTAGTTGAAAGCTTACCGTGGATGAAAAGGAGCATATATTAGGTTCTTTCCTCCTCTACCTTTTCCTAGCACTCCCTGCTGAAAGGGGAGCTGAGGAGATTAGGACAGATTCTGTCTGATAAGAGCCCAGAAACTTGGAAGTGGTGGCAATCTGAGGCCAGAGCTCGGTTTGCTGCCCTCCTTGTGCCTGTGAGTACGGATTGTAGAATTTGGTTTGTCATTGTGCCCATTCTCAGCTTTATAGACATGGGAGCCATTGGAGAGAAGGCTGGACCCTGGGAACGGGGTAGCCTTAGAAAAAGGGGATAGTGCCAGGCTTTCTTCATTGGGAAGGTTGCAAGCCCTGACTTTATGCTACTAGAGTGGGCAAGATATGCCACTTTATTTGGCCTCCATTTTCCCATCTATTAAATGGGGCTGATAATAGTAAAGAGATGATATATGTCAGAATACCTGATCTAAAAGGCTTTTGGAAGGCTCCGATGAAATGTTAGGTGCTTGGCGGCCCTTGGAATGTGCTTTACCCATAGTTTTTCTTTTCTTTTCTTTCTTTCTTTTTTTTTTTGAGGGGGGTTGGGGTTGTGACTTGCCCAAGGTCACACAACTTGTAAGTGTGTCAAGTGTGGCTGTATTTGAACTCAGGTCCTTCTGACTCCAGAATCTGTGTTCTGTTCACTGTGCCACCTAGCTGCCCCCATAATTTTTCTTGTTATGGAGTCCCAGGACTGGAGTTTGAATCTTGTCTGTTCCTGTGATTATAGGCAAGTCATTTTACCTTTTTGAAGAGTTTTGGTTTTCTCATCTGTTAAATGAGGATAATATTTGCCTCTGTCTAGCACAGAGGATTGTTGTGAGGTCCAAATGCGATAATTGATGTGCAGGTATTCTGTAATCATTAAGCATTCATTCTGGGATGAGCCAACTAGGAGGCCCAGGGTTCCAGTGCTGGGCCTGGAATCAGAAAGTCCTGAGCCCTGCTCCTACCTCAGATGCTTCCCAGTGGCCCAGGCCACTTCATCTCTGCTTCCTTAGCTGTAAAAACGAGGGTCTTGATAGCGCTTGCTACACAAGGTTGTTGTGAGTCACATGGGATGCCGTCTGTCAAGTTCGTTTTAGAAATGCGCGCTCTTATTGCTGACTTGGGGCAGCTTTTCTAGTATTTATCTGATGGCCTCACTGAGAGAGGTCTCTCTTTGCGCAGTATTAATACTGTTTTGTGGTTGAGTCATTTCAGTCGTGTCTGACTCTCCATGACCCCATTTGGGGTTTTCTTGGCAGAGACATTGGACTGGTTTGCCATTCCTTCTCTAGCTCATTTTACAGATGAGGAAATTAAGGCAAGCAGGGTGAAGTGACTTGGCTAGAGTCTCCCAGCTAGTGTCCAAGGCCATATTTGAACTCAGGAAGATGAGTCTCCTTGACTCCAGGCTTGGTGCGCTCTCCACTGTGCCATCTCACATTATATGGTGTTTCATAGTTTACAGTAATCCTGTGAGGTAGACAGTGTGTGAGTATTGTTATGCTCGACCTAGAACAAATAGGCAAAGAAGTAAGGAAAAGTTTGGCCTCATTTTTCAGTGATGCTGGAGAAAATGTTTATACGCTTACCAGATTTGTCCATTTTCTCTCCGCCACATTCCTGCTGTTTGTGGACAAGTCTGGCCTTCAGGGACTAACTGAACGAATGAGGGGTAATTATCCTAGAGAAGAGAAGCCTTGGAAAGGATATGCCAGCTGTCCTGTGGAAGAGGCCAGTGTCTTACTTGGCTTTACCCACCAGGGCAGGAAGAGGAGATGCCAAGAGGTGGAGGAGCTGTGGAGGGGTAGGTGGAGCCCGAGCGCAGCCAAGGCCCAAATGGAAGGGACTTTGGCAGCATGGCCGTAGTGGTTTCTCCCTCACTTGTGGCTTTCGGTCAAAGGCTGAATGACCACCTACTTGGAGGTGTTGTAGAGGGAGTTCTCAAGCAGGTATGGATTATACTTGTGACTTCTCAGGTCCTTTTTGACTCTTAAGGCTTGGAGATGGGCAGTGTTGATCAGACCAACGGTGTTTATTCTGCATAGTCACAGGGATGGCAAGTCTTCAGCCAAAGTGCCCTTACTAGGCATCCTAGAAGCAAAGGCTCCAACATGTTAAGCTGTTAGAATATTCAGTGTCCTCAGGTAATGAGTTCCCTGTCACTGGAGGTCTTCAAGCAGAGACTGGATGGGGTAGAATTCATTGCAAAGGGAATGGTAGTATTTTATAGAAGCAGTGGTTGTATTGATGTGATTACTGTTCCCCAAACAAAAGAGGTGTGATTGTGGAGCCCATGGCAGGATGCTGTTTGGGGTAGACACTTTTGTGACCTGGTCTGCAGTGGGCTCTGTGACGTGCCAGGCAGAGCAGCTCAACCCCAAGGCAGGCAGATTGAGGCTCCCAGAGTGTGGTCTTTGGTGACCAAAAGGATCGATGCCCAGCTGGAGTTTAAGCCTGACTTTGCCGCTTACCTGTGTCACTGTAGGCAAGCTATTGCCTCTGTTTCATTTTCTTCATTTGCAGAGCAGGAATGATACATGTTCTGTCTGCCTCACAGTGTTATTGTATCAAATAATGGAAAGGCCCATGACAATCATAAGGAGCTAAATAAATGCTAGTAATTTGTCTTTCTCTCCTAGTTATTATTCCTTTGCAAACCCTGTCCTTTATTCTTTAACTTAGAAAGATTTCTCTTCAGCTTGGAGGGACATTTCTAGTGGGCATGTACCCAGGGTCCTCTTCTGTCCAACATTTTGATCAGTGACTTTGCTGAAGATTTACATAGCATACTTCTCACATTTCCAAATGACACCAAGCCAGGAGGGCTACATGTTAGATGAAAGAATCACAATTCAAAATGACTTTTAGCAAAACAGAACAGTGGGCCAAATAAGACAAGATTAATTAAATTAAATATTAAATTATATTTGAATATAAAATGCCTCATTTAGGTTAAAAAAAGTAGCTGCTTGGAGGGGAATAGGCAAGTAATAGGAGGGCAAGGTCATGGGTAGAATAAAGCAGAGTAGGCTGGAGGGATAGGAAAGAAGAGATATGCTCAGACAGAAAAACAAAGAGCAGGAGTAGAATTTGGGAAAGTTTGTATCTGTCCATGTGGATGTACATATCTTTAGCTATAGAGAATTATACCCACACTTAAATGTAGCCTTCTGGGGAGTGGGGAAGGGAAGACAAAGAACAAAGTAAAAAAGCGCATAGCAGAGAACAACAGAAAACTTAGAAGGAAGCAAGGAAAAGTATTTATCATACAGGCTTTCTTGAAATGAATATTTATTGTTATTATTTTGAATCCTCTCTAATTTTTTATGTTGTATTATGTATTTTTTCTTTTTTATTTTCTTATGCTTTTTTTCTTTGTATTTAAGTTCTAATATTTAGGTTTATGATATGTTTTTTGTTTCTTTTATCTATTCTCTGTGTTCTGGTGTTAGAGTCTAAAGAAAAAAAATTAAAACAAAATAAAAAAAATTAGTTCACAAAATCAGAATGGGGAAGGCTATAACTGAATGGCAGCTTGTGGACAGGCCATGAACCAAGAGTCCAGAAGGCCTGGGTTTAAGTCCGGCCTCACACACTTGCTATCTCTTTGATGTTGGGCAAGTCCCATAATTATTCTAACTTCAGTTTCCTCATCTGTAAAAATGAGTGTTGGGCTTGATGACCTTCAAGTTCCTTTCTAGCTCTAAATCTCTTGATCCTGTGAGCCCCTCTGGCTTTTTTTTTTTTTTTGGTAGCTTGTGACCTCACCATGAGTCAACAGTGTGACATGATTGCCCAAAAGATTAATGAAAATACTGACTGTTATTACTAAAAGTCTAATATCCAGAAAAAGGGAGGTGAAAGCTTTGTTGTCCTCTGACCTCATAATAGCATATCTGTGGAGTTGTATTCTATTCTGGATGTGACAATTTTTGAAGGTTACTGAGAAGCTAGGACACCTAGGTACTTAAAATATGGTCATAATAAGAATTGTATGATCAAACTGGGGTAGAAAAGAATGCTCCTGATTTCTGTCTTTTGAGTGCTTGAAAGGCTGTTCTATGGAAGAGGTCTCAGCCTTATTTTGTTAGGTGTCCCTAGAAGGCACAACTTGGGGCTGTGCGGGAAAGTTGCTGAGATAAAAACTTTGACTTTTTACACTCATCCCTGAAGCTGTTTTTGAAGGTTTTTAATGAGGTTTTTAGGCAGAGACTTGGATGGCTACTTGTGCTGGTTTCTGTAGAGGAGTGGGGGGTTTGACTGGCTTCTCTCGGATATTCTCTAATCAGATTGTTCTTCTCACTTGTCCTTAGTATTTGTTTGGATTTAAATAAATATAGGCATGTAGCACATTGGTATGTTTGCTGAGGGGTCTTGGTGTTTCCTCTACTTTAAGGGCCAAGTTCTGTGCTTTGGACCACCTTGTGACAAGGGAAGGGCCTGGAGCTAGAGGCATTTCTTTGTTACTTTCTGTCCTTGGGGATATTGGCTAAGCCTCTGGGCCACTGGGTCAATCAACAAGCATTGATTAAGCCCCCACTAGGTGCCAGGGACTGTGTTGGGTACTGGGCAAGCAGGGACAAAAAAGACACGGGCCCTCTCCTCAAGGAACTTGGATTTCTGAGGCTCCTTTTCTCTTTAAAATCTTATGATCTGATAATCCAAAATCTTTTTCTTACTTGGTAGGAAAATAGTGTGGTTTTGTTGGTAGCTAGGGTGTGCAAGGAGGCAGTGAGATGGCTCAGTGGATAGGGCACTGAGCCTGGAATCAGGAAGACCTGAGTTCAAATTCAGCCTAAGAGACTTACTAGCTGTTTGACCCTGGGCAGGTCATTTAACATGTTTGACTTAATCCACTGGCAAAGAAAATGACAAACCACTACAGTATCTTTGCCAAGAAAACCCCATGGACAGTTTGGTCTACAGGGCCATGAAAAGTCAGACATGACTGTACAGCTGGACAGCAAGAAGGATATAAAAGTCAGGAAACCCTGAGTTCAAATCCTGCCTCACATACTGTCTAGCTTTGTGACCCTGGACAAGTCACTTAACCTCTCTCAGCCTCAGTTTCCTCATCTGTAAAGTGGCGATAATAATAATATCACTTACCTCACAAGGTTATTGTAGGGATTAAATGAAATAACATGGAATGGCTTTGCAAACCTTAAAGCATGATATAAATGCTAGCTATTTTTATTTGTTAGTTGGGACAATCAAATTTTAAGAATTAAAAAAAATTTTTTTTCCAATTACATATAAAATAATTTTAACCATCATTTTTTATAATTTTGAGTTCCAAATTCTTTCCTCCCCTTCCCCCTCATTGAGAAGACAATCAATTTGATAAAGATTATACATGTGCACTCATGCAAAACATTTCCCTATTAGTAATATTGTAAAAGAAAACACAAACAAAAAACCCTCAAGAAAAAATAAAGAAAGTAAAAAATCAGTATGCTTCTATCTACATTCAGATTCTATCAGTTCTTTTTCTGAAAGTGGATATCCTATTTCATCATTGGTCCTTCAGAATAGTTTTGGATCATTGTATTGCTTAGAATAGCTAAGTCATTCACAGTTGATCATTTTACAGTATTGCTGTTGGTATATACAGTGTTCTCCTGGTTCTGCGCAGTTCACTTTGCATCAGTTTGTGTAAATCTTTCCAAGTTTTTGAGACTATCCCGTTCATCATTTCTTACAGCACAATAATATTCCATCACAATGATATACTATAACTGGTTCAAACATTAAAATTCTTTACTACCACAGAGAGTTGCTATATTCTTAAATATAGAGGTTCTTTTCCTATTTTTTTTAATAAATTAAAAAAAAAATCTCTTTTAGGATACAGACCTAGTATTGGTATTGCTAGATCAAAGGGTATGCAGAGTTTTACAATCCTCTGGTCATAGTTTTGAATTGCTCTTTCAGAATGGTTGAATTCACAACTCTATCAACAGTACATTAGTATCCCAATTTTCCCACATCTCCTCTCCAACAACTGTCATTTTCTTTTTCTGTCTTCTTATCCAACCTGATGGGTTAGAGTTGTTTTAATTTGCATTTCTCTAATCAATAGTTATTTAGAGCATTTTTAGATGACTATTGATAGCATTGAATTTTTCATCTGAGCCTGTTTTTGAGCATTTATTAATTGGAGAGTGATATGGATTTTTATAAATATGACTCAGTTCTCTATATATTTGAGAGATGAGGACTTTTATCAGATAAACTTGCTGTAAAATCTCCCCCAGTTTTCTGCTTTCCTTCTAATTTTGACTGCATTGGATTTTTTGTGTGTAAAACCTTTTAAATTTAATGTAATTAAACTTATCTGTCTTGTATTCCATAATGCTCTCCATCACTTGTTTGATCATAAATTCTTCACTTATCCATAGATCTTACAGGTGGACTATTCCACGCTACCCTAATTTGCTTATATCACCCTTTATAAACATAAATCATGAACCCATTTTGACTTTATCTGGTGTAAGATGTTGGTTTATAACCTAGTTTCTGCCAAACTCTTTTCCAGTTTTCCTAGTAGTTCTTGTCCCAAAAGTCTGGATCTTTGTGTTTATCAAATCTAAGATTATTGTGGTCATTTGCTATTGTGTATATTGTGTACTTAATCTGTTCCTCTGATCTACCACTCTATTCCTTAGCCTGTTTTTTGATGATTACTGTTTTGTAATACAGTTTGAGATTTGGTAGGGCTCAGTAACCTTCATTCACTATTTTTTTCATTAATTCCCTTGATATTCTATTTTTTTTTCCAGATGAATTAGCAGCCACTTTTTGAGAAGCCACTTTCTGAGAAGAAGCCATTTTTCTCTCCTTGAAGGTTCCTAGGCTTATAGGATTATAGATTTGGGGCTGAAAGGGATATTTGAGTTCATGGAGTCCAACCCCTCATTTCACAGATGAGGAAACTGAGCTCTAGAATGGTTAAGTGACTTGTGCAATCACCCTGTTAATACATGTCTGAGGTGTAGTTTGAATTAGGTCTTCCTGACTCCGCCCAAGGCTTCCTTTTGGCTGCTCATCTCAGGAAAGAGCAGATTTCTGCTTGGGCCGTGGGGAATTTTTCTTTGGGTGAGAAATATTAAATTCTCAGCTGTGTTGGAACAGTATGAGTTCCTGTCTCCTATAGCAATAGATTTGTTGGGGTGGGGACATGCAGACATAGCCCACCTGTCCTAGAGGCAAACTGTTTCTTATTATAGAGTTTCTTGCTATTGAACAAAACCCTGTTGGGATCCTGCTTTTATGATAGATTTTCTCATTTGTAGGAATTAGGCCATAGCATCAACCCAGCTGGGAAGATAATCCATTGACTTGAAGTTAAGAATAACTTTCTCCTGATTCTAGTTATGAATCATCATGAATAAAGAATGAATGACTGTAAAAGTATTTATTAAGTGCTTATTGTGTGCATAGCCCTGTGCTGAGTCCTGGGGATAGACAGCTCTGTGCCTAAGAAGCTTATATTTTCATAAGGGACAGAAACCTCAGAGAGGATGCTTGAGCTGCAGGACAGAGGGAAGGGCCATGAGGCTCCTCACCAGCAAATCGGAAGAAGAAATCTCTTTGTTGGTGTTATTTCTAATAAGGCCTCATCTGTTTCTGACTGCTGGACGGTGCCAAAGCTTTTGTGCTGGGAGCTTTTTTTGTTTAGAGTCTTCAGTGGCTCCTGCAGCACATGCAAAGACTGTAGTTGATGGAATCTCTGTGGAATGATTCTGTGGGGCATGACTGTGTGGGCCAGGGTGGAAGCAGGGTAGTGGTCTGGGGGCCAGTGCTCTTCTTCCCATGGCTTTGGGCCTTGGGAAGGTAGCTAGGTTGTATTGGTGGTATTGGTAGACCCCTTTTCCATAATGATGATACTCCCTTAATGATGGCTTTGGAGACCATACTGGAGACAGGGCTGGTCATTATTGTTTCTGGGGCTGTAGAATTTACCTGTCCATCAATGGCAATCGCAAAACACAAGCCTCTCCAATATTCAAATATTCTTCATGCGTAACCTTCTACTGATGTTGCCGGGAAATGACATCTCAGTGGGAGGGAGAATAATTCTTTTTTTTTTTTTTTTTTTAGCTTGGAGGTGGAAGTGTCATAATTGCCAGGAAAAATCCCTCCTCTCTGCTAAAGTCACTGCAGTGAGTGTGTACTGGGTTCAAAAGGCTTGTTACTCATCTGGGGTTAAATTAAGGTTACCATTTCCTCCATAGGAAGTATTTTAGTTCATTCAATATGTTACCCAGTGTCTACTCTCTGCTAACCGCTGTGCTAAGTACAGGGTATGCAAAGGGAAGAATGACAGGCCCTCAAGGGACTTCGATTTTCCTGGGGGATGGTGTGCCTGTAGAGGGGTGTGTGATTGAGGGAAAAGAGAAATCCAGACAAATAGAGCCAGGGAAATTTGAGAGAGAAAAAAACACTGGGGTAGGTCAAGGAAAGCAGCCCTGAGCTCTGCTGCCCCTTGAACTGATGCGGAAGTGAAGAGAAGAGTTTTTACCAGGTCAAGTTGAAGTGACCAGGTTCTTAGGCTTGATCAGAAAATCTTTAACTTGATTTTGATGGTTCAGTCACAGGGAGTAACAAGACATTTTGGCACAAGCTGGAAAATCCAGCCACCATTTATAGCACTGGTTCAATGTGTAGATGCATTGCAAGCTCCAAACAGCTATTTTATAAACCAGCATTTTGAGAAATTTCTCTGAAGTGGGGGGGGGGGGGCTACCTGTATGTGATATTGTTGGTGGGCTTCACAGGGATTGGCAGTGAAATCTTTCTCAGTTCTTTGTGGTTAGTGATGCCATTGGATTTTCATGTCCTTTTGCCTTCATAACTGGAAAATGGACTGGGGCAGCAGGCTCACACTGCATTCAAGGTGGGGTTCACTGGACCAGAGTTGGTTCTCCTAAAGAAAAGTTATGCAACCAAAATCTTTATCAGATTTACAGGCGAGCATATTGTGGCCTAACTTGATAAAGTCCCCTACTCTTTTTCACCCTGTTAAAAAAGCTGATTGTGGAGTATGTGAAAGGAGTCTAATGACTAAGGATGGCAGGAATGCAAAGCCTCCAGCTTCTGGGCATATTTCATTTTCATGAAGACTGGGGAGGTCATGCACCGTTGTTCAGAATGTTTGTCAGAATCAGGAAGTGAAGCCTGGACTGAATGGAATTCTTTGATGTGTGTGTGTGTGTGTGTGTGTGTGTATCTTAGGTGAATAATAGGATGCATAAGAAATTTTCATTAGTTAAAATAAATTTGAGTGGTTATTGACCTAAAAATCTTGTTAGCTTAACCTGGTTCCTGCCCAAAAAGAGATGGGAAGGTGTGAGGTAAGCTGGTATGGCTTAATTTTTATAGGAAAGATACCTACTGGCTGATTAAGTTAATCTTAGTAGGATGTTAATCAGAGAAAACATGTAATTACAAAATATGACTTTTGGGGTTTAGAGTTGAGATGGACCTGTAAGGATTATTCTTTGGTGCTTCTGTCTTGACTACTTGTATCCAAGAGGCTTCCCAGTTTGTAACCGATTTCTTTATTCCTCCCCCATGTTCCTAATTTCATCATAACCTGGAGTTATCAATCCAAGAAACAAGTTGGCTTTTAGAAACCTCGACATCAAATTCCACTTGCCATGTTGAGTCTAATTGTGGTTGCCAGCTGGTGAGTTTCCATGTGTTCAGCCACTCCCAAGTTCTGACTCACTATTGAAGGCAAATAATCCATTGTAATTGCTGGAATAGCAACAGTTTAGCCAGAATGTGTAAACAGTGGTTATAAATGTTTCCATTGGATCAAGAAATTACTAGCAAGCCAAAATTCATATGTGTTAGAACCATATTAAAAAGTTGGTTTTATAGAATTGGTTTAGATGCCTTTGGACATGTGCAGTGAAGACTAAAATGAACGGAACTCTTTTTGTGCTTTGTACATCAGGTTCTCTGTAAAATTTGTCTGGCAAATGAAAAGAAAATGTGGATTATAAATTAATATAATAAGTTTGGGGAGATAACAGTGAACTATGGGGGAAGAAGACCTTTCCTATTAGTGGAAAAAAAAATCTTTTTTTTTCCCTTTTAGAGAGTTTAGAGGGAAGAAAGGTCTAAGTGCACACAACTCAAGTATAATTAGCAGTCTCAGCTAGGACTGGATTTTCTGTTAGTCACCTGAGCCAGGTGTCTTTCTTTTCCAGGAATGGTGACAAATTAAAATAATGATGGTATCATGAGCAATTAAGGTGTACTATACTTCATTTTTCATCAGTTACCAAACTTAAGATGCTTTTTATCCCAATTTGATAGTGAAGTGAGAGAGATTTTTGAATCTTGGTCATTGAAAGACATAAAAGAAATGGGTCAGCAATTGGAAATTTTTCTGTTGCACATGTTTCACTTTCCACTTGTGTTGTCATCCAGATAATGTCCGCAGAAGTAAAGGATTTAAGCTGTTGTAAAACTGTAGATAAAAGTCCAGACCAAAGAGAACATAAGATTTAATCTTGCAATATAAAACAGAAAGATAATGTAACAGGAATTATTCCCTCTTTTCCTACTTCTTCCCTTTTTCTTCTTGTTTGTCCCCTTTAGTAAAGCCAGCTGGGAATTGTTGAGTTGTTTATGTTGCTTAAATTGGTCTTTAAATGCCAGGGACATTTCCAGACAAAGAACCTTATGCACCTGTAAACAGTTAATACTAATACTAAATGTTAATGGTTGAGTAGCATTTATTCATGCCAATAGCTAAGTATCCTTCTTTAATCTTATCTTTATTATGTGGGGTTTCATAAGTGTTATTTTACTCTTTTTTTTTGGAGGGCAGTTGGGGTTAAGTAACTTGTCTAAGGCCACACGGCTAGGTTTTTATTTGTGTGTGCGTTAAGTGTCAGGTCGGATCCGAACTCAGGTCCTTCTGACTCCAGGGCTGACACTCTACTCACTGTACCACCTAGCCGCCCTTCATAAGTGTTATTTTAAAATAGATTTTTACTGATATCCTTTTTTTTAACATTGCCTAGATTTTTTCCCCCAAATTCCTCCCCCTTTCCCTTTGTAAAGAGTCATCCCTTATATAGTTTTTAAAAACTAAAAAGAGAATGAAACTTAACAAATGAAGTTGCTTTGAAATTTCCAGACATATGGTAAATTTCATCTGAATTCTTGCAAATATTTGAATCTGAAAGTAAATTTACCTTTTAATATTTTGTGAGAGAATGCTTTGTTGTGAGCTCACATATCTTTGTAAGATGGGTGGGCAGCAATGGCAGGAGTTTTTTAGAGTTCACAACATTTTTGTAGGTGACTTAGAAACAGTTTGTTACTCACAGGCTACAGGTTGGGAATATCTTTTTTTCATATATTAGCACAAGTCATAAGATTCTAGGATGGGGTGAGAAACCTTCGGTCTCAAGGCCATGTGTGCACAGCCTTCTAGGTCCTTGGGTGCAACCTTTTGACTGAGTCCAGCTCCTTACAGAACAAATCCTTTTATGAAGGGGATTTGTTTTGTGAAGTTTGGATTTAGTCAGAGGGCTGCATTTGAGAATCTAGAGGGCCACATGTCGCCTTGAGGCTGTAGGTTCCCTACCCCTGTTCTGGGACTTAAAGCTCATTTGATCCAACCTCCTTATTTCTTATTTGATCCAACCTCCTTATTGGCTGAGGAAGCCAAGGATCACAAAGGTTAATTGAATTGTATTCCTTACATAGATGGTAGGGAATAGATCTGGCATTCAAACCTGGGTCTTCAGACCCGGAAAAGGTATAGGCCTTTCTGCATTTGGGTCTACCTCAAGGCTATCTCTTGGGTCGTTGTTCCTCTTTCTCTTTACTTGAAGATCTTCTCAGGTTCCATGAATTCATTTGTTATCTCTATGTACTTGATTTCCAGATCTTTTTATCTAGCCCTAGCTTTTTTCCTGAGATCTAGTTCCATAACACCAACTGTTTGTTGAATATTAAAAATTGATAGCCCATGAGCCCCTTAAACTCAATACATCTGAAACTGAACTCCTTGTCTTTCTGCCAAACCCTCCCCAGTTCTGAATTCTGTAACTATGAAGGACACCACCATCCTTCTTTTCACTCACAGTCTTAGCGTCACCCTCATCTTTTTTTTCTTGCTTATTCCAGATAGTATATCTCTTGTTAAATCTTGTGATATTTTTCTGTATAAGATCTCTTTTATACATCCCCTTCTCTCCACTCATACAGCCAATATGCTTGTGTGAGCCTTTTTCAAAATCTCTAGATTATTGCAGTCATCTTCTGATTGGTCTCTTTGTATCAAATCTCTTCTGACTCAAATCTACTTCCACTTATCTATCAGAGTGATTGTCCAAACCCCTACTTAGTAAACTATAATGGATCCCTCTTACTTCTAGGATCAAATATAAAGTCCTTTGACATCCAAAGTTCTGATCCTTCCTTTCCAGTATTCTTATATTCTACTGCCTCGACAAAGGTGAAATCAGTAGGCCTTGGATATTGGATGAGGGGTGAGAAAGAGAAATCCAGAATGCTTCCCAGTTTAAGAGCCTGAGGGACTGGGAGAATGGTGTTGCCCTCTACAGTAATAGGGAAGGTAGGAGGTGGGGGGAGAGTTTAGGGGTAAAGAGAAGGAGTTCCCTTTTGGAAAGTAAGTTTAAGATATCTGCAGGTTGGGTGAAGCCCAGATGGATGAGTAAAAGCAAGAACTTGTCTAAGCTCCTGCCCCAACCACCTCCAATACCTGTAAAAGGTGACTCTAAACAAATTTTAGAGCTACAGAACTCACAAAGTGACAGAAACAAATCTGCTGAAGGCTGCAGGTCGACAGGAAGGGTCTGTCACAGCAGACTGGGAGCCAAGCCCAGTCCTGTGTGAGCCTCAGGGTCCCAGGCCCAGGGTGGCTCTGACCAGTGGTGCAGACCAGCCAGAGCCACCTTCAGGAGAGTGAATCACCAGCATCTGTGGTGGTTTTAGACTTCTTAATCCATAAACACCAAAGAGAAAGTAAAAGGTCAGTGGGGAACTCTGCTGGAACTGAGTGATAGAAGGCCGCTGTCTAGCTCCTGCCCCAGGGCGAGAGGTGGCAGAGGAGTGGCTACAGCTGCTGCCATGTGGCTGCCTTCAGAACTCCTGGCCTAGAGATTGTAGGGGGACTAAGTGACCATTCAGAGAGTAATAGCTCTTGCTTGGACCTGATTAGATCTGGATCACAGTCTTGGGTGGTGGTCCTGGGGTGTTTAGCCAATGTGCCAGAGTTTGGGGTGTCTGTAGAGAGGGCATCCTCCTCATAGCTCTGATAACATTTACGAAAACTCCAGCGATTTGGGACACAGCTCTTTCCACTCTGGAAGCAGAGTTATACTGTGGCAAAGAGCTGAAAAGTCAAGTAATTAGCTGGCAAGATGAGCTAGCAGAGGAAACATAATTAGACCATAGAATCCTTTTTTGGAGACAAAAAGCATTAAAACATGGAACCAGAAGAAGTCAACAAAGGCAAAACTCCTACATCAAAAGCTTCCAAGAAAAATATGATCTAGTTACAGGCCATGGAGGGGCTCAAGAAGGATTTTGAAAATAAAGTAAGAGAAGTGGAGGAAAAATTGGGAAGAGAAATGAGAATGATGCAAGAAAATCATGAAAAGAGAGTCAACAACTTGACTGAAGAAAATAACACCTTAAAAAATACACTAACTCAAATGGCAAAAGAGGCCCAAAGAGTCAGTGAGGAGAATGCCTTAAAAAGCTGAATTGCCCAGATGGAAAAGAATTTGAAAAACTCACTGAAGAGAACAATTTCTTCAAAATTAGATTGGAGCAAATGAAAGCTAATGACTTCATGAGAAATCAAGATACTATAAAACAGATCCAAACAAATGAAAAAATAGAAGTCAGTGTGAAATATCTCATTGGAAAAACCACTGACCTGGAAAACAGATCCAGGGAAGATAATTTAAAAACTATTGGACCACCTGAAAGTCATGATCAAAAAAAGAGCCTGGAAATCATCCTTCAAGAAATTCTCAAGGAAAATTACCCTGATATTCTAGAACCAGAGGGCAAAATAGAAATGGAAAGAATTAACTGATTGTCTATTGAAAAAGATCCCAAAAAGAAAACTCCTAGGAATATCATAGCCAAATTCCAGAATTCTCAAGTTAAGGAGAAAATATTGTAAGCTGTCAGGAAGAAACAATTTGAGTATTGTGGAAACACAATCAGGATAACACAAGATTTAGCAGCTTCTACACTAAGGGATTGAAGGGCTTGGAATATGATATTCCAGAGGTCAAAGGAGCTAGTATTAAAACCATGAATCACCTACCCAGCAAAACTGAGTATAATGCTTCAGAACAGATAAGGTCATTCAGTGAAATAGAGGACTCTCAAGTATTCTTGATGAAAATACCAGAGCTGAACAGAAAATCTGACTTTCAAATACAAGAAGCAAGAAAAGCATGAGAAGGTAAACAGGAAAAAGAAATCATAAGGAACTTATTAAAGTTGAACTATTTATATTCCTACATGGAAAAACGATAATTGTAACTCATGAGATTTCTCAGTATGAGGATAGTTGAAGGGAATATATATATATGTGTATATGTATATATGTATATATACATATGCATACATATATAGGAGGGTGCATGTGTGTATAAATACATGTGTGAGTGTGTGTGTATATGTGTATACAGGTAAACATATACAGAGGGCATAGGATCAGTTGACTAGGAGGGGATGATATCTAAAAAATTTAAGAAGTGACAGAGGAATATAATGAGAGAAGGAGAAAGGGAGAGATAGAATAGAGTAAATTATATAAAAGAGGCAAGAGAAAACTGTTACAATGGAGGGGAAGAGCATGAAGGTGAAAGGGAATGGGTCAACCTTACTCATTGAATTTGGCTTAAAGAGGGAATAACATACACACTTATTTGGGTATCTTATCCTACAGGAAAGTAGGGGGGAAGAGGATAAGAGGGGGGATGATAGAAGGGAGGGCAGATTGGGGGGGAGGGTAGTTAGAAGCAAACACTTTTGAAAAGGGGCAGGATCAAAGTAGAAAATAGAATAAGTGGGGGCAGGATAGGATGGAAGGAAATATAATTAGTCTTTTACAATATAACTACTATGGAAACGTTTTGTGTAACTACACATGTACAACCTACATTGAATTTCTTATCTTCCCAGTGGGCGTGGGTGAGGAGGGAGGAAGGGAAAAAAAATCTGGAAATCAAAGTTTTTAAAACAAATGTTAAAAAAAATTGTTTTTTACATGCAACTGGGAAATAAGATATACAGGCACTGGGGTATAGAAATTTACTAGAAAGTTTAGAGGGGTCATGGGGGAGGATACAAGAGGGAGCAAGATTGGGGGAAAGGGTATTCAGTAGGCTCACTATCTTGGGGTGGGGGTAGGGGAAAGATGGGGAGAAAATTTGTAACTCAAAATCTCGTGGAAATCAATGTTGAAAACTAAAAATAAAAAAAAAATAGATATCTACTGGTCATCCAGGTTGAGATGTCTCAAAGGCAGTTGGTGATTAAAGACTAGAGGTCAGGGCTGGATAAATAGATCTGAGCATCATTTGCATAGAAATGATAATTGAAACCATAGGAGCTGAAATGAGACCATCAGATGGAACTGTACAGAGGGAGGAGAGAAAGGGGGCCCAGGACCAAACCCCGGGAGATGTCTATGGTTAGAGGCCATGATCTAGAAGAGGATCTAGCAAAGGAGACAGAGGAGGCATGGTTGTGTAGGTAATAGGAAAACTAGGAGAGAGAGTGTCCAGAAGAGAGTATCAAAGAGGAGACAGTCAGTTGTCAGAGGCTGAAGAGACATCAAGGAGAATGAGGATTGAGAAAAGCCATTGGATTTGGCAGCTGAAAGATAATTAGTTACTTGTTGAGAGTTGGATGACGGTGGACACCAAAGGTGGGTGGGCAGCCCTGATAAGGGCTTGGCAAACCCTCACACACCAGAGGCACTAGTCCTCTCTGAACACCTGTCTCAACTGTGACTCCAAAAAGCTGTAGCATGCACACTGGCTATTCCCTGGTATAGCTGTCTTGGCAAATAGGCTAAACCAGGTTTACTGAGAGGTCTCACACCTATTGGTCTGAGTTGGGGGATGTCTAACCCAACCATATGAAGATTTCCCAGGCAGAATGAGTGGATGAGAACAAGTTGTTATAATGAGCATGAAGGGGACCAAAGCAGGTGCTCTTCTGAACCATCCCCAGTCTTTTTTATTTTTGTCTTGCCACTGAACTTCAATGGAAGAGAGAAGGAGACTGATAACTTTGTTCAACTTTGCCTCACTTAAATCCAGTTCACATGCAAGTTAAGACATTACCCCGTGATGTCATTGGTCCTCTTCAGAAACGCACGACTAACAACAACAGCTCTCCAGTTGCTGTTTCATTACACATGACACTCCATCTCCCATCTCCATATCTGTGTACTGGCTATTCCCTGTGCTTAGAATGCCCATTCTCCCAGTTTCCTATTTGTCAAGTCCCTGGTTTCCTTAAAGACATCTCAAGCACCACCTCCTTGAGGAAGCTTTTCCTAGTCCAGGTAGCTGCTAGTGTTTCCTCTCTTAGTTTATCTGCCAGCTATCTATGCCCTGATTTACATATGCTGTCTCCCTTATTAGTGTGTAAGCTCCTTGAGAACATAGACTCATTTTGATCTTTTTTTTTTTTTTTACCAGCTGAGTAGGTTAGTTAAAAGCAAAACAAACTTAAATGTTGGGGGAATTAGAAGGAAAAAAAAGAAAAGAGTAAAAACCCAGGATTAAGGGCAAGGTAAGGACAGAAGAAGAGCTGTGACTGAGAGGAAATTGTTTCATTTAGGAGATCCCAGGTATCAGCCCCTCTCCTTCCCCACTTTCTGATTTGTAAAGATGAGGTTGGGAGCATTGAGAGGAGAAAGGGCAAGAGAACAGGACGGAGAGAAAAGATAATAATTAACAATCATAACTCTGTGTATGAGTGGGTGAATTAATGCACAAAATGGAAGAAGGGAGTAGAATGAATGAAGGTAAATGACAAGATGCAGACTGAAGCACAAGGGTTCACACAGTGAAGATGAGGGGCTGGAGTGAAGTCTCTTATTCAGCTGACAGTCATAACCTCATTTAAGGTCACTATAGATATAGACATTATCAAAAGATGAGCCAGGAATTACATTCTGCATACAGGAACTGGAGATAACAAATCAAACTGACACTTAATATATATGTATGTATACCTGATAACATCTAAATACTTAAGAGTTAATCAAATCAAAGGGAGAAATATGTAATAAAATTATTGCAATAGGGGATCTTAATATGTCCTTTCAGACTTGGGCCTTTCAGATTTTTAATTGAAAGGTAGACCTGAAAGAAATTCAGGACTTGAATAAAACTTTAGAAAAATTAAGAGATGACAGATCTTTGTTGACTACTAAACAAAAATAGAAAGGAATTTATATGCCTTTCAGCTGCACATTGTACCTTTACTAAAACTGACCAAATATTGAGGCATGAACTTCACAAAAAGGTAGAAGAGCAAAAACGTTAAATACTCCACTTGCTTATTCTAGTACAACGTAAACTGTATTCAATAAAAAAAAACTCTTTAGGGGCGGCTAGGTGGCGCAGTGACTAGAGCGTTGGCCCTGGAGTCAGAAGGACCTGAGTTCGGATCTGGCCTCAGACACTTAACGCACACACAAACAAAAGCCTAGCTGTGTGACCTTGGGCAAGTTACTTAACCCCAATTGCCCTCCAAAAAAAAAAAAAAGCAAAAAAAAAAACATTAAAAAAAACCCTTTAAGGGGTGGCTAGGTGGCACAGTGAGTAAGAGCACCGGCCTCGGAGTTGGGATGACCCGAGATCGAATCTGGCCTCAGAAAATGAGCACCCACACATAAATCATGACTAGCCGTGTAACCTTGAGCAAGTTACTTAACCCCAATTGCTTTAAAAAAAAAAAACCTTTAAAAAAGATTGAAAATATGACTGAAAACTAAACACAGTACTAAAGAATTGGTGGGTCAGAGAAGAAAACTATAGAAACAAGTGAATGGTTTATTAAAGAGAATAATGATAATTAGCCAACATACCAAAATTTATAGGACACAGCCAAAGACAGCACTGAAGGGAAAATTTGTATGTCTGCATACTTTCATAAACAAAAGAAAGAGCAAATCATTTGGGCATATGATTAAGAAATCTTGAACAGTAACAAAGAGTAAAAATTCTATGAGTTTAAGGAGAGATTAATAAAGTTGAAAGCAAAAGGACCATTGAATTGATCAATAAAAGGGGCTGCTTTTGGGGGGGCGGGTGGAGAAAGAACCCTAATAAAATAAATCTGTAACCTGATTTTTAAGAAGAGAGGAAAACCTAAATGTTGCTTTAAAAAATGAAGAGGACTCAAAATTGAAGAAATAAAATTCTCAGCAAATCTTTTGTCTAATTATGTGCTACCAAAACTAATAAAGAAAATAGGTGAATTCTTATTAAATACCCAGATTAACAAAAGAAGAGTTAGACTATTTAACCCAATATCAGAAAATGAAATTGGACAAACCATAAAAGAACTCCAAAGAAGAAAATTCCTGGACCAGAAAGATTTACAAGTGAATTCTATCAAACACTCAAAAGAACAACTTTAGTACTACATAAGCAGTTTGCAACTATGAGAAAAGAAGGTGGGGTGGCTAGGTAGTGCAGCGAGTAGAGCACCAATCCTGGAGTCAGGAGGACCAGAGTTCAAGTCTGGCCTCAGACAACACTTATTAGCTGTGTGACCTTGGGCAAGTCACTTAACCCCAATTGCCCTCCTCTCCCCCCGAAAAAAAGGGCACACTTCCAGTTACCTTTTATAATACAAATGTGATTTTGATTCTTAAACTTAGGAGAGACAAAGATAATAAAGAAAACTACAGACAGATATCCTTATTGAACATAGATACAAATATTTTAAATAAAATATTAGCAAATAGGCTACAACAACATAATAGAAAAATTATACACTATGACTAAGTTGGGTTTATGCTAGGAATGTAATGAAATGAGTAAACTAAAACAAGCCATACCCTGATGTTAGCATTATAAAGAAAAACAACTTGGAAAGACTTTCGTACTCTTATCAATGCCAGGATAAACCATGAGTTCAAAAGAATGAAGATGAAAGACAACACCTACTTCCAGAAAGAGGTGATAAACTTCAAATACAGAAAGATGTGTTTCTGGTTATTTATTTATTTTTTTTTACTTAAACAAATGCTTTATTAACTTCTGTTTTACATCATTCATTTCCGCCAGATTTTGAGTTACAATTATTTCCCCCCCCTATTTTTCTCCTACCCAACCTCCCAGAATAGCAGTCCCACAAGATATCGCTTCCTCCAATCTGCTCTCTCCTCTATCTTCTCCCATACCCCCTTCGACTTTTCCATTAGAGGAAGGTGAATCTTTGTGTCCCAATGCCTGCACATCTTATCTCCCAATTACAAGCAAAAGAGTATTAATAATAGTATTTATATATATTTGAAACATTTAGTCTTAAAACCTCGAATTTCAGATCCATTTCCTTCCTCTCTTGTCACCCATTCCCTCTGGGAAGATAAGTGATTCAGTATATGTTGTACATGTCTAGCTATGCTAAACATTACCATAGTAGATATATTGTACAAGGCAGCTTATAATTCCCTCCCACTCATCCCACCCCCCCACCTGGTCCATTCCCTACTTGATCCTGTCCCTCTTCTATAGTGGGTATTTCCAACCTCCCCTCCCCCCAAGGATGCCCTCCCATCCATCATCCCTCCTCTCATCCCCCTTCCCCCTATTCTGCTGCAGGTTGAGATATCCCATTTAGTATGTATGTCATTCTCTCCCAGAACCAAATTCAATGAGAATGTGGTTTTGCCTTTTTGCCTTCCTATTCTTCCCCCCCACCCCTTGCAACCACTTCCCCTTGCTTCTTCTACATGAGATAGTTTGCCCTACCCTATCTCTCCCCAACTCCTCTTTCGACTTTCCTCTCTCACCTCATAATTTCACCCCTTAAGTATCATCCCTTCCCAACAAATTCAACCTGTGCCCTCTATCCATGTATAACTGTAAACATATATACACACATTCACATATGTATTATATGACCATACACCCTTCTTCCATTATTTTCATACTGAGAAAGATTTCTTCAGTCACTGTTACTGTTTTTCCATATAGGAATGTAAATAGTTCAACTTTGATAAGTTCCTTTTGATTTCTTTTCCCTGATTACCTTCTCAGGCATCTCTTGCTTCTTGTGTCTGGATGTCAGATTTTCTATTCAACTCTGGTTTTTTCCTCAAGAATGCTTGAAAGTCCTCTATTCCCCTGAATGACCATATTTTCCCCTGAAACAAAATACTCAGTTTTGCTGGGTAGGTGACCCTTGGGTTCATTCCCAGCTCTTTTGCCCTCTGGAATATCATATTCCATGCCCTTCGATCCCTCAGTGTAGAAGCTGCCAGGTCCTGGGCTATTCTGATTGTGTTTCCACAATATTGAAATTGTTTCTTCCTGGCTGCTTTGTAGTATTTTCTCCTTGATCTGGGGATTCTGGAACCTGGCTATAATATTCCTAGGAGTTTTCTTTTTGGGATCTTTTTCAAGAGGCGATTGGTGGATTCTTTCAACCTCTATTTTTCCCTCTGGATCTAAAACATCAGGGCAGTTTTCCTTGAGAATTTCTTGAAGGGTGATTTCTAGGTTCTTTCCTTGATCATGGCTTTCGGATTGTCCAATAATTTTTAAATTGTCTCTCCTGGATCTATTTTCCAGGTCAGTGGTTTTTCCCATGAGATATTTCACATTGCCTTCTAATCTTTCATTTGTTTGGATCTGCTTAACAGCAGCTTGATTTCTCATAAAGGCATTAGCTTCCATTTGCTGCAGTCTAACTCTGAAGGAATGAATTTCCTCAGTAAACTTTTGAGATTCTTTTTCCATCTGGCAAATTCGACTTTTTAAGGCATTCTTCTCCTCATTGCTCTTTTGGGCCTCCTTTGCCATTTGAGTTAGTCTAATTTTTAAGGTGTTGTTTTCCTCAGTCAGGCTGTTGACCCTCATTTCATACTTTTCCTGCATCCTTCTCATTTCCCTTCCCAATTTTTCCTCCACTTCTCTTATTTGATTTTTAAATTCCTTCTTAAGGTCCTCTGTGGCCTGCAACCCACTCATGTTTTCCCCTGGGGCTTTTGGAGCAGGACTTCTGACCTCACAGCCGTCCTCTCCCTCTATGCTTCCATTGTTTTTGCCCCCAGAGTAGGAGTCTAAGGTTGCATTTTTCTGTTTAATTTGTTTCCTTTGCCTTGGCATGTTGCCACTTAATTATTTGACTTTTGGGCTTGTTGCCACAGTATGGCCTGGTGCCAGACAGGAACTTTCGCCCTGAACGTGTGTGTGTTGGGGGGGGGGGGGCAACTTCCGTTTCTGGCAAGCTGCAAACCCATCCACGACCTCCACCCCAGATCACAATCCAGATCCAGGGAGGTTAAAGCAAGAGCGATTACCCCCCAAGACTGATCGCTGGATCTCCCTACAGTTCGCAGGCCAGGAGCTGGAGCTGCCTCTGAAAACTGCAAAATGGTGTGTCTCCTCAGTGGCTTCTAGCCCCCAAGGGAGGAAGCCGACTCGTTCCCCAAATACTGGTCCCAAAGTCCATAGGGCACTAACCTCTCACTTTGTCCTAGGCATGTCTATATTGATAATTCTGGAGTCGCCACAGCTGCTGGTGTTCTGGGGTCCCTCCAGCCGGCTGCTGGCCCTGCCGCCCTGGGGCTAAAACCGCAACTCAGGCTCCCCGAGCACTGTGCTGCGGGCACTGCACTGGTCCTTCCTGCAGGGCTGCTGGGCTGTCCTCAGCGGGAGGTTAGTTTCTCTGTGTCGTTCTTTGGGTGCTGGGGCTCCAGAAGTTGTTCTGAGTCACCTTTTACATAGTTTAGAGGTGATCTGGGGGAAGAGTGGCTTGGACGTGCTGTTTCTACTCCGCCATCTTGGCTCCACCCCTCTGGTTATTTCTTTTGGATTTATTTTGTAAGACTTTGCAGCTATGTATTGAGGGCTTGCTTTCTTTTTCTTTTCTGAGCTCAATTTGGAGGACAAGGTGAGAATTGAATATGACAGATTAACAAAAGAAAAAAAAAACTTGGGCTACTTATGCTCTGCCACATTTTAATGTAATTTACTGTTGTGTAGTGGTGTTGCTTTGCTAAAGAGGAAGGGGAAGATATATGGCGTCACCTTGCTACTAGAAAAAATTATTTCATTGCATTGCTTAGATGGAGAGGATTGCTATTAATATTACTGTATTGGAATTGAATGGGGAGTGTTTTTTAAAAGAAATATAAATATTCAATATTTAAAGGACATTATTTGTATTTTTAAATCATTGTATTGCAAAGACATGTTATCTAATAAAATAAATCTTTGTGCTACTCATACCAATAATAATGGAAGAACCTCGTGATGGGTATGAGAGCAGTGGAATACGATAGTTACCTATGTAGGGTCTACTAGGCTAATATCTCCCTGTCCACTTGCCTAGGATGCTATATGTTGTGGTTTCTTCAATGCCCCTCTCCCTTGCTTTTCTCTTATACTTGTATACACTGGCATCCACAGCCTGTTCTTTTCTTTCTGACTATTCTCAATAGAGGCAGGGGGAGGAATCACTGGCCACTAACTAGAGTGAATCAACCAGAACCTCCTGGGCACAAATTTCGTTTTGGGGGCAGAGGCTGTTGTGCTACATTGACTTGCCCCAGTTAGTTTCAGTGCATATTTAAAAATCATTGTTCATTCCTCTTGAATGGGATCTTGTTTATTTCCTTCTGTTCCTTTATTGGCATCTGTGTTGGAAGGGACCTTGGAGTTCTTGTTCAACACCTGTCTAAAGAGAAATCTTAATAATGCCATTGACAAGCAGTTAGCTAAGGTGGTTAGTGAAGATGGGGCCTTACTGGCTTAAAGAAGTAGCCTATTCCAGTGTTGAGTAGTTTGGAGAGTTCCCTCCTGTGGTTGAATTGAAGTCTCCCTCAGTGCACCTATCATTGTTTGTTCCTAGTCCAACCCTTTTGAACAAGCCAGGGCAGTAGGCATGTGCTGATATTTCTAGTGCGCTTGGGCTTGTTGTTGGTTCAGACAGAAGTGGGCCAATCTGTCTTCCACATGATAGCCCTTAATTAATAAAATAGATTTTATTGATTTCTTTTTTGTTTTTTTATGTCACCTCACTTTTACCACTGTCTTTCCTCTCTCCTCCTCCCAGAGCCATCCTTTATAACAATTAAAAATAAAAAGCAAGAGGAAGAAGAGTGAAAGAAGTTACACAGAACTGATCCATACATTAAAGACCATCTGACCTTATGTGCAGTGTTCCCTGCATGTGAACCCCAAGCCCTGTAGAGGAGTAGGGAGAGAGACTTTTCCATAGATCTACTTTGGGGCCAAGCTTATGGTTTTTAATTGTGCAGTATTCAGGTTGAAGTCATGGTGTATATTGAATTTAGAGTTCAGCATACAGCTAAAACTTAGAGTGGAGTTTGTAGATGTTATATCATTTGCTCACAACAGCATTGTGATATAGGTATTGTTATTCTAATTTCACTGAAAGTGGTTAAGTGATTTGCTCAGGGTCCCACATCTTGTGAATATTTGAGGCAGCCTTGGAGCTCAGATGGTCCTGACTCCTGGTCCAGTAGTCCATCCACTGCACCATCTAGCTGCTGTTTTCTTGGCCCAGTTTGCTTCAGTTCATGTAAGTCCTTACTTGCTTTTGCATTCATCTTGCTGATTATTTCTTAAGTTTCAATAATATTCCAGTACGTTCAAGTACCACAAAATAAGATGGGCACTTACTTGGTTCTAGTTCTTTGCTCCCATAAAATGTGCTGATAGAAATATTTTGGTGCATATGTAGCCTTTATTTTTGTCAGTGGCTTCCTCAGAGTGCAATAGCGATTGTCAGTGGATGCGAATATTTTAGCACTTTATTTGCTTAATTCCAGATGGCTTTCCAGAATGGACGTTCCAGTTCACTACTTTGCCCACAGTGCATGAGTATGTCCAACAGGACAGCCATTCCTACCTTGAAGATCACTACCACGCTCCCCCAAGTCGTCTTTTCTCTGGTTTCTTCATGCCACATAGTCTTCACTTTCTAAGATACGGGACCCAGAATTGAAATATTCCAGACTAGAGTCTGACCAGGGCAGGGTCAAGTCAACAAGCATTTAGTAAGTAGCTTCTCTGTGCCAGGCACTGTGCTGAAAAAGCCCCTGTCCTCAAGGAGGTCGGACTCTACTGTAAATTGTAACATATTACTGGAGGAGGGACAGAGCTCTGGCAACTTAGAGGGTCACAAAAGGCTCCCATAGGAGCCCCAGCACCCACAGAACGACACAGAGAAGTTAACCTCCCGCTGAAGACAGCCCAGCAGCCCTGCAGGAAGGACCAGCGCAGCGGTCTGGGACCTGGCAGCGCGCAGAGCGCAGGAGCCGAGCCGAGCCCAGGTCTGCGTGAGCCGAGGTTTTAGCCCCAGGGCAGCAGGGCCAGCAGCCGGCTGGAGGAACCCCAGAACACCAGGAGCTGTGGTGACTCCAGAATTATCAACATAGACATGCCTAGGACAAAGTAAGAGGTTGGTGTCCTATGGACTTTGGGACTGGTATTTAGGGAATGCGTCGGCTCCCTACCCTGGGGGCTAGAAGCCAGTGAGGAGACACGCTATTTTGCAGTTTTCAGAGGCAGCTCCAGCTCCCGGCCTCCAAATCATAGGGAGATCCAGCGATCAGTCTTGGGGGGTAATCCCTCTTGCTTTAACCTCCCTGGATCTGGATTGTGATCTAGGGTGGAAGTCGTGGGTGGGTTTACAGCTTGCCAGAAACGGAAGTTGCCCCCCACACCTTCGGGACGAAAATTCCTCTATCTGGCCTTAAAGCCATAGTGTGGCAACAAGCCCAAAAGTCAAGCAATTAAGTGGCAACATGCCAAGGCAAAGGAAACAGAAAAATGCAACCCTAGACTCCTATTTTGGGGGCATAGAGTGGAAAAGGACTGTGAGGTCAGAAGTCCTGCTCCAAAAGCCCCAGGGGAAAACATGAGCGGGTTGCAGGCCATAGAGGACCTTAAGAAGGACTTTAAAAATCAAATAAGAGAAGGGGAGGAAAAATTGGAAAGAGAAATGAGAAGGATGTACGAAAAGTATGAAATGAGGGTCAACAGCCTGACTGAGGAAAACAACACCTTAAAAAATAGACTAACTCAAATGGCAAAGGAGGCCCAAAAGGGCAATGAGGAGAAGAATGCCTTAAAAGTCGAATTTGCCAGATGGAAAAAGAATCTCAAAAGTTCACTGAGGAGATTCATTCCTTCAGAGTTAGACTGGAGCAAATGGAGGCTAATGACTTTATGAGAAATCAAGATGCTGTTAAGCAGATCCAAACAAATGAAAGATTAGAAGGCAATGTGAAATATCTCATGGGAAAAACCACTGACCTGGAAAATAGATCCAGGAGAGACAATTTAAAAAATTATTGGACTACCTGAAAGCCATGATCAAAGAAAGAACTTAGAAATCACCCTTCAAGAAATTCTCAAGGAAAATTGCCCTGATGTTTTAGATCCAGAGGGCAAAATAGAGGTTGAAAGAATCCACCAATCACCTCCTGAAAAAGATCCCGAAAAGAAAACTCCCAGGAATATTATAGCCAGGTTCCAGAATCCCCAGATCAAGGAGAAAATACTACAAGCAGCCAGGAAGAAACAATTTCAATATTGTGGAAACACAATCAGAATAGCCCAGGACCTGGCAGTTTCTACACTGAGGGATAGAAGGGCATGGAATATGATATTCCAGAGGGCAAAAGAACTGGGAATGAACCCAAGGGTCACCTACCCAGCAAACTGAGTATTTTGTTTCAGGGGAAAATATGGTCATTCAGTGGAATAGAGGACTTTCAAGCATTCTTGAGGAAAAAACCAGAGTTGAATAGAAAATTGACATCCAGACACAAGAAGCAAGAGATGCCTGAGAAGGTAATCAGGGAAAAGAAATCAAAAGGAACTTATCAAAGTTGAACTATTTACATTCCTATATGGAAAAGCAATAACTGTGACTGATGATATCTTTCTCACTATGAAAATAATGGAAGAAGGGTGTGTGGTCATATGAATACATATGTGAATGTGTGTGTATATGGTTACAGTTATATATGGATAGAGGGCATAGGTTGAATTTGTTGGGAAGGGAGAATACTCAAGGGATGAAAGTATGAGGTGAGAGAGGAAAGTGGCAAGAGGAGATGGGGAGAGACAGGGTAGGGTAAACTATCCCATGTAGAAGAAGCAAGGGGAAGTGGTTGCAAGGGACGGGGAGAATAGGAAGGCTAAAAAGGCAAACCACATTCACATTGAATTTGGTTCAGGGAGAAAATGACATACATACTAAATGGGATATCTCAACCTGCAGCAGGATAGGGGGAAGGGGGATGAGAGGAGGGATGATGGATGGGAGGGCATCCTTGGGGAGAGGGGAGGTTGGAAGTACCCACTATAGAATAGGGACAGGATCATGTAGGGAATGGACCAGGTGGGGAGTGGGATGAGTGGGAGGGAATTATAAGCAACCTTGTACAATATATCTACTATGATAATATTTTGCATAGCTAGACATGTACAACATATACTGAATTACTTATCTCCCAAGAGGGAATGGGTGACAAGGGAGGAAGGAAATGGATCTGAAATTCAAGGTCGTAACATTAAATGTTCCAAATATATATAAATACTATTATTAATACTCTTTTGCTTGTAATAGGGAGATAAGATATGCAGGCATTGGGACACAAAGATTCACCTTCCTCTAATGGAAAAGTCGATGGGGGTATGGGAGAAGGTATGGGAGAGAGCAGATTGGAGGAAGTGATATCTTGTGGGACTGCTATTCTGGGAGGTTGGGTAAGGGAATAATGGGGGGAAAATGATTGTAACTCAAAATCTGGCAGAAATGAATTATGTAAAACAGAAGTTAATAAAGCATTTGTTTAAAAAAAAAAAAGGCTCCCATAGGAGGGGAACTAGACTGCGCCTTGAAGGAAGAAGCAGGGTGTTAGAAGTCAGGAGAAAGAACATTCCAGGTGTGTTAGATAGGGCATAGCAAGTTGGTCTATTTGTGTGACTGAAAGGGAACATGCCTACAGCCAAGCAGTGGGGAATAATCCCAACCAGGAGCTGGCCCAGGCTTGGAAAATGAAGAGTTTCCAGCTCTTAACCTGGTGGCCATGAACTAATCTTTGAATCATCCTAATTTATTTCCTTGGAAGTTCTCCATATTCTACTCATGCATTTAACATCATTCAGAGGAGTCCCTAGGCTTCTCCAGACTTAACAAAGAATCCACGACACAAACACGAACACAGATACACAGACACATGCACGTAGGAGCTAATGAAGTTTTTTAAACGAGGGGTGACCTGGTCAAACCTGTGCTGTTGTTCAGTTGTTTGAATTGTAACTGACTCTTTGTGACCTCATTTGGGGTTTTCTTTGCAGAGATACTGGGGTGGTTTGCCATTTCCTTCTTCACTTTATTTTACAGATGAGGAAACTGAGGCAAATGGGGTTATGTGTCTTGTCCGTAGCTGGATTGGAAGCTGAGTCTTTCTGAATCCCAGCCTGGTGCTCTGTCCACTGTGCCACATGGATGCTTGTACTTAGGAGAATATTTTGACGCTGATGTAGCCATTCAGTGTGTTAGCTAGCTCTTCCCAGGCTTGTGGGGGTTATACGTTTAATTCACCAGGTCACGATATCCAGATCTACCCCAGTAGAAGCAGCCTTGGCTTTGGATTCAGAGGACATGCATTAAACACCAGCTTTGATACTTGCTAATTGTTTGATCTTTGGCAAGAATCTGACTTTTTTGGGGGCCTCGGTTTCTTCTGTGAAATGAGGGGATTGGATGACATGGTGTCTGGGGTCCCTTCTAGCTCCAGATCTGGCTCTGTAAGATTTTCTGATAATCATGTTATACAGAGCAGGGCCATGGACAGATCCCTGGACTGTGCTACTAGAGGAGACACCCCCCCCCGCCAATTAACCACTTATGTGCCAGTCACCTAGTTTAGATCTTCTTCACTGCACTGTTTCCTGACCCACATCATAGCCTCAGGGATGTCTGTCAGGAGAGGATTTCTTGTTCTCTGATTTTCGTCTCTTCTGCTTGAGTTAATTTCTTTCACTCTACTCTGTTTTGTTCCTTTCCCCTCTATATTGGTCTTGAGTTCACTGTTACTTTCATTTTCTCCCAAATGAAGATATGCCTTTCTCATACTGGAGAATAGAGCGTTTTTGAGGGAAAAAAAGGTAATACTTATGTAGTCCTCATTTAAAATAAGATCTTATTTTTGTGTCAGTATTTCATTATTATTTTTTTTTAAATGTGACATTACTGAACTTTTGTTTGCCCTTTATTCTTGAAGAGGACTGTGACATCAGGGAGTGATGAAATGACTTACAGTTGACTTGGATTTGAGTGAGGGAGGGCAGTGCAAGGTCATCAGACCTACTTTCTCCTCCAGAGCCATCTGGGTCCAGTGGCCACATATTCTTCAGGATAACTGGAGATGGCCCAGGATACAGTGGAAGACCCTGGCCCTTTTAGGCCAAGGCCTTTTCATGTTCTCACTTTGAGTGAGGCAACACCCATTCAGTGAATAGGCCTCTTTAAGAAGGGAGTCAAGGGATGGCCCCTTTAATTAAAAAAAAAATCAAACTGGGAGAAGATCCTCAGGGCTGCTGGCCAAAAGAGAGTTACTATACTATTTACTACTATTTACTTCTAAGAAACATCACTCTCACTTCCTAATTCCTCCCCCACTACCTAACAGAACCTTTCTTTGCAACAAAGAAATCCAGTTAACAAACACAACATTGACCTTGTCTAACTGTACCTGGTTTATTCTGCACATGGAGCTCCCTGCTTCCTCTCCCCCGACCCCTACCCCCGACTCTCTGGCTCTTCCCTCCCCCACCCCAGGAACAGAACAGGCTTCAGTCACAGGTCGTTGTAGTCACATTTAGTGTGTGGACCAGGGTTCTGTTTTCTGTCTCTGTACCTTTCCTCTAAGTTATTGTAGTGGTTCTGTGAACCACTCAGGGTTTTCTCACTTCTTCCTATATCACGTCATACAAATCTTTGAAAGTTTCCCAGAATTTTTTAGATTTGTCATTTCTTATGGCGCATTCCTATTCCATTACATTCATGTTCCACAGCTTATGCAGCAGTTCCTTCAGTGACAGGCATACACGTTCATTTCTAGAAGGCTGCTCTTGTGTGTGCATGTACATACATATGTATACACACACCTATATGTATGGGGGTGTGTGTGTGTGTGTGTGTGTGTGTGTGTGTTCTGGATGCTTCCTTCATTGGTACAGATAACAGCCTCTTCACTGTTTAGCTTTAGGTCTTTTCCAAGCTTCCCATCTGTTCTTCAAAGAAGATTGGCCCAGAAAACACCAGTCAGCTTAAGAACAAGGACAGTCTACCCATGATTTGGTAATAGAGTTCTAATCTTAAATACCTTTGCAGTTGGAGGAAACTTAAAATGTTACCTTTCCAGAAATTTTAGATATTGTGCATGTCAGTTGTTGAGCCAATAAAAAGGTTGGAAAATGCTAGGCTGTATGTCTTTATGTGTTAAAATAGCCTTTGCCATTATGTTCTGGATCTGAAGGACTCATAGAGGGATAGAGATGATCATTTTAGTTTATATCTCTCTTGCAAAACAACAACAACAACAACAACTTGTATCATTCTGCAAAGTTCCAGTGCCTTTGTTCATGAAGCTGTGTGGCCAGGCAATGCAGGAATCCCACTACATTTTGAAATTTAGTATAAGATCCTCCTGTCAAGAACTCTAGTCAGAGGGATTTAGTTTCTAAAGGACCAAAGGAACATTTGTTTATAGGGTTGTCCCTAGAAGGAGACTTTGAATCAAATTGCCAAGAGTCCATCCTGAGATAGTGGTAGAAAATGACCATTAAACGTGTGTATGTCATTTCTTTAAATTAAAAAAAAAAAAAAGACTTCATCCCTAAGTATGGCTTTACTTCATCTGTTACTGTTTTGATGTCAGTGGTCTCATGCTAGTTTGAGAAACTCTTCTCTGACTAAGATCTGTGTCTGTAAATGGAAGGTTTAGCTCAGACCTTGGCTTTGTGATCTGGATTACACATCTTTATTTTGAATATGGTGTGTCAGAAACTGGCTGCTTAGATGAATGAAGTGCTCGAGAACATTTTTTCATTTCAAGCTGCAGTATGTGGTTTTCAGTGAATGTACAGCACACTTTGGGGCATGTGTAGCGGGAATCCTTGAGCTTTGATTGGGCCCCACAGTCAAACTTCTAGTGCTTTAGAGGCCTGTGATTTTTGGCTGACTCTTCTTGCTCTGCCCATTTCTTTTTCTTCTTGAAGTAGTGCTGAGAGCACAGCGGCAAGTGAATTGACCCTGCTGCAGTGCCCTACCCCTGAGGAGAAGGATCCTACTCTCACCTTTATGCCCTGGAATCCTTGCTGTATAGAAAGAGGCCAGTAATCAGGCACATTGTCCCCTGGACCTAAAGATGCGTCTTTCTCCTCTTGCCCTCTATTTATAGGCCCTCTATATACAAAGCTGTAGCAACATTTGTGTTACCACTTCAGTGGGAAGGTCACTGGCCACTCTAATGAAAGTATGAATTGTAAGTTGTTCAAAAGAACTGGGAGTTGTTTTGGCCCTTTGAAGATTGTAAAGTCAAGTGCTGGGATTGTAGTGTTAAACAAAAATTAGTATGGTTTTTAATTTAACAACTTTTGGTAGTTTGTAGAAAAGATCTTGGTTTAGTCTGAAAAATTTGAACTTATCCCTTTTCTGACACTGTTTGTACTCATGTATCATATAGTAGATGTGTTTTGGGGTTTTGTAAACGGAATCATTTTAAATTCTGGAGAACTTGAATTTTACAATGGATACTTTGGTAAATGGAAGACTTTGTAAAGTGAAGAATCTTTTGTAAATGCTGCTTTCCTCAAGTTGCTCTTTGATGACTCTCTAGACCCTCTAGAATCAAGTCTCAGCTTTTCTGAGCCCTCCAATTTGTCCTCTCCCCCAGCCCTGTTTTTCCAAGCTGATTTCCTAACATGCTTTCCTAGCCTGTTCTCACTGCCCTCACACACCATGCTCAGTTCTATTTCAGTGCTTCATTTCTTACCTGGAATGTCTGCCCTTTGTTGCCCTTGGTTAACACCTTTAACCTCTAAATATTCGACTCATGCCTATCTTCAAGGGCTGCCTCAAGTTTTTGGCAGCTTCTGCAGGAAATCTTTTAGTGTGTTTCAAAGCTAAGTGATCACTTCCTTCAATCCTTGTAACCCTCATAGATTCTAATCGTTGCCATGTCATTTAGAACTTCTTTATACTATTTATAGTCTTGTATTCTTTGATTGTTTCAGGCCGATAAGTTCTTTTCTTCTTGGCTGGATTGTGAGCTGATAGAGACTGCTTCACACAATTGTTTATTTCCTTCAAATCAAGTGCAACTTTTTTTTTTTTTTAAACACATGGGGAGGCACCCAGTAGCAGATAGTTGTTGATGGAGTGAATCCAAGGTATTGAAACAGCCCAACTTGGATCTTTAGGGTATTTCTGAGAGTGAGTTAGAAGGTGTAGGTTGGCACCAGTGAAAGAGTACTTTTCAGCTGTTTTTATTTTTAAGAGTTCAACTTTTAGTTAGCCATGGAGCTTGGATCTAGTTTGTAGGGAGTATAATGGGAAGCAGATGCTTGTTTCTTACCTTTGCATCTAAATACCTTTTGGAAATTAAAGAACCTGGCATTTTTTCTGGAGAATCATGAACTTTAATTTTCCATTTGCTTTTTAGTGATTTGAGGGTACACTTGACATGGAATTGAATTTCATTTGTGAGTAGGAATTGTAAATAAGGTAAGCTCCAAATTCATTTTGTCTTTCCTCCCTCCTGTTTCATAAGATACTTCTGCACTTTTATCAGTTTTGCTAAATGTGGATAAACCATAGTGCTTAATTGCTTCTTGATCTCACCATTATTGCACAGCTTCTTCATCCCTCCAAAAAAAGGTATACTTCTTACATCCCCATCAAAGATAGTGAGATTTCATCTGTTCCCTAGTGGTGGAGCTATTTTCTGATGTTCTGTGGTTTGCCTGGTGTTTACTGAGTGTGTTGGAATAACCACTGCTATTATGGTTCAGAGAATTCAAAAAGGGCTTGGGTTAATTATTGAAATATTGGCATATACCATGTGTGCAAACCTTGTCTCGTGGTGACTTATGAATGTGTACAAAGCAGAGACCTAAGGCTATGGTGGAAATAATGTTGAATTTGGAGTCTGAGGAGCTGAGTTTGAATTCTGACTTTGTTACTACTTGTGTGGCCTTCAGCAAGTCTGAGCCTTAGTTTTTCACCTGTTAAACAGGAATTAAAATACTAGAATTGCTTACTGAGCAGGATTGTCCAGAAGGTCAGATGAGCTTTTATAAAACTGTGTGGCCTGTGACTGCATAGCCACTTTTCCTCTTCTGTAGAGGGCAGATGTTGCCATTGTGTGTCAGCCAGCGTGGTACATTATTTGGGCTACTGAGGTAAGCTGCAATTCAGCCCTTAGGAGTGTGCCTGCTAGATTAAATGAGTGCAGGACCAGGTGGGTTTTGAGGTTACTAAAAGTAATAATATTAGCATTTATGTAGTGCCTACTGGGTGCCAGGCATGGTGCTTTACAACTCTTATCTCATTTGATCCTCTAAATCCTGGGAGGTAGGTGATACTGTTATCCCCACTTTATAGATGAGGAAACTGAGCCAAACAGTGTTTAAATGACTTGCCTAAACTCACCTAATTAGGAAGTATCTGAAGCTGGATTTGAATCAGTTTTTCCTGACTCTAGGTCCAGCACTCTATTCACTGCAACATGAAGCTGCCTCTCATGCTGTTGACCCCAGCTACTCTCCAGTTTGTATTAATGACTAGTTCCACCTTCCTGCTACCATTGGAGCTGAGCCGGACCCCTCCTACTTGTGTGCTTGGATTAAGTCTTAGACCACAAATGGAAGTGCACCAGGTGTGATGTGTTGCTGCTGGAGATCCAAGGAGAGGACAGGAGACGAGACAAGGTGACGGGAGGAGAGGATCACGTGCTTTTGCAAACATCCTTGTATGGAAACCACCTGTCAGAGGAAGGATGTGTGATGATTGAGGTGGTTCTGGTTTCCCAGTGTTTAAGAGGGGCAGGAACTTCATGGATCTTACTCTGGCAGACCTTTACCATGTAAGGAATGAACTGGGTGGATAGAGAAAGGGTGCTTCTGAGTGTGTATAGAGAGAGAATGGGAAAATAAGGATCTGTGGGTTGACCTGAGTCATTGGACTCTTGTTCTTTTACTTGTAAGAGAGTAGAACTGAGGTTGAGGCTCCAGACTTTCCCTGGAAAGAAGACCAGGACTCTCCCCAATGGGTGAGAAGAGAGGCTGGGCTCTCCCAGTAATAAGAACACTGACCCTGTTGGTCAAGAGTGAGGAAAGAAGGGGAGAAGATGCCTTTGTATCCCTAGCATTTAGCATGTTAAGCAGTCCACTTAGCATTTAATTAGTCCTTATTGACTTGAAATGAAATACAATTTGTACCCTCATATCCTCCATGTCTTAATTTGTCAACTTGAATAAATACTGATATAACATGTAGATATGTGCAAACTTTATAGGGTCGGGCTGGTTAGAAACTTTAAGTTGCAAACCTGGATAATTAACTTTTTATGTTTTCCTACTTTTTAATGGAAATTCAATTCATTTCAACAAACATGAAGTACCTATAGGGTACAGAAGGACTTAGACATGAAACTGTTTAATGGAAACACCAGAAGAATTAAGGATTAAAAAAATTAAAAAATTAAAATTAAAAATGTCCAAATTTTATATAGAAAACCAACTTGACTTTTTTTTTTTACATATTGTAAAAGACTGCTTATATTTCCCTCCCACCCATCTCACCTCCCACCTGGTCCATTCCCTACTTTGATCCTGTCCCTCTTTGATAGTGGGTACTTCCACCCTCCCCTCCCCCCAGAATGCCCTCCCCTCCATCATGCCCCCTCTTATCCCCCTTTCCCCTACTCTCCTGCAAGGTGAGATATCCCATTTAGTATGTATGTGATTCTCTCCTTGAGCCAACTTCAGTGAGAATATGCTTTTGCCTTTTTGCCTTCCTGTTCTTCCCCTCCCCTGCAACTACTTCCCCTTGCCTCTTCTACATGAGATAGTTTACCCTACCTTGTCTCTCCCCATCTCCTCTTACCACTTTGCTCTCTCACCTCTTAACTTCATCCCTTAAGAATCATCCCTTCCCATCAAATTCAACCTAATGCCCTCTATCCATGTATACCTGTAAACATATGCCCATATACCCTTCTTCAATTATTTTCATAATGAGAAAGGTTTCATCAGACACAGTTATTGTTTTTCCATGTAGGAATGTAAATAGTTCAACTTTGATAAGTTCCTTTTGATTTCTTTTCCTTGATTACCTTCTCAAGCATCTCTTGCTTCTTGCATCTGAATGTCAAATTTTCTATTCAACTCTGGTTTTTTCCTCAAGAATGCTTGAAAGTCCTCTATTCCACTGAATGATCATATTTTCCTCTGAAACAAAATACTCAGTTTTGCTGGGTAGGTGACCCTTGGGTTCAGTCCCAGCTCTTTTGCCCTCTGGAATATCATATTCCATGCCCTTTGATCCCTCAAGTGTAGAAGCTGCCAGGTCCTGTGCTCTTCTGATTGTGTTTCCACAATATTGAAATTGTTTCTTCCTGGCTGCTTGTAGTATTTTCTCCTGGATCTGGGAGTTCTGGAACCTGGCTATAATATTCCTAGGAGTTTTTTGGGGGGATCTTTTTCAGGAAGCGATTGGTGGATTCTTTCAACTTCTATTTCCCCCACTGGGTCTAAAACATCAGGGCAATTTTCCTTGAGAATTTCTTGAAGTGTGATTTCTAGGTTATTTCTTTGATCATGGCTTTCAGGTAGTCCAATAATTTTTAAATTATCTCTCCTGGATCTATTTTCCAGGTCAGTGGTTTTTCCCATGAGATATTTCACATTGCCTTCTATTCTTTCATTTGTTTGGATCTGTTTAATAGTATCTTGATTTCTCATAAAGTCACTAGCTTCCATTTGCTCCAGTCTAACTCTGAAGGAATGAATCTCCTCAGTGAGCTTTTGAGATTCTTTTTCCATCTGGCAAATTCGACTTTTTAAGGTATTCTTCTCCTCATTGCCTTTCTGAGCCTCTTTTGCCATTTGAGTTAGTCTATTTTTTAAGGTGTTATTTTCCTCAGTCAGGCTGTTGACTGTCATTTCATACTTTTCTTGCATCTTTCTCATTTCTCTTCCCAAATTTTCCCCCACTTCTCTTATCTGCTTCTTAAGGTCCTCTCTGGCATGTAGCCAGCTTGTATTTTCATTTGGGGCTTTTGGTGCTGGAGTTCTGACCTCACAGTCGTCCTCCATGCTTTGATCCTCTTTGCCGACAAAATAGGAGTCTAATGTTGCATTTTTCTGTTTATTTTGTTTCCTTTGCCTAGCCATGTTGCCACTTAATTACTTGATTTTTGGGCTTGTTGCCACAGTAGGACTCTGCCACCAGACAGGAGAGCTTCCGTCCCAAACATTGGGGTCTTTACAACCTCCGGAGGTTGGGTGGCCTCTGTAAAGCCTCCACCCACTCTGGCAAGTTGGATACCCACCCCAGACTTCCCCCCCAGACCACAATCCAGATCCAGGCAGTTTAAAGCAAGAGCGATTAACCCCCAAACTGATTGCTGGATCTCCCTACAGTTCACAGAGTAGGAGCTGGAGCTGCCACTGATGCTGCAAAATGGCCTCTGTGCTACGTTTCCTCAGCTGCTTTTCGCCCCCAGGGGAGGAAGCCGACACATTCCCCAAATACTGGTCCCAAAGTCCATAGGGCACTAACCTCTCACTTTGTCCTAGGCATATCTGTGCTGATAGTTCTGGAATCACCACAGCTGCTGGTGTTCTGGGGTCCCTCCAGCCGGCTGCTGGCCAGGCCGCCCTTGGGCTAAAACTATGGCTCATGGGCCCCTGGGCTCAGCTCCCAGAGCATTGTGCTGTGTTGTGCTGGCTGCTCCCTGCAGGGCTGCTGGGTTCTCCTTAGCGGGAGGTTAGCTTTTCTGTGTCGTTCTGTGGGTGCTAGGGCTCCAGAAGTTGTTCAGAGTCCCCTTTTACATTGTTTGGAAGTGGTGTGGGGCAGAGCACCTTGGAAGTGCTGTTTCTACTCCACCATCTTGGCTCTGCCACCCCTTCTCTTCTAATTTTTAAAAAAATAATATAATCTTTAATATTAAGGTTATGTATCCATTTAGAATGTGTTGTGGAATGTGATGTAAGATGTTGGTCTAAGCCTAATTTTTGCCAACTGCTTTCCAGTTTTCGCGTTGTTTTTTTTTTTTAATCAAATAGGGAGTTTCACCCTAGGTGGTTTATATCAAACATTTTTTTTTCAAACACTTGGTTTTGAAGTCTATCCTTTCTTAAGTTTCTCTTGTCTAGTCTGTTCCATTGGTCTGTTTCTCTATTCCTTAACCAATATCAAAATTTTTTGTTTGTTTTTGTAAGAAATGATGAGCAGGTTGATTTTAGAAAAACACGTAAAGATTTGAATCAAATAATTCGGAGTGAAATGAGCAGAACCAAGGTAACATGTATAGTAACAGCATATTATTTGAAAAGTAACGGTGAATGATTAAGCTATTCTGAGTAATATGAACATTCAGATTAACTATGAAGGACTTAGGAAAGAAAATGCCATCCACCTCCAGAGAAAGAACTGATGAACTCTGAGTACAAATCAAAATATAATTTTCTCTTTTTTTTCCTTTTGTTCATGATATGGCTGAGAGGGAAGTGTTTTGCATGATTTCACATGTATAATATCATTTGCTTACCTTCTTAGTGGGTGAGGAAGAGGAAGGAGGTAGGGAGAGATCTTGCAACTCAAAATTTAAAAAGAAAAGTATGTTATAAATAATAACATTTATTGAGGGGGAAAAGGATTTAGGATTCTCTCACCTTGTTTTTTTACACACTTTCTGACCCCTTGAGTGGGTTAGTTTATATCATTAGATCACTCCTATAAGAAAATACTCTTCTGGAGTGGCTAGGTAGTGCAGTGAATAGAGCACCGACCTTGGAATCTGAGTTCAAATGTGACCTCAGACACTCAACACTTACTAGCTGTGTGATTTTGGACAAGTCACTTAACCCCAATTGCCTTGCCTTCCAGCCTCCAAAAAGCAAAAAAGAAAATACTCTTTTGATAGCTCCAGATATAGACTTTACATCTTTTTGTTTGGAGAAGGTCACATGGTCATTGTTTCCCTTGAGGGAACTCAAGAGTTTTGGGTCTTGAATAATTTTTTTCTTTTGACCATTGATAGAATAGGACCATGTGGTCAGAAGAGCATATGTCTTTCTAGAGAGATGAACTCATTAACAGTTTTGAGTCCAGTGAAAACCTAGTGACTTTAAAATCATTATTTATTTATTCATTTAACATTTATTCAACAAATATACCTAGTACCTCTTGTCTAGAACTCAAATGTATGCAAAATTGGATTTATGTTTAGGGTTCTCAGCCTCTTGCTCTGCTGGCTTTTGTGAACTCTGGGTAGTTGTAAGTGTATTTGCCTGAAAGAAATGAAATGGAAGCTCCTTTCCTTTGGCTATGAGGCATTTTTGCTGATAACCTTTGTTTGTGTGCCAGCTTCAACCAGGCATTATCTTTTTGATGCACTTTCAGACAAGTCTTTTCTCAGTTTTCTATCTTTCATAACCCTCTTGTGCTTATTCATACCTTCCACCTGATAAGGCCTCTCACTTATTACTCAGGGGCCCTGTGTCCTGCAGACTTACATTCAGACTCATAATGCTCAATTTTGCCCAGGGCAGTAACCTTAGACCTTTCTTCTGTAATGCTAGCCTTCATTTTCTTCTCTGTGTGAAACTTGATTGAAACTTTAATTTAGGATATTGTGGAACTGGTCTGTTGTTTATCTGTTTTCTTTCCAGCTGTCATGTTGCCATGTGCCTTGTTTCAGAAAAAGGCCATGGTGACTGGATGGCTAAGGAGAGATGATATGTTACACATCACTTCTAATCTAGAACATCTCATCTTATTGTTACTTTGCAGATGCCTGAAAAGCATAGATGAGCAGACATTTCCTGTGTGCTTTGGGGGTATTGCTTTGGACAACTTGAAAAAACATCTCTTGGACTGGGTTGGCTCTGCTTTCCCTGTTGCCCCAAGAAGACCCCTCCCTGTATGCAGGGACTTCCTGACCAGTCACCACACAGTTTTAGAGCAGGTTTTAAAGGGACAGAAAAGATAGTCACCAAAAATTGCAGAGGTTTCTCTTTGTGAGCCCGACTGTGGGTGTGGTTCCTCTTTAAAGACGGTTCTCTTGTTGAAAAAATTAAAACTGGTCTTGAGTCTGTTATCCCAGTTCTAGTACTCTCTTCTTGCCCCTCCAAGAATTTAGGAAGATTTGTGAAAATCGTTTTTCCAAAAATTATTTTTTTAATTAGCAGAAAATTCACTTTCCTTCCTACTCCTCCCACCTTGGAAAACAAAAAAAAACAAAACTCCTTAAAAATATATATAGTCAGGAAAATAACTTATGCATTGGGTTATGTTCCTTCTCCTCCTCCCCCCAAAAATTATTATTCTTCACTCTGAGTCCTTCATCTCCCTATCAGAAGATGAGTAGCATTTTTCATTATGAGTCTTCTGGAATCATGGTTGGTCATTACTCTGATCAGAATTCCTAAGTCTATTAAAATTGTTTGTTTTTACAGTATTATTGCCATTGTATAAATTGTTCTCCTGTTACTACTTACTTTCACTGGCATTGGTCCATACAAGTCTTTGTAGGTTTCTTTATTTGTTATAGCACAATAATATTCAATCACATTTATATATCATAAATTGTTTAGCCGTTCTCCAGTTGAAGGGAGCTTGAGAATGTCCTTCTGTTACCCCTGACTAATGTTTGAGGGCAGATCTAATCATCTCACCCTCTATTCAGTCAATTCCAGTGGTTCCCTATTATTTCTAAGATCAGATATGAAATCTTCTTTATATTCTGGCTCTTTTCTACCTTTTCATCCTTCTTACCCCTTACTCTCTTTCACATGTTCTACAATCTATTGACACTGGTCTCCTTGCTGTTGCTCACATTAAAAACTCCATGTCTTGACACTGAGTGTTTTTGCTGTCTGTCCCCCATGCCTGGCCAAAATCTCATTTTGGTCTCTTGGCTTCCCTGGCTTCTTCCTTCAAATCTTAGCTAAAGTCTTAACTTCTGCAAGAAGCCTCTCAGTCCCAGTTAATCTTAGTGCCTTCCTTTTGAGATTATCTGCAATTTATCCTGTGTCTTATCTGTACATAGTTGTCTGTATGTTGTCTGCATGACCAGACTGTGACTTTCTGGAGAATAGGGATTGTTTTTTTTACTTTATTTGTATCTCTAGCACTTAGCCCAGAGTCTGGCATGTAATATAGGCCCTTAATAAATGCTAGTTGATTGATTAGTGGCTGCTAAATTGTGTGTGGTTCTGACTGTGGCTCCCTAGTATTTGTATATTGTCTTCCTGGATTCTCTAAGTATTTTTTTCTTTCTCTTACAGACTCCTGATTTTGACTGTAATGTTCCCGGGAGTTTTTGTTCTGGAGTTTCTTTTAGTAGGTAACTGACAGATTCTTCCATTTTCTGTTTGGCCCCTTTATTTTAAGAGCTCTAGATAGTTTTCTTTAAAGATTTACTGAAATGTGATTGCTAAGTGGTTTTTGGTTGTGACTTTCAGGTAGTTCAGTTATCTTTCCTTAATCTGTTGTCCCCTTAAGTTGTTTTTGCTATGAGATTACCTTATATTTTCTTCAATTTTTTCAGCCTTTGACTTTGTTTTAATATTTCATCTTTACTCATGGAACCATTGGTTTCTATTTAGTCCATTTTTAATTTCCAGGGAGTTTGTTCCTTGGGCATGATTTTGTACCTCTTGGTGCCAAGTTGTTAGTTTCCTTTCCAATTCTTTGTTCTATAATTCATTTAAAAAAATTCAGTTTTATTTTCAGTTCCAAATTCTTTCCCCTATTGAGAAAGCAAGAAATACAAAACTCATTACATGTATAAAGTTATGCAAAACAAATTTCTGCATTAGCCAAGTTCCCCAAAAAAGCAGAAAAAAAGAAAAAGTGTGCTTCAGTCTGTACTCTAAGTCCATCATTTCTCTGTCTAAAGGTTGATAACATTTTTCATCATGAGGCCTTTGCAATTGTGGTGGATTATTATATTGATCAGAGTTGTTAATTCTTTCACAGTTAATTATCTTTGCAATATTGTTGTAACTGTATAAATTGTTCTCCTGGTTTTTCTTACTTTTTTGCATCAGTTCAAATAAGTCTTTCAGGGTTTTTCTGAAACCATCCACTTCATCATTTCTTATAGTGCACTAGTTTTCCATGATATACTTATGCTGTAATTTGTTTAGCTGTTCCCCAATTGATGGAGAATTTCCACTCAATTCTCTCAGTTTCCACTTCTTTGCCACTACAAAAAGAATTGCTATAAACATTTTTATACATATGGGTTCCTTTCCTTTTTTCTTTGATCTCTTTGGGATATAGACTTATATAGAAGTAGAAGTGTTGCTGGGACAAAAGGGTATGTACAGTTTAATAACTTCTTGGGCATAGTTTCAAATCCAAAATGCTTTCTCAACTCGCAGTATATTAATGTCCCTATCTCTCCATATTACTTCCTGTATTTCTCATGTTCCTTTTCTGTTGTTTTACCCCACCTGATATAAGGTGGTACTTCAGAGTTGTTTGAATTTTCATTTCGCTAATTATTAGTAATTTAGAGCATTTTTTCCATATGAATTTTGATAGCTTTGGTTTCTTCCTTTGAAAACTGCCTGTTTTCAGGCATTCCTTTAAATAAATGGTCCTTTGACCATTTTAAATAGAATTTCTCTATGTCTTTCTGCTGTTATTTTTTGTAATGTATATGTGTGTGTGTGTGTGTGTGTGTAAATATACTCACACACGTATATACACACATATACACACACATATGGTGATGGATTTGTTTAGGTTTTTATATCCTGAAACTTTCTGCAGTTTACCTAGAGAACCCCAGAAAGTCGATTAAAAATGTAATAAAAGAAATGAACAACTTCAGCAAAGTTTCAGGGTATAAAAATCTAAATAAATCCATCACCATATCTATAAACAGCAGAAAGAAATAGCGAAATTCCATTTAAAATAACTAGACAGTATAAAACTGCTTCACCATCAGTCTTATTGGAAAGGCTTCTAGTGTATTTCTGTTACAGATAGTTCTTGCTCTTGATTTTAGATAGATACTACTAATCATTTTAAGAAAAGCTCTAGTTAGTCTTATGCTTCTAGTGTTTTTTTTTAAACAAAATTGATATTGTGTTTTTTCGTAAGATTCTATTGAAATAATCAAATGATTTTTGTTGGTTTTGTGATTGATATGATCAGATATGCTTTTGGTTTTCTTAATAATGTATCAGTCCTGCATTCCTGGTCATGGCTTTCATGTAGTCCAATGATTTGGAAATTCTCTCTCCTTCATATGTGTTCCAGGTTAGTTGTTTTTTTTTTAATGAGATATTTCAATGGAGTCATTGGCTTCTACTTGTCCAATTCAGAATTTTAAGGATTTCTTTTCTTCAGTGAAATTTTGTGACTCTTTTTACCAAGCTATGAATTGTCTTTTCATAATTTTCTTGTATAGCTCATTTCTTTTCCCAGTTTTTCCTCCATTGCTCTTACGACATTTTAGAAAATATTTTTTTCCTCTTTTAAAAATCTTTTGTAATGCTTCTAGGAAGTAGTGATGACGTTTCCCCCATTTCTACACTATAAAGACAGTGATTGATAACCATGTATGTAATTACACAACTAAGCTTTTATAATGAATTTAAAATGAATTCTGGTAAAGAATAATTTGTAAACTACAGTAGCTAAGACTGTTCCTAGATGATTAGCAGGAGGGGAGGAGGGAGGTCTTTCAGGTTTATTCCAGCTTGCAAATAGTTTTTTCTTCCAGTGGGTCTCATTTCTATATATTTTGTAAATTATAAGGCCAATAGTAGAGATACCTGAACTATCGTAGCACTGTGATTATGTGGATGGAAGTGAGTGATCTAGGAGACATTCCTCAAGCTTATTGAGTAAGATTGATTTAATGAATTTCTCTTGGGAAGCAGCCTGAGACACCTCAGACTGTCATGTCATTATGTGTCACTATACTATAGTTTATTTAGGATTAAAACCCTACTTGTATTAGTTTTAAAAATCATCAGATCATCTCAACCAGTGATGAAAAAATGCATTTTGTGTCTATGGCTGGGGAAGAAGTTCCACGAGTAAACAAGGAATAGTGAAGATGAAACAAAATAGAAAAGATCATCACAAAATGGACAATTTTTATTTTATTAAATTTAAAAGTTTTGCAAAAACAAATCTAATATAGTAAAATTTAGAAGGAAAACAAGTAATTTTGAAAAAACTTTGCCTCAAGTGTCCCTGGTAAAAGTATTATTTCCAAGATATATAAGGAACTGATTCAAATTTGTAAGACTAAGAGCCATTTCCCAGTACAGAGAAATGGTTAAAAGATGTTAACAGACAGTTTGCAAAGGAAGTAAATCCAGACTATAAATAGTCATGAAATAAAATGCTCCAAATGACTGATAATTAGAGGAAAGCTAATTAAAGCAACTCTTGGGTTTCACCTCATACTCATCACATTGGCAAAGATGATGAAAGAGGAAAAGGACAACTATTGGGGGGACTGGGGAAACAAGTATGCTGTTGATTGAGCTATGGATTGGTCCAGCCATATTCTGGAAGGCAGCTGGAACTAGAAAGTAACCCAGAAAATTACAAAGTGTTCATACGCTTTGACCCAGATAACCCACCTATTCTACTGGGTCCTAAAGAAAAAGGAAAATGATCTCTTTGTACAAAAATATTGCTAGCAGCAGGTAGGTGGTACAGCGAATAGAGCATTGGCCCAGGAGTCAGAAAGCTCAAATCTGGCCTCAGATGCTCACTAGCTGTGTGATCCCAGGCAAGTCACTTAACCCTGTTGCAGTGATGACCTAGAGAAGCTCTGATGAATACAGGGATAAACTGAAGGGGAATGAGACTCTCCATGCCTTTACTGACAGAAGGGATGAACTGAAAAGGGGCAGTGCTCTGGCTAGCCATTTTCTGAGGGATGTTTTCCTTCCCTTACTCTTTCTTTTTCCCCATTTTGAATTGTGCTCAGTGATGGAAAGGTAGTGAGAGGGACAAATTAATTTTATTTATAAGTCTCTTGAAGAATTAAAATAATAAACTTAAAAAAAAACTCAACAGATTACAAAAGAAAAGCACATTTTAAAAATAATCAAATTACACCATTTTCCCTTTCTTTCCTTACGTGTATGTGGTGAATTGTGAGAGTATGTTTGCTGGTCTTGATAATTCATCATATACACATGACGAATGGGAAGGAAATGGTATAGATGGATTCTTTAAAATTTCTTTTTTAAGCTGTTTGTTTTTTTTTAAATAGTTTGTTTTCTGATCCAATATGGTATCTGTTCTGAGTTTTGTTTTATGTTTTTATTGATACTCTTATTTATAATCTGACTTCTAGGCTGATTTCTTTTATGATGCATTACTGTTAAAATATTTTTTAATAATAGTATTTGTATATATTTGAAACATTTAATTTTAAAATTTCGAATCCCGGATCCATTCCCTTTGTCCCTTGTCACCCACTCCCTCTGGGAAGATAAGCAATTCAGTATATGTTGTACATGTATAGCTATGCAAAACATTACCATAGTAGATATATTGTAAAAGACTGCTTATATTTCCCTCCCACCCGTCTCACCTCCCACCTGGCCCATTCCCTACTTTGATCCTGTCCCTCTTTGATAGTGGGTACTTCCAACCTCCCCTCCCCCAGAATGCCCTCCCCTCCATCATCCTCCCTCTCATCCCCCTTTCCCCTACTCAGGAGAGTGAGTGAGGGTAAGATATTCCATTTAGTATGTATGTGATTCTCTCCTTGAGCCAACTTCAATGAGAATATGCTTTTGCCTTTTTGCCTTCCTGTTCTTCCCCTCCCCTGCAACTACTTCCCCTTGCCTCTTCTACATGAGATGGTTTACCCTACCCTGTCTCTCCCCATCTCCTCTTGCCACTTTCCTCTCTCACCTCTTAACTTCACCCCTTAAGTATCATCCCTTCCCACCAAATTCAACCTGTGCCCTCTATCCATGTATACCTGTAACATATATACACACATTCACACATGTATTCATATGCTCATATACCCTTCTTCAATTATTTTCATAATGAGGAAGGTTTCATCAGTCACAGTTATTGTTTTTCCATGTAGGAATGTAAATAGTTCAACTTTGATAAGTTCCTTTTGATTTCTTCTCCCTGATTACCTTCTCAAGCATCTCTTGCTTCTTGTGTCTGAATGTCAAATTTTCCATTCAACTCTGTTTTTTTCCTCAAGAATGCTTGAAAGTCCTCTATTCCACTGAATGACCATATTTTCCCCTGAAACAAGATACTCAGTTTTGCTGGGTAGGTGACCCTTGGCTTCAATCCCAGCTCTTTTGCCCTCTGGAATATCATATTCCATGCCTTTTGATCCCTCAGTGTAGAAGCTGCCAGGTCCTGGGCTATTCTGATTGTGTTTCCACAATATTGAAATTGTTTCTTCCTGGCTGCTTGTATTATTTTCTCCTTAATCTGGGAGTTCTGGAACCTGGCTATAATATTCCTGGGAGTTTTCTTTTTGGGATCTTTTTCAGGAGGGGATTGGTGGATTCTTTCAACCTCTATTTCCCCCACTGGGTCTAAAACATCAGGGCAATTTTCCTTGAGAATTTCTTGAAGGATGATTTCTTTCTTTGATTGTGGCTTTCAGGTAGACAATAATTTTTAAATTATCTCTCCTGGATCTATTTTCCAGGTCAGTGGTTTTTCCCATGAGATATTTCACATTGCCTTCTATTCTTTCATTTGTTTGGATCTGTTTAACAGCAGCTTGATTTCTCATAAAGTCACTAGCTTCCATTTGCTCCAGTCTAATTCTGAAGGAATGAATCTCCTCAGTGAGCTTTTGAGATTCTTTTTCCATCTGGCAAATTCAGCTTTTTAAGGCATTCTTCTCCTCATTGCCTTTCTGAGCCTCTTTTGCCATTTGAGTTAGTCTATTTTTTAAGGTGTTAGTTTCCTCAGTCAGGCTGTTGACTCTCATTTCATACTTTTCCTGTATCCTTCTCATTTCCCTTCCCAATTTTTCCTCCACTTCTCTTATTTGGTTTTAAAAATCCTTCTTAAGGTCCTCTATGGCCTGTAACCTGCTCCTATTTTCATTTGGGGCTTTTGGTGCTGGAGTTCTGACCTCACAGACCTTCTCCTGTTCCATGCTTAGATCTTCTTTGCCCCCAAAATAGGAGTCTATTGTTGCATTTTTCTGTTTATTTTGTTTCCTTTGCCTAGGTATGTTGCCACTTAATTACTTGACTTTTGGGCTTGTTGCCACAGTAGGACTCAGCCACCAGACAGGGGAGCATCTGTCCCAAACATTGGTGTCTTCTCAACTGCTGGAGGTATTAGTTGGGTACCCTCCCTGAAGCTCCCACATACTCTGCCAAGCTGGACACACAAACCAAGACCTCTACCCCAGACTGCAATCCAGATCCAGGGAGGTTAAAGCAAGAACAATTACCCCCCAGACTGATGGCAGGATCCCTCTACAGTTCGCAGGCCATGAGCTGAAGTTGCAACTGAAGCTGCAAAATGGCAGCTGTGCCGTGGCTCCTCAGTGGCTTCTATTCCCCAGGGGAAGAAGCTGATGTGCTCCCAAAATACTGGTCCCAAAGTCCATAGGGCACTAACCTCTCACTTTGTGTTGGAAATTCTGGGAAAGCCGCAGCTGCTGGTGTTCTGGGGTCCCTCCAGCCAGCTGCTGGACTGGCCGCCCTGGGCCTCAAACCTCCAACTCATGCAGTCCTGGGCTCAGCTCCCAGAGCGCTGCGCTGTTGGCTCCCGGTACACTGTGCTGGCAGTTCGCTGCCGGGCTGTCCTAAGCAGGATGTTAGCTTCTCTGTGTCGTTCTGTGGGTGTTGGAGCTCCAGAGGTTGTTCAGAGTTCCCCCTTTACATTATTTTGAAGTGTTGTGGGCTGGAGCACCATGGACGTGCTGTTTCTACTCTGCCATCTTGGCTCTGCCCCCCCCCCCCAAATATTTTCTTTGTGATATTTGAGTGTTTAGAGATGTCAGTTTTTAAAACTCAGTATTGCTGCTTTTTTTTTCTTTAGGAACACGTCTCATTGGCTTCAATTAGCATTATAAGCCTGTTATTAAATAAGGTGGAATCATTGTATAGTGTGACCTTCCTAGAAGTGAACTTTTGTTCCAAGATAGGGTATAAATCCTAGGTAAGATAGTGGGATGGAGTGAAATCAGTACTGGTTTGGGGGCTCAAGGATCTGAGCTTGAATTCCATTTTCTATATCTGTGACCTTGGGCAAATTACTTTAATTCACTGAGACTTGGTTTCCTTATTTAAAATGGGACTAGTTGGACTGGAAGTTCAACTAGATCAAGGGTGGGGAACCTGATCCTAAACGAATTCTAAAGGATTTGTTCTGTAAAATTTGGATTCAGTCAAAAGGCTGTATATACTTAATGACCTAGAAGGCCACATGTGGCCTCAAGGCCCCAGGTTCTCCATCCTTGGACTAACTTCTTAACCGGGGTTAAAAATTTTCTTCTTATTAAAAATGTTAATATATTAATATTTAATATCTATTTTTAAATATTAAAAAATTTAATAAATATTTTAAATAATTGGTTTCCTTTGTAAACCTGTGTTTTTTATTTTATATATTTAAAAAATATTATTCTGAAAAGGAGTCCATCACCTTTTCCAGACTGCCTGCTAGAATGAATTCAGAATTCCCCAAAGGGAAATCCTTCAACTAGATAGCTGCTAAGATCCCTCCTAGCTCTAGCTATTATATCCACAGAAGCTGGGGACTGGTAAAACACCAAGCACATTTAGCACACTGTTAGGTTGCTTTGTAATTATTATTAGTATTGATATTAGTGTATGTCTGTTAATTTATTAATTTAAGCTCTCAAAAGAAATTGTGCTTTTGGCGAGCTAGGGCTATATAATCATTTTCAGAGTCCAGAAAAGATGTGTTGGAGTAACTGATGTTTACTGTTTCAGTGGCTAACGTGACTAAAACAAAGCTCAGAGAAGCAGCCTGAGGTGCACCTGCCTTTACATGACTTAGACATTCCTCTGTGTGCTTCTGAGGAACATATTTGGCCCTACAGTCTGTCTTGTGGAAGTGTCATAGATTTATTTTCTGTCAGTCTGGGAGGGGAGGCCAAAGAGCTTTTATTTTCTGCAGTAGGGAATGTTTAAGCTTGGCCCAATCCAGCTTCATTTATCCCCAGAAACTGTTGTTTATGAATATCCTAGGTTGCATTTTCAAGTTTGAGCCTCTTCTTCCACTAACCTCATAAAACATAGCATAATATTTTTTTTAAACTAGAGATTTTTTTAAAAAAGGTTGCTGAGCTGGTATTATAAAGTTCATATTGCTTGTTTGATAGCATAAATCATCCCTTAATTTTGATATTTTTTAATTTTGTGATTTAAATCTTTAATATTGAGCATTTTTAAAATGTGCTTTCAGTGAACTAAGAATGAAATGCTAATTTTGTAAAAACATATACATACAAAAATGTGTTCTTCATTTGAATTCTAGGGGGACAAAACAGTCCAAGTAGTGCTTCTAGAAATTCAAGTTTTCATTTTAATTATTCATTTGATTTATTATTAGCTCTGTAAGTTATACACTAAAATTTAAGTAACCATTTGTCATTTGAGACACCTTTATCAATGTTATGTGCCTTTGGTAAATGTTACTCAATGAATGGCTATTTCCCTTCCACCTTCCAATGAAGCAGCAGTATAGATTAATTTAGATTTTATTATGAGAACTGGACTTGCTGGTTTATTCTCTGATCCTCTTCCTCCCATATTTTTTTGTTTGTTTGTTTTTAACCATTTATGTTCCTTTCTTGCATTTCTTCCCCAGTCTTCCTGAGAGCCATTCCTTAAAACAAAGGACTTTTTTCAAAAGAAAAAGATATAGAAAATAAGCATCAGTAAACCAGTGAATACATAGATAAAATCTGGAAATACATGTAGTGTTCCACATACATAGATTCCCTCTCTTCCCTACCTCTGCAGAGGAAGGAGAGAGATTTTCATATCTGTTTTTGGGGCCATACTTGTTCTTTGTAACTTTTATTATTCATTTTCAGTGGTTTTATGCTTGTTCTTTCCATTTACATTGTTGTAGTAATTTTGTATATTGTTTTTCTGGCTCTGTTTACTTCATTTTGTATCAGTTCATGTTAGTCTTTCCAAACTTTTCTGTAGTCATTCTTTCTTATAGCATAGTATTGTTCCATTGTGTTCATCCATCACAATTGGTTTAGCCATCTTCTAGCTGGTGGACTTGTATGTTATCCCAAGTTCTCTACTACCATGGAAGGTACTGTCTTTGTTGGGCCTTTGTTTTTACCATTGAACTCTTTGGGGTATATGCCTAGCAGTGAAATTTCTGGACCAAAGCAATGCCATTTTAATCACTTATTTGCGTAATTCCAAATTTCTTTCTAAAATGGGTGTTTTAACTCACAGCTTTGTCAACAGTGTATCAGTGTACCTATCTTCCTGCACCTCTTTCAGCAGGTGGTTCAGTAGAACACTAGGCCTGGTGTCAGGAAGACCTGAGTTCAAATGGGATCTCAGACACTTAGCCATGTGACCCCAGGCAAGCCACTTAATACCTGTTTGCTTCAGTTTCTTCATCTGTCAAATTAATGATAGCACCTACTCTCCCCATGTTGTGAAGATCAAATGAGATAACACTTGTAAAGTACTTAACACAGTGTCTGACACATAGTAGGTGCTGTATAAATGTTAGCTGCTGCTGCTCCTGCTGCTGCTCCAGCTGCCATGGACTAGCTGCATCCCCATCTTTTGTTGTCTTTGCCAGTTTGCTGAGTGGGAGTTGAAGCCTCAGAGCTGTCTTGTTACGCATTTATTCTATAATCAGTGACATGTGGCATGCTCTCATGTGGTTTTTTAATAATTTGCAATTCTTCTTTTGAGAACTTTTGTATCTATTTGGGAATGGCTTTTCATTGCACATATTTCTCTTAGTTATCTATGTATCTTGAATAACAACCCATTTTTTTTTAAGCAATTGGGGTTAAGTAACTTGCTCAAGGTTACACGGCTAGTCATTATTTATGCGTGGGGGCTCATTTTCTGAGGCCGGATCTGATCTCGGGTCATCCCAACTCCGAGGCCGGCGCTCTTACTCACTGCGCCACCTAGCCGCCCCTAACAACCCATTTTCGAAGAAATTTGATACAATTTTTTTTAATGACCAAATTCAGTGGCTTTTTAAAAAAAATTATTTCATATTTCTTATCTCATTGCAAGAATCTGATTTTGCTGTCTCTCTTCCTAAATACTTTGTCTTTGGGCTTTTGTGGTAGTTCTGCTCTTTTCTATCCTGACTGCCTAGCTGTTCCTTCTCAGCTCTTTCGTGTTAGACCATCTGTATCCTGCCTCCTTACCAAGCGTGTTCCACAAAGCTTTGTGGCCATATGCTGTTCTTTTCATCCAGGACCTCATCAGCTGCCATGGGATCAGTTGTCTCTATGCAGAAAACACCTTCACGGATTTATCCAGCACTAGTCGCACTTCTTAGCTTTAGTTCTGTGTCACCAACGGCTTCTTGGACTTTTCAGATTAGATCTCTTATAAAGCATCTTAGACTTTATGTCTAATTCAGAACTCATCTTTCTCCCCCAAATCTATCCTCTTAAAAACTTCCCAACCTGTCTGGCTCACCACCTTCCTTCTAGTTTCCAAATTTACAACCTTGACATTATGCTTAACTCCTCACTCCATATATTTCATTATATTATATAATTATTTATATAACCATTATAATTAATATATCATATAAGAATCATTATGTTATAATAATATCAGTCATTAATTATTAAATTATATTAGTTTTGTAAATTATGTAAATTAATTAAATATATTAAATCAGTTGTTAAATCTTGTTTTTGGTTCCATAATATTTCACACATGTCTTGTATGCCAAGACAGGCAAGCCAGCCTCACTGAAACAGCAGGGGAGCCAGGGGGTGAAACAGGAGGCAGCCAGTGTCAATCAAATCAATCACCGATATTGCCTGGACCACCACTTTCACTTGAACCCTGATGGGGACTGCCCAGCCACCATACCAGCCATCAGAAGGGCACTCCGACACCAGAAAGGGACAGCTCCTTCCTGCAAGGGTTGCAGCCACAGCTCCAGAAGACCCAGGAAGGAGAATTCTTATCACCAAAGGCCTAAGCCCTGGCCAATCAGAAAATATTATTTTATCAGTGGAAATGATCTTTAAGAATAGGCCTGGCTGGGGCGGCTAGGTGGCGCAGTGAGTAGAGCGCTGGCCCTGGAGTCAGAAGGACCTGAGTTCGGATCCAGCCTCAGACACTTAACCCACACAAACAAAAACCTAGCCATGTGACCTTGGGCAAGTTACTTAACCCCAATTGCCCTCCAAAAAGCAAAAAAAAAAGAATAGGTCTGGCCACCTGCTTTGTCACTGCACTCCAGGGGCCATGAATTCTTTCCATCTGACTTGCAGTTGAAACCTTTCATATGTGTTTGTCTCCTCCATGAGAATGTGAGGCTCCTCTAGAGTTGGGACTGTCTTACTTTTCTATTTGTATCCATACCAAGTGCTTCCTCATTCCTCATACATTTTTTCAGTCATAAATTCATAATCACTCAAAGCTGGGCTCCTATCCCTTCTTATCTTCTTGCCCCACATACAGCTCCAAAAAACCCTTCTTTCTGTCTTTTTAGTATGCATCATTAGTCTGGGGCCCACCAGGCTTAAGGCTTTTTGACACAACTCTTAGAAGACACTTTGCCGCACTTTTATATTTGTCCTCAGTCACCTTTCTCCTTTCATGTATTAATATTTAAGGACACATAAAACATATGTACTGATTTCAAATTTTTTTAAAAAACTTCCTCCTTAAAATTCAACCAGTTCTTAAAAATGAAGTTTTGTTTTTACTTCTGAGGTGAAACATAACTAAAGCTCTATTAATTAGCCTCACACCCTTTAAATAAAGCATAAGACCCAAGGAATCTAATTTAACTTGGTATAACATACAGACTTTAAACCCAGGGACTTTCTTATCTCTATGGTAAAGTACACAAGAAAGATCCACATAAAATAATTTCCATTTTCCACAAACATTCATTTGACAGACCATCTTCATTAAGGTCTCATTTATAGAGCTGGCCAGATGTTGAAGGAGAAATAAAGATTCGATATGACAGTTTCTACTCCTGACAAGCTTACACTGTACTTTTCCATCCAAGTTATTGTTGTTCAGGCATTTCGGTCATGCCCAACTCTTTATTTGGGGTTTTCTTGGCAAAGTCACTGGAAGGGTTTGCCATTTCCTTCTCCAGCAAATTTTACAGATAAGGAAACTGAGGCAAACAGGGTTAAATGACCTGTGTGGGGTCACATAGCTAGGAAGTGTCTCAAGTTAGATTTGAACTCAGGAACTCTTCCAGGCCCACTTCCAGCCCACTGTGCCACTGAGCTGCCCCTTTCCATCCATACAAAGCAGAAATTTCCTTAATATTATAAGAAATTTAGTTTATTAAAAAACACACAGAGACACAGACACCCAAGAAATCCATGATTAAGTCTCACTGACTACTGCAATATACAGAAAAAGATGCTTTTTTAGAAAAATCAATAAGGTTAACCAAACTGCTTCTCAAAATAAAGATGTCTCAACTATGGGCAACTCTGGTATCCAGTCTTTTCAGAGTTAGGGAACCCTTTCCAAATGTCACTGCCTTATAAATTTAATCTCTGAGATCACTTGACTTGCCCCTGGAAGAGGAGGGCAAAGCATGTTTCCAAGTTCAAATTCTAACTTGAATTTGAACTCATTCCAAAGCTGTGGTCTCTGGAAAATGTACAAAGTTTCTTCTAGCTCTACAAAGCCTGACCCAAGAAGTATTTTGAAAAGTACACTTTTAAACTCCTATAAAGTTGCACTGCTGAAAATACCACAAACATACATTGAATTAAGTGGTTATATTTTTCTGTTAGTGTGAGGGGCTTTATAAAGTAAGCTAGAAAGTCCTCAAATGACTCAAATCAATTCAATAGACATTTATCAAAGGACAATTGTGGATTTAAAGCCAAAAATGAGCAGTCTCTGTCTTCCATGGGTTTGCATTCCACCAGGGGTAATCAATGTGTACTCAGATAAGGAAACACAAAATCTATACAACAGAATCCTAAAATCCTTTCTAAATGAAGTGATATTCACTGGGGGTGGGGGGGAAGGGGGAGGGAAGAGAGGAGAGGGGAGGGGGAAGCTGCCTCCACAAGGAGGGTGCACTTGGAAGTGCGCCATAAGTCATAAGTCATGTCCAACTAGTATGTACCAAACGTCTGTCTGCTGTGCCAGATTCTACTAGGTAAAAAGACAAACAAGAAACAGGTCTGCTCACAAGTAGGTTACAGTCTAGAGGGTAGAGTTATATCATGGCACACACATGTACATGCAAAATAAATACAAGGTCATTTAAGGGGAAGGAACAAGCAGAACCCAGGGACTAGGGAAGGCCTCATGTAGGAAGCAGTTTTACAGTGCTCTTTGAAGGAAACCAGTTATTCTAAGAGGCAGAAGTGAGGAGTGAACAAATTCTATGCATACGGACAGCTTGTCTAAAGGAACAGAGACACCAGAAAACGAGTTTGGCTGAACCATGGAATGCATGAAGGAGGGTAATGCATAATAAGGCCAGGAAGGGCCTTGATTTCCAGTCAAGAGAGCTGCCTGAAGGGAGGCAGGCAGCCCAGTGCCCCCACATCTAAGACTAGCAAGCACTTTTTAAGATCTCAACAAAGGGAATAATCTGCTCCTCACATGACACCCCTGTCTCCCATCTCCATACTGTTAAGATGGTGACCCCATGTGACTGGAATGTACTCCCTCTTTACCTCTCCCACAGAGTCCCTCTTTTCCTTTAAGACATCTTCCCACTGAGATTCTCTTCCACCTGCTCTGTTGATAGGTTAGATGTCCAGACCAGCATGCATTTCAGCTCCCCGATTAGACAGCCACTGCATGAGGACAGGGCGAGTGTGTTTGTCTTTCTTTATATCCTCAGAATCGAGCACATGTCATGCCTCCTAAGTGCTTATTAACAATGCTTGGACACTGAGAAGAGGTACAGTTCGAGCATATCTCCAGCAAGAAGCCTTCCTGATTCCTCTAACAACTGATTGTTGGTCCCAAAACTTACTGTGATTGTGTGTGTGCATATGTGTACACATGTGCGTGTATGTATGCGTGCATATGTGTGTGTGTGCGTGCGCGTGCGTGCACCAGTCTCCCCATTAGACTGTGAGCTCCTTCCAAGCAGGATTGGTCTCTTCCTTGTACTGGCACTACCTGAGCCTATACAACTACCTGGCTCGAGTAGTGATGCTTCCTTTATAAATACTTGCTGATTAACTAAATAATCAAGAAGTCCAATGAGAAACTAAATAAAAGGAAAAGAGATCAGAAATTTTCTGTTTGGACCCAAGGGCAGAACAAGGAGTAATGAAAGAAGCTACAGACTGGCAGGTTGGGAGGGATAGCTTCCTAATAACTCCAGCTACCCAAAAGTGATTTGGGTTGGCTCAGAGGTACTGGGGTTTCAAAGAGAGACCAGATGGCCCCTCGTTTGGTCAGGTTATAAAGGGGATTCTTCTGGCCACAAGCTGGAGCTCTGTTCTAGCTCTGAGATACTGGGAAATGTCTCCCTGGGGTCACCAGTGCCCTGCCCTCTGAATACAATGGCTGTCTCAGCCCTCATCTTCCTCAATCTCTTTACAATTTTGGCTGCTCACCATTCTCTGCTCCCCAAATCTGTGATAGGACTCTCTTCTGGTCTGGCTCCCGCACCTTCCTGATCCCTTAAGTGGTAAATGCATTGTCTTGCCTCAAATAATTTTGTATTTACTTATCTGTATACATACTGTATTCTTCCCTACCCCCAGTGGGATGAAATCTCATGAAAGGCAGGGGCTGTTTATGCCTCATGCCCATTAAAGAGATGTCTACTGAATTGGGGGGAAAAGGCCAGAAAGGAAATGAGTCAAAAAACATTTACAAGGCGTGGACCAGACCCCCTATTAAGTGCTGGGTGGCTTGGAGTCAGGCTCTGAAGGGCTTTGTGTGCCAAGCGGAGAATTCTGAATTTACCTTGAGAAAAGAGGGGCCCACAAGCGTTTACCAAGCAGGGAAGTAAAGTGGGGGAACAACAGTATGACGCCCCTCCCTGATGCACAGGTGGGGAGTGCTGCTGATGCTGCAGAAATCAAACAATCTGTTCATTAGCTTTGGCTCAATTGTTTATTGTTCTTTTTCTTGTTTATTCTTGATTACAAGGGATGGTTTGTTGGATGGGGGTAGGAGAATGATCTGGAAATTAAGGTAATATTAAAATGTAATGATAAAAAGGAAAAAAAAAACTATCAAAGAGTATCATTTTGGCAGCTGAGGAAGCTAGGGATTGGAGAAGGGGAAGGATGAAACAGAGAGATAAATCAGAAATTACTGTAGTAGTTTGTCCAGAAGGTGATAAAGGCCTGAACTAAGAAGGTAATCATGTACATTGTTTTATGTCTGCTTAAATATTAATACATGAAAGGAGAAAGGTGACTGAGGACAAATATAAAAGTGTGGCAAAGTGTCTTCTAAGAGTTGTGTCAAAAAGCCTTAAGCCTGGTGGGCCCCAGACTCATGATGCATACTAAAAAGACAGAAAGAAGGGTTTTTTGGAGCTGTATGTGGGGCAAGAAGATAAGAAGGGATAGGAGCCCAGCTTTGAGTGATTATGAATTTATGACTGAAAAAATGTATGAGGAATGAGGAAGCACTTGGTATGGATACAAATAGAAAAGTAAGACAGTCCCAACTCTAGAGGAGCCTCACATTCTCATGAAGGAGACAAACCCATATGAAAGGTTTCAACTGCAAGTCAGATGGAAAGAACTCATGGCCCCTGGAGTGCAGTGACAAAGCAGGTGGCCAGACCTATTCTTAAAGATCATTTCCACTGATAAAATAATATTTTCTGATTGGCCAGGGCTTAGGCCTTTGGTGATAAGAATTCTCCTTCCTGGGTCTTCTGGAGCTGTGGCTGCAACCCTTGCAGGAAGGAGCTGTCCCTTTCTGGTGTCGGAGTGCCCTTCTGATGGCTGGTATGGTGGCTGGGCAGTCCCCATCAGGGTTCAAGTGAAAGTGGTGGTCCAGGCAATATCGGTGATTGATTTGATTGACATTGGCTGCCTCCTGTTTCACCCCCTGGCTCCCCTGCTGTTTCAGTGAGGCTGGCTTGCCTGTCCTGTGGATAGCAGGTAATTGGCAGTGGTGGGGATGTCTGTCCCGTTCTTCACAGGAACCTCAGAAAAAAGCATTTTGAAAGCTCTTCCTGTGCATAATGCATCAGGGGTACAAACTGAAAAGCAGGTCTCTTCCTATTTTCCTATGGAGATATCACATATAGGGGTTCAGCTGCAAGTCACATGGAAAGGCCCAGTGATCCTTAGAATATAGTGGCACAGCAGAGGGCGGTACATCTATCCAGATTGATAAAACTGTGTTCTGTTCTGATGCACATCCATTTCACTGTGACAAGAATGCTGATGAACTCTTTTTTTTTTTTTTCTGGCTGTTCAGTGGCTGTGGGCTTTTGGGCAGGTGGGGGCTGCAGCATGTACACAAGTGGTTGCCTGGGTCAAGGTTTCACAGAGGTTAATTCCCTGGACAGTGGATGCAGAAGTAGACTGGAAGCCAGCCTGGTGATCTTGGGGTGCCACTTCCTAGGACCCTTGCACTTCCCCTTACCTCCCTATTGTTGGAATTGGTCTGAGATTGGTGGTAGGATGGTGGGTGTCTTGACAAAAACTGCCCTCTTGGACACTGACCATCCCAGGGTAGGCTGGAAGCAGGGTGTGGGTTGAATGCCATGGCTATTTCTGAGGCTCTTGGGCTTTGAGGGGAGGTCGTACTGGTTGTACCTACCTAGCTTATGACAGCGCTCATCTCTCAGGGCACATCACTACTTTAACCAGGCTCATAGGGCTGGTGGTGCTTATGAAAATGCTAAAAATTCAACTCCCTTTTGGTCCAAAGTGGATAGTGATGGTCAGACTGGATAGGAGAGAAAGAAAAAACTTTTCAACTGGAATTAAAATCCCCTAAGTAAAGGAGTAGGGACTGAACCACCAGTTGCCATGAGTGAGCTCATCATATCCCAGAGTGCTGAAGCTATTACAGATGAGTTACAGATGTGTCTGGCAGCTGGCAGCAGCCCTGAAGGAATGAGGCAGTATGGGAGAGCCTCTGTGGGGCCCCAGGGGAGCCCTGGCTGCAGAGTGTGACAGCAGCCTCCATGACTTCCCATTCTGTCTCCCTCCTTTTCATGAAGCTTTTCCTCTGCTCCTTCCTCCCTTGCACCTTCTGGCACTCACCCTGATTGCCTTGAGTCTGTTGCACAGGTATTTTTAATCTCCTTCTGTGTACCTGTTGTCTCCTCCTAGAAAGTCCTTGAGGGCAAGGACTGTTTCATTTTTGTCTTTGATTCCCTAGTGCCTGGTCACTTAATAGATGCTTGTTGGTTGATTGGTTTCGTTGGGCTTTACAATTAAACTGGCAAAAAGGAGGGGAGACGGAATGAGGGAGGTTTTTCCAGGTGTGGGGGATGGCATAGTGGCAGGAAAAGTCACTGGTTTGGGTCCAGTTTGGCATGTTGGAGGCAAGTGAGTAGAGGTTGGGGTGGGGTCATCATATAGGGGCAAGAGAAGCTTGAACTTTACTCAGAAGGCCGCAGTGAGCCATTGAAGACTTTTGAGCAGAGGAGTGACATTACTGGTAAGGAGCATTAGTCTTGTAGCACTATAGAGGATGGGTTGAAGAAAGGAGAACCTCCCTTTTCCTGTAAAAGGGAATCGGATGTGAGAAATGTTAGGAAGAGGGAGTCCAAGGTAATTCACGAAGCTTAAATACGAGGGTATGGGAGACTGAGCCATCGGCATAGCTTCACTGAAAGAGGCAGGTTTGAGGTAAAGGTGGCCCTGCAGAAGGTATGCAGAGGCCTCCCCTCTGCTGACTTTGTGACTGAAGTCTAAATCTGCTCATTGTTCTCTCGGTGAAGGAGGCCCCACTGTGATGTCCCTACTGAAGCTGCCTGTGTGTTTGCTTGAATCTAGAGAAGTAGAAGAAGTGAGGTCAAGTGAATGGAGCAGAGGCCACACTGACTTCTGATCCAGCAGAACAGGCGCCAAGACCTGCACAAGTGGCTTTCTAACTTTGAGTCTCTTTCTCAGTTCTTACAAAATAGGAATCGTTTTTAAAAAGCAGCACGTCTATTACTAACGTCTAAAATATTTAATCGGATTCTCAAATATTCATTGACACTGGATCTCTTTGCAAAATAGGGGCTTTTCTTCGAGTTTATAGTTGGGAGGGAGTTCTGCTTGGGAAATGGAATGACTTGGTGCCTCTGGCAGTGGAAAGTAGGGCTCTCCTTCAAATGGTCCATTGTCAGAGGAATAATGAAACTGGTTCATTGCAAACAAAGCCTTACCTTTAAGTGTCCACCCCCTCCCCATTGCTGCCTGTCTTCATCCTAGTTCCAGCTTGTCTCAACAAGTTTCTCATTCCAAACTAGTATGTACAAAAAAAAAAGAAATCTCCATTTTGCTCATGTTTATTCCTACTGAGCAGAGTCTGCAGTGACCGGGACATCTGTTAACTTTTTCCATTCTGTCCCTTCCTCACTCTCTGTATGTACCTTTCTACTGGATGGGTGAAAATTGCCTCCAGATGAGTGGGCTAGTTTGAACAATGGGAGCATCCTCAGATTCTGTGCTGATTTGTCATGACTATTTAACAGAGCAGCCTGGCCTATCATGGGCTGTGATATTTAGGAAAGGAGTCTGTTAGTGTTGTAGATAAGCTGTATCCCACAACTCAAAAGCTGAGTGTGCTCAGGACACCAGCAAAGAAAAATCAGGTGGGCGGCTAGGTGGCACAGTGAGTAAGAGCGCCGGCCTCGGCCTTGGAGTTGGGATGACCCGAGATAGAATCCGGCCTCAAAAAATGAGCACCCACACACAAATAATGACTGGCCGTGTAACCTTGAGCAAGTTACTTAACCCCAATTGCTCTTAAAAAAAAAAAAAGAAAGAAAAATCAGGGATGGAAGCAAAAGCCCTCCTTGACAGGAACCTTTTAAAGAGAAATTCCATGCTGCTCTCTGTTGTTTAACCCTCTCTTCTTGTCTAGTGGTTGCTTTTCCCTTCCCCAAACCAAGGTCTGGATTCTTCCTGCCATCCTCCCCTGATGATCCGGCATAGTCAGAGCTGGGGGAAGTTACATAGCCATGGTGACCTGGGTCCAAGAATGGGCCTTCACTAGAGCAGTGCAGTCCTTTTATTCCTCCCTAATTGATAACCGACCTCACTTATAACAGAAACTTTCCAACCTTTCTCTTTTCTCTCTGACCTTCCCATACCCTTCCTTGTCTCTAAACCAAAGACCCATCTCCTACTATATTGAGAGAATTGGGGCTATTTGATAAGAGCTTCTTCATCTCCTTCCTCTTCAGCTTCAACTCAAAAGTGACACCATTCCCTATTCTGTCCTCCTTTTCCCCAGCCTCTGACCATGAAATGACTTTTCTTGTCTAGGCCTTCTATTCCATATCTCTTCTGTCTTCTTAAGCAGAACATAGCATCAAAAATTTCTCCTCTTTCTAATCTTCAACTTCTCCCTTTCAACTGGTTCCTTCCCTTTTGTTTTCAAACTTGTCCAAGTCGCCTATATAAAAAAACTGCCCCTGGACTCTACCATTCCAGAAAACTATCATTGTGTAATGCATTTCTCCTTCCTTTCTCAACCACTCATTGTGTCTACTTTTCCTTTTTTTTCACTTATATAATCTGGTTTCTGACTTATCATTTCACAGAGCTAGCTTTCTCTAAAATTACTTATGTCCTTTACTTGTAAAACCTAATTTAGACATCTTTTCTCAGTCCTCATCTTTTTTGACCTATTGGCTTCATTTGGCACTGTTAGCTATCCTCTCTTCCTGGATACTTTTACTCTCTCCTCTAAGTTTTTTCTCTCCCTTCCCATTCCCCTCCAGTTAATAAGCCTTTACAGTATTTTCTCTCCCCTTCTGACCCCCCATTGAAAAAAAAAGAGAACCAAACCCTTGTAAGAAATATGTACCCCTGGGGGTGGCTAGGTGTCGCAGTGAGTAGAGCGTTGGCCCTGGAGTCGTCAGAAGGACCTGAGTTCGGATCTGACCTCAGACACTTAATGCACAAACAAACAAAAGACCTAGCCGTGTGCCTTGGGCAAGTTACTTAACCCCAATTGCCCTCCAAAAAAAAAAAAAGAAATATGTACCCCCTTTTTTAAAACTTAATTTTATTGTTTTTTTAATGAACAAAAATCCACCTTCTTTCCTTCTCCCTTCTCCCATTAGAAAAAAAAAAGTAAAATAAAATCCTTGCAACAAATTTGCATAGTCAAGCAAAACAAATTCCCACATTGGCTCTACCCAAAAGATAAATGTTTCAGTCTGCACCCTGAGTCTGTCACCTCTCAGGAAGGAAGTGGGTAGTATTTTTTATTATAATATTAATCATTACCTTGGTCAGAGTTTGCTTTTTCCCTTTTTACAAAGGAGGGAAGTTGGTGAGAGAAGAGGCATGTGATCAGCACCAGTAGTCTAGGTTTAATGAAGTCTAATGTTGCTCCTTGTTTTCTTTCCCTTTCCCTCTCCAAGAGTCTAGTCACAGGTTCTCATTCTTTCTGTTCTTTGGTAATCTCCTCTTCATATTCACCCCTTTCTCTCCTGTTTCCCTATTGAATGAAATGTCTTTCTGCAACCAGTTCTGTGCTTGGATGTATTCTTCCCTCCTTTAACTAGTTCAGAGGAAAGTAAGGTTCAAATGTCACCTAATCCCTCCAATCCTCTGTGTTTGTAAACATTTCTGTAACACTCCTAGGCCTGTCTAATAAGACTCTGGCTCCTGATGATGATACAATTCAGAGGGGACACATGTATCATCTCCCCATATGTGTAAATAGTTTATCCTTGGTTAGTCCCTTATGATTGGTCATTTGTGATGACCTTTTTATATCTCTCAAGACTTCTCTGTTTGGACTTTAAAATTTCTGTTTATCTCTGCTCTTTTCATTAGGAACCCTTGAAAATATTTTATTTTGTTAAAGATTCATTTTCCTCACTGTATGAATATATTCAGCTTAGCTAGGTAAGTTATCCTTGATTGTAAATCTATATCCTTTGCCTTCTGGAATACTGTCTTCCAAACTCTCCATTCCTTTGTAGCAGTGGTTACTAAATTGTGTGACTCTAACTGGATTCTTTCCTTCTGGCTGCTTGCGGTAGTTTTTCTTTGACTTGGATGCATTTGATTTTGGTAGTAATGTTCCTGGGAGTTTTCATTTTGAGGTTACTTTCAGATGGTGACCAGTCTTTTTCTTTGCACTTTATCCTCTAAGAGAACTAGGTACTTTTCTTTGAAGATTCTTTGAAATGACATGCAGGCCCTTGTTTTGGTCATGGCATTCTTTTTTCTTCTTGATCTGTTTTCCAGATCAGTTGTTTTTATTATGAGGTATCTTATATTTTCTTCTGTTCTTTTTCCCAGCCTTTTGATTTTGTTTTAATATTTCTTGTTGCTATGGGAAATTATTGATTTCCTTGGTTGGATAAGGTTTTGTATCTCTTGTGCCAAGCTGTTAATTTCTTTTCTGATTCTCTGATAGCTATCATTTATTTTCCAATTTCTTCCTCAAGTGCTCTCATTTTATTTATAAAACATTTTAAAACTCTACTTTTTAAAAACTCTTGTTTTCCTCTAAGAATTCTGGTTGAGTTTGTGACTAACCTGTTTTTCTCTGAGATTTTGGTTGTAGATATCTAGGAGTCGTTCTTTTCTTTTGTGGTTGTGTCTTTGATGGTCCTTGCTATCGTATTGGTTCGTTATAGTGGGGTTCTTTGTTCTTCCAGCCTACTTCCTGACTTCAGATTTGACGTTAGGCCCAGACTCTATACACTTTTGGAGGGAAGATGTGGACTTGTCCTTTTGCTGCTTTCTTGAGGTGCTGAAGGTTGTGTTGTTCCAGGATCTCAGAGACAGCTCAGGTTTGGGACTAGAAAGCTTTCAGTGTCCACTGATCCCAGGCTGAGTCCTTTTTGCTGCCCTTCTGGTCCTAGCCCTCCAAGTTTCTGACCTAGATTTTTGTCAGAGCAACCATAGATTGCTGCTAGTTTCTGATGCTATCAGTCATCTGGGAAGTTCTACTGGTTCAGGGGTCAAAACTGCAGGCTCCCTTTTGGTCATGCCTGTGTAGACTGAACTAGAGCTGGAACTGAGATCCTCTTCTGCTACTGTGGTCTCAGCTGTACCACTGCTGCTTGTTTCTGACTTGCTTTCTCATTATCCCACGAAGGGCCTCCTAATCTAGTAGCATCTACCCACTGTTGTGCCCTAGTCCCCACTGAGGTCTTGGATGCCAGGCCATGCTCCTGCCCTAGTATCCTAGGCCCTGGTATCAGCCAACTTCTCTCTCCCTGTCTCCCTGTATTGATCTGGACCAGATGGAAGACTCCCTGTAACTTTCTTAATTTCCCACTCAGGACTTGGTGCATTTTCTAGACCTGTTTGAAAGACCTGTGGCAAGAGGCTTAGCTTCATAGCTTTCTGCTCCTCCTCTCTCTTGCTTCTGCCCCTGCAGCCTTCTTTTCCACTGATACTGTTCCATCTTTGTGGAATTTTCTTCCTATCCTTGTCTTCCTGAAATCTTTACTTCTCAGAATCCTGGCTGTTAGCTCTTAGAGTCCCCCAATCCCTCAAGTCCCCTTAGCATTTTTACTCTGCAGATAACCCCTCATTTATTCTGTCATTTATAATGGGATCTGCTTTACTAGATTATAAACTCCTTGAGGATATGTTTTACTTATTTTACTCATCTTCATATCTCTTTTAATACCTAGCACAGTGCTTTGCACTCAAGTATTTAATAGAATTAGTATGAAACGCGAATTGCAGAATATTTTTGAATGAATGGATGAAAAACATTGTATTACTTTGTTCCAGGCATTGGGAATAAAATTAGAAAAAAATTATGAGACAGTTCCTGCCCTCAAGTAGCTCACACTCTAATTGGAGAAGACAACACTTATTAAAGGATCCAGTCGCTGGACAGATGGAAAGGCCTGGATGCCAGTGACAAAGGCTTGCAGTTCTTAATTACCAGCCTAGCTAAGCAGTAGGAATGCTCTTGTGTCTGTTCCTTTTGGGCTTCCCTGATGGGGTCTGGGCAGCCTAGAGACTTGAGAGAAGGGGAGAGGGAATGCCAAAAACGAGGCTGTGCATTCTTCCAGTCTGGTGTTTAGAGTTGGGTAGAAGTGGAACTGAGGGAAGGTGGGGAGAGGGGGCCCCCTGGCCTTCTTGCTCTCAAAATTACTTGAATTAACTAGTAATAATTTATTTTTACTATAACTAGTAACAATTTATTTCTAAGTTGAGGTCTTATCAACTGGGCCATGTGGTTCAGCCTCATCATCATCATCATCATTATTTTGCTTTTTGGAGGGGTGATTGGGGTTAATTGACTTGCCCAAGGTCATATGGCCGGTTTTTTGTATTAAGTGTCTAAGGTCAGATTTGAACTCAGGTCCTCCTGACTCCAGGGCTAGTGCTCTATTCACTGCGCCACCTAGACCCTCCCCCCCCCAAAATTAGATAAAATAAGTTTTCAAAATTCACTTCCATTAAGGTTTTTTTTGTTTGTTTGTTTGTTTTTGTTTTTGTTTTTTGCTTTTTGGAGGGCAATTGGCGTTAAGCCACTTGCCCAAGGTCACACAGCTAGTTTTTTGTGTTAAGTGTCTGAGGCTACATTTGAACCCAGGTCCTCCTGAGTCCAGGGCCAGTGGACTCAGTTCACTGCACCACCTAGCTGCCCCCAGCCTCATTATTTTAATAAATGAGACTGTGTTTTCAGTGATGTGCTCAGGGTTATAGTGGGAAGAAATGGCAGGGAGAGGTTTGAATTCAGATTCTCCAAATATTTACATACATACGTATACACACCAGCCTGCCCTCCCCTGCATATGTAACAAGCAACAAATGTTATCTTCTTAAGATGTTCTTTTCAATAAGTTAACACCATTTAAGACAAATACTAGCCTGGTAAATTCTATCTTCACAGACACCATGGTAAATTTCATTCCAACCCAAGTTAAATTATTAAAAATTACAAATCAGTAGAATTTAAAATAATGTATTGTTTCCTAATTGAGAGCCATTTCCAGACCTGATTGGCCAGCTCTGGTGCTTAAGGTTAATGAGGTCCCTGACTCCTGCCCTCAGATGGCATTTGTTCTTGCCTGTTGTTTTGCTTTTCAGTCTTCTATATTTTTCAAATCTTACTGATATGAGATTCATCAATAAATTAAGAACCCCAGAGTATTAGGCTGATGATCTGGGTAGCATTGGATATCTGAACTTTGTTTTTCATTTGGTTTCCAGGTTGCCATCACAGAAGCCAAAGTGGATTTCTCCAGTGTGGTGTGCCTGCCCCCTTCCGTCGTTGCTGTAAATGGCCTGGACGGAGGAGGGGCTGGCGACAATGATGACGAGCCAGTGCTGGTGGCTCTGGCTGCGGCACCAAGCCCCCAGAGTGAAGCTGTTGCCAATGAGCTTCAGGAACTTACCCTGCAGCCCGAGCTGACCCTAAGCCTCCATCCTGGCAGGAATCCCAACCTGCCTCCACTCAGTGAACGGAAGAATGGTGAGTAGAAAGATAGTTCAGTTGCCTTTTGGTGGGAGTTTGTTCAGTCAAGCCTTCATGTCACAGAAGATTTGGGGGTGGTAGTGACCTTAGAGATAGAAAGGATTTAAAAATTTAGAAATCATAGGAGTATATAGACTATAGAGATGAAAAGGACTGTGACAGTCCTAGGAGTGTAGAACTTAAAGGTGTCAGGACTGTAGCTGACCCTACAAAAGGAATTTTAGCAAGAGTTCTTAACCTTTGTTGTGTCGTGGACCTCATTGGCTGTATGATGACACATAGGAACCCCTTCTCAGAATAAGGATTTAAAAAAAAAAACTGTAATCAAAGGAAATGCTAAATTTCAGTTAGAGGTTAATGAAATTTTTATATATATGCATCATATATAATGTTTTTTATTATGTATAATATCTATAACCTCAGAGGTTAACAAAATTTTTATTTATATTTTTATGTATATATTCCCCCCCCCATCCAAGTTCATGAACTCTTGAAATCTGTCTATGGAGCCCCTAGTCATCTGAGGACCCTAGATGAAGTACTTTGGTCTTAGAGATTATAGGGTTTGTTTTTTCCTTAAAATTTTTTAAAAAGTTGTTTTATTGGTGCCTTTTGTTTTTAACATCACAACCATTTCAGATGTATCCCCACTCTACAGTGAGCCTTCACTTGAAACAACGATGAAAGAAAAACAATAGTTCATCTGCTCTGTTTGGTAGCTTATACAGCATTGCATACCTTTCCATTTAAAAGAGGAAGCTGCATTTTCTTTTCCCTGGTACCAGATTTAGACATTATAATCCCATAGCATTCAGGTGCACTTTATTGTTCTTTTATTATTTTGTTGCAGTCATAGTATAGATTGCTTCTTGGTTCTGTTTACTTCACTTTTTGTCCATTCGTCTAAATCTTACCATTCTTTTCAGAATTCCTCCTACTTCTTAACAGTGTAATAATATTCCATTAGATCCATGTACCCCAGTGTGTTTGGTCATTTCCCAGTCAATTAGCATCCACTTTATTAAAAAATTTTTTTTATTATGACAAACTTCACAAACATCAACAAACATAAAAATTTCCTTATGCAAAGGAATAGAAAAAAGATTGCGTATGACATTGACATTATGGCATTACCCACAGCTTGATTTTTTTTAAAGTATATGTTAAACTTAAATGATAGTTCTGGTCCCGTCCTGCTTACCTATGGCTCCTTCTCACCTTTTTCGTTTCTCTTTAATAACCACAAAAAGCATTGCTCTGTTTTGTTCTATGTGGAGCTTTCCTTGGGTGGGGGGGGTCTATTCCTAATTAGCTGTAGAGGTCAGAGGGCTGGGCGCTTGGGCACTTATTTTGCATAATTACACATTCATGTCACAGTGTTCATACCTGTGGCCTGTCACATCAGTTTGCCAGATGTGAGCTGTAACCCCAGAGTTGTTTCACTTTGTCCTTCTGCTGTTTTGACTTGGAGCAGTCTTTCACATAGATGGTAATTGTTTTTATTTCTTTTAAGAATTCTTCATTCCTTGACCCAGTCATCCATTGGGAAATGACTTTTGGTCCTATGTATTTGTGTCAATTCCCTGTAGATCTTAGATAACAGACCTTTTTCAGAGGTATTTGGTGCAAATCTTTTTTTCCCCAATCAAGTTGCTCTCTTGACCCCAGGCACATCATTGCTTTTGTTTCACTGACCAGATAGGGTTTGCATGAAAGCTCTTTACGTAATTAAAATCGGTCTGGTTTTATCTTCTATGACCTTATCTACTCTTATAGGTTTTAGAGACATAAGGGACCTTCGTGTTCACAGGACTCACGTAGAGTTAAAAGGTGTTCTGGAGACTTTGGGATCCTGAGAATGAGTTTGACTCGACCTAGGCCAAGCTCCTTATTTCACAGATGAGGAAACGGATGAGTGAAAGGATTTTCTTCAGGTTAGTCATCTAGGAAGTAGGAAAGCTGGGATTTGAACCTAGGCGCTGTGACTCCACGCTCAGTATACCCTTAGTAAAAGTTTTCACATCATTTCATAATATTTCACGGTTTTCATGAGGAGCCACATGCATAGAATCAATGAGGAACCTAGTATTTGTTAAGCACCTGCTGCATTCCAGGCATTTTTCTATGTGCTGGGAATATGAAAAAAGGCAAAAGAGAGTCTGGATTTTTGGTGCTCACAAGTCCAGTAGGGGAAACAACATGTAAACAACTCTGTACCAATAAGAGAGATAGAAGATAAATATGGGGCAGTCTCAGAGAGCTGCACTAAAAATAAAGAAGACTGGGACAGATTTTTTAAAAAAAAGCTTTTATTTATTTTTAGTTTTCAACATTCATTTCCACAAGATTTTGAATTACAAATTTTCTCCTCATCTTTACCCCAAGATAGTGAGCCTACTGAATACCTCTTCCCCCAATCTGCTCTCTCTTATATCCTTCCCCATCCCCCCTAACTTTCTAGTAGGGCAAGATGGATTTTTATACCCCAGTGCCCATATATCTTATTTCCCAATTGCATGTGAAAAATAATTTTTTTAACATTTGCTTTTTTTTTAACAAATGCTTTATTAACTTCTGTTTTACATCATTCATTTCCGCCAGATTTTGAGTTACAATCATTTCCCCCCGTTATTCCCCTACCCAACCTCCCAGAATAGCAGTCCCACAAGATATCGCTTCCTCCAATCTGCTCTTTCCCATACCTTCTCCCATACCCCCGGCTCGGCTCCCCGTGCTGCACTGGTCCTTCCTTCAGGGCTGCTGGGCTGTCCTCAGCGGGAGGTTAGCTTCTCTGTGTTGTCCTGTGGGTGCTGGGGCTCCAGAGGTTGTTCAGAGTCCCCTTTTACATAGTTTGGGGGGAATCTGGGGGCAGAGCAGCTTGGATGAGATGTTTCTACTCCGCCATCTTGGCTCCACCTCCTTAACATTTGCTTTTAAAACTTTGATTTCCAGATTCTTTCCCTTCTTTCCTCCTTGCCCACCCCCACTGGGAAGACAAGCAAGTCAATATAGGTTTTACATGTGTAGTTATACAAAATGTTTCCATAGTAGTTATAGTGTGAAAGACTATATTTCCTGCCATCCTATCCTGTCCCCCACTTACTCTGTTTTCTCCTTTGACCCCGTCCTTTTCCAAAAGTATTTGCTACTAACTACCCTCCCCCCTAATCTGCCCTCCCTTCTGTCATCCCCCCTCTAATTTCCTTCCCCCCTACTTTACTGTAGAGTACAGTACCCAGTTGAGTGTGTATGTTATTGGGACAAACTTCTTACAGAAGATGAGACTTTATCTGATACTGAAAGGAAGCAGAGATGGGGAAGAAGAGAATCCCAGGGGTGTAGGACAGCCGTTGAAATCCTTTTAAGAATTGAGAGGTGGAGGGCCTTAGTCAGGAACAGCAAGGAGTCCTGTGTCACCAGGTCACAGAGTGTGTGAAGGGGGAATAAGATAGAAAAAGGTGAGAAAGCTCAGGAGAGGATGGACTTAATAAAATGATGTTTTTGTTTTGGGTCTTGTAGGTAATAGGGAGCCACTGGAGTTTGCTGAATGAGGGACCTACACTTTGATCATTTTGACAGCTGAATGGATGATGGACTGGAGTGGGGAGGGAATTGTGACAGGGAGACCATGTAGACAGCAAACAGCAACATTGAAATAGTTAAGGCATGAGGTGCTGATCGCTTTTATCTGGGTGATAGCATTGTCAGAAGAGAGAAGGGCTGGTGTGTGAGAGACATAGCAAAGATAAAATTGATGGGTCTTAGAAACACTGGATAGTAGTGTTGTTTTTGTTGTTCAGTTGTGTTTGACTCTGTAACTCCAGGAACCATAATACCCCAGGCTCTTTAAGCATTGACCTATTTAATCTCCTTGTTGTCCAAGGGACTCTGAAAAGTCTTCTCCAGCACCATAATTAGAAAGTGTCGTCTCTGTAATGCCCAGCTTTCCTTAAAGTCCAACTGACCGCCATACATTGCTCCTGGAAAACCATAGCTTTGACTATATGTGGACCTTTGTCAGCAAGGTGTCTCTGCTTTTTAGTACGCTGCCCAGATTTGCCAAAGCTTTCCTTCTAAGGAACCTATATCTTTTAATTTCATTACCTCAGCTGCCATCTGCTGTGATCTTTGAGCCTAAGAGCATGAAATCTGACCCTGCTTCCATCTCTTCTCCCTTTCTTTTCTAGGAAGTAATGGGACCAGTTCCACGGTCTTAAGTTTTTAAGCTCCAAGCCAGCTTTTACACTCTTCTTTCACCTTTATCAAGAGACTTCTTAATTCTTCTTAACTTCCTGCCACCAGAGTCGTATTGTATGCATAACTGAGATTGTTGATGTTTCTCCCAGCAACCTTAATTCTGAGTTTTATTTTGTTCAGTCTGGCATTTCACATGATGTATTCTACACATAAGTTAAATGAGGTGGACAATATCCAACTTTGTCATATTCCATTCCCAGTCTTAAACCAATCAGTTGTTCCATGTTTGGCCAGATTTCTCAGGAGACAAGTAAGATGATCTGTACTCCTGTTTCTTTGAGGACTTGCCACAGTTTGTTGTGATCTACACAGTTAAAGGCTTTAGTGTAGTCAGTGAAGCGGAAGTAGATTTTTTTTGGAACGCCCTTGCTTTTGCCATAATACCACAAATGTTGGCAATTTGGTCTCTAGTTCTTCTGCCTCTTCAAAAACCAGCCTGCTCTTCTGGTGTTTCTTGGTTCACATATTGCTGGAGCCTAGCTTGCAGAATCTTAAACAATAATCTTGCTGGCATGTGAAGTGAGCACAATTGTTCGGTGATTTGAACATTCTTAGGCGTTGCCCTTTTTTAGGATTGGGAAATAAACTGATCTTTTCACTGGTCACTGTCAATTTTTCCAAATTTACTTGGCACATTGAGTGCAGCAGTTTAACAACATCATCTTTTAGGATTTTAAACAGAGCATATAGAATTCCATCATCTCCACTAGCTTTATTGTTAGCTACGTTTGTAAGTCCCACTTGACTTCATTCTCTAGTATGTCTAGATCAGTAACTACACTATCATGGTTATTGTTGATGTTGAGATCTTTCTTATATAATTCTTTTGTGTTTTCTTGCAATCTCTTCTTAATTTCTGCTGTTTCTGTTAAGTTCCTACCATTTTCTTTCATATTATGTTGTTTTAGTTTATTTCTTTGCATTGCTCATTTAAGAAAACCTCTTATCTCTCCTTGCTATTCTGTAGAATTCTGAATTCAGTTGGATTTCCCTTTCTCATCACCTTTCTCTTTCCTTTCCTCAGCTTTTTGGAAAGTGTCATCAGTTAGCCATTTTGCTTTCTTGCTCTTCTTTTTCTTTGGAATGTCTTTTGTTGCTACCACCTGTACAGTATTGCAGGCTTCTGTCCATAGTTCTTCAGGCACTCTGTCTACCAAATCTAATCCCTTAAATCTCTACATCACCTCCACTTTATATTCATAATGGATATTTATTTAAGTCATACCTATATGGCCTGATGATTTCCCCTGCTTTCTTCAATTTAAGTCTGAATTTTGTAATAAGAAGCTCATTATCTGAGCTACAGTCAGCTCCAGGTCTTATTTTAACTGACTTCTCCATTTTTGGCTGCAGAAATTGCAATCAATCTGATTCTCATATTGACCATCTGGTGATGTCCATGTGTAGAGTCGCCTTTTGGGCTGTTGAAAAAGAGTATTTACTGTGACTAGAGAAGGTTGGATAACAACACCGAGTTTCAAATTATTACTGGCTAAGATATGAGTGGTGGCTCAGTGGAATAGATTAGGTACACAGTAGTAAATTACCATAGTAATCTAGTGTTTGATAAACCCAAAGATTAAAGCTTTTGGAACAAGAACTTACTATTTGACAAAAATTGCTAGAAAAACTGGAAAGCACCTTGTAAGAAACTAGGTATAAACCAATATCTCTCACCATATACCAAGGTAAGGTCAAAATGGGTACATGATTTAGACATAAAGGGTGATACCACAAGCAAATTAAGGGAGCATGGGAAATGTTTCCTACTTTATATATGAATAAGAGAAGAATTTATGACTAAACAAGAGGTAGAGAGGACCATGTGATGTAAAATGGATAATTTTAGTTACATTAAATATGAAAGGTTTTGCACAAACAAAACCGATGCTGCCAGGATTAGAAGGAAAGCAGGAAACTGGGGGGAAAATTACAGCAAGTTTTTCTGATAAAGGCCTCATTTCTCAGATATATAAGGAATGGAATCAAATTTATAAAAATAAAAGTCATTCTCCCATTGATAAATCATCAAAGCATATGAACAGTCAGTGTTCAGATGAAGAAATCAAAGCTATCTCTAGTCATATGAAAAAATGTTTTAAATCACTATTGATTAGAGAAGTACAAAATAAAACAACTCTGAGGTCCCACCTCACACCTATTAAACTGGCTAATATGACAGGAAAGGAAAATGGGGGATGTTAGAGGGGATATGGGAAAATAGGGACACTGATGCACTGTTGGTGGAGTTGTGAATTGATCTAACTATTCTGTAGAGCATTTTGGAACTCTGCCCAAAGGGCTATACAACTGTGCCTACCCTTTGACCCAGCAATACCTCTACTAGATCTGTATCCCAAAGAGATCAAAGAAAAAGGTAAAGGATCTGTGTATACAAAAATATTGATAGCAGCTTTTTTTTTTTTTATGGTGGTAAAGAATTGAAAATTGAGGGATGCCCATCAATTGAGGAATGGCTCTAATCCATCCCTCCTTGGTACAATTTCCAAATTAATATTTCACTTCCCTGCTTAGTAGTTTTTAGTGGCTTGTTGTTGATAAAATACAAAATCCTCCACCTAGGATTTAAAGACTCCCTCAATCTGGTTTCCATACACTTTTCTTGTCTGCTTTCATTTTAAACCCCTTCCTACACTTTCCATTCTAGTCAGCCTGGTCTTCTAGCTGTACATGGTGCATTCCTTCTTCCCTGTTTCCTCTGTCTTCCTTAAAAGCACAGATCACCTACTGCTCCTACACAAGGACTTTTATTATCCCCTTAGTTGGTACAATTCTCTCCATCATGAAATCATTTTCTGTACTTGGCGTTCATTTACTGGTGTGGTGTACATGTTGTGCCTTCCAGGAAACTCAAAGGTCACTAAGGGCAGGGACTCTTGGATTTTGGACTTTGCTTTTGTTGCCAGTTTCTAGCAGAAGGCCTTATCTATACCTTCTATTGTATAAATGTTTGCTGTATTAAATTGATTTGAATCCTGGGGTGGATGCACTTTGGGCAGATGAAGGTATGGGTGTAGCGCTCAGAGGAGAGGGTAGCATTCAAGAGAACAGTTAAGTCAAGAGACCGTTATTAAGTGTCCACTTTATGTAAGTGTCCACTTCATTAAGAGTCTAAGGAATGATGTTTTGGAAATGATGGAAGAAAGAAATGTAAAGTGTATTTTAGTGCTTTTAAATTTGTTCAGTTAGAAGTGATGGCTTCTTGAAAGATGAAGACCCTGAGAATTCTCTGTTTCTTAATTGGAGACTAGTATATTCTTAGGAAATGGAAAATGATGATTGTTCTTAATACTGTTCTGGAACCTTCTCTCTGAAATTTGAGAGGTTGGCTATGGTACTTATAAATATAGTCAGTTATTTATTTCTTCTCCAAGGCAATTGAACTGTATGCAGAATAAAGAACCCTGACATAAGGAATAGTTATGTGTAAATGTTTTTCATAAAGAACTTATTTTTTCCCCAGAGATTGCCATTTGTGGTAGTTGAAAGTTTGACCCAAAGTATTCTAGGGTACACATGACCTAGGGCTGAAGTTTCTTAACTTTGTGTGCATTCTGGATCCTCTTCATGGAACCATTTTTGAATGAATCAAATAAAATTGAATTGTGAAGGAAATCAGTTATTTTGAAAACTAGCAAAATGCTTTAAAACAAAACAAAAACACACCAAATTCACAGACCTCAGGTTAAGAACCCCAGGTAACTAAATGTGGAAATTAGAGTTCTAAAAGAATGATGTGAGCTCTAGTACCATAGAGCTGGATATTTGCAGTCATGATTTTATGGCTTTGATGTTTGCTTTGTCCCTAAAAGTTAGCAGAAATGGTGATCTCCATCTCTCCTGGAGCAAAGAACCACACTCCTGAAAGTCGGTAGCAATTGCGATTGTCTGTATTAGATGCCTTCTGATACCTTGGAGGCATTGGTTGGGCCACAGGACTCTGGGGGAGACCTAGAGCCTGGTGTGTCTTGCTGTTATCTTCTGGGTTCTTTTAGTTTGCACAACACCAGGCATTTGGGGAGAAAAGACCTAACTAGCTAGAACCAGTCACATTTCCATATGCTTAGATTTCCTTGGAATAGTAAATGGTAGTATGCTTGGGAATGTGTTTATCAGAAATGAACTTGAGAGTGAGATGACATTTTAGCTGTGTGTAGCCCTGTGGAGACTTTGTTTATAAGGGGGGGGGGTGTGAGTTAGGTGGCACTAAAGTGAATAGAGCACTGGCCCTGAAGTCAGGAGGACCTGAGTTCAAATTTGACTTCAGACACTTGACACTTAACTAGCTGTGTGACCTTGGGCAAATCACTTAACCCCAATTACCTTGCCTTCTTCCCTCCCTCCAATAAAACAAACAAACAAAAAAACCCCTCAAAAAACCCAAATGTTTTGCTTCAGTCTGTACCTGTGTAAGCTACACTGAATGCCAGAATTTAGTTATTAGAGATATGAACAGCACTCAGATATTCAGGATTGGAGCAATTTATGAGTGATCCAGCCCTCCATTTTATTGCCTTCTACTGTCTTGTTTTTGTATTTATCATTAGCAGTGAAACAACCATTTCTGTTTATTAGTGGCTAAATAACAAAGGGTAGGGAGAGAAAAATGAAATCTTATTTTGTGTAAAAATAAATAGGAAAGTTTGTTGGCTAAGTTGGGAATTTTAGACCATTTGTGCGCTTTGTTCTTTTGGGGACAGTGACTGTCCTCAAAGACCCCCCCAGCACATTCTGATGTTGAACATGTCACACTTAAGTGGGGAATGTCACAGAGAAGCTTGGGGACCCTCAGTGTCCCTTCTTGTGTCCCTGAGGTCACTTTGGGTAACTTGTTATATTCACCGGTGTCTTCTTCTCCCAGAAGCACCCTGAGCTACATGAATCAGCATGGCCTGGGGGGGAAGGGTGCACGGCAGAGTTCCTGTGACTCAGCAGGTGCTGTGGATGCTGTTTTACCACAATTCCCATTTTGTAGATGAGGAAGCCTAGGTTAAGTGACTTGCCCAGGTTCACATAGCTTGGAGGCCAGATTTGAGTTCCTTAAGTGCACTTCCCTTTGTGTACTGTGGCACCACCTCATGGATAGAAAAGGCTGACTTTGGAATCTGGAAGGCCTGGGTGCACTGGTCCGTCCGGGCTGTGTGACCCTCACACAGTGATGCCAGGTCACTGCATCGTTGAGTGGACACTTCTGCAGGATTAGTGATAGTGGAGTGACTGATGTGCACCAGTGCTGGTGATGGATTCATCACTCTGTCCCCTCTCGCCTTCTTCAGACTGTTCAAATTGGGGTTTTATGTGGGCAGGTAAAGAGAGCATCCCATTACCAAGGGCCTCCAGAGTACACGAACAGATTCCATATGTTAGTGCAGCTGTTGAAGCAGGGATTCTCATGGCAGAGGACATCATTTCCATGTTGTTTTAGCTCTCTGTCATTATAGACAGGGCTTAGAGTGTTCCTTTTGGATCTAACCATTGATAGTCCATTCTGTTTTGATCTTGTCTTAGAAGAAGTAGGGTCATGGTGTGGAAAGCACTTTGGAGTTGGAGTCTCATGACTTGGGCTCAAGTTCTGACTGTGTGCCTCCCTGGGCTCTGAGATCACGGGAGAATATCTGTAAAATACTTTTTAACCAGAAGGCATTATGTAAATCTCAAGTCATTGTAAGCCAATCCCTAGGCTTCCTATCTCTTCCATGGTAATTGTTTAGATCCCCTAGGTCACCTGAAGGTGAGATTGCATTGATAAATAGGACCCATTTTTTTTAGTAAGTCAGGGTGCTGTGGTTAAAGCTGTTAAAGTCTAAGACCCACAGCTCATTGGGAATTATTTCATAAAGTTAAACTTGGATAGAGATTCCTCTGATTCGGGGTCAGGAATGATTCAGGCAAAGCCTTTGCTGAAGCTTACTGATGTTTGTTAAACCCTTGGAAGGTGAGGTGACTGAGGGAGGATGTAGAAAGAGAAAAGAAGACTGAAAAGGGGAGATAAATAGCCAGGAAAGAATACTAAGAACAGAAGGGTTAGATGAGTAGAAGGAAAACCAGGAAAGAGGAACATCCTAAAAACAGCGACAAGAGGATTTATCCAGTGGGATAAGTTGGTCAGCAATGTCAGATGCTACGGAGAAGTCAAGAAGGATGACGACTGAGTAAAGACTGACCAAATTTTACAGTTAGAAGATTATTGGCAACCTTGAGGGCTTGGCCAGGAAGGTTTTCTGAAGTGCCTTCCCTGTACCAGGCATTGGGCTAAGCATTGGAAATACAAAAGGAAGGAAGAAATTTTCCTTGCCCTCTAGGAACTCCTACTCTGATAGGAGACAACATGGAAATAATTATGTTTGAGGATAAATCAGTGCTAGTCTCCAGGGGAAAGGGCACTAAACTCCAGGACTACTAGGAAAGGGAACCAAGGAAGCCAGGAGGCTGACACAAGGAAGGAGAATGTTCAGGTGTGGGAAACAGTCAGTGAGACATTCAGAGATGGGGGATGGAGGCCAGTGTCTCTTGATTACCCAGTCCATGGAGGGGAGAAAGGTGTAAGAAGAGTGGAGAAACAGGAAGACGTGAGTTTATGAAGGGCTTTACAAGCCAAGACAGGCAGGAGGAGAACTAGGAGGGAGCAGGGTCATGGACACCTAGAAAGATGAGAAGAGAAGGATCCGCTGTGTCAGAAGACATAAGAGGAGTGAGGATTGAGAAAAAAGTCATTAGTTGTGATAATTAAGACATCACTGGTAACTTTGAAGACCAGTTTCTGTTGAGTGATGATGTTGTAAGCTTGACTAGAGAATTCTGAAGAGAGGAAGAGGGAGAGGATGAAGCTGGGAAGGACATGAGAGTTGAGAATCACAGTAGGTGGAGATGGAGGGGTCATGGGAGGCTTTTTTGAAAATAGGGAAGACATGGGCGTGTTTGTGAGCAGTAGGTAAATAGTAGAGAGGGAGAGATTAAAGATCAAGAGAAGGGGATGCAGGAGGTGGCAAGAGAGACAGATCCAGCTTAGTGATGAGGTCAGAAGGAAAGGATTGGGAGGAGTGTGAGTAGTAGCAGAGACTGTGTAATATGGCTTCTTCCAGGAGTTTGGTTGTGAAAAGAAGGACAGCTATAGGACATTAGCTTGAGGGGTTTGTAGGGTCTAGTGAAGACAGGGTTGTTTTTTTCTTGTTTAAAAGAATGTTGTTGTTCAGTCATTTCAGTCGTGTCTATCTCTTTGTGACCATATTTGGAATTTTCTTGGCAAAGATACTGAAGTGGTTTGCCATTTCCTCCTCCAGAGCATTTTACAGATGAGGAACTGAGGCAAGCAGGGTGAAGTGGCTTGTCCAGATTCACACAGCTAGGAAGTGTCTGAGGCCAGGTGTGAACTTGAGTCTTCCTGATTTCAGGCCTGCCACTCTGTCCACTGTGCCACCTACCTAGGGAGACTGATACACTATCTGTAGTTAGTGAAATCTGAACAGTCTGAAGATTAGAGGGGGCTGGCTGACAGGGCAGTTTGCTGGAGAAGAGAAAGGATGACATGGAATGAAGGCTGAAGGTTTGGGATGATGCCTACTAAGGACCAAATCTTGTGCTAGATGTGGGTTATGAGCGTGAAAATTGTCCTCACTGTGAAAACATTTGGACAAAAGCCAGTGCTTGGTATAGTCTTTTCATTATTATATAGGCATGCAGGAGTCACTATCTGTCATAAGCTCGGATCAGGCTGTTTAGATCATCGCCATTGTGAAGAGGAGAGGAATTTACCAGTGAGGAGGAGAACCTATCCCTTTGTCCACAGGAAATAGACCAAATGTCTGTTTCGACTGAAACCCGCCATCCTGTATAGGGACAGAGTGATGGATCAGCCCTCTCTGTCTTTATTGACATGAGCACTGAGGAGGGGTCTGGTAAGGAGGCTGCCAGAGGGGGGCAGTGACAGCAGTGCTTTGGGAAACCTTGTCTCCAAGCACCTTTTAGCCCATGCTGGCGATCCCATGTCTTGTTGATTCACTCCCACAGTTCTAAAAAGAGCTTTCCTGATTTCTCTTAAATAGAACATTCTGGGGCGGGGGGGGTGGGGGGGAGTCGGGCAGAGGAAGGAGGAACCTCTCCTTTTCTCCCATGGGGCCCTGAGGAATTTTACACCCCTAGAAATCTGCATCAACTTTTCCCTTTGGCATAAGAGTAGGGACCATCAATAGTTCTGAGTCCCTTATCTCTTAGAAGATCTCTGTTACTGCTGCTCATTTTTCTGTGGTTGGGTTAACCTTCTGATGTCTCTTGCAATTGACACTCTGGCATTGAGGCATTCATTTACCAAAAATTGAATGGTGCTGTGTTATGAAAATAAAGTAGGCTCCTTGACAGTATTTAATGTTGGCGAATAGGGTGTTGTGATTATCAGAAGGTTTCAGTTAACTGCATTTGTCGAATACAGGCAGCTAGGTGGGCCTGGGGTCAAAAATGCTCATCTTCCTGAGTTCAGATCCGGCCTCAAACACAAGTCACTTAACCCATTTGCCTCAGTTTCCTCATCTGTAAAATGAGCTGGAACAGCAACAGCAAAATTATCAAACATGGGTTATCATTGTGAATACTGATTTTTTTTTGTATAGGACTGTGATAGGAAAATTTGTTTATTTGATTTTTGTATAGATTCTGAACTAAGGAAATTTATTGTGACTTTATGGACTTTCTAGAAGAATCTTTATTCCCAAGGTTCATTTCCCTGATTAGGCCTTCTTTTTCCTACTTTTAACATGAAGCTCAGAAGACACTTTGTTAGTAAAGAGATAATTGAAACAAAGAACATAATGTCTGATAAGAAAGGTCTTTGGACATTAGGATTATGGTTTTTCATTTGATTTGGTTAATGTCTATCATTTAAAATATGCTAACCATGCTGATAAGGAACTGTTCATCTGCCAGTTCTGCTTACTCATAAGAAAACAGAAAGTGTTGAGTGTGTAAGTATGATCACATGGGTTTTTTAGGTGCTCATGAGTGGCCTATTGCAGAGAAAGACCTGAGAAAGATGACAGTTCTGCAATGTATTTAGATAATTTTTTTGAAATATATTTTAATGGGTGAGGGGAGGAGGGAATAGTTCAGATTCTGTAGGCAAATATTTAGCTTCTCTGCCTGGCTTCTATAAATATCCCAGACTAAGGGCGTGTAATATAGAATGCTCACATAACATTCACATTTGTATGTGATGTATGCCTTTTTTGTCTGCATTTACTGGATGTGGAATCTGGTCCCTGAGTGCCCTGGAGTGTGTTAAGTGTTGTCTCTTATCCGTAGACCTAAGTCCTTCCATTAGCAGAATCCCTAGAGGATCGGGAATGTGTGCCAAATCTCCTTCTGCTTTGTGGATGGGGGAGAGGGGGGACTCTTCCTCTCCTTTTCTGTGTCTTTTTGTTTGTGTCCTTCCCCTTCCCCCAAAGAAGGCTAGCAAGGGGAGGAGCTCCCTGTTCTAAGCACACTTGGGAGTCTTGACTTGAGTGCTTTTCAACATCCTGTGGGCAGTCATTCAACTCCAGGCCATCTCAGCTTGCCTGTGGGTTGGATAAACTGGGAACTACCCTCTCCAGGGAGAGTTCTCAGCCTGATTTCTGCTGAAGGAATGGAGAGTGGCCTTAAGGAAGACTCTCAGTGGCCTCTGAAGACAAGATCCTTTTCAAATTTTCTTTAGTCCGTCTGTGTCTGTCTCTTCCTTGGGGCTGTCATGATGCTGCTGGAGCCTGATATGCTGATGATGGCTGTGCGTTCAGGTAAGCTCCAGAGCTTTTGCTTGTAGACTGTTCTGAGCCCTGTTTTCTAGACTAGGATGGTTAGAATGGCTGTGTGGCCTAAGGGGTTGACCTTCAGGGTGAAAGCAAGGCAGAAGCAAGACTTATTTCGCTGGCATTTTCAGTCGTTTACTATGAATAAACAGTTGGTAATTTTCCTCTATTTTAAAAGTCCAAATATTCAGAATCAGTGATGAATCCTCTGGTTGCTGAACTCAGGGCTCTCTTCAGTAAAGAATTGCATGGAAATAAAGCTTAAGTCTTTTTTTTTAAATTAGTATTTTTAAAATTGCTTTAATGAGGGGTAATGCAATTGCTTGTGTTGTTTTATGATTACTGTCTTTAGGACCTATCTCAGGCTTGCTTCTGTTCAGTTCAAGAAACATTTTCTAAGTGCTTCTTAAACACAACATAATGCTTGTCTGTCTCTTGAAGTCCTGAGAAAGGTTCTTTCTGCTCTCAGTGCCTGACTCCTCCTGGGTGGTGCGTATCTTCTTCCATTTACTACTCATTGTTTATCGTGAAGGCTCTCCAGATGGTGAGTACACGTTCGGGAGTGAGAAAGACTAAGGAAGAAAGTACAAATCCGGAGCCTTACTGTGTGCTATTTCTCTTGCAGTAGACTTTGCCTACCTTAGAAGTAAACTTTTTTTTAAACTCCTTTTGTTTTTAATGGGCTTGTCTAGGTTGCCAGTATTTTTAAACCTTCAAGATAGCGCTCTAAAAATAAGGGAATGTTCTTGTGTTATTTTTAGACTTGGGCTGAAATATAGTGTAGTATTTTCCCTTTTTTTTTTTTACTGAGAACATATCCTGAAAGATTCATACAAATGACATTTGATAGCCTCTTCCCATCCTCTAGCCTTCATTCAGATGGGAGACTAAGATTCCTTGTTAGTTCTGGCAGAAGCCATCCTTGGCAGAAATGGTCTCACAGTTTTCCTTGTGGACTGCTTAGGTAGAGTGAATGCTACAGGTGTCATCAGTACCAGGCATCCCTGTGCAGAGGGAAAAGGAGGCAGCAAAAACCAGTCACTTTTCCTTTCCTCTTCTCCCTGACTCTCTCTAAACAGTAAGACTACCAGGATCCATTCTTAGTGAGCCATTGAAAATATAGATTTCTATATATTCCAGGTTGCCTTACCTTTGCCTTCTCCCTGCATCTCCCCAGTCTTGTCCCTGTCTTAATGCTTCATATTTGTTTTTGCCAAAATTGCTGGCATGCTTTCTTTTATGGTAATATTTTAGTCTTACTCTTTGTAGGTAAGTGTCTATTTTGCTTTGGAACAATGCATTCTTGAACAATTTTAGTAATCGTTTACTTTTAGTTGCAGAACTCATTATAGAACATGTAAGTATCCATCTTTTAGTAAGCCCTCAAGTGACAGGAACATATTTGCTTTCTCCATAGGCCTCTCAATACTCTCTATTTACTAAGACTTCCTTAATCTTTCCTTTTCCAGGCTAGGAGCTTTTATCCCCGGTGATGAATGTTTAGGCCAGACTAGTCACCCATCTGTTTGGCCAGCCACTGCATACAAGTTTCAGAGGAGAGTAGTGTGCAGGGCAGGCTAGATAAAATGGACGTGGATGCCAGGTCAGGGGGGCATGAATCTCTGTCCTGATTTCTCTTCTTCTTCCTCCCCCTCCCCCTCTTTCTCCTCTTCCCCTCCCCTCCCCTCTCCTTTCCTCTTCTCGCTATACCAAATGAGGCAGAGAGGACTAGAACATCATGGTGATTTCTCAAATGTCTTTCATCCAAAAGTGTAGTAGGCTTAAACTGATGGACTTTTCACTCCTGAAAGGTTATAGCCTGTTCTGTGGTCTGTGGCAACTATCTTGTAGCTGCCTGGTGACATACTAATGTCATTTAGCAAAGGAAACAAAAGAAATTCTTGGGTAAACTTCAAAGGGTGGATTTTAGAGAAACTGAAACAGTTGCTCAGTGGATTCAAGGTAAACCAGTCTGCCAGAAATGTGAAGGCAGTCATTGGCATGAGGCCCTAATTTTCCCACAGTAACATTTGGATAATGGTGACTGCAAAGCTGTGTTTCAACTATCCTCTGATGAATTACTTTTGGTTCATTGTAATGGAACCCCTTTGAATGGTCATCCATAATGAGCCTGCCTCATAGGAGATGGTGTGCTCTAGTGCATAATACTGTTAGAGCAAGACCCTGGTAGCTTTTTCATATGGTCTGTACACAGAGAGAGTGCCAAGAAGAAGGCATGAGTCTAGGAATCTCAGGGTTGAAAGGGCCTTCCAGGGTCACCCAGGCCAACCTGTTGCCTGAGCAGGAAGCCGTCCTATAAGCAACTTGGCAGGTAATCATTCAGTCTCTACTTGAAAACCTCTAGTGAAGGAGAACCATTACCCATGAGATAGCCTGTTGGGAACAGCTCACAGCTACTTGAGGAAGTTTTTCCATGCATTGAATCAAATCTCCACACCCCCTGCCCACCTTACTCCTGGCTTTTTCCCTCTGGGGGAAGCGTAAGAAGGCTGACCCCTCTTCTCGTGTTTGAATGTGACTACTTGTTGGGTTATCCCTAGGAATCCCTTTTTTATTGTGAGCCTGCTTGGTGTGTTGATCCTGGAAAATCTGGGTTTAGAAGTCTCCCTTAACACAGCAGGAACAAACCAGGGTTTGGTTCTATAAGCATCTTGTAGCCAAGGTCATTTCCACATTAAGAAAATTAAACCTGTGCTCTTTGTACCTACTAATTCTTGCATGTGTCAGTTTTTTAAAATCTCGATTAGTGTGTTGTTAGGGCTTCTCACTGTTCACACACTTGGTATGTATCTTAAGCTGCATCAGTTGGGCTATAATGCACATCGCTGTTCCTAGGCATTCTGCTAAGTTGTAATGAGAAAGGTCGGCAGCAACCATTACTCTTCCTGGTCTGGCCTTTGAGGAGGGAGCAAGATGAGCTTGGGACTTTGCAAACCAAAAGTAAGGGAAGACTGAGGCAAAGTACACCATTCCTGATGCCTCAAAGGCCTTTGCTACCAAGAAAGGCAGAAGACGAAGGTGAATTAGGAGAGCATTCCAACCATGAGGAGCAGTCTGAGAAAATGCCTGGAGTTAAGAGGACTATCTTGTGGAAAGAGCAGCTAGGAGGCTAGTGCACTGGATTGCAGAGCATGTGGGGGAGGGGCAGTTTATGAAGAGCTTTGCTAAAAAGAGGATGTTCTATTTTATTTTGGACATGATCAGGAGTCACTGGATTTTATTTGAATAGGGGAGTGATAGAGGTCAGAGCTGCACTTTAAGGATGATCACTTCGGCAGCTGAGTGGAGGATGGACAGTGGTATGGATATATTTGGGGCAGGCAGTGTGACCAGCAGCATATTGTGATAGGCCAAGAATGAGGCGATGAAGGTCTGCACAAGAGGGAGAGAAGGGAATGTGTTCAAGAAGTGTTATAAAGTTTACCAGGCTACTCTATTTGGGTTGGATGACTGGTCAGAAAGAGATTAGGGGGATCCTTTGATGGCTCTGGGTACAGGACCCTGTTGAAATTGCCTGTGTGCAATTCCAGTCTCAGTTCTGGGTTGAAGAGATGCACTGATGCTTGCTGCCACAAGAGAGCAGGACCTGAGTCACACTTTTGGAGCCAAAAGGAGAGATTGCACTTGTGGACACAGTGGAGCCAGGGGCCCTGGTCACAGTTCCAGGGCAGAGAAGAGTGCCTGGAGTTGTTCACAAGGGAGCAGAAGCCTTGTTCTCAGCTCCCAGGAGCACTAGTGCTTGTGGCTTTAAGGAGACCAGGGGACCTGCTCCAGGACCAAGAGGAGTGCTAGGATTTGAGGCTACAGGGAAACAAGGGCACTTGTGGATAAAGACCAGAGCACAGAGTAGGAGATCAGTGACCATACTTCTTCTTAGATCATACTACTTTGGAAGCACTGAAAACTTACAGATTGCGGAACTAACTCTCAAAACAGCAGCAGGGAAAAAAAAACAGCAACCAGCTGAAGCTTGGGACAGTACCACCTCTATCCTGGGAACAGGGCCCAACTTTAAAGTTAAAATTAAAAAATCGACTAGAAAAATGAGGAAACAAAAAACTGTTGTGGTGACGAAAGATTAAGACACAAACTCAGAAGAAGACAATGATGTTGCAATAGCTATAAGCAAAGCCTCAAAGAAAAATGTGAATTGGACAGAAGTACAACAAGAATTCCTGGAAGATGGGGCAGCTAGGTGGTGTAGTGGCCCTAGAGTCAGGAGGACCTGAGTTCAAATCTGGCCTCAGACACTTAACTAGCTTTGTGACCTTGGGCAAGTCACTTAACCCCAATTGCCCAGCCTTCCCTCTTCCAAAAAGAAAAAAGAATTCTTAGAAGAGTTCAAAAAGGACTTCAAAATAAGAGAGCTCAGGGGAAAATTGGGGAAAAAATGATAGTGATGTAAGAAAATTATGAAAAGAGTCAAGAGCTTAGTGAAAGAGGCACAAAAAGAAAACCTGAAGAAAATAACACCTTAAAAAACCACAAGTTGCTAACTAGTAAAAGAGGCACAAAAATCCACTGAAGAGAAGAACTCCTTAAAAAAGCAGAATTGGGGGGTGGAGCCAAGATGGCGGAATGGAAGCAGTATCTTCTCTAAGCTCCTCCGTGAATGCCATTACTAAACCTTAAAAAGTGAATCTGAGGGGCGGCTAGGCTAGGTGGCGCAGTGAGTCAGTGAGTAGAGCATCGGCCCTGGAGCTAGAAGGACCTGCCACACTCTGTCTCCCAGTGAATTCTGTCACTCCAAAATCCGTTCAGATTCACTTTTTTTGTTTGTTTGTTTTATTTTGCTTTTTGGAGGGCAGTTGGGGTTAAGTAACTTGCCCAAGGTCACACGGCTAGGTTTTTGTTTGTGTGCGTTAAGTGTCTGAAGCCGGATCCAAACTGATTTTGGAGTGACAGAATTCACTGGGAGACAGAGTGTAGCAGACTCCAGCCCAAGAAAGTGCCCAGGTGGGTCTGGACTGGGGGAGCACGGAACACGTGGGGGCTGCAGCAGCTCAGACTAGAGGGTGGACTACAGAAGAGAGAGAAGGAGCCCCAGCCAGCAGACTCACCCATCCCAAGGGCGATTTGAAGCCTTCTCACCAGCATCTGACCACAGGATGGGAGGAATCATTGGAGCCCGGTAAGAGAGGGCTCAGGGCCCCCAGCAGAGACAGCAGCTTCTCCTGGGGCTATCAGCCCCCAGACTGGAAGTTTAGAAATCGACTGCCTGTCCCTCCAGGGCCCAGGATGACAAAGTAAACTCTGGCTGCTCTGATTCCTCCTCCCTGACACAGAAAACTCAAAGATAAGTGTCCCACCCAGAGTGAAATTCTGAGATAGAAGAAATAGCCTCTGGCTTGGGAGTCATTGAGAAGGGGTGTAGTCTGAAGAGAAGAGGGGGTGGGGTCCCAACAAGCCCCACCTCACCTGACCAGCAAAAGCCTGCCTGAGCTGTAGACCAGGGGTATAGAGGCAGAAATCTGAAGTGGCCAGACTACCCCTCCTCCACAGATTACTCTGTGCCTCAGCATACCTCGGGGGTAATACTGAGAACTCCTGCCTTGGCGTCAAACTAGACACCCAGAGGCTACAGCATTCAAAGTCAACAACCAGGCCCTTAGCTCCCAGCCTGAGAAATTAGGAAATAGGAAATGACAATGGGAAGGAAGGAAGCTGAGAAGGAGAAGGAGAAAGCAAGAAAATCGATCAGAGCTCATTATGTAGATCAAGAACAACCAAATACAGAGGACAACTTGGACTCTCTACTCAAACCTGAGACCACAGAAGGAAATATGGACAAGTCTCAAGCCCAAAAACGATTCTTGGAGGAGCTTAAGAAAGATTTTAAAGACCAAATTAGGGAGGCAGAAGACAAATTTAAATCTACAGTGACCAAACTGGAAAAAAGTTTCACTGAAGAAAACAAATCCTTAAGAAGTAAAATGAGTGAAGTAATTGGAGAAAATACCTCCCTTAAAAAGGACCTTCAAAAACTAACTGAAAACTATAATTTGCTAAAAATTAGAACCAGTCAAATTGAAACTCAAAACTCTATGATGCACCAAGAGTCAATCAAACAAAACATGAAGATTGAAAAATTGGAAGAAAGTGTAAAATATCTCACTGGGAAAACAACTGACCTAGAGAACAGATCCAGGGAGAGATAACTTAAGAATTATTGGTCTACCAGGAAGCCATGATGAAAAAAGCAGCCTGGACAACATCCTCCAAGAGATTGTCAAAGAAAACTGTCCTGAAGTCCTGGAATCAGAAGATAAAATAGTTATTGAAAGAATTCACCAGACTCCTCCTGAAAGAGATCCCAAATTGAAAACTCTAAGAAATATGGTTCCCAAATTCCAGAATTACAAGATTAAGGAAAAAATACTGCAAGCAGCCAAAAAGAAACAATTCAGACATCGTGGAACTACAGTCAGGATCACACAGCACGTAACAGCTTCTACATTAAGATTGGAGGGATTGGAATTTGATATTTCAAAAGAGCTAAGATGCAACCAGGGATTAACTACCCAGCAAAACTGAGCATAATCTTTCAGGCAAGGAGATGGTTGTTTAATGAAATAAGGGACTTCCAGACTTTCCTGATGAAAAAGCCAGAGCTCAATGGAGAATTTGATCTCTAATTACAAGACCCAAGAAAGACATAAAAGGGTAAACAAGGAAAACACTCACACATACATACATACATACATACATACATACATACATACATGCACACACGCACATACGCACACTCATGCACACATGCCCATAACTTGGGATGCAACAAGAGCAAAATGTTCACATCCCTATATGAGAAGCTGATAACTGTCAATATTGAAATTTATATGATGACCTTTAAAAGGGTTATACATAGATAGAGGGTGTGGGTATGAATGAACTAATCTGAAGGGACTGTAATAGGATAAAAGGAAAGGATGAGACAGAAAAAGGTAAATTATGCTATTCAAAGAGGCATAAAAACACACTGTACTAGAGAGGAAGAGGAAGATCACTTGAACATTATTCTCACTGGTTTAAAGAGGGATCAACATATAAGTTAAGTTTAAGAGTCTGATGTGAAAAGACATGAAAATTCATTAAATAGAGGAAAAGGAGGGAGGGAGAGGAGCACTGTATGAAATTTACTCTCATTGGTTTGGGATCAAAGGGGGAATAACATACTCTGATAAGTATAAAAATCTATTGTGTCCTATAGGCAGTAGGAGAGTAAGGGGGAGATAAAAAGGAGGGGGATTAGAGGGGAGGGAAATAGCAGTAAGGGGAGAGGGTAGGTAAAGAAGGGGGATCACAGGGTGGGAACACTGAGGGAGGTGGTGGTCAAAAGGGAAACCCTTAAGGAGGGAAAGGGAGAAGGAAGAAACAAAAACATAAGCAGGGGAGGGAATAGGATGGAGGGGAAGAGACAGATAGTCATCATTACTGTGAATGTGAATGGGATGAACTCTCCCATAAAACAGAGGGGGATAGCAGAATGGATTAAAAACCATAATCTTACAATATGCTGTCTACAAGAAACACATTTAAAACAAAGGGATACTCACAGGGTAAAGGTGAAAGGCTGGAGTAGAATATATTATGCCTCAGCTAAAGTTAAAAAAAAAGCAGGGATAGCAATCCTTATCTCAGATAAAGCAAAAGCAAAAATAGATCTAATTAAAAGAGATAATAAAGGAAACTATATCCTGCTAAAAGTCACCATTGAGAATGAAGCAATATCATTACTTAACATATATGCACCAAGTGATATAGTGTCCAGATTCCTAGAGGAGAAGTTAAAGGAATTAGACGAAGAAATAGATAGCAAAATTATACTAGTGGGGGACCTTAATCTCCCCCTCTCTGAACTTGATAAATCTAACCTCAAAATAAACAAGAAAGAAGTTAAGGAGGTGAATAGAATTTTAGAGAAGACTAGATATGATAGATCTCTGGAGAAAACTAAATGGAGATAAAAAGGAACATAGCAGTTTATGGTACATACTCAAAAATAGACCATGTACCAGGGCATAAAAACCTCACAATTCAGTGCAGAAAGGCAGAAATATTAAATGCATCATTTTCACATCATGAGGAAATAAAAATTATATGCAATAAAGGGCCATGGAAAGATAGACTAAAAACTAATTGGAAATTAAACAATTTAATCCTAAAGAATGAGTGGGTCAAACAAGAAATTATAGAAACAATTAGTAATTTCATTCAAGAGAATGATAATAATGAGATAACATACCAAAATTTGTGGGATGCATTAAAGGCGGTTCTTAGGGGAAGTTTTATATCCTTGAGTGCATATATGAATAAATTAGAGAAAAGGGAGGTCAGTGAGTTGGGCATGCAACTGAAAAAGCTAGAAAAAGAACAAATTAAATACTAAATTAGAAATATTGAAAACCAAAGGAGAGATTAATAAAATTGAAATTAAAAGAACTATTGAATTAATAAATAAAACTAAACTGGTTTTATGAAAAAAAAACCAATAAAATTGATAGACCCTTAATCAATATGATAAAAAAAAGAAAGAAGAAAACCAAATTATGAGTATCAAAAATGAAAAGGGTGAATCTACCTCCAACGAAGAGGAAATCAAAACAATAATTAGGAATTATTTTTCTCAATTGTGTGCACATAAATTTGACAATCTTAGTGAAATGGAGGAATATTTACAAAAATACAAGTTGCCCAGCTTAACTGAAGAGGAAGTAAATTACTTACATAACCCCATCTCAGAAAAAGAAATCAAACAAGCCATCAGTGAACTCCCTAGGAAAAAATCTCCAGGGCCAGATGAATTTACCTAGTGAATTCTATCAAACATTTAAAGAACAATTGATTTCAGTACTCTACAAACTATTTGGGAAAATCAGTGAAGAAGGAGTCCTACCAAATTCTTTCTATGACACAAATATGGTACTGATTCCTAAATCAGGAAGAGATAAAACAGAGAAAGAAAATTATAGACCAATTTCCCTCATGAATTTAGATGCAAAAATTTTAAATAAAATATTAGCTAAAAGACTACAGCAACTTACCACAAGAATAATACACTTTGATCAGGTAGGATTTATTCCAGGAATGCAAGAATGGTTTAATATTAGGAAAACCATCAGTGTAATTGATCATATCAACAATAAAACTAGCAGAAACCACATGATTAACTCAATAGATGCAGAAAAGGCTTTTGACAAAATACAACATCCATTCCTGTTAAAAACACTAGAAAGTATAGGAATAAATGGAGCCTTCCTTAAAATAATAAGTAGTATCTATTTAAAACCATCAGCAAGTATTATATGCAAGAGGGATAAGCTAGAAGCATTTCCAATAAGATCAGGAGTGAAACAAGGGTGTCCACTATCACCCCTCTTATTCAATCTGGTACTAGAAACGTTGGCAGTAGCAATTAGAGAAGAAAAAGAAATCAAAGGAATCAAATTAGGCAAAGAAGAGACCAAGCTATCACTCTTTGCAGATGATATGATGATATACTTAGAGAATCCTAGAGAATCAAGTAAAAAAACTACTTGAGACAATAAATAAATTTGGCAAAGTTGCAGGATATAAAATAAACCCACATAAATCCTCGACCTTCCTGTATATCTTTAATTAAATTCAACAGCAAGAGATAGAAAGAGAAATCCCATTTAAAGTTACTGTAGACATTATGGAATATTTGGGAATCTACCTGCCAAAACAAACCCAGGACCTATATGATCACAACTACAAAACACTTCTCACACAAATAAAGTCAGATCTAACTAATTGGAAAAATATCAATTGCTCGTGTCTGGGTCAAGCTAATATAATAAAAATTACAATTTTACCCAAACTAAATTATATATTTAGTGCCATACCAATCAGTTTACCAAAAATCTACTTTTTAGAGTTAGACAAAATAATAACAAAATTCATTTGGAAAAACAAATGGTCTGGAATATCAAGGGAATTAATGAAAAGAAATGCTAGGGAAGGTGGACTAGCTATACCAGATTTTAATCTGTATTATACAGCAGCAGTTATCAAAACTATTTGGTACTGGCTGAGGAATAGAGTAGTAGATCAATGGAATAGATTGGGCGCATGAGATTCAGCAGTCAAGGAGTATAGTAATCTATTGTTTGATAAACCCAAAGACCCCAGTTTTTGAGATAAAAACGCACTATTTGACAAAAACTGCTGGGAAAACTGGAATATAGTATGGCAGAAACTGGGCATAGACCATTATCTAACACCATATACCAAAATCAAGTCTAAATGGGTTCGTGATCTAGGCATAAAGGATGATACTGGAAGCAATCTGGGAAAGCAAGGAGTAGTTTACCTGTCAGATTTGTGAAGAGGGGAAGACTTTATGACCAAAAAGAATTAGAGAACATTATAAAATGCAAAATGGATAATTTTGATTACATTAAATTGAAAAGCTTCTGTACAAACAAAGCCAATGTAACCAAGATTAAGAGGGAGCTGGGAAATTGGGAATTTTTACAACCTATGTCTCTGACAAAGGACTCATTTCTAAAATATACAGAGAACTGAGTCAAATCCATAAGAATACAAGTCATTCCCCAATTGATAAATGGTCAAAGGATATGAATAGGCAATTTTCAGAGAAAGAAATTAAAGATATCTATAAGCATATGAATTAATGCTCTAAATCACTATTGAGTAGAGAAATGCAAGTCAAAACAACTCTGAGGTACTGCATCTCACCAGTTAGATTGGCTAAGATGACAAAACAGGAAAAAGACAAATGCTGGAGAGGATGTGGGCAAATTGGAACACTAATGCATTGCTGATAGAGTTGTGAACTGATCCAACCATTCTGGAGAGCAATCTGGAATTATGCCCAAAGGGTTATAAATAATTTCATGCTTTTTGACCCAGCAATGCCACTTCTAGGGTTATATCCCAAAGAGATCATAGAAGTGGGAGGAAGACCCATGTGTACAAAAATATTTATAGCAGCTCTTTTTGTAGTTGCAAAGAATTGGAAATTAAGGGGGTGCCCATCAGTTGGGGAATGGCTGAACAAGTTGTGGTATATGCATGTAATGTAATAATATTGTGCTATAAGAAATGAGGAGCAGACGGACTTCATATTTATGGAGAGGCTTATACAAACTGATGCTGACTGAGAGGAGTAGAACCAGGAGAAAATTGTATACAATCACAGACACAACATATGTGTGATGACCAACTATGACAGACTGGACTCTTCTCAGCAATGCAGTGATATAAGTCAGTCCGAAAAGACTCATAATGGAGAGAGATGTCTACATCCAGAGAAAGAACTAGAAAGCACTTGAGTTTGAATCTTGATTGAAGGAAACTACTTGATCTTTTTCTTTTTATTGTTTGGTTTTGTTTCCTCTTTACCATTTTTTAATTTCATCTAGTACAGTACGCCTTTGTAACCTGACTAATGTCTAATGTGAAAGTATTTGCAGATCCTATACTGGATTGTATGCCGTCATGAGGAGGGAGGGGGAAGAAGGAAAGAAAATTTGAAACTCAAGGAATTATGGAATTCGATCTTGTAAACTAAAAGTAAACAAACAAATTAATAAAGAAAAAAAAGCAGAATTGGGCAAGTGGAGGCTAATGACTTCATGAGATATCAAGAAACAACAAAATACTGGTGGAGCCAAGATGGTGGAGTAGAAACAGCATGTCCAAGCCACTCTGCCCCCAGATTTCCTCCAAACTATGTAAAAGGGGACTCTGAACAACTTCTGGAGCCCCAGCACCCACAGAACCATACAGAGAAGCTAACCTCCCGCTGAGGACAGCCCTGCAGGAAGGACCAGTGCAGGGGTCTGGGAGCTGAGCACAGGTCCGGTCCACCTGAGTCGCAGTTTTAGCCCCAGGACAGCAGGGCCAGCGGCCGGCTGGAGGGACCCCAGAACACCAGCATCTGTGGCGATTCCAGAATTATCAACATGGACATGCCTAGGACAAAGTGAGAGGTTAGTGCCCTATAGACTTTGGTACCAGTATTTGGGGAACACGTGGCTTCCTCCCCTGGGGGTGAAAAGCTGCTGAATAAACAGCTGCACAGAAGCCATTTTGCAGCATCAGTAGTGGCTCTAGCTCCTGGTCTGCGAACTGTAGGGAGATCCAGCAATCAGGCTGGGGGTTAATCGCTCTTGCTTTAAGCTGCCTGGATCTGGATTGTGGTCTGGGGGGCAAGTTTGGGGTGGGTATCCAATTTGCCAGAGTGGGTGGAGGCTTTACAGAGGCCACCCAACTGGTGGAAGTTGTGAAGAACCCACTTTTGGGCGGAAGCTCCCCTGTCTGGTGGCAGAGTCCTACTGTGGCAACAAGCCCAAAAATCAAGTAATTAAGTGGCAACATGCCTAGGCAAATGAAACAAAATAAACAGAAAAGTTCAACATTGGACTCCTATTTTAGGGGCAAAGAGGCTCAAAGCATGGAGGAGGACTGTGAGGTCAGAACTCCTGCACCAAAAGCCCCAAATGAAAATACAAGCTGGCTACAGGCCAGAGAGGACCTTAAGAAGCAGATAAGAGAAGTGGGGGAAAATTTGGGAAGAGAAATGAAAAAGATGCAAGAAAAGTATGAAATGACAGTCAACAGCCTGACTGAGGAAAATAACACCTTAAAAAATAGACTAACTCAAATGGCAAAAGAGGCTCAGAAAGGCAATGAGGAGAAGAATGCCTTAAAAAGTCGAATTTGCCAGATGGAAAAAGAATCTCAAAAGCTCACTGAGGAGATTCATTCCTTCAGAGTTAGACTGGAGCAAATGGAAGCTAGTGACTTTATAAGAAATTAAGATACTATTAAATAGATCCAAACAAATGAAAGAATAGAAGGCAATGTGAAATATTTCATGGGAAAAACCACTGACCTGGAAAATAGATCCAGGAGAGATAATTTAAAAATTATTGGACTACCTGAAAGCCATGATCAAAGAAAGAACCTAGAAATCATCTTTAAAGAAATTCTCAAGGAAAATTGCCCTGATGTCTTAGACCCAGTGAGGGAAATAGAGGTTGAAAGAATCCACCAATCACCTCCTGAAAAAGATCCCCAAAAGAAAACTCCCAGGAATATTCTAGCCAGGTTCCAGAACCCCCAGATCAAGGAGAAAATACTACAAGCAGCCAGGAAGAAACAATTTCAATATTGTGGAAACACAATCAGAATAGCCCAGGACCTGGCAGCTTCTACACTGAGGGATTGAAGAGCATGGAATATGATATTCCAGAGGGCAAAAGAGCTGGGATTGAAGCCAAGGGTCACCTACCCAGCAACACTGAGTATCTTGTTTCAGGGGAAAATATGGTCATTCAGTGGAATAGAGGACTTTCAAGCCTTCTTTTTTTTTTTTTTTTAAGCAATTGGGGTTAAGTAACTTGCTCAAGGTTACACGGCTAGTCATTATTTATGTGTGGGTGCTCATTTTCTGAGGCCGGATTTGATCTCAGGTCATCCCAACTCCAAGGCCGGCGCTCTTACTCACTGCGCCACCTAGCCGCCCCCTTTCAAGCATTCTTGAGGAAAAAACCAGAGTTGAATAGAAAATTTGACATTCAGACGCAAGAAGCAAGAGATGTTGAGAAGGTAATCAAGGAAAAGAAATCAAAAGGAACTTATCAAAGTTGGACTATTTACATTCCTACGTGGAAAAACAATAACTGTGTTTGATGAAACCTTTCTCATTATGAAAATAATTGAAGAAGGGGACATGGCATATGTTCACAGGTATACATGGATAGAGGGCACAGGTTGAATTTGATGGGAAGGGATGATTCTTTTTTTTTTGGAGGGCAATTGGGGTTGGGTGACTTGCCCAGGTTCACATGGCTGGGTTTTTGTTTGTGTGTTGGGTGTCTGGGGCCGGATCCGAGCTCGGGTCCTTCTGGCTCCGGGCCTGGCGCTCTGTTCGCTGCACCACCTAGCCGCCCCAAGGAAGGGATGATTCTTAAGGGGTGAAGTCAAGAGGTGAGAGAGGAAAGTGGAAGGAGGAGATGGAGAGAGACATGGTAGGGTAAACTATCTCATGTAGAAGAGGCAAGGGGAAGTTGTTGCAGGGGAGATGAAGAACAGGAAGGCAAAAAGGCAAAAGCATATTCTCATTGAAGTTGGCTCAAGGAGAGAATCACATACATACTAAATGGAATATCTTACCCTCACTCACTCTCCTGAGTAGGGGAAAGGAGGATGAGAAGGGGGATGATGGAGAGGAGGGCATTTTGGGGGGAGGGGAGGTTGGAAGTACCCACTATCAAAGAGGGACAGGATCAAAGTAGGGAATGGACCGGGTGGGAGGGAAATATAAGCAGTCTTTTACAATATATCTACTATGGTAATGTTTTGCATAGCTATACATGTACAACACATACTGAATTGCTTATCTTCTCAGAGGGAGTGGGTGACAAGGGAGGAAGGGAATGGATCTGAAAATTGAAGTTTTAAAATTAAATGTTTCATAAGATATCCAGGCATTGGGGCCCAGAGATTCACCTTACCCTAATGCCAAAGTCAAAGGGGGTATGGGAGAAGATATGGGAGAGAGCAGATTTGATGAGGGGATATCTAGTGGGACTGCTATTCTGGGGTGGTGGGTAGGGAAAAATGGGGGAAAATGTAACTCATAATCTGGTGGAAATGAATGGTGTAAACCAGAAATTAATAAAGCATTTGTTTAATTAAAAAAAATAAATAAATAAAAAGAAAATTTGACATCCAGACACAAGAAGCAGGAGATGCCTGAGAAGGTAATCAGGGAAAAGAAATCAAAAGGAACTTATCAAAGTTGAACTATTTACATTCCTATATGGAAAAACAATAACTGTGACTGAGGAAATCTTTCTCAGTATGAAAATAATGGAAGAAGGGTGTATGGTCATGTGAATACATATGTGAATGTGTGTGTATATGGTTACAGTTATATATGGATAGAGGGCATAGGTTGAATTTGTTGGGAAGGGAGGATACTCAAGGGGTGAAGTTGTGAGGTGAGAGAGGAAAGTGGCAGGAAGAGATGGGGAGAGATAGGGTGGGGTAAACTATCTCATGTAGAGGAAGCAGGGGGAAGTAGTTGCAGGGGAGGGGAAAAATAGGAAGGCAAAAAGGCAAAACCACATTCTCATTGAATTTGGTTCAGGGAGAGAATGATATACATACTAGGTGGGACATCTCAACCTACAGCAGAATAGGGGGAAGGGGGAAGAGAGGAGGGATGATGGATGGGAGGCCATCCTTGGGGGGAGGGGAGGTTGGAGGTACCCACTATGGAAGAGGGACAGGATCAGGGGGGGAATGGACCAGGTGGGGGGTGGGATGAGTGGGAGGGAATTATAAGCAACCTTGTACAATATATCTACTATGATAATGTTTTGCATAGCTAGACATGTACAATATATACTGAATTTCTTATCTCCCCAGAGGGAATGGGTGACAAGGGAGGAAGGAAATGGATCTGAAATCCAAGGTCTTAAGATTAAATGTTTCAAATATATATAAATACTATTATTAATACTCTTTTGCTTGTAATTGGGAGATAAGATGTGCTGGCATTGGGACACAAAGATTCATCTTCCTCTAATGGAGACGTCGAAGGGGTTGTGGCAGAGGATAGGGGAGAGAGCAGATTGGAGGAAGCGATATCTTGCGGGACTGCTATTCTGAGAGTGTGGGTAGGGGAAAAACATCGGGGGGAAATGATTGTAACTCAAAATCTGGTGGAAATGAATGATGTAAAACAGAAGTTAATAAAGCATTTGTTTAAATTAAAAAAATAGAAACAACAAAATAAAATCAAAACAATGAAAAATAGAAGAAAATGTGAAATATTTCATTGGAAAAACAGCTAACCTGGAAAGTAGATCAAGGAGAGATAATTTAACAAAAAATTGACTATCTGAAAGCCACAAACAAAAAAAGAGCCTAGACAACATCTTTCAAGAAATTATCAAGGAAAACTACCCTCATATCCTAGAATCAGAGGGTAAAGTAGAAATTGAAAGAATTCATCAATCATCTCCTAAAAGACATCTCAAAATGAAAACTTGCAGAAATATTAAAGCCAAATTCCAGAGCCTCCAGGTGAAGGAGAAAATATTGTCAGTAACCAGAAAGAAATGATTTAAATTATCATTAAACCACATTCAGGATCACATGAGATTTCATCAGCTTCCATGTTAAAGGAGTAGAGGGCTTAGAATGCAATATTTCAGAAGGTAGAGGAACTAGCATTACAACCTACAGAGTGTAATCTTTTAGGGGAAAAATGGATATTCAATGAAAATGAGAACTTTTCAGTCGTTCTTGATGAAAAGACTAGAGCTAAATAGAAAATTTGACATTCAGACAGAAGACTCAAGAGAAGCATAAAAAGGTAAATCAGAAAGAATAATCATAAGAGACTCTTTAAACTGTTTACATTCCTATATGAGAAGATTATACATATAAATCCTAAGAACTTTATCATTAATAGGGTAATTAGAAGGAGTCTACATAGACGTCATGAATGTGAGTCTGTTGTATTGGAATGATTTCATACACACACACACACACACACACACACACACACACACATACACATACACACACACACACAATTTCCCCAAAATGAAGGGGTGAGAAAGAGGAATGCACTGGGAAAGGGGGAGATAATAAGAATTTTCTCTCATATAAAAAGAGGTGTACTCTTTTGTACTCTTTTGTGGAGGGGAAAATGGGGTGCGGAATGGTGGGTAATGCTTGAACCTCATTCTCATTGGAATTGTTTCAAAGAGGGAATAACATACATACTTATTTGGATATAAAAATCTATCTCACCCAACAGAAGTGGGAGAGAATGAGGATAAATGGGGGTGGAGGAGGCTGATAGGATGTCGAACTAAGGGAGGTATGCAAGGTTCAGAGGTAAAATAGCCCTTTGAGGAGGGATAGTGGAAAGAGAGGGTGGAGGAGGGAGGGAGAGAGACAGAGAAATAAGAAGGAAGAGGAGGAGTTGGGGAAGAGGAAGAAGAAATAATACTAGGGAAAAATAGGATGGAAGGAAATATAATTAGTAATCATAACTGAATGTGATTACAATGTGTTCACCCACAAAATAGAAGTGGATAGCAGAATGAATTAGAAACCTGAATCCAACAATATGTTGTTTACATAAAACACATTTGAAACAGAGGAACACACACAGAATAAAAATAAGGGGCTGGAGTAGACTCTTTTATGCTTCAGCTGAAGTAATAAAGGCAGGGATGATAATCATGATCTCAAAGCAGAAGTTAAATTTTGTTGTTGTTACATTGTGTCCAACTCTTAATGACTCAATTTGGGGTTTTCTTGGCAAAGATATTGGAATAGTAATAATAACAGAAATCATCTGGAAGAAGAAAAGGTCAAGAATATTAAGGGAATTGGGGCGGCTAGATGGTACAGTGAATAGAGCACTGGCTCTGGAGTCAGGAGGACCGGAGTTCAAATCTGGCCTCAGACATGTAACACTTACTAGCTGTGTGACCTTGGGCAAGTCACTTAACCCCAATTGCTCTGCCCTCTCCCCCACAAAAAAAAAAAAAGCAAAAAAAAAATATTAAGGGAATTAATGAAAAGAAATGTGAAGATAGGTGGCCTAGCAGTATCAGATCTCAAATTGTATTACAAAGTGGTAATCATGAAAACAAAGTGCCACTGGCTAAGAAAGAGAGTAGTGGATCAGTGGAGTATATTAGGTACAGGATACATAGTAGTAAATGACCATTGTAATCTAGTGTTTAATATTCCCAAAGATCCAGGCTTTTGAGACAAGAACTCACTTTTAGATCGAAACTTCTGGGAAAACTGGAAAGTCATTTGGGAGAAACTAGGTATAGACCAGTATCTCACATACCAAGATGAAGTCAAAAAGGGATTGTGATTTAGCCATAAGGGGTGAATCCTCAGCATATTAGGGGAACATGGAAAATTTTAGCTGACTTATCTAAGGGTAAGGGAAGAATTTATGACTCAGCAAGAAATACAAAGGATCATGGTATAAAGAATAGATAATTCTGATTACACAGAATTAGAAAGTTTTTATAAAATCATTGCTGCCAAGATTAGAAGGAAAGCTAGAAACTAGGCAATTTTTTTACATGTTTCTCTGATAAAGGGAATAGAATAAAATTTATAAAAATACAAGTCATTTCCCAAGTGATGAGTGGTCAGAGGATATGAACAGTCAATTTTCAGATGAAGAAATCAAAGAAATCATATAGTCATATGAAAAAGTGCTTTAAATAACGATTGATTAGAGAAATGCAAAATAAAACAACTCTGAGGTAAAAATCTTTATACCTATTAGATTTGCTATTTTCCTTTCCTGTCATATGAGCCGATGTTAGAGGGGATGTGGGAAAATTGGGACACTGATACATTCTTGGTGGAGTTGTGAACTGATCTAACCACTCCAGAGAGCATTTTGAAACTTTGCTTTTAAGCTATAAAAACTAGGGCTCTAAAACCCTTTGGCCCAGCAATACCACCACTAGGTCTGTATCCCCAAGAGATAAAACAAAAAGGAAATGCACTGCCATGTTCCAAGAGATCTGTATATATATTATATACTCTTTCAGTCATGGCCCATCAATTAGGAAATGGTTGGAAAAGCTATATGATTGTGATGGAATACTATTGTGCTATAAGAAATGATACAGAAGGGGAAAAAAGAAATGATGAGCAGGATGTTTTCAGAAAAACCTGGGCAGTCCTACATGAACTGATGTAAAATGAACAGAACCAGGGGCACATTGCACACAGTAAGAGCAATACTGTGCAATGATCACCTGAGTGACTTAACTATTTGGATCAGTTATGTGATATCTGTTTTGTATGTATTTATAGATGTGTATGTTTTCTTCTCTGTTTGAATGTAGGTTCCTTGAGAGCAAGGAATAGTTTGCTTTTGAATTTAAAACTTCAGAAGGCCTAGCTCAGCGCCCAGTACATAATACAACCTCCTCATTTCTTCAAAATATAGGATTTTAGACCTGAAAAGGACCTTATAAAAACCATCAAGTTCAGAAACTGGCAGTCTTAAGGGAGGAGAGTCATTTGGGATGAATATTCTTAGAAAATAACTTTTTGAAGAGCCAGGTCATATGCATTTATTATTTTACTCAGTTTATATAATGTAAAATAATTGACCTATGAGTAATTATTTATTGTTTCCAGAAGCTGCTTATTACTCTGAATATATATGGCCAAGAATTTGAGAGTCCAAAAGATCTCATATAATCTTCTATAATGATGAACATTAAGTTTATTAGTTTAGCTAATTGTCATGTTGAAGGCAGGATGAGCCTGATTCTGAGGGGCAAGTATGAGACAGAAGGAGGTGGGAGGTTGAAGAACAGGCATGTAGGCCAGAATGGTTAAAAGGGCTGTTTGTAGAATGGTAGTAGTGACTAAGGGGGGAGGGTAGTGGGCTCCACCTTGGGCAGGATAGGGATCGAGAAAACACCAGACCTCAGCTCTGTCTGCTTCCAAGGTAGGATTCACTCAGTTCCTTACTTGTCATGTGTAAGCCATCTGTCCTTTGAGATGAGCCAATCTAGAGGCATTAGTGTCCATAGTGCTTTACAGTTTACAAGTACTTTACTCCATACAGCCCTGTGAGGTAGATAGTAAAAGCATTATTGTCCTGTTTTGTAGGTGAAGAACCTGAGGGTCTAGAAGATCCAACTTAGATGTGAAATGACTTGCATAAGGACAGAAAGAACTTGTGAAACACAGACTGCGCTGTTTGGGCTTTAAACGCTGTAGGGATCTGCTTTAGGAGCTGGATTTGTTTGGGAAGTTACCAGTGGCCAATCCACAATCTAGTCCAACCTTCTAGGTTTGCTCAAGGGGAAACTGATGCTCAGAGACACTTAACCAAGATGATGGTGTTAGTAGCTATCTCAAGTCTCCTCATTCCCCATTCACAGAGTTTTACACTTGAGCACGCCTGAGAATTTTCTTGTCTCAGTCATATTGCATTATTTTCTATTTGGTTTGTGCTTTACTAGGTTTTTATTTTAAAATGTTTTATAAGGATGGATTACTTTTTAATTTTCTTCACCACTCCCCCTACCTCCTGACTTATTTTTGATTTGTAGATGAAGTCCAGTCTCTGAAATGTTAAATTTGGCTCTTGATAAAGGAAAATAGCTTTCTTTACCTTCTTATACCTAGTCTTTCTTCTGTCTTGCAAACCATTAGGCTGCTTTATTCTTTTCTGGTACAAAGTGATCACAGAATTATATTAGCATTAGTTCTAGGATACTTTTAAGTGCTATCTGAAAATTAGGACAAACCAATGCCTGCATTTTCATCTTCCTTCTCATCCTTTTGATCACAAGCAGTGCTTAAGTGCTTGATTGCTTTTTGCACACTTCTGTGTGCTATCTATGCCAACAGAAATCTTGGAGTTACATTCCCTTTCCTGTAGCATTTAAAATTCAAGGACTGAAAAACATTGGGTCCTTAAGTAATCAGATTGGTCCTGTGTTCTTCTTTATGTCCCTAACACCTAAAGGATGGGGAACCTGTGGCTCCCAGGCCACATGTGGCCCTCTAGGCCCTCACATGTGACCCTTTGACTGAATCCAAGAACAATTTTGTGAAGTTTGGATTCAGTCAAAGGGCCTCACTTGGGGACCTAGAGAGCCACATGTGGCCTCTAGGCTGCGGGTTCCCCATCCCTGAGTCCTAGAACATATGTGTGATAATTCAATAAAAGTTGGTTGAATTGACATGAATGTTCTTGAAGGGAGCTAGAGTGGGGAAAATGGAGAGAGTTCCATTCTCTGTGTTCCATACCTCCTAGTTATTGGGTTTCCAGGAACAGATAACATACTGTTTTATTTATAAGAGTAAGAGGGTAGTTCTAAACATGTGTCCGTACTTGAATGTAGGTCATTTGTTGTTAGTATCCAGAGATTCCCCCATTGTTACGGTTACCCTTCTCTGATGATTGGGATCCTGGTAGCAAAGGCCTTCGAGGCATCAGGAATGGTGTACTTTGGTAAAGTGGGTTTTGCCAGGTGTAATATAAACCCTGAGTTGTTTTCTCACCAGTAAAAGAAAAAGCAGAGATAGCATTCTACACTATGCTGGCCTCTGAGGATACAAAGCTACAGATGAGAAAGACCTTGATATTAATAATAACAGTAGCTAACATTTACATAGCACCTACTATGTGCCAGGCATGCTGGTAAAAGCTTTACAAATATTATCACATTTGATCCTCACAATAACTGTGGGAAGTAGGTGCTATTATTATTTCTCTCTTTGATGGGCTTGTCTCTTTGTGTAGATTTGATCTGGAAAAAAGTGACTCACTATGAACCTCTCATCAAGCTTGGTTTCCAGTTGAGAGGAGGCAGTGTAGTCTAATAAGAGCTCTGGATTTGAACTCAACACACCTGGATTCTAATGTTACCTCAGTGAGTTTCTGATTCTTAATACTTGTACCAATTTATAAGGTGCTTTCACGAACCTTTTCTTTTTTTGAAAACCTCACACCAGCCCTATAAATTAGGCAAGATATCACATCTTCATTTGATGTGTCAGAAAACTGAGGCTAGGAAAAATTAGGCATTTTGTTTACAATCACAGACAGTTTAGGGGCAGAAATGAGACTGGAACTATGGTCTTCTAAGGCTCTAGCCCAGTTTTCCTCCTGTGATGTTTGGATGTTGTAAGGCTATTAGGTAATTGTTTAATATGGGTTTTTAAAAATTGTTTTAAAATTATTTTCAACTCAGATTTAGTATATGTTTTGGTTTTTTTGTTTTTTCAGTAACGAGGATGGATTTATATTGAAATAGTCTCTTGCTAGCCCTTTGTGACCAGTCACATAATAGGGAGTAAACATTTTTAAAATGCCTACTATGTGTCAGGCACTGTGCTAAGGATACAAATATGAAAAAGAAAATTCCTACCCTGAGGATGCTTACTGGGGGAACACAACACAAAAAAGAAAGCTAAAGAGGAGTGGGAGGAGGTAGCACACCATGGTGAAAAAGCAAAGAAGTTGTCCAAAATAAGTGTAGCCTTATGGGAAATGAAGTGTATCTGAGGAGATGTCCACCCCCCCCCAGCCCCAACTTCTTAAGTGGAGGTTGAAGTGTTCATAGCTCTGCCCTTCAGGCAGAGGTGTGTGAGTACCAAGGCTGATTGGCTCTTGTGAGATGGTTAAATTTCCCAGTGATGAGTTTACCGGGTGCATGGTGAAGCAAAGGAATCCATAATGAGAGGAGCCAGGGCGAGGTCTGTGGATAGCTTTTATTTTCAGACCAGCTTGTTGGCCTGAGGGAACATGGAAAAGAAGCAGAAAACTGGTGGTTCTCTTGTTGATTGAACCTGTGACCCTGCCCTCATTATCATAGCACTTTAATCTGTTGTCTGGCTAGACAGGCTTGCTTTTGTATTTGTAGTTATTTCTTTTATAGAAGGCATGCAAAGAAATTTCTTGTCATTTGCCTTCTTCTGCCTTAAACTGATAACCTAACCTTTTTAGTCAGTCTCCAGGCATATATTAAGTACCCACCTTGTACCTGGGATTATGGCTAAGCACTGAGGGTTTGAAGAAAGTTTACTGAGTAGGGGCGTGACATGGTCAGTTGTGTACTTTAGGAAGATGACTTCCACTGCTGGGTGGAGGATGGACTTGAGTAGGAAGGGAAACAACCAGCAGACCATTCAAATAGTCTAAGTGTGGAGTGATAGTAGTGGCACTATCAGAAGAGAGGAGGGATTGTCTCTGGGAGATGTTGGCTGGTAGAAATGACAGGACTTGACAAAAGACTGAGTAAATGGGTGGCTTGAGAGTCAGGAGTGGAGAGTGATGCCTAGCTAGTGAGCTGAGTGACTGGGAAGATGGTGCCTTCTACAGTAAGAGAAAATTGAGGAAGAGGGGAGGGTTTGGGGGGGAACAAGATGAGTTCTGCATTGGACATTTGAAGTTTAAGGTGCCATGTAGGAAATCTAATTTCAGATGTTTAATAGGCAGTTGGAGATGTGAGACTAGAGGTCAAATTTGAGAATTCTCAGCACAGAGATAAGTGAATCCATGGAAGCTGATGACATCACTAAGTGAGGATAGTATAGATTCTACTATAGCAGGAGAAAAGAAGAGGGTCCAAGACAGAACCCTGTGACACACTCGTGCTTTTCAGCCGTAACAGTCCAGCAGAGGAGACTGAAAAGGAGTGGTCAAGAAAGGTAGGAATAAACCAGGATAGATTAGTGTCATGAAAACCTAGACAAGAGAGAATAATTTTAGTTACTTGTATTTCTTTCTTTTTCTTTTTTTGTCTTTCTTTTTTTCTAAAATGTTTTGTTTTAACCAGCCAAGCTCCATCTTACTCTCCCACCTCAACTCCCTTTTCCCAATTCAGAACATAAGAAAAACAAAACTGATTACAAACATGTGTACTCAATGAAACACATTTTTACATTGGCCATGTTCAAAAAAATATTTGTCTTGCCTTCATTCTGCATTCTGAGTCCTTCACTTCTCTTTGGGGGGGTGAGAAGGCTCTTTCATTATTAGTCCTCTGGAATTCTGCTTGGTTGTTATGCTCATAAAAGTTCAGCAAAACAGTTAATATTCCATCATAGAGACCATAAGTTTGTTTCTCAGTTCATGGGCACCCTATCAGATTACCATTCTTTGTCACCTCAAAAAGCTATCCATGGAGTTTGTTTTGCTTAGAACTCTCCCCCAATCCAACCCTCCTCTAATTATCCCTTCCACTGTCTCTTCTTTATCTTGTTTCCGTGTGTGTGTGTGTGTGTGTGTGTGTGTGTGTGTGTGTGTGTGTGTGTATTCTTTTGGTCAGTTCAGATGAGAATGAGGCTTAAGTGTCAGCCACTCCCCCTCCGCTACCTCTCCCTCCTTTGTGTAAATGTCTACATACATGTGCATATAGTTATGTGAGATAATTTTCTCTAACCTTCCTTTCACTCCCCCACCCCTGCACCCTACCAGTCTACTTTTCTTCCTCTTTTTTTTTCTGTTCTTAATTTCACCAAGACATAATAAAAACACTCCTACTCTTTAATTGGACTCCCTCTATGAACCCTGATGATGATAGGGTTCACAGGGGACATATGTGTCCTCTCCCCGTATTCAAATGTCAGTAGTTTATACATGTTTAGTCCTTTATCTTTGTTCATTCGAGTTTACCTTTTTATGTTTCTCTTCACTCCTGTGTTTGAACTTCAGAGTTTCTCAGGAGCTTTGCTCTTTTCGTCAGGAATGATTGGAAGTACTCTATTAAAGGTCCATTTTTTATGACATTATACTCAGTTTTGCTGGGTGAAATACTTTTCACTGTAAGCCCATAGTCTTGACTTTCTAGAATATTTGAAGTTCTGCATTCCTTTATAGTATTGTTTGCTAAATCTTGTATAATTCTGAGTGTGGCTCCTGGATACTTGAATTCTTTCTTTCTGGATGATCTTGGTATTTCTTCTTTGACCTGGAAGCACAGGATTTTGGCAATGAATTGTAATTTTCATTTTGGAGTTTTTTCAGGAGGTGACTGGTTGATTTTTTCTGTTTCTACTTTGCCTTCTGGTTCTAGAAGATCTGGGCAGTTTTCTTTGAAGTTTTCTTGAAAATTGATGACTGGTTCATGTTTTGGTCATGTTGTTCAGATGGTTCAGTGATTTTTAAATTTTTTTCTCTTCAGTTTGTTTTCTAGGTCATTTTTTTTTTTTGCTTCTCTGAGATAGCTTACATTTTCTTCTGTCTTTTTATTTTTAATTTTTTTTGGCTTTGTTTTAGTATTTCTTGTTGTCTCATGAAGTCATTGACTGCTGTGTGGTCCATTCTCATTTTCTTTTTTCTTTTTTTTTCTCTTTTTTGGAGGGCAATTGGGGTTAAGTAACTTGCCCAAGGTCACACGGCTGGGTTTTTGTTTGTGTGGGTGTTAAGTGTCTGAGGCCAGATCCGAACTCAGGTCCTTCTGACTCCAGGGCTGACGCACTACTCACTGTGCCACCTAGCCACCCCCTCCATTCTCATTTTCAAAGAGTTTGTTAGTTGGGCAGAGTTTTGTACCTCTTGCTCCAACCTATTAATTCACTTTCGGATTCTTTCTTCCATAGCTCTCATTTCTTTTCCAGTTTCTTATTCAAATGATTTCATTTCACTTATGAAACTTTTTTTTTTAACTCTTGCCTGATCTCTTCTAGGAATTCTGGTTGAGTTTTACCTAAGTTGTGTTTTTCTCTGAGGTTTTGCCTGGGAGGTGTTATGAGTTTTTCTATTTTGAGGGTCTCTGCCATCATAATAGCTTGTTATAGTGGAGTTTGTTTATTTGTCCTTCCAGTCTGCTTTCCAACTTTTCAACTTCAGACTTGATGTTAGGGCTTTGCTCTATGCACTTCTGGAGGGAAGATCTGGGCTTGTCCTGTTGCTGCTTTCTTGGAGTGTTGTGTTATTCCAGGGTTTGAGGGGTAGACTGGGACCTTGCAGACTTGCAGTGCTCCCAGAGTGGTCTGATTGCTGTCCTCCTTGCAAGTGTAACCTGGGTTTGAGTCTAAGCAAAAGTAGATGCTGCTGAGCTCAGTCCAACTAGTTAGAAAGCTTTCTTGGTTCCAACCGGCAGAACTGTAGGCTCCCTTTTGGTCTTGATTCCTGTCTTGATTATTGCTCTCCAGGCTGAGCTAGACACTGGAAATGAAATTTTATTCTAAACTTGAGCCCATTGCTGCTGGCTTTTGAACTCCCTCCTTTTTCAGTATGATTCGAGGGGCCTCCTTACCTGTCAGTGATACCCCCTTCTGCAATTCACCCCAAGTCTGTAACTTAGGATGGGGGTAGTGCCATTTGGGCCTAAGTCTGGCCAGGTCCGGGTCTTTGTCTGGTTCACAGCCTCTTTGTCATTGGGGTGGCCTGCCTTGGCATGCTCCTGGTTTGGTCCCATCCCAAGTGTCTGAAGACCTTCCTATCTGTATCTGTGCCAACCTGGCCTACCGAAGTTTTTTTCCATTTCCCTTTCAGGATTTGGTCTGTTGCCTTTTTTTTTTTTTTAATTAGATCTACTTGAAGCATTTGGGGTGGGGAGCTAACTGTATGGCTTCTGATCATTCCATAATCTTGACTTTGACCTCTGCTTAAATTATTTTGTATCTGGGTCCAAGTATTGGACCAGTATTATGTAGGGATAGGGGTGGCTAGGTGGTGCAGTGAATAGAGCATGGGCCCTGGAGTCAGGAGGACCTGAGTTCAAATGTGACTGCAGACACTTTACACTTACTAGCCGTGTGACCTTGGGCAAGTCACTTAACCCCAATAGCCCTGCCTTCCACCTACAAAAAGCAAAAAAAAAAAAAAAGAAAAGTAGGGATAACTTGACTCTACAGTTGAAGTGTGCCTTTCTTTATGAATGTCTGTGAATCATTTGTATATGTACATATCTGTATCCTTATTTAAAGTACATAAAGTACATAGTTTGTTCAGAAGAGCATTTCTGTTCATATGTTCTGCAGTACAGTTTATTAAGGGGCTGATGGTGGGATGGAATCCAAAGAGTACAGCTGATGGGAAATGAAGATTCCCTCCAGTCAGAGGGGCAGAGCCTAGTGCTACTAACTCAAGTTAGTTCAGTTCATCTAGATCCTGCCGTATTTCAGTGAACTCTAGGCCAGGAATTGAGTGACTACTAAAAGGTCATTTGGAAGTCCTGAATTCTGAACTGAGAATCATTGCCAGCTTTGACAGAATGTTCTCCTAAGAACGCATTGGGTTTTAGAGACTCATGCTAAGGGAGGAGGGTTGATATTTGTGATCTGTGTCACCAGGGCGCTCCCCCTGCCCTGCAAAAATGCAGGCAGAGGAAGAACTCCATGTCATTCAGCTGTTCCCTTTGACCAGTAGAGTTTGTATAAATCCCTTTCACATTTTTGCCTTTGTTTCTTCTTTGTAAGATTTATTAAAATTTATCTTTGCAGTGTTTATGTTAGCCTGTGTCCTTGGCAGAGCTGGTGATCCCTCCTATGCACACAAATGTGCCCTCAATTAGCTAAGCCTTTCAGAAGTTTTATAAACTAGAAGCACACAAAGTTATTTTTTGTTTTTGATAGGCAAGAATAATCTCAGCTCCCTTGGGCATAAAATAGTGACATTATTTTGAAGTGTTTAAACTGCTTGAAAGGGCATTTCTGTGGAACAGCTTGGTATGAGACCTTGGGGTATGTGGAAAAAGTGTTCTTGTATTTGTTCTCCCTCCCTTTTTCCCTCTCTCTCCCTTCCCCCTTTTCTCTTTCCCTTCCCTTCTCTCTCTTTCTCCTCTCTCCCTTCTTTCTCCATTCTCTGTCTTTTCTTTCTGTCTCTCTTTTCCTTCTCCTTCTCCTCTCTCTCCTTCCTAACCTCCCTCCCTCCCCCTCTCTTTCCCCCCTCTCTGTCTTTCTTCCTCCCTCCGTATTTCACTTCCTTCTCATCATCCTCTCCCTCCCTCCTATTCATGTCACCTCTTTTCTCCCTCTATGTCTGTTTCTCTCTCCTCTTTCCCCTTCTTTTCCCCTTTCCGTCTTCCTTTTCATCCCCCCCCAACACACACACACACACACACACACACACACACACACACACACACACACACACACAGCACAATGCCTGATACCTAGATTGCCAGGTAGCGCCACTGTTCTCTGCCTCAGACTAGGCCTCCCTTTGATCTCCCATCATCTTTAGTCTTACCAGTGAAACTGAGGGTGGCATATTTCCTTATCTCTTTCTGAGCCTGCTGTTGGTTTACAGTTTTCTTCTGTATGTTGTCATAAAACTATGCTAGAGACTCTGTACAATCTTTAAGTTTCTAAAGTGTAGTGGGTGACTTGGGGGTGAAGGAGTGTGAATCAGTGTGAATCATTAGGCTTCATTTGGACTCTCCACACTGATACTGAGGCTTTAGCCTCTGACATGATGGCTTACCCCATCTACTTGGTGTAGAGGAAAGATGGGGGAATTATTTTCATGCTGTCTGAATTATTATTAAATAAGCTGATTGGTAAGCATAGCTTAAAATCAGAGTTGGTGTGCTCTCATGGGAGATGACCTACTGTTGAGAGAGAACAGATAATTTCTAATTCTGCAAACCTATGGTAAGAGCCTGGTATTCCCCATCCCCACCCTAGGCAGAGCTGTTCGTGGCACATCCTTGCTCTCCTTGGAGGGGGGCTTGCTTTATTGTCACAGTAAAAACTGTGACTCTGAAGAAAGGGCTCAGTCTTAGGATCTCGTAGTTACTTAGTGTCATAACAGAATGGAGTTTCATTTTATAGATTGGTGAAATTAAGTCTCTGAGCTAAAAGCCCTGCTACTTTCTTTCCTATCCAGCATTCTTACTACTCTGCCCTTTGCAGACTGCCCTGTGCATTTGGGACTGGTCACACAATTTAGAACCTTGGAGCTTACCCGGAGGCAGTTGGAGGCATCCTTTTCTGCCTCTGTCCCAGCAACAGAACCAGAAAAAATACCTCCTCTTCCTGCCAGGAGCTGATCTCCCTCAAGGGGATGCCTCTTGGTTGCAGGTCTTCACCTAAGAGAAGAGGGAAACAGCAGAGAGCATCATGGTTACTGTTGCTAAAGGGCTGTCTCTTCATTTCCCCCATTTTAACCAATTCATGGCTTATATTAGAAAGGGACTGAAAAATCATGTGAGAAATGCAAGTGGTTTAATGGGGAAAAGCCACTTTTGTTACTGGTATTGTTGAGGTTTGGGACTTAGGACTGCTTGAAGCCCCAAAATACCGACATGCTGGGTCCTGCAGAATGAATTTGACTCCAGCCTTCTCTCAGCCAAAGTAAAACGAAGTTTATTAAAGATCCACCATAATGGGTGGACTCTTTTTTTTTTTTTTATGCTTTATTAACTTCTGGTTTACATCATTCATTTCCGCCAGATTTTGAGTTACAATTTTCCCCCATTTTTCTCCTACTCACCACCCCAGAATAGCAGTCCCACAAGATATCCCCTTATCCAATCTGCTCTCTCCCATATCTTCTCCCATACCCCCTTCGACTTTTCCATTAGAGCAAGGTGAATCTCTGTGCCCCAGTGCCTGCACATCTTATCTCCCAATTACATGCAAAATAGTATTAATAATAGTATTTATATATATTTGAAACATTTACTTTTAAGACCTCGAATTTCAGATCCATTCTCTTCCTCCCTTGACACCCATTCCCTCTGGGAAGATAAGTAATTCAGTATGTGTTGTACATGTATAGCTGTGCAAAACATTACCATAGTAGATATATTGTAAAAGGCTGCTTATAATTCCCTCCCACCCATCCCACCCCACACCTAGTCTATTCCCTACTTTGATCCTATCCCTCTTCAAAAGTGGGTACTTCCAACCTCCCCTCCCCCCAGAATGCCCTCCCCTCCATCATCCCCTCTCTCATCCCCCTTCCCCCTACTCTCCAGCAGGGTGAGATATCCCATTTAGTATGTATGTCATTCTCTCCCTGAGCCAGATTCAATGAGAATATTGTTTTGCCTTTTTGCCTTCCTGTTCTTCCCCTCCCCTGCAACTACTTCCCCTTGCTTCTACATGAGATAGCTTACCCTATCCTGTCTTTCCACATCTTCTCTTGCCATTTTCCTATCTCACTTCATAATTTCACCCCTTAAGTATCATCCCTTCCCACCAAATTCAACCTATGCCCTCTATCCATGTATAACTGTAAACATATACACACATTCACATATGTATTCATATGCCCATATACCCTTCTTCCATTGAGAAAAGTTTCATCAGTCACAGTTATTGTTTTTCCATGTAGGAATGTAAATAGGTCAACTTTGATAAGTTCCTTTTGATTTCTTTTCCCTGATTACCTTCTCAGGCATCTCTTGCTTCTTGTGTCTGGATGTCAAATTTTCTATTCAACTCTGGTTTTTTCTTCAAGAATGCTTGAAAGTCCTCTATTCCACTGAATACCCATATTTTCCCCTGAAACAAATACTCAGTTTTGCTGGGTAGGTGACCCTTGGCTTTAGTCCCAGCTCTTTTGCCCTCTGGAATATCATATTCCATGCCCTTCAGTCCCTCAGTGTAGAAGCTGCCAGGTCCTGGGCTATTCTGATTGTGTTTCCACAATATTGAAATTGTTTCTTCCTGGCTGCTTGGAGTATTTTCTCCTTGATCTGGGGATTCTGGAACCTGGCTATAATATTCCTGGGAGTTTTCTTTTTGGGATCTTTTTCAGGAGGTGATCTGTGGATTCTTTCAACCTCTATTTTGCCCTCTGGATCTAAAACATCAGGGCAATTTTCCTTGAGAATTTCTTGAAGCATGATTTCTAGGTTCTTTCTTTGATCATGGCTTTCAGGTAGTCCAATAATTTTTAAATTGTCTCTCCTGGATCTATTTTCCAGGTCAGTGGTTTTTCCCATGAGATATTTCACATTGCCTTCTAATCTTTCATTTGTTTGGATCTGCTTAACAGCATCTTGATTTCTCATAAAGTCACTAGCTTCCATTTGCTGCAGTCTAACTCTGAAGGAATGAATCTCCTCAGTGAGCTTTTGAGATTCTTTTTCCATCTGGCAAATTCGGGTTTTTAAGGCATTCTTCTCCTCATTGCCCTTTTGAGCCTCCTTTGCCATTTGAGTTAGTCTATTTTTTAAGGTGTTATTTTCCTCAGTCAGGCTATTGACTCTCATTTCATACTTTTCCTGCATCCTCATTTCTCTTCCCAATTTTCCTCCACTTCTCTTATTTGGTTTTTGAAATCCTTCTTAAGGTCCTCTATGGTCTGTAACCCCACTCATATTTTCATTTGGGTCTTTTGGAGCAGGATTTCTGACCTCACAGTCCTCTTCCTGTTCCATGCTTCCATCCTCTTTGCCCCCGAAATAGGAGTCTAATGTTGCATTTTTCTGTTTATTTTGTTTCCTTTGCCCAGGCATGTTGCCACTTAATTACTTGACTTTTGGGCTTGTTGCCACAGTAGGACTCTGCCACCAGACAGGGGAGCTTCCATCCCAAAGCTGGGGTCTTCACAAGTTCCAGTTCTGGCAAGCTGGATACCCACCCCACGACCTCCACCCCAGACCACAATCCAGATCCAGGGAGGTTAAAGCAAGAGCGATTACCCCCCAAGACTGATCGCTGGATCTCCCTACAGTTCGAAGACCAGGAGCTAGAGATGCCACTGAAACTGCAAAAATGGCATGTCTCCTCAGCAGCTTCTAGCCCCTAGGGGAGGAAGCCGACGCGTTCCCCAAATACTGGTCCCAAAGTCCATAGGGCACTAATCTCTTACTTTGTCCTAGGCACGTCTGTGTTGATAATTCTAGAATCGCCACAGCTGCTGGTGTTCTGGGGTTCCTCCAGCCAGCTGCTGGCCCGGCTGCCCTGGGGCTAAAACCGAGGCTTGGACCTGGGCTCGGCTCTCAGCAAGCTGGGCTGTCACCTACTAGAGCGCTGTGCTGGCCCTTCCTGCAGGGCTGCTGGGCTGTCCTCAGCAGGAGGTTAGCTTCTCTGTGTAGTTCTGTGGGTGCTGGGGATCCAGAAGTTGTCCAGAGTCCCCCTTTACATGGTTTGGAGGTGTTCTGGGGGGAGAGCACCTTGGACGTGCTGTTTCTACTCCGCCATCTTGGCTCCCATCCATGGGTAGACTCTTAAGGAGCCTAAGTATTTGTGATGTTTGTATTGACCAGTGGGCCAGAACAGGCTGACACAGACTGAGTCTGAGCTAGATTGAATCTCAGCCCCTTTGTGGAGGCAAGATAGAAAGACTATGGGAGGGATCTAGGGAGGGTCTAGAGGAGGAGTTTGGGGAGGGTCTTGAGGAGATGTCTAAGGAGGATCTTGAGGGGACTGATGTTAGAGTCCAGGAATGGGGTGAAGGGTGGGAAATTGCTAAAGGCTACCTGGAGATGACAGACAGTGGAGGGCGAGGCTAGTTTAAGGGTGACAGATTTGGGAGCATCAGGGGTGGGGAGTAGTGGACAGTGGAGGGCTAGGCTAGGCTAAGAGTAACTGAGGTTTGGGCCTAGGAGAATGAAAGGCTCGTGGCCTCAGGCCAGCACCTCATCAAGTGGGAAGATGGGAGGGGGGTGGAATTCCTAGAGCCTAAGCCTCTTCAGTGTGCTCCCTGGCTGCTTTAGCCTGTCTTCCTTGTCATTCTTTGTCACCATGTTCTCCTTTAGGACTTGATTAAGTAGAACTAGTTTGGTTGTTTTCCTTTATCCTGTATGCTGCCTCCTTTGGTTTTCGGTTTCTTAATTCTGTAGCTAAAGACTTCAAAGCGCAGGCATGGTTGATTGATTTGGGTTTTATTATTTTTCATTAAGTTCATGAAACATTTTGTTGGGTTTTATTTTTTTTTCTTGGCATTATAAGCAGAACTGTCCTTTGGGTAACACAAGTTAGCCTGAGTTCCATCCTTTGGAGGAGGGAAAGCTGAATTCCTGTGGATTCTTGGAAAATGTAACAGCCTAATAACTTTGGGAAGTAAGGGGCAAGAAGAGGAGGTCAAGGACATATCCCATCGGGGGCCAAAGAAGATCAGTCCCAACATGCTCAGCAGTAACTTGTGCCTGGCAGTGGGAGCACCAGGAAAGTAGGTCAGCTACCTGGCATCCTCATTTACTTTTCTTTTTAGGCTTGTTGGAATTTCTCCTCCTTTGGTTGCTTTTTGCCCCTTCAAGGCAGTGCTTTATAATTTTGACCAGATTTTAAAATGATAGAGGGGAGGGGTTGTTGGGCTCGCATTGAATTTTGTCCTAGGCCCCCACTCCCTCCCGGGAGAGTTTTGATTCTATCTCGTATCCCTTGTAAAACTCATATAAGTTCGAGGCAATCTGCTAGAAGCTGCTATTTCCAGTCATGACTGTTGCCAACTCAAAAGATTGGAATGGTTACCTTCTTGAATTGCAATGAAGTAAAATTTCTAGCTCCATCTCTCCTGGCCCATAACCAAAGTCCTATATTTAAATAGCCCTGATACTAAGCAAAGCCACTTGAGTTTCTTGCCATAAGTGCATTAGGAATTCTTTCTGATGTAGCCAAGCAGTCTCTTTGGATGGGAAGTAAATTTAAACCTCGATCATCATTATAGTAGGAACATTTGCTTTATGAAGGGCATTGCTTGCTCTAGATGTAAAAGATCCTTTACCCATCTCACCCTAGAGACCAGAAGTTTAAGGAATTTCCCAATAGTTGGTGGTGGTTTTAATTGTTGCTAGTTACTGACAGTAGTTCTTCTACTTAGGAGATGTTTGAAACTGATTTTCTAGTGACTTTACTCTGAAGAGTAGCAGTTCATTATCTAGCGCTAAGATCCTTCTGTCAGGGCAGTTTGTCAGTTGACTTGTATGTTAACCTTTATGAAATCTTTAGTTTTGCTCATGGTGACCAGTATCATTATTGTTTAAATTTGATAGATATTTAAAGATTGAAAAATCAACCCAGACCGCCACATCCTATGTGTGTTTCTGAAAAAATAACTGCCTATTTGTTATACAGAATGTAGAGATATTTGTTATACAGAATGTAGAAAAAGCATTCTTCTGTGCCCCCAGAGCTCCCATGCTCTGCTAAACAAGATGCTGAAATAGATTGTTTTGAAATGAAAAGTGTGAAGGCTTCTTGGAGGAGACTTACTGCTTGGCCTGGAGGCCAACACTTAGAACTGTAACCAGAAGCTTCAGAAGGACTGGTTTTATTCAGATCAGTTGCTTCCCATCCCTTCAAGGCAGGAATGGGCTCCTTCACTGGAGGTCTGCAGATGGAGCATGGGTGACTTGTCAAGGTGGCCGGAGGCTGTTCTGGCTTGAATCAGACTAGGGGAACTCTGGGGTTCAGCAGTGAGCCTTTGGTATCGTTTTCTGAGGTGAACTTCCAAGGATGGATAGACTTGTAATGGAAAGAAAAAGTGGCCCTGACGGGAAAGTGATCAGCATCTGTGGCCCTGTAAATGGCTAAACTCTGAATGCCTGTGGACGATGGCAAGGTGGGGTTCAGATGGAGCTAATTTCTGTATCATCCTTGTTTGAAATAAACAAATATTCACAGTAGCTGATGTTTATGAAGTGTTAGCTGTGTGTGCTATGCTGTGGCTCTGCGTGCTAAGTGCTTTACAATCACATTATGTCAATTGATCCTCACAACAACCCTGGGAGGTAGACACTGTTATCCCTATTTTACAAATGCAGAAACTTCGGCAAACAGAGGTCAGATGACTTGCCCAGGGTCACACAGCTAGATAAGCCATTCAGTCTTGTATCAAATTCTATGGATTCTAATCAGATTATATCAGATTCTAAGTAAGGACAGTCTCTATACCCACCTCATTACTTGTGACTTGGGTCCCAACCTGTCACCTGCCACACAAAAGCCCTGTATACTTTAGTTGGCTTTTGCTTTAGAGGCTAAGGATTTCATTGCTACTTTTTGACTAGATGTACCCCAAAGTCGTTCCCGTGAGGTTTCAGCCCAACCCTGCCAGCTTGGATGTGTGCTGTTCGGGGGCTGCCACATCTTGCCTACTCCCAGCCTTTTCCTTTGGCTCTTACTCACAGCCCTCTGGAGTATTGCTAGTGCCAGGGTGTTCCCAAGTTGAAGCTGGCCATTATGAGATGGTAGTGTCCATGGAATGTGAACTGATCTTTTGACTGATTGTCCCTGCTCTCAGAGTTTATTTCCATGGGATGCCAAGCACCTTTGCCCTTGCTTTGCCCATAATAGCATCCAGATGCTTGAGGACCTTTCATTGGTGAACTTCCCTTTTCTGAATAATTTTCTTATGTATTGTTACTTTAAACTAAGCTCCAAATTACATTTGCCCTTTGGAAGTGTTTGGAAGATTTTTGTGTAGCATATGAGTTATTATGTGAAATAAGAATTAGAAAAGTTACAGTTTAACAAACATGTCCATAAACTGCTCATGGTAGAGATAGATTTGTTAAGTTTTACAAATCGCTTTTAAGCTAAAAGTTGCTAAGTGATGTTATAGTTATGCATGTGAGGTTCTTGATTTTTACAGGATCTTCATCCCTTTGCCCTGTAGCTGGATATCAAGAGTCAACATGTTCAACCAGTGAAATGTTGGCTACTGCCAGCATGACATCAACTCCATAAAGCTTGAGTGCTTAGTCATTCCCTTGAGACTAGGGCATGGCTTCTGGCAGCTTGTGAAGGCGTCTTTTTCCAGAGTCTCGGCTGTGACATATAGCATAGGAATGAAGTTGGGAAATGCTCCTCTCTTCTTAGAGGCTCTCAACATCTCATTCCCATACTAGTTCTCATGGAAAGGGAGAAAAAGAGCCTTCCTTCTCTTTGAGGAACCTTTGTCCTACAACCAAGTGTTCTGGAAAGGGCAGCCTAAGTCAGGGAGGAGCTACTGAAAGGTTCATTGCTATAATTGGAGATGCCCTAGACTTGGTAGAATCAAGAGACCTGGATTTGAATCCTGCTTCAGATGCTTTGATTGTGTGGCCATGACTTTCCTAGTCTTAGCCTTCTTGTCTGTAAAATGGGATTAGAGAGGCAGTATGGTCTAATCTAGTGGATACAGAGCAGGTCTCCTGAGTCAGAAAGGTCAAATTCTGCCAGCCTGTGACAAATACTAGCAGTGTGACCAGTGTGCCATTGCCACGCTGGGGCAGGCCTTCATCCCCCCAACTGGTTTGCCTTCTTCAGTAACTCAGGAACTCAGTCCAGTTCCTCCTCCACTCAGCTATCAGACTGATCTTCCTAAAGCCTAAGTCTGACTATGTCACTGTTCTTTTTAGTAAGATCCTTTGGTTTTTTTTTTTTTTTTTATCACATCCACATACAGATATGAATCCTCTGCTTGGTATTCTAAATCCTCTATAACCTGGCCCCCTCCAACATCTCCCATCTTCTTAGACTTTCCTCATCCCCATGGACTTTGTGATGCAGTTATGCTGACCTCCCTGCTCTTCCTAGAATATGACCCTCCATCTCCCCAGTTTGCATTTTTTTTCTGGCTGTCCCTCATCCTTGGGATGCTCTCCCTCCTCATCTGTGCCTCCTGGCTTCCTCGGTTCCCTTCAAGTCCCAGATAAAGCCCCACCTTCTCTCATTCCTAATTCTTTTTAACCTTATGCCTTCCCTGCTTATCTCCAATTCATCCTGTCTGGTTCTTGCTGTCTTCCCTCTTAAACTGTGACAAATAGTAGGTACTTAATAAATGCTTGTTGACTGACTCTCCAAAATGAATTTATAGGATCCTGAGACTTACAGCTGGAAAGGACCTGAGAGATAGATCATCTAGCCCAACAAACGAGGGAGCAGAGTCTTGGTGGAAGGCCAGGGGAACTCCCTCCCGCTGCTGGGTTCCTGGGTTTTCATCGAGCATTCTCAGCGAATTTCTGCATTGTCTATAGGGTAGGTTTGGAGACTCATGAGTACAAATACCTGTTAAATTGGATACAGTGGCAAGAACAGTAGTTCTAGAGTCATGGAACCAGAGTTCAAATTCTGATATCAAATATCTAATATCATCTTCAGCAGATCATTTCCTCACTGGGCCTCCATTTCTTCATCAATCAGGCAAGGGATTTGGATTCTTGGACCTCTGAGGTTCCTTCTGGCTTTGGCCCTCGAGCCTGTGACCTAGAACGCCATAGTCTTGTTGCCAGTGTATAGGCAAGCAATTCCATTGGGCAAAAGTATAAAACCTAGACATCTTTTTGTGATCGATTTCTTACTCCTTCAGCAGCTTCACATGGTGAGTGACTCCTTGGAATCATGGAAGGAGTTGGCAGGAGTTTGAGCAAAGCACAGAATCCTTCTGTATCTCAGCTTCTTTGTCTGTCAAATGAAAATGATAATACTATCTGCCCTGCCTGCCTCACAGAATTATTATGACAATTAAGTGAGAAAATCCATGTGAAAGGATAGCTAAACAGAGACTACTACCATCTTTGGTTCAGTCTTGAACTTGTTCTAATAAGTAAGTTCATTCCATGAAATAATGTAGTGATCTCTAGAACATTCTGAGTGGTGTGCAAGGAGTCCAGATAACTGATATTCTTCCATTAAAGCTTTTGGTGTGTCTATACATGTGTACTCATGTATGTTTGTGTGGATATGTGTTTATATATGTGTGTATAAAACTTTTGTATTCTTCCCCACCCTTTGTGCATTTGTATGCATGCTTGCGCACCCCCCCACACACACACTTAATTTAAATAGTCCAAGTGATGTGATTCAGATGTGGATTTCCACTCTTGTCTGAGCTGAACTCATTGGCCAACATGTTTTTCCAATTTTAGGTTATTCTATACTATTGCTTCCGATCCTTTCACTTTATTTCCCCCCCTCCCCCCCACTTAAGTTTCTGCAACTACCTCCCTTCTCACCTCCCAACTTTTTTTAGGCCTGTAGTGAGGAAATTGAGGGGATAAATAAAACAAGAGAAAGGTTTGAATTGGCTTTTCTTTTTCTTTTTCTTTTCTTTCTTCTTCTTCTTTTTTTTTTTTGCTTTGGGAAGAATGGGTTTTTGGACCTTTTCTTTATTCCTCTCTGAGGAATACTGCGTCATTGAGAAATGTTTAACCTCCTGGACTTTATCAGGGTTTGGAAATTTGCCTAAGGCAACTAGAAGTTGGCAGTGTTTTTGACCCAAATTCCCCTCCCTGTAAGGGTATATGGGGAAAGGGGATTTTGTCAGGACCTGCCAAAACTGAAAGATGTTGGGGAAGTTTTTGTAAAAATGCAAGAGAAATCTGTTTCTATTCTCCCTTAATGATATTTGAGGGAACTCCTAGAAGGTAATTTCAGGCATTTAGATATTCTTTTGAGTAAAAGCTTAGAAAGGTCTCACCTGAGAAAAGTAATTCAGAACTGGACAAGAGAACTCAATTTTGCAGTTGTGTGGTGGGTATAAGAGAACTTTGGCTGAATGATTTTTTTGGAGATGGATAAGAAACAGGAGGTTAGCTGGGAAGAGTTGAGCAATCTGAAGCATTTCTTTTAGGGAAAATAGCCTTAAGAAGTGATAGAATCTTTGTGGATGATGGGAGAATCTGGCCTTACAGTCAGCTCTGGATTGTCCTGAGGGTTGATTAGCTGTGAAATTATCCATGGGGACTTTCCTTGGCAAATCATTCTTTGAAATTATTTTTGACATTGAAGTACTCTATGTAAATAAACAGGATCTTTGCCATGCAAGAACAGAAAATGAAGGCATTTTGATTTAAGAAAACAAAACAACAGAATCATATGTTTGGGGAAGATGTGGGCCAGCAAGCTTTTTTTAGACTATGCCCACATTTCTTTAGATTGGTCTTTGGCACCAGTGATTATTGGAGGAACATTGGGTAAGAGCTGGAGGAGAAGGGGGGAAATGTATGTAATTGTCACCTAAATGTGTCTTCTCCTGTGTAACTGGGTTCATTGTGAGATATGTGGAAGATAACTTCCTTGTTTGCCTTTGCAGGTCATCTAACCTCATTTTCTTTGACTAACAGATTGAATAAAGAACATATCTTTTTAATCAGCCCTAAAACAGTTTAAGTAAACAATCCAAACATACACTCCAGGCCTTAGGGTCTTATTTCCAAGTAAATACTGTATGGGGAAATCTCTCCTGAGGTTTCTGTTTCAGTTTAGGAAAAGCATGGCAAATATCTCTTTTTCACTGTTGCCCCACAGATTGGAAAGATCCACTCATGTAGTAGCTGATGTCTAGTTGGAGGGCCTGCCAGACTCTACTATCTCAGTTATAATAAGAAGCCATTTCTCTTAGCTTGCTCTCTGAAGCTAATGTTGCTGTCTTTTTTAAAGTAGGCATTTCCACAACTATCTTCTCCACTTGTATTTCCATTCTTCCTTTTCATTTTGCTGTGCCCAAATTCCTCATGTCTCATTGGAGGCTTCTACTCCACAGATCCCTTAAGCTAATGAAATCACAATCTGACCCAAAAACCAAGAAAGCAAAACTTTGTGTCTAAGTGGTAAAAGGGGGTAAAGATAGCAGAGAAAGAGTTACCCTAGGAGCCTCGATTGAGGGTGGAGAATGAATTGTCTGAGTAAAGTAAGTACTAACATAAAGCAAGAGGAGCTGAGTGACTGGAAGTCTCAGGACATGTGGACAGCAGCTCTGGTTGGGTGAGGCAGTAGTCAGAGAAGAGCAGTGTCAGACGAGAGGTGTTGGAGGACCCATTGAGGCCGAGCATTGACTTATGAAGATGGGCTTCAGGGTATGTCAGATGACAGAAGAGAGAGGTGAGTAAGGATGGCAAAGATTCATTACTGAGAGTCGGACATTTCCAGAAATGATGGATTGATAAAAATCGGATACAAACAGTAGGGAAGAACAGTTGCACTGCAGTACAGTCAGTGGTTCATCCACATGGATGTTGGAAGTCACTGCTGTAGAGAGTGAATACTCCTGTCAAGTAGGGCTACTGCCTGACTTGTTGAGGGCAGGTATTTTTTGAATTATAAACCACAAAAGGGTGTTCTTGAGGTCTAGAGAGAGAATTTTGTCATCTTCCAAACCAGCCAGTGCGTTCAAAGTTTCATTCTGGGTGCAAGGATGAAAGGAAGGTAGGCTGGTAAGACCTTTTCCCTCATCATCCTATAAATTAGAGGGTCGTGATTACCAGGGAGAGTTGAGAAGATAAATTGTGGTGCTTTAAAGCTATCTTAAATGTTGTTGTTGTTTGTCCTTTGTTTTCAAAGTGGACCAGTGACCTCATGAGAGTGATGTCGTGCCTTAGTGTCATCATAATGTCCTGAGACCAGCAAGGAATACTAAGGACAACAAATGACAATGTGGTTTTTAGTTTGTTTTTAAGCTGTAATGAGGAAAAGAGCAAGGATTATTGTAGAGGATGGGTGAGGAGATATTCATGAAGGGAGAAGGAAGAACTACTCAACTTCTGTTTGTGTGTCCTCTCCTCCCCCCCCCCCCCCCCAAAGGAGAGCATCGTTTGGACTGGAAAGAGCAGAATAGAAATGATTACTAAGTAGTTGAGACCAGGCTAAGTAGGGAGATAATAGGAAAAGAGCTGACAGCCTTTGATGAGGTCCAGGCAAGCTCCATCTGACAGGAACTAATGGGTGTGCAAATAAACACAACAGCACTAAAGGCAGCCAGACAAATAAAATTCAGTGAATGAAGAGTTGAGATCCCAAGACAATGGATAAAACTCTCTGCAGGGAAGTATGAAATAGTGTGTGTACCATTCACAGCAGCTGCTCCCTTGCTAGATTTTGTTTATCTGTTTTTCTTTGTTACAGTGGAGGGTTCTAGGGTGACTTGGAGGTATGAAGGTAATAGTAGGTTGGGAAAAATATTGTATTCTAAGTAACAAAAGGCATCAAGAGAATTCTAACTGTTTTGAGCTTGTGAAATTGAAAACTTAATATGAGTCCATGGTGTGATTTGACAGCCAAGAAAGTGAGTGCATCATTAAGTGAACAAACCATACCCAGGCCTGGGGAGGTGAGGGAGCCCTGGCCCTGTTCTCTGTCAGACCACACTGGGAGTTTTGAGTTCTGGGGGGCCCTATTTTAGGGAGGACATTGACGAGCCAAAGACACCCAAGAGAGGGCGATCAGGAGAGTACTGAAGGAAGTAGAGGGAAGAGAGAAGAAAAGACTTGGGGAGAGCTTGATATTGTCTGCAAGATGCTAAAGACTTGTGTTTGTTTGGCCTCTGAAGAATGGAGGAGGGTCAAGGAGACAGTTCCAGGACAGAAAAAATTTGCTAACGATGTTATCTGAAAGTGGACAAAGCTGTCTCTGAAGGGAGGGGTTTCCCTTTGGTAAAAGTCTTCAAGAAAAAACTAAATGACTATTTTCCTTATCTGTAAATGAGAGTGTTCCCCTCAGTAGCCTCTAAGGTGTCTTCCAATTCTGACTTGATCATACTGTGTGATATTTGCATGACCCATGTTCAGAGGAAAAATGGAGAACTGCTTTGTCTTGTCTGGAGAACTTCAGCTTCTGGGGCTTCTTGGAGAATCCTTTCTTCTTCCTCACACTTAAAAAAATCAAAAAGCAAAAGGAAGTTGAAACATTATGTTCTTCTCTAGCTAATGAAACTGGGGAACCAAAAAATTAGAAGAAGGTAGTTAGATAAATGATTCATCAGGAGTCGTCAATTTAAGGAAACCTCATTGGTTGTAAAATTGTAGGTAAGATGCCCTGAATTTGGAGTCAGAAGACCTTCTGTGGCTTGCTGCTTTTGGAGTCTTGGTGACCATGATCCAGGAACCATGCCTATGTCTTCAGCAGTGTCACTCACTGATTGATGGATTGTTTTTTCCTTCTTCTAGAATCTCCCTAAATTTTAACCTTTTGTTCTAGTCCCGTGGTGTGGCTCTCCTTGCCTGCTGAAGCTTGGAGGTATGCCTATAGCTCTGTTGTATGATGTCAGAGTAACTTTGAGCAAGTCACTTGCCTTCTCTGGGCCTCAGTCCTTTCTGGCTCTAGGTCTGTGAGCCTAGGACTTCTAGGTCTCTGTGGTCTATGACCCTTTTAAAATAGAAAGGGAAAGATGTTTTGCTCAGTAAGGCCTCCTACATTAAGGCTACATTAGGGAACTGTTTAGGGAAATTCTTCTCTTAAAGAAGTTTTCCTTAAACTCTCGTAAAGGAAATGTCTGTAAGAGTTGCTGTGAGAATATTTTGAGGAGGATAGTTCCCTCACTGTTACCTGGTAAGATATGTATATAATTGTTTCTGTGGAAGTAATGTTCAGTTCGTTAGAATACTTGTTCAAGCTCTGTTTATCCACATCAGTATGAACTGTGTTACCTTCTAACTTCTGTCAGGCAGAGGCTTTAGCTGTTCTTTAGCTTGTACTATGTAACATTTAAAGAGCTTTGAAATTTAATAAATTCAATTCAACAAATGTTCAGCTTACCTATTCACGGTCCCATGCTACATACTGGTGGGGGTAGGGAGGGAGGATAAAAAGATTAAAAAATTTTTTTTCAGTAACCTGTAAAGAGCTTATAGAACTTAAAGTCTGGCAGGTATGACTTTTAGAAACTCTTTTGCTTATAGGAGTAGTTCTAAACTTCCTAATCATTTTGATCATGTTAATAATCTGACCTTAGACACTTACTGGCCGTGTGACCTGTGACCTTGGGCAAGTCACTTAACCCTGTTTACCTCAGTTTCCTCATCTGTAAAATGAGCTGGGGAAGGAAATTGCAAACTCCTCCAGTATTTTTGCTAAGACAAATCAGGTCACAAATGGTTGGACACAACTGGATCACTGAACAGCCATAATCAGAACTTGTTGAATAAAGTGTGGATGTAACTGACATCATAGGTTGTGTGTTCTCAGAATTCCTTATAGGATTCCTTTGCCTTTAGGATATTCACAGCTGGGGCCGCTAGGTGGCGCAGTGAGTAAGAGCACAGGCCTCGGAGTTGGGATGACCCGAGATCAGATCCGGCCTCAGAAAATGAGCACCCACGCATAAATAATGACTAGCCGTGTAACCTTGAGCAAGTTACTTAACCCCAATTGCTTTAAAAAAAAAAAAAAGGATGTTCACAGCTGCTTCCATTGGCTTTTACTTTCTTCTGCTATTCTGTCAGCCTTTGAGCTGATCCTTTTATATCAGGATATTAGAGGTTTCCTAGAAATGTGTGTAATGTTCAGCAATAGGGACTTTCCAATAGGGACTGGGGTTTGGGAAAAATTTGGTGTAGTATGAACATTTTGATTTAATGAAGTAAAATATTTACCATTAAGTTGAAGTTGCCAAAAGACTGATGGGTAATTTCCTCGAGAAGGCTGAATGGCTAGCTGTTGGGGCTGGAGAAGAGGGTGTTTTTCTCAGGTATGGTTTGGATCAGGTGATCACTGAAGTTTCTTCCAATTCTGAGATAGTGTAATTCCATAGTCACTTTCAATTAGGGAATGAGGCATCTAATGACCATAATCTCTACTAGTCATAACGCATTAAAATAATCAAGTTGGATCTTTATTGCTTTTGACCAGAAGCCATTACAAAACCTGAATAGTAATTTAGGTAGTAATGCACATAAGTTGTAATTTGCTTTATATTGTTTCATTCTTATGCTCCATTGTGGCATGGGGGTGTCAGAGTGTGGGCTTTGATAGCCTGTCTTAATATGGGAAAGTATTTATTTTGAACTGAGGGCTAACCTAGCCAAGGAGGAGAGGTGCTGAAAAGTTGGCTGGCAAGTGATTTTTTTGGCCACAACAATTTATGAAATCGCTTACTGAGCTCTTGGAAGGGTTGTGATCTAGTTTGCTGGAGGGAATATCAACTTTGATGAAATCATTGATCTTCTGGAGTATTGAGTTATTTATCGTATGGTATTTTTGCTTCTCTAGTGAAATAGGCTAACTGCTTAATAGTAATGTTGAAAAAAGATTTTCATGTATGATTTTTATTTTGGGGGGAGGCAGCTGGGGTTAAGTGACTTGCTCAGGGTTACACTACTAGTAAGTATCTGAAGTCAAATTTGAACTTAGCTCCTCCTGACTCCAGGGCTGGTGCTCTATCCACCGTGCCATCTAGCTGCTCTTAAGCATTATCTTTCATTTTTTTTAAACAATTTCTTTGAATGTAAAGATGGCGATAAGGGCCCTCAGTCCTAAAACATATATTGTTGATGTCTGAGAAGTATTAACAGCCCTAGAGAAGGATCTGGAAATATTGTGTGGCCAGATCATTGCTGCATTAGGGGCTCCCAACTAAGTCCTTGTGTTTAGTTGAAGCAGAGCCTGGATGGTTGACCATAGGTTGGGGGCCATTATCACATATTCCAGGCAGGCTGCCCTCAATGTTATGGGTCTAATAACTTGCTGAGCATATGGCAGAAGGCAAAAGAAAGATCTGGAAGTTAATGTAACCATGGGCCATAACCCTTTTAATTAGCCTTTAATTAAACCTTAAACATAACATCAAGGTCTCACATTCACCCTGTGTAGACTTGTGTATCCATTGGTAGCATATTGAAAATCCATTATCCAGAACATCATGTTAGCCATAGAGCAGATGGAAGGAGGAGGGGAAGATACAGAAATTGTCACTGCCATTCTAGTCTTCATGGAGCTTGTAGCTATAGTCTGAGGTGACACAATCGAAGTCCAAATTAGCAGTGCAGGTAAGAATGTAGGAATGTGTGAGAGATAGAGGCTGACTGAGATGATCTCAATTCGGGGAATTTCCTAGGAAACCCAGAAATGCCTGAAAGCACTCCTTGCCTTGGGCTTCTCTGCCACTTAGCTTTTTCCAGGTTACTGGCTGAACCATTCATCCCCCTTGAACCAGTTTGATGCTGAAATGTTGAGGCTGGGTACTCTCTTCCTCCTTATGCCCAAGTCCCAACTTCCCTTCAAGTCCAAGCTAAAATCTCAGCTCCTTTGAGAAGCTCTTTCCAATTCCCCTTCATGCTAGTGCCTTCCCTCTGATAATTATCCTTATTTTGTCCTGTCTAGATCTTGTCTCTATCCAGCTGTTTGCTTGCTGTCTCCTCATTAGTCTTGTGAGCTCCTAGAATACCTGTTTCCCCTTTCTTTGTATCTCCAGTGCTTAGCATATAGCAAGTGCTTCATGTATGCCTGTTGACTGACTGTCTCTCACTGTGCCCACCCCTGAAGCCATTTCAGCTGGGAAGGGTCTAGCTGAGGTTGTACTTTTTTGGCCCAGCCTTTAAGATCAGAGTCCTCTCCAGGCTGGAATGAAGTGTCAAAGGAGGGCTCTTAAAATGCCAGTTTTAAACCAGATTTTAAAGATGGATCTGAATGGTGGATTGCCTACTAAGCTTGATTCAGTCTTTTTCTAATACTACAATGCTGCTCAGTTACTTCTTGGTCATACTGCCAAGGGCCCCATGTCGCTCAGCTTACATAAGCTCATGGGATCAACCTGAACCTGATTAAGATGTAATTTCAGTACAAACTCTGGATCAGGAGTTCTTAATCATCAGCTTAAATTTTTTTAATAATTATGTTTTAATATAATTGGTTTCCTTTATAATACTAAATATTTTATTTTATGCATTTTAAAAGATCATTTTCAGAAGAGATTCCTGGGTTTTGCCAAACTGCCAAAGGTGTCTGTGATACACAAAAGGCTGAGAATTTCAGCTCTGAACAGACCAGCCCTCTGTTCTCTACTGTTCTGTGCAAAATTGTAAGCAGTAGGGACCAGGAACCATGTGTAAATTCCAGATGGAATTAAAAGGGCTTCTAAGAAGCCAGCACATTGCCATGCCCAGTTTAGGGCTCACCATGGCCTGTTCCTCTGCCTTCCCAGGAGCAAAGCCAGACCTGTGTATTAGAAGTGAATTTTACACGCAGGGAATGGGAGGAGTCTAGATGAACATGTGGGTGTGGAGGAGATGAGCTGGCTTAATCCTTGCCTGAGGTCACGCTACCACGTCATGGCAGAGCTAGGACCCTGAGTCTTCCTGACTCTGAGACTGGATCTTTAGCCACTGTGCCAGGATGCTTCTCCAGTCCATTCTCATCATCCACAAAAGTGTCAGACTTCGTTGTGCCCTTCTGAGGGCAGCTAGGTGACCCAGCTAATAGAGCCCTGGGTCTGAAGTCAGGAAGACCAGAGTTTATATTTGCCCTTAGACCCTTACTAGCTGTGTGACCCTGGGCAAGTCATTTGGCTTCTCTTTGCCTCAGTTTCCTCATCTGTAAAATGAGTTTATTGATAGCACATAGTTCCCAGAATTGTTGTGAGGATTAAATGAAACTAATTGTAAAGCCCTCAGTACAGAGCCTAGCACACAGTAAATGCCATGAAGATGTCAGTGGCCATTTTACTCAGCTGTGAGGTTACATCCTGAGATTAGGCTAAGTGATTCTCAGCTCAGCCTGTGCTGAAGACTTCTCACCAGTGGGATTGGGACATCCAGATTTGATTCATAGATAATAGAACATTCCAGAATGAGCTAATGCTATACACTTAAGTATAAGAGCCTTCCCTGTAGCACTGAATAATTATTATTTTTTTTAATGAAAAATAGTACTTGGATACCTCTTAAGAGCTCTCTGTGTATGTTCTTAGAATCGTGGAATTCATTCAGAATTTGGCTTATAACTTTCCTAGGAACCCAGAGAGCTCGTGCGTTAAAATGCTAAAGATTTTTGTTTATTTCCCAAATGGTCTGCCCATTTGTCAGGTGTCTGGTGTGTTCTTTCACAGTTATTTAACATGAATGGTGTCTACTCTTTGCGTTGGAGCTAGAGAAGCAGTCCTTTTCCTAGTTTTCAGAATTCTGAATTATAAGTGCCAAAACCTAGAAGAAGAGCAGAGACACTGCCTCACCAAAACCTGGCTTTTCCCAATCTTGTGTTTTCTTTGTGTCATGAAAAGTTATTTTTAAAGCCAATTCTGCTCTTAGTTTGGCTTTTCTTCCCAGTTATTATGGTTGGTTTGGTGAACACCAAAGCTCCCTCCACCAAAACTCAAAAATTTTTTAATGCCCATTTGTGAAGGTATTTCCATTTTATTGATTTCTAATGTATGAAACACTTTCCAGTGTGTTCTGTATTTTATTTTTTAACTAACTGTATGGAAAGTTGTCAGGAAAGCCTTTGTCCAAGAATTAATTTTTAAAAATGCCAAAACCCGTTTGTATTTTCACAGTAGAACAGAAAAAGGATTGCACATGCCATTGGAGGGCTCTGCTATGTGCAGTTCCCTTTTCTTTAAGTTTGTACTGTCCTTCTTGTGCTGCTCTTTGTTCTCTTCTCTACATTAAAAAAAGAGAGACAAACAAAAGCTGCCAGAACGATCTGCTTTGCTTTTTCTTCTTCTCTTTAGTCATCCTCTGTAATTTTAGTTGGTCATTGCATTGATCAGAATTTGCTATGTTCTTATTAGATTGTTCTCCTGGTTTTGTTCACTTCACTCTGCATCAAGTTTATGACAAGTCTTCCTAGATTTCTCTGACACTGCCCATGTTGTCACTTCTTATGGAACAAATATTCTAAATGCCATCATTTATTTAGCCATTCCATAGTTGATGGTCATCCTCTTAGTTTCCAGTTCTCTGATGGAACAACAAAAAGCAATACAATCCAGCTGTAAATATTTTTGTACATATAGGCCCTTGTCTTCTTTCTTTGATCTCTTTGGGGGTGTAGGCCTAGTGAGTGGTATCACTGGGTATGCACAGGTTAGTGACTTTTAAGGCATAGTTCCAAATTGCTTTCAAATTCACAGAAGAGCAGTGTTTTCCAAGTTAAATTGACTAAGTAATTCTTTAGGGCTATGAACTAATGATACACACACACATAGATATCCACCTATGTATCTATTCACACACATACAGACATATGTAAGATATATTAGTTGGTCAAATAGTCAGAAAGCATTGATCAGGCAACTGCATTGGACCAGACACAGTGCTGAGTGTGATAGATACAAAGTCAAAACCTCTACCTATAAGAAGCTTACATCAGCGGTAAAAATATGTTGCTGTTTGTCATCTCATCAAATGAAGATTGTTGTTCTTCATTCAGTTGTGTTCAGCTCTTTGTGACCCCGTGGACTATTGCATACCAGGCCCTTCTGTCCTTCATCATCTCTCAGAGTCTGTCCACGGTCATATTCATCATTTCCATGACCATCTGTTCATCGCATCCTCTGCTGTTTCCTTTGCCTTTTTTGCCTTCACTCTTTCCTAACATCAGGGTCTTTTCTAATGAGTCCTGTCTTCTCATTATGTGGCCAGAGTGTTTAAGCTTTAGCTCAGTATTCATCCTTCCAATGAGTAGTCAGAGGGAATTTCTTTAGATATTGACTGATTAGATCCTGTTCTCCAAGGGACTCTCAGGAGTCTTTTCCAGCCCCACAAGTTGAAGGTGTCAGTTCTGCAGTACTCAGCTTTTCTTACAATCCAGCTCTTACAGTTGTGCGTTGCTACTGCGGAAAAAGTCCTTTCTTTGACTGTGCAAACCTTTGTTTGGAAGGCGGTATCTCTGCTGTCTAGTATGCTTTTCAGATTTACCATGGCTTTCCTTCCAGGGAGCAAGTGAGCATCTTTTAATTTCATGGCCACAGTTGCCATCTTTAGTGATCTTTGAACCCAGGAATATAAAATCTGATGCTGCTTCCGATTTTTCTCCTTCTGTTTGCCAGGAAGTGATGGGACCGCTTGTCAGGACCTTAGCTGTTTTTTTAGTGTTAAGTTTCAAGTCAGCTTTTATACTCTGCTCTTGCATCCTCATCAGGAGGCTTCTTAATTCTTCTTCACTTTCTGCCATCAGGGTGGTATCGTGTGCATAACTGAGGTTGTTGATATCTCTCCCAGCAAACTTAATTCCAGCTTTTAAATTGTCTACGTGGTGTATACATGCTGTACTCTGCATATAAGTTAAATAAGGTGACAGTGTATATAGCCTTTTCATACTTCTTTTCCAATCTTAAACCCATCGTTGTTCCCTTGTTCAATAACTGTTGCTTCTTGGTCTGCATACGGGTTCCTTAGGAGACAAGTCAGATGACGTGTACTCCCATTTCTTTGAGGACTTGTGACAGTTTGTTGTGAATCACACAGTCAAAGGCTTTAATGTAGGCAATAAAGCAAAACTAGATATTTTTCTAGTATTGTTTTGTTTTGTTTTACTTAATCCAGCATATGTTAACAATTTGGTCTCTAGTTCCTCTGTCTCTTTGAAAACCAACCTTCACTTCTGGTAATTCTCAGTTCAAATATTGTTAAAACCTAGCTTGCGGACTCTGAAGCATAAGCTTGCTGGCATGGGACATGAGCATAGTCGTTCAATAGTTCAAATGTTCTTTAACATTGCCTTCTTTAGGATTGGGATGTAAACTTACCTTTGCCAGAAACATATATGAAATGGATACAAGGTGATTTTGTGGTGGAAGGGGCCTAGCAACTGTGGACTCTGGAGAGGTATCATGTGCAAGCTAACACTGGAGCTAAGACTTTGAAGGAGGTAGGGATTCTGAGAGAGTTATTGAAAGGCAGTAAAATTCAAAGCCTAGAGAGTACAGGGGGCAGAGAAGAGATGATAAATGAGCAGATATGTGAGAGGATAAAGAATGCAGGGATTTGCCACTAACTGGTTTGAAATGCATGGACCTGGTCTGGAGAGGTGGAGACAAGGAGGTAATAAGGAAGCTGGGGACATGGGAACCACAGAAGAAAGGGCTCTTCATATTCTTTGAGAGTTCTAAGAGTCTTTCCAGGTTGCAGCTCTCCTTCTGTTGCTTCTTTGTGATATGGGGAGCTTTGTTGGCTGCCAGAAAGAATGGGTTTCTTATATATGATAAGCTACTATACTGTTGGGCATTCCACTTGATTTCTAGCCTCTTTGCCTTTCCTTCTCTGCTCAGAAGCAGCAATCTGGATGTTTTTTTTTTTTTTTTACCAAAGGCTTGTAGTTATTTAGAAGGAAAAGATAGGATGGGTCTTTGTGTCTTCTTCTGCCTAAGTACGTGCTTCAGAGTTGTTTTGGAGTTATAGGAAGAGGTAGAATGTAGGGGGCAGAGGAATAAGGAAGTGGCCCTTGTATGTGGGACTGGGAAGAGAGTAGAGAGGCAGTTTACTGGCTTAAACATCAGTTTCGACGTGAAGAAACTGCTCATTCTGCTTTTTTTGGAATAGTTGCCGTGCATTGTCTTCTCCCAGAAGATGGAGAAGGAAAAAAATACTCAGAAGGGTCTCCTCCCTTTGATCTTCCTTCTCCCTGTCTTGGTTTTTGTTCTTTAACAGTGTATCACAATAGAGTAAGAACTGGAGCTTCTGGGAAAGAATTGTTACCTAATCAGTTATTTTGGTGGTTTTTAATTTAATGTACCAGGTCATATAACGTAGACAGATGTTAACAGTTTAAGAAATCTAAAGGGGGCAAGTCACTTAACCCTAGTTGCCCTGCCTTCCCCCTCCAAAAAGAAAAAAAAACAAAAACAAAAAAGAAATCTAAAGGAATGTTACTTCCAAGCATGATAACTTTACAAGAAAACTGCCATGTGAATACATGTAAAAGAAACCCAAAGTTTTTTAGTAATGTTAAACAGATTTTTTTTCTTTTCTTATTTTCCATTCTAGGTAGGTCTTTGTATAGTGGGAGCACATAGACTATACTGGAGAATAATAAACACCATTTTCCTGATTCGGTTGTGTTGAGGAAGCTTTGTTAAGTACATCTTAAAGTAAATCTTTGTTAAGACCATCATTGGTCCACTAGCTCAGAATAGTAGAAGGATCATCATGTGGAGGGAGTCCAGGCTTATTGAGAGCCAGAAGATGGAAAGAGTGGGAAAAGAAAAAAAATCAAGATGAAAGCAGGTTTTTTGTCTATGGAACAGGCATTCTGGAGAGTACAGTAGAAGAGGTGGGTAGATTTATAATGGGACATTGAGGTAGGTATGGGGTAAGGGGAGTGGGAACAAGGGACTGAGCAATATGAAGACAGAGATCAGGGTTTGAATAATGACAGTTATGGGGTCAGAATCATTGGGATGAGTGTGGATGTGTGTGGGTTATCATAAAGGAATAATTCAGGTTGGTTTTCATTGTCCATAAGGGTTTGACCTCACAGTGGAATTCTCTCTGGGCCTTGGGTAGTAATTTGGCCTAGGGGGCAAGTATTAGTTGCTGAAGGACTGTTATTATTCTTTCCCCAAGGTAGGAGACCTCGCTAGGGACTTAATAGAATAGACTTTCCTCTCTTCCCTGGAAGGGGAGGCCTGGTGTTTGTCCTCTTGGGAGAGGCAGGAGAACTGGAGAAATGGAATGACCTTATCTCCCCTTACCTCAAAGGCAGGAGACTGGTTTATTATGACATTTCCTCTCTTCCCCAAGAGGCTGGAGGCCAGGCAGGAAACCTGCTGTGATGTTTTATGCTGTCTGTAATCTGGCTCTTCCACAATAGTGCTAGCCCTCTTCTCTTCTCTCTCTATACCACCTCCTCAGCCCTCATGGCTTTCATTACCATTTTCTGGGCTGGTGAAATCTGCCTTTGCTGCCCTAACCTGCTGACTTCCAGTCTCACATTTGCAGCTGCCTTTCAGATATCTCAGACTGGATGTACAGTAGATATCTTAAAATTCAACATGTCTAGTCTCTGATAAAGGCCATATTTCTAAAATATACAGAGAATTTAGTCAAATACATAAGAATACAAATCATTCCCCAATTGATAAATGATCAAAGCATATGAACAGACAATTTTCAGAGGAAGAAATTAAAGATACCTATAATCATATGAAAAAATGCTCCAAATCACTATTGATTAGTGAAACACAAATCAAAACAACCCTGAGGTACCACATCTCACCAATCAGATTGGCTAACTTGACAAAACAGGAAAATTATAAATACTGGAGACAGCATGAGAAAATTGGGACACTAATGCATTATTGGTGGAGTTGTGAACTGATCCAACCATTCTGGAGAGCAAACTATGCCAAAAGGGCTCTAAAAAAGTACATACCCTTTGATCCAGTAATGCCACTTCTAGAGCTATATCCCAAAGAAATCATATAAGTGGGAGGAGGACCTGTATGTGCAAAAATATTTATACTAGCTCTTTTTGTGGTGTCAAAGAATTGGAAATCAAGGGAATGTCCCTCAACTGGGGAACTGCTAAACAAGTTGTGGTATATGAATGTAATGGAATACTATTGTGCTATAAGAAATGAGGTGTAATAAAGTAATTAAAAAAAAAAGAAATGAGGTGTAGAGGGACTTCATAATAACCTGGAGAGAGTTATATAAACTAATGCTGAGGGCCAGACACATCATATCTGTGATGACTGACTTTGATAGACTGGGCTCATTTCAGCAATGCAAGGTTATAAGATAACTCCGAAGGACTCATGATAGAAAAGGCTGTCCACATCCAAAGAAAGAATTATGGATTCTGAATGCAGATTGAAGCAAACCACTTGCTCTCTCTTATTTGTTTTTTTCCTTTTTCATTGTTTATTCTATTGGTTATAATCCTTCTTTACAACTTGACTAATGTTTAATGTGAAGGCATTTGTAGAACCTATATCGAATTGCATGCCACCATGAGGGGGAGGGGGAGAAAATTTGGAACTCAAAAATTTATGGAACTGAATGTTGTAAACTAAAAGTAAATTAATTAATTAAAAAACATAAAAAATATGCTACAAAAGAACTCAACATGTCTGAAACAGAGCTCATGGTTTTTCCTCTTAAACTCCCTGCCCCCCCCCCTTATTATTTTTGTGAGCAACACCATCCTAGTCCCTCAGGCTCCCAATCCAGATGGCATCAGTCTGGACTCCTTGCTCTCTCTCATCCTCTTTCCCCCACATTCCCATCTGTTGTCAGTTTCACCTTTGCAACATCTCTTAGATCTACGCCCTTCTCTCTGACACTGCCACACTCCTGGTTCAGGCTTTCATCACCTCATGCCTGGACTATTGTAATAGCATGGTGGTGGGTCTGCCTGACTCTAGTCTCTCCCTTCTCCAATCCATTCTCTGTTCATCACTTGAGTGATTTTCCTCAGGTCTGACCATTTCATGACTCCCTATCACTCCTAGGATAAAATAGAAAATCCTCTATTTGATGTTTAAAAATTTTTCATATCCTAGCCCTTTCTACTTTCCCAGACTATTTATACTTTACTTCCTACCATGTACTTTTCAATCTAGTTAACAGTGGCCTCCAGGCTGTTTCATAAACAAGATACTCATCTCTTGACTCCAGCCATTTTTTCTGGCTGTCTTCTATCCCTGGAATGTTCTCTTTCCATCTCTGCCTCCTGGCTTCCTTTAAGTCCCAAGTAAAATCCCATCTTCTACAAGAAATCTTCCCCAACCCCTCATAATTCTTTCTCTTAATTATTAGCAGCCAGGATGGCTGCTAGCACAGGTTCTTAGATCTATCTGCTTTTCTAAAGGAAAGCAACTCAATATGGGTTAACAGTCTTACTTTAATTAAGCATATATTATTTACCTAGTTCAGGGGGAAAAGGTCAGTACCCTGAACTTCAGAGAATACAAAAAGAAGTTACAAGCAGACACAAAAATACAGACAGAGAAACAGACCAGCAGACAGGGCTTCCAGCTGTCTGACCATTACATCCATACCTAGTCAGTTACCAGAGAGAGAAGCACCAACATCTGGGTTTTCAAAGCTGGGGGGCTCAATAGCTGCCCAGACTCTCATCTGGCCAAATCACACAACTCTTCCCAAAGTAAGCCCCAAAGCAGAACCTCACATCATGGTGTATATATAGCCTTCTTCTGGATCAGAGAATGTCACAACCCTCTTGACCCACTGCCCAATCACAAAGTAACAAGGTGTGGGCATTCCTGAAAAAAAAGCCGCAGGCTCCATCTGACCATATTCAGCCTATTGGGGGCAGAGTATATTTTCAAATCAGGGAAGGTTCTCAGATTCACTTAAGCCTATCAAGGGGCTAAGGGGCAGGGAAGATCTTCAGATTTCCATTACCATTACAAGCATTCTTTTTTATATTTCGTTTTTACCCAATTACATGTAAAAACAAATTTTAAAATTCTTTTTTATATGTGAGTTCCACATTCTTTCCCTCTCTTCTTTCTTTCTCCCCTCATTGAGAAGGAAGGCAAGCAATTTGATAGAAGTTATACATGTGCAGTCATGCAAAGCATATTTCCATATTAGTTGTGTTATGAAAGAAAACACAGATCAAAGACTCCCATCAGTTCTTTCTTTGGAGGTGGATAGCATTTTTCCTCATGAGTTCTTTGGAATTGTCTTGAATCATTGTATTGCTGAGAAGAACTAAATCATTCATAGTTGATCATCATACAATATTGTTGTTACTCTAATTCTGCTCATTTCAGTTTGCATTAGTTCATGGCAGTCTTTCCAGATTTTTCTGAGAGCGTCCTGCTTGTTATTTCTTAACAGCTCAATAGTATTTTATCACAACCATATGCCCGATGGATGGGTATCCCCTCAATTTCTGATTCTTTGCCACTACAAGAAGAGTTGCTATAAATATTTTTGTACAATTAGTTTCTTTTCCTTTTTAAAAAATCTCTTTGGGATGTATACTTAGTAGTGGCATTGCTGGGTCTAAGGATGTGTGTGGTTTTATAGCCCTTTGAGCATAGTTCCTCATTGCTCTCCAGAATGATTGGATCAGTTCACAGTTCCCACCAAAAGTGCATTAGGGTCTTAATTTTCCTACATCCCTTCTGACATTTGTCATTTTCCTTTCCTATCATATTAGCCAATGTGATAGGGGTGGAGGGGGGGACCTTAGAGTTACTTTAATTTGCATTTCTCTAATCATTAGTGATTTAGAACATTTTTTTCATTTGGTTATAGGTAGCTTTGATTATTTCATCTGAAAATTGCTTGTTTATGTCCAAAAATTTATCAATTGGGGAATGGTTCTTAGTTAGACTCATTTCTCTATCTGAGAAATGAGACCTTTATCAGAGAAACTTGCTGTAGAAATTTTTTCACATTTATTGCTGTTTATTTACCTCCATCCTGTCCCCTCCTTTTATCCCATTCTCCCATTTACCTTGTCCATTCTCAAAAGTGTTTTGCTTCTTACTACTCCCTCCTCCAATTTGTTTTCCCTTCTATCAGTCCCTCCCCCTTTTCTTATCTCCTTCCGTTCCTGCTTTCTTGTAGGATAAGATAGATTTCTATATTCAGTTGAGTGTGCATGTTATTCCCTCTTTAAGCAATTCTGATCAGAGTACGGTTCCAGCACTATTCCCTTTCCCATCTTCCCCTCCACTGTAAAAGATATTTTGTACCTCTTTTATGTGAGATGATTTACCCCTTTCTCCATCTCCCTTTCCCCTTCTCCCAGCTCGTTTCTCTTTCTCACCCCTTAATTCATTTTTTAGATACCTTACCATCATAATTAACTTAAACCCATCCTGTGTGTCTATGTATAATCCTTTTAACGGCCCCTATAATGAGAAAGTTCTTAAGAGTTACAAGTATCATCTTCCCATGTAGGAATGTAATTATTGAATTCCCTTATTATTTCTCATTCTTATTTATCTTTCTGTGCTTCTCTTGCATCTTATATTTGAAAGTTAGACTTCCTATTCAGCTCTGGTCTTTTCATCAGGAATACTTGAAAGATCTCACTATTTCATTAAATATCCTTTGGCCCTCCCCCAAGGATTATACTTAGTTTTGCTGGGTAGGTGATTCTTGGTTGTAATCCTAGCTTCTTTGCCCTCTGGAATATCATATTCTAGGCCCTCTGATTCTTTAATGTAGAAGCTGCTAAGTTTTGTTTTATCCTGACTGTGGCTCAACAATATTTGAATTGTTTCTTTCTGGCTGCTTATCTTATTTTCTTCTTGACCTGGAAGCTCTTGAATTTGGCTATAATTTTCCTAGGAGTTTTCATTTCAGGATCTCTTTCAGGAGGTGATTGGTAGATTCTTTCTTCTTTCTATTTCCATTTTCTCCCATGGTTCTAGACTATCAGGACAGTTTGTCTTGATAATTTCTTAAAAGATGTTTTCTAGGCTCTTTTTTTGATCTTGGCTTTCAGCTGGTCCAAAAATTCTTAAATTATCTGTCCTTGCTCTTTTTTCTAGGTTAGTTGTTTTTCCAAAGAGCTATTTCACATTTTCTTCTGTTTTTTTCATTCTTTGATTTTGTTTGTTTCTTGATATCTCATGGAGTCTGCTTGCCCGATTCTAATTTTTAAGGAATTGTTTTTTTCAGTGAGGTTTTGTACCTCCTTTTTCCCTTTAGTCATTTATTATTTTTAAATCTTCAATGGATTTTTGTGCCTCTTTTCCCATTTGACATATTCTATTTTTTAGGTGTTGTTTTCTTTAGTGTGCCTCCTTTAGTGAGTTGTTAACGAATTTTTCATGATTTTCTTGTATCACTCTCATTTCTTTTCCCAGTTTTTCCTCTACCTCTCTTATATGATTTTTAAAATCCTTTTTGAATTTTTCTATGAATTTTTTGGGGGGATTGTGATCAACATATATACTTTGTTGTCTTCTTTTGAGTTTGTGTTTTGAGCTTCCCTGTCACCATAGTAACTTTATGGTCAGATTCTTTGTTGTTGTTGTTACAATGTATGCTCATTTTTCCACCTATTTCTTGTCTTTTAATTTTATGTTGAGTTTGGGCTCTGCTCCTATGGTGGAGGGGGCACTGTCCCAAGATTCAGGTTTTTATGTGTGGCTGTTTTCAGAGCTAGTGGGAACCTGCAAGTTTTTGGTTTTTCCAAGGTAGTATGATCTAATGAGAGGTGTGTTTCCTACTTTCTTGGCCCATGCTCTACTCTGTAAGTGACTGTAGCAGCAAGCACCCCAACATCCCCAGGGTGGCTGCCAACACAGGTTCTTAGATCTGCTTTTGTAAAGGAAAGCAACTCAAAATCAGTTAACAAGCATACTTTAATCAAACAAACATATATTACCTAGTTTGGGGGAAAAGGTCAGCACCCCAAACTTCAGAGTATACAGACAGATCAAACAGACAGGCTTCCAAACTGTCCAACCATTATATCAATACCAAATCACAGTTACCAGAGAGGGAAGCATCAACATCTGGGGTTTCAAAGCCGGGGGGGCTCTCAATGGCTGCCCAGAGTCTCATCTGGTCAAATCACACAACACTTCTCAAAGTGAGCCCCAAAGCAAAGCCTCAATTCAGGGATTATATAGCCTTCTCCTGGCTCAGAGAATGTAACCACCCTCTTGACCCACTGCCCAATCACACAGCATCAAGGTGTGGTCATTCCTGAAAACCAAGCCTCCTACCACAGGCTCCATGTGACCACGTTCAGCCTATTAGGGGGCAGAGTATATTTTCAAGTCAAGGAAGGTTCTCAGAGTCTCTTAAGCCTATCAAAGGGCCTAGGGGCATGGAAGATCTTTGAATCTGCATTTCCATTACAGTGACCACAAGCACTCTCTTCCACCCTGGGACTATGATCCGGGTTCCTGCTCTCTTGTCCCTGTGAGCTCTGGTGTGCTAATGCTCTTCCTCTCCCACCAGGACTTCAGCTCAGATCTGAGTGTGGGCAATTCAGCAGAGTCCTACATCCAGTGCCGGCAAAAGGACCCCCTGGAATCTCCTTTTGAGCAGTTCCCTGGGCTGAGTTCCAGAAACTGCCACTACCACTGCCGATGCAGTCTGCCCAAGGCCTGCTGCTAGTTTGCTAGTGTGCTGGACGGTGCTCCTCTCACATGGGCACCACTGACCTTTCCCAACAACCTTCTCATTTGTCTTGGGCTAGAAGATTGTTTGACTTCATCCTTCTGTGGATTCTGTCACTCCAGAATTCATTTTGAGGCATTCTTTAAAGCTGTTTGGAGGGGAATTTGGGAAAGCCCAGGCCAGTCCCTGCCTTTTCTCTGCCATTCTCAACTATTTCCTGCTTATCTTGTATATTGGTTTCTTTGCACATGGTCGTTCACTTTGTCTCCCCTGTTGGTTCCTTGAGGGCAGGAACTATCTTTTGCTTTTCATGGTGCCTAGGGACACATTTAATGAATGTTTACTGACTGACAGGGTCAGTCATCTGTCTGCTGCAACAGCAGCTGCCTACAGGAAGAGCAAAGAAAAAAGCAGCAATTTGGCAAAGCTAACAGATACCGTGTGCAGTGAGAGGTGGAAGCTGCCTTCTTCCAGTGCTTCTCAAGACTGAGCTTGGTCAGCGCAGCCTTTTATTGTTCATTTATGTTGTTGTCGTTTTTTGTGTAGAGACCTTTGCCTAGCTCTGTTCACATCACAGCACCAGTTTGCAGGGGTCTCTAGTTGCCGTTTCTCAGGGTGTGAGAATGCTCCATTTCATTCACATCCCACAATTAGGTAGCTATTCTGCAATCTCGACACAGCTGTTTTCTCTGGTTCTTTGCTACAATAAGAAGACTGTGGTTTCCATCTTATCTGGAGGAACAAACACCTAAGTTATTTCTCTTGCCTTTTAGGTGGCTTCATCATTAAAACTTTTGAAGGCCGTCAGAGGAAGCTGGTATAAGAAAGCTTAAGACATTTGACTGGAAGAGTAAAATGTTCTAGAGTTTTTCATTTGGTAACATGTAGTTGTAAACATTTTGAAATGGTTTAAAAATTAATGAAAATGTAAAATGACATGAAAGGACCTGCATCCCAGCTCTGTGCTTGCTTTGGATGGGGAGGGGAAGTAGGAAGAGGAGCAGAAGTAAATCGAGTCATGTGATACTGCCTGTCTGGCAGAAGTCTTGAAGGTCTGAGCAGAGAAACCAACTGTGTTTACTATTTTGGGTGAATGAGGTTGGTTGGTTGCTACGAGCAGCTTCTCTATGGGCCCCTTCCTTGCTTCCAGTATGCACAGCTCTGCTCATTGAAATCATCCTGGTGCTTGCTATTGAAATTTGGGTGAAAGAGGGAGGTGTCTCTGCCTAGTCTGAGTCCTGACTGGAAGAAACACTCCCTTCAGTGTCTCCTTCCCCAAATGCCATCAGGCTTGGGCAGCTGGCAACTTCTTGCTCTGCAGAAATGAAACAGCAGCTTAGAAAGTGATGGTGAGCAAACCTTTTACAAGAAGCAAACTGCCTCTTGAAGGGGGTGAGGGAAGTCTGACTTACTGCAGCATCTGCTTCTGGAATCCCAAATCCCCTCCAGCATGCTGGAGGAGAAGACTAGTATCCTACAGTGTGCCTCTGGAATCCTGCCACTCTCGGGAATTGGGCTGAAGCAAGGGCAGGACATTGACTCAGCAGGATGCCAGGATCCATACCAGAGTTTGCGGGAAGGTTAGCGGATTTGCATGCTGCTGCTGTTCCCTTTAGTGTTTTTCTCTGTTCTTTTTCCCCTGTCCTTGTACAAACTTGGAGTCTGGCTGCTTATTTCTTCCAAGTTTTTCTGAAGGTGTGAAGATCACGTGGCAATGAGGCATGCTGGCAAACACACACATATACATACATATCCATATGCCTATTATCTATACATGTGCATGCATGTGCATATACTTAATGGCTGGTTCACATTGTCCAGTTGCTCTCTCCCTTTACTAACCCTTTCCTTCTACTCCTTCCACTTGCTCAGAGGTAATCACAGCTTTGAGGAAGAGGAGGAATCAGGGAGATATAGCCTCCTAGGGAAGCAGGACATAGTTTTCTGTTGTTTTTGACAGAAATTTGAGGACCAAGGTGCCGTCTCTTTCAGCTTAGGGGGGGTGAGTAACAAGGATTAGAAATAGTGTGGTTTCCATGCCCACACTACAGTCTGAGAGGGGAGGTAGCTTGTGCTGCCACTTTTTTCTGGGCCAGGGCTAAGAAGCTGGACTGGATATAGCAATCTTGGCCATTCTTAGTTTTAAATTTATAAAGAAATTCTCCTTTGTTGCTTTGTAATAATGGTTGGCTTCAGTGCAAAAGATGATCCTAAGTTTAAAAAAAGTACTTTCAAATGAATTTTAAGTTTGGAGAAAGGGAAGATGGCCAATGAATGCTAATGGAGGAAAATTATCCTCTTTTTTTTTTATAGCTTGGAAACTGTATGCTTTCTGGTGGCCAGATTTCCATAATCCACACTAAGAATTAAATATGGATTAATCTATACATTTGAAGACATTTCTTAGAAATTTTTGAAAATTCTTGAGTACGTATAATTGGCCATGAATGAATGTATTGAAATGTGATTAGATCTGGGAAAGGGAGTAGCTTTTTAATAAATGGTTTATTTAGTGGACATCATTTTTTTCATATACCTGTAGTATTTTTTATTGACTATATGTTTTGCTGTTTTCATGTTTATGAGGTTTGAATCTCTTAAGAGAAGCACTGAGATAATTCTTTTGAAGTTTTCTAGAATTTCATATTGTACTCTGAAAGTTGAAAGAGAAATCTGACTTTTCCATCTCCTTTTACTTAAAGCCTCAGTATTTGTAACAAAATGGGAGGGGGAAGGAAGAAAACATACATTTTTGCTTTAGGTGGTAAAAGCCGAAGATACTTTGGGTTTACTCTCAGTTCTTTTGTGCAGAAGATAGGGAACAACAAAGTTATATAGTCTTCCTTCAGGAAATCCAACTAGAGACACTTCTAATTAATTTTCATCTTCTTATATGTAATTTTTGTTATTTTATTCATATTTATTTTTCTTGCTCTCCTTTAAAAAAAATGAATAGTCAGTGCTCAGTTTCTTGGGGCTAATTGTACCTGGAGAAAAGCAAGCCAAAGGTGACCTTCACTTTATTGTATTAGTTGACAGTTGGAAATAGCCAGTGGAAGCATAAGGCGCCTTATGTTGTCTTCTACATTTTACTTTAGCATAGACAATATTGGAGGAAGAAGAGTTTGAAAGTGCCAAAGATCAACCTATTTGTATTTTTTACACAATCTAGTTATCAAAATAATAATACCTAGTGACCCAGTTACCTCATCATTGAGAATTTTCAAAGTATTTTCAAAATCTGTATGCAAATGTTTATAGTACTAGCATTTGTAATAGTAAAATAATGGAAACAGCCTAAGTATCTATTAACTAACAAGAATAACTGAACAAATGGTTGTGTAGTATATAGTAGAATAGCATAATAGAGTAATTAATGGCAAATAGGATTTTTTTTCTAGTGGAAGAACATAAGAATCAGAAGAACATGTCAATATTGGTTGATTACATGGCTTACCATATTAGAGTCAATATGAAAGGAAAAAATAAATAATAATAATAATGATAACTAACATAGGGCTTACTATGCCCCAAACACTGTGCTAAGTGCTTTATAATTATTATCTCATTTGAGCCTGTGAGGTAGATAATTGATATAACTGTTTAGATGTTAATTTTAATAACAGTAATAATTCACTTTTCTGAAGGCTCTTACAGTTTACAAATCACTTCACAAATAGTCTTGTGAGATAGGTACTACAGATATATTACAGAAGAGGAAACTGAGGCCCATAAACGTGTTTTAAATGAATATTTTAACAGTCTTGATATTGAAAGTTAAATTCATAATAAACTGTCTTGAAAAGGCAAGAAGACAACTCATGAAATTCCCATGGTTAATAGGTGATTTCTGCCTTTGATTGCATTCCAAAATGTTACAAAATTCTGAACCAAGCTTTTACCAATTCTTGTTGGCATTGGTCCTGGTAATTGTAGTCTTGCCTCCTGTCACTGGGGGGCAGAAGTGTGCACACAGGTAATGTTCATTCATTCAGAAGAGGACAGGGGTGTGTGTCCTTGTACATCCTTCCACCACTTGGTGTTACTTAATGTTTGACCACTGTGCCCAATCACAGATTTGCAGCTGGAGGAGCCTTAAAGGCTATCTTGAGCCTCTAGTTGAACCTCTTCATTTTATGGTTGAACAAATCAGGGTGCTGAGATCTTGCCCAAGATCAGAGAGGCAGCAAACAGCAGCCTTGGGGTCCCAGCTCAGGCCTTCAGACTCAGAATCCATAGTTGTTTCAGTGATATCATATTCCATGTCTCTAACCATGGGGAAATGTTTGCCTCCAGGAAATTAACAGTAGCATTAACGATGCCTTTTGCCTGAGAAAGACATCTTGACTTTTTAGAAGCATAAGATTTGACATGGGAAGAAATTGCACGTCATTTTACAGATAATAGTCGCTGGTATTTATACAGGGCTTCAGGGCTTGCTTTTTAAATATTATCTCCTTTGATCCTTACAACAACCCTGAGACATAGGGGTTGTCATTCTTAATTTACAGATGAGGAAACAAATTTAGGAAGGTAAAGGGATTTGCCCAAGCTGTCCCCTTCCTACCTTCTTTTACTCCCTTCCACATCCTCAGGCCCTTCTGCTCCTCCTCCTCACCCCTAGGAACCCCAATGCCTTCTTGGGCCCTGCTCTAGGCCTGCCTATCTACCTCCTCTCCTCTTAGGTAACCTGGGGATACTTTCTACCTACATCGTGGCTTGCTTAGTGTCTCCCCTTTAGAATATGCACCTCATGAGTGTAGGAACCTTATTTTTGGGTGTTTTATCCCCGATGTTTAGCACAGTGACTGACATATAAAGCATGCAAGAAATGATTGTTGACTGACTAAGGTTATATGGGTAGTAAAAAATAAGTGAGCTAAAATTTGAGCTTGCATCCTCTTATTCCAAATTCAGTGTTTTCTCTACTATGCCATGAATGCATAACTATTTTAAATGTGGGTTCAGGGTGGACTGCTGGGCTCGGAAAACTGGTTGTGTTGTTTTTTCCAGGCTTCTGCCTGGAAATGTGGTAAACCTATAAAAAAAATTCAGGAACCAGAACTGAACTCCTTGAGGGTTATATCCTTGTCTTTAAAAGCACCCTGATGTAATGCAAAGTATACTGAGCAAGGGGCCCTTCTGACTCTCTTTTCATTTCAATAAACCTCATCAAGCACCACTATTTCCCCTCTTCTTCTTTCCTTCCTTTTTTCCTTCCTTCCTCCCTTCCTTTCTCCCTCTCTCCCTCCCTCTCTCCCTTCCTCTTTTTCTTCCTTTCTTTCCATTCCTTTCTTCCTTTTTCCCTTCCCCCCTTTTTTCCTCCCTCCTACACCAGCCTGGAAGCCACTCATGAGACTGTTCCCAATGCTGATTGCATGGAAGCTTTAATGTGTTGTTTTTCCAGCCTGGCCTGGTTCTCCCTTCCTTAAATAACCTGATGTCCCTCTGGATACCTCACCATTAGCCCTGCTGCAGTTCAGAACCCACTTCAGCTATCTCCTAGTCTCAGCCTTCCTGGCAGGGCTGCACCCCCATGCCTAGCAAATCCCTCTATTAGGGTCCAAGGGATATATAAATAAGATTCTTTAAACTTACAGTTGAAGAGGGGAGTTAAAAACATTTACAAAATTAACAAAATAATATGAAACAGCATGAGCCTGAGAGAAATTAGGAAGCGAAGGGGATCAAGAATATCTGTAAGCTGTGCCAAATACCAGATGTGAAGGGGAAAGAAAGAATGGGTGTTGGGAGGAAGAAACCAATGCTATCATGGCTAGGAAAAACAAAAAAACCTTGGGCTCCCCACCTCCCAGTCAAACTCAGTTGCTGGATGTATGTAATCCCTTGATATGGTCCCTGCCATCTTCTCCAGCATGTTGACTGCCAGTCATCCCCACTCTATAGGTTTTAACCTCTCCATACTTGCTGACTTCTTCCTTACTGCTTTTAATAGGGCCCAAGCTCCTTCTCCTGAAAATAAACTCCACTAGATTTTACCCATCCCCTCCTCCTATCTTGTTATTTCCCCCCTGCCTTTCTCAGCCCTTCTCCATGGAAAAGTTACCTACACTTGCTGCCCCTGTTTCCTCTGTTCTCATTCAGTTCTCAGTCCTTATGACCACCTTACCTGGTCTCTCCAGAGTTACCATTGATCTCTTAATCGTCATGTCTGATGATATTTTCTCAGCTGTCCATTGGCCTGTAGGCTGCATTTGATACTGTTGACCACCCTGTCTTCTTAGATGCTTCCCTTTCTCCATGTTTCCATGACATGACTGTCCTACCATAACATTACTCTTTAGCCTCCTTTTCTGGACTATCTCATCCTATGACTGGCTACACCCCAAGCTGCTCTTTTGCTCCCTCTTCTCAGTCAATCAGCTAGCATTTATGAAGTGCCTTTTTTGTGCCAGATACCATGCTAAGCCCTGCTAGGCTCCCTGAGCTGCCACATGGACTGCAGCTTGTAGAGCACACTGTGCATATGCCCAGGCTTGAGCCCTCATTGGCCAGGGCCCCTGTCGCACTCTCCCTCTGGGCTCCTACTGAAGCCCTGTTATCACTGGCAGCTTGGATGCCCAGAGGAAGGCTGGGTGGACTTCTCAGAGCTCTGGGAGTAACCCTGAGGGCTTGGGGTGGTGTTTGGCACCATTGCTTATGAGCCTCCATCCAGCTATTCTCCCTAATGCCTAATATCAGCTAACCAGGTACCATATCCTCAGGATCATCTAACTGCTGATGACTGCATCAGTGTAATTTCCCCACCAAAAATCAATTTGTTTTTACAAAGGGATAATTGCTAAGAAGACATATCAAGACCCAACCTACAAAAATTTCCCCTGCCCTGTACCAAACCGGGGCATACTTTTTCTGCTGCATACTTGCTTGGTTAATGAGCTCTACCTTAAAATGCTTACTTCTTCAAGGTTTATTTCTGCTTGTGGCCTAGTAATTCTCTGGTTTTCAGGACATGGTATCTAGGCTGATGCATCAGTTTGTTGTGGAGTGGGTTAAACAGATTGATCCTTAGGGCTAATTACCACCTGACTTCAGTTGTAGCAGCTAAAGGCATACTCTGCTCTGGCTTCCACTTGCTGATTGATGGCCCTTACAGCCTTTCAAAGCTAACAAGGTTATGGCCTGGTCCATGCCATCTCTGATTCTTATTCATTCAAGATAAGGAAAAACTAAATAAAACCAATAAAAACCTCTGTGGGGTTATATGTCAATGGTTACATGGCACCTGGATAAGGAAAGAAGGTGTTTGCAGGAGGCCCTGCCACTTCTGCTGGCAGATGCCACCAGATCTTGCCTTGCTTACCACCAGGAAAGAGATTTCAAGCCTTTTGTCTGCATGCTCAGCCATCAGTGAAAAGATCTTTCTGTCACTGTGCGGTAAGCTCACAGGAAAGTCAAGCTAACTGTGCATGTTCCAGAAAGGTAAAAGGAACCTTCCAGCATGTATCACTGTGTCTTCATGTGGATTGTAACAGGTGGGGCCTAATGTAGATGTTTGAAGGACTTAGAACCTGCATCAGCCTCCTGTCACTCACATGCGCATGCACACACACACACACGTGCGCGCGTGTACACAAATGTAAACAGTTCAACCTTAATAAGTCCCTTAATATTTTTCTTTCCTATTTACCTTTTCATACTTTCCTTGAGTCTTATATTTGAAAGTCAAAATTTCTATTCAGCTTTGGTCTTTTCATCAAGAATGCTTGAAGTCCTCTATTTCATTGAATGACCATGTTTTCCCCTGAAGGATTATGCTCAGTTTTGCTGGGTAGGTGATTCTTGGTTATAATCCTAGCTCCTTTGACCTCTGGAATATCATATTCCAGGCTCTCCAATCCCTTATGGTAGAAGGTGCTAGGTCTTGTGTTATCCTGATTGTATTTCCACAATGCACACATTTTTTCTTTCTGACTGCTTGCAGTATTTTCTCCTTGACTTGTGAACTCTGGAATCTGACTACAGTATTATTCTGTAGTCTGATTTTATTTTTTGTACTGTTTACTTATTTTCCCAGGCAAATACTTGACTTTCTAACTCCCTGTCAAGGCAGGACTCTGCTTCCAGTGGAGGTCGGGGTGGATCACTGTCCCAGGCTTCAGGGGTTTTGTATCAGTCACTGGATCCTCCACTATCTGTGGGCCCAGAGCTCTGTAAGCAGCCTCTGCTGCCACCCCAGGGCTGGGGCCAGGTTGCATACTCCTCTTTTATCCAGGTCGCACAGAGTTTCCCCACTGACCTTTCACACTGTTCTCAGGTTTTGTGGATTGAGAAGTCTGGAAATCGACACAGCTGCCAGCAGGTCAGTCCCCTGAAGCCTGCTCTGGCCCTGCCTGTGCCCTGAATGACCTGTGCTGGACTGTGCTCTGCTGCCAGCCCGAGGTGATAGACCCTTCCTTTCGGCTTCTCAGGCTCTCTTGTACTGGAGAGATGTTTTACTCTGTCATTTTGTGAGTTCTGTAGCTTGAGAATTTCTTCAGAGATGTTTTTTGCAGGTATTGGAGGGGCTTGTGGGGGAGCCCAAGCAAGCGCCAGCTTCTATCCTGCCATCTTGGCTCTACCCATGCCACAGCATGTCTTGCACCCATTCTCTTTTCTCCATTTACATAGCTGCCACCTGAGTTCAGGTCCTTATCAACTTCTGCTTAGATGATTGCGACAGACCCTGATGGCTTTCCCTGCCTCAAATCTTTCCGTCCTCCAGTCTATCCTACACTCTGTTTGCTGCCAAAGTGATTTCCCTTAAGTGTAGATCTCACCATGTGATTGCTGTACTCCACTCCAGAGGCTTTCTATTGCCTTTGGGATTGAATATCAACTCCTTTGTTTAACTTTTAAAGCATTATTATGCAGCCTAGTCCCAATCTGGTTTTCCAGACTTGTTGGACATTACTCCCCTTCTGCATTCTGTCCATCCATCCAAACTGGCTTTCTTTGTGTTCCTCACACACATTGCATTTCCTGTCTCCATGCCTGGAATGTGCCTAGTCCTTACATTTATCTCAATTTACCACTACCCTCCCCCTCCGAAGGTGCAGTTCAGGCACCATTGACATAAAGTCTTTTCTCATCTCCCAAGTACTAGTGACCTCCCTCCCAAACTACCTTAATTAATACAAGGATACAAATTTAATCCATGGTGTTATGGGTTTTTTTCACTTGATGGGATAAAACCTAAGATATCTTATACAAACAACAGATAAGAGGCAGTGGGAGAGAAGAATAGCACGGTGAATGAAGAAGCTATAATAATAGCAGATCCAGGAATCAGATGTAGGAAACATGGTGGAAAACAGACACAGTAGGAGGACAAAAACTCTATCTAGCGAGAGAGAAGAAGGAGGAGGATTTTAATATAACAGTGATGGGGGCGGGTGGCTAGGTGGCACAGTGAGTAGAGCGCTGGCCCTGGAGTCAGAAGGACCTGAGTTCGGATCCGGCCTCAGACACTTAACATACACAAACAAAAACCTAGCTGTGTGACCTTGGGCAAGTTACTTAACCCCAATTGCCCTAAAAAAAAAATATATATATATATATACATATACATATACATATACATATATATACATATATATATACATATATACATATATATACATATATATATACATATATACATATATATACATATATATATACATATATATATACATACATATACATATACATATACATATATATATATATATATATATATATATATATATATATATATATATATATATAAAACAATGACAGGAGACTTTAATTATCCTGATCATCTGCTAGCATGCTCTCTTTATGGAGAGCAGAGTAAGTAATGCTTCTGAAATTGTCTTTATAATAATTTTACCTTCCCCAAAACGGAAGAACTAGAGAGGGAAATTCTATCCTGGACCTGATTCTCACCAAGAAGGAATTGACTGGGTGAGACCTGTGAGAGAACTGACTAGAGAACATCTGAGACTTTTTCATAAGTAAGGAGAAGAAAGTTGGGCCTCATTTGACATGCCCTCTATATTTTTGGAGCACAGATTTTAAAAGATTCAGGGAAAGGCAAAGAGCATCCTACAGCCTAAAATTTCAAGGAAAGTTAATCTAGGAGGAAAGAATGAAATCCTTAAGACACACAGAAGAGGAGTGATAGGGAGATGCTCCAGGAAATGCATCGGAAAGTCGCCAGTCAGAATTTAGCATCAAAACAGCATCTGCAGAAGGCAAAAGAAAGACCAGAGAACACAAAAACAACAAAGTATGGCATAGTCCTTTCAATCAAGAAAAGCATGTTTGTTTGTTTGTTTGTTTGAATTTCTCTCTGTGCTCTGCTTCTGATTCTCCCAACTTCTTTCTCTAGCAGCCTGGAAGATCATGTGACTATTATGACCCCCTCCTATGATTGGTCAGTTCTTCCCAGGACTTCCATTTTAAGAAAAGTATCCAAGCTGGCCAGGTTCAGTCTTTCATTCCTCTTTGAATGACACTTTTAACTGCCTAGACTAAGTTCTCCAATGTGCTTCTCCCAGTTCCTCCTTACTTCCCAACTTTATAGCTTCCTTTTATGTGCTGTCTTCCCCAGTTAGAATGTAAGCTTTTGTGGGGCAAGAACTATCTTTCTTTTTGCTTGTATTTATAGTAATCATTTTTTGACACCTCACACCTATCAGGTTGGCTAAACAGACAAGGGAAATGAGTGTTGGAGAAGATGTAGGAAAATTGAGACAATATTGCACTGTTGGTGGAGTTGTGATCTGGTCCAGCCATTCTGGAGAACAATTTGGACCTCTGCCCAAAGGGCTATAAAACTGCATATCCTTTGATTCAGCAAGATCACTACTAGGTCTGTATTCCAAAGAAATCATAAAAAAGGGAAAAGGATCACCATGTGTAAAAATATTTATAGTAGCTCTTTTTGTGGTGGCAAAGAATTAGAAATTGAGGGGATGGCTGAACAAGTTGTACACGGATGTGATGGAATACTATGTGCTATAAAAAGTGATGAGTAGGATGCTCTCAGAAAAAACTGGCAGGGCTTCTATATGAATGACACAAAGTGAAATGAGTAGAACCAGAAGAACGGATGGTGACCAGCTCTGAATGATTTATTCTGATCAATACAGTGACCCAAGACAGTTCCAAAGGACTCGTGATGAAAATGTTATTTACCTCCAGAGTAAGAACTATGGAGGCTGAATGCAGATCAAAACATACCATTTTCATTTTATTTTTTATACTTTCTTCATGCTCCTTATTTCACAACATGACTAATATAGAAATACATTTTACTTGATTTTTTATATATATATAACCTGTATCAAATTGTCTTAGGGATGAAGGAGGGAGAAAAATTTGGAACTCAAAATCTTATAAAAAATAAAGGTGAAAAATTGTCTTTACATGTAATTGGAAAAATAAAATATCATTAAAAATAATGTTGACTGACCAGTGTATATTAACTTCGTTCTTTGTGCCAGACACTTATGAGTCAGTGGGTACAAGTACAAAAAAATGAAACCATTCTTTTTCACAAGAAGAGGAGATCTAATGGAGAAGACAAGTATATAGTCTGTATGTAGCATCAGTGTGATGTGAAGAAAAGTACAAAGTACTTAAGTACAGGCAGGTAAGGTAGTTTAATTACAGCAGTCTGGAGGGTGAAATTCTTATGCTGTGCATGGAGAGAGCATGCTAGCAGATGAGCTGGATAATTAGCCTGCTGTCATTGTCGTAGTAAACTCCTCACCTGTAGAGGACTTCTGTCCAGCTGACCTTAGTATACTTTGATGATACTGGTGTGTGTCTGTTTCTTTGTTGCTTTTCTTCCAAATGTTCTCCATGTTTCCCACATCTGATGCCTAGATTTGCTACTATTATATCTTCTTCATTAACAATGCTACTCTTCTTTCCCACAGCCTCTTATCTATTCTGTTTCTTTTTGTATAAGATATTCTGGGTCTTGTAATTAATGTCCCAGTTTTTCTACATCCCCTCCAATATCCATAATTTTCCTTTTCTTTCATTTTAGCCAACCTGATAGGTGTGAAGTGGTGCCTCAGAATTGTTTTGATTTGCATTTTTCTAATTAATAGTGATTTGGAGCATTTTTTCATATGACTGTACATAGCTTTAATTTCTTCTTTTTTTTTTTTTTTTAAGAACAAGGCAATTTATTAATGAATCTGGTGTGGTTTGTCCTAATGTTTCTTGTTGGCAGCTGCCACCTGTCCGGCAGTTCTGTCCAGGTCTCTCTGTCCCTGAGGTGTCAGTTGCCACTGTCCTGGTCCTTCTCCACCATCTTGAGACCCTCCAGGGCCTGCAGGACCCTCCGGGTCATGCTCTTGGAGCCCCGACTGAAGTGGCTGGGCATGACCCTCTTGCGCTGGCACCCCCTGTAGATCTTGGTCATGGAGCCCACACTGGCACTGCCGAGGATACAGGTGCCGGGCAGTGGAGGCTGCCCGTGTGTAGAACCAGTTCCCATCGTAGGGCGCCAGCTCCTTATGCTTGGCCAGCTTGACTGTGTCCACCCATTCGGGGACTTTCAGCTTCCCTTACTTTTTCAGGAAGGCAGCCACGGCCCGCACGAACTCCTGCTGGTTCACGTCTGTGACTCCGGGCATCATGCGGGCTCCACGAAGCCAGCCAAGGGAAAGCTTTAATTTCTTTGTCTGAAACTGCCTGTTCATATCCTTTGACTGTTTATCAATTGGGGAATAACTTTTATTTTTATAAATTTAGTTCTTTATATATTTGAGAAATGAGGCCTTTATCAGAGATGCTTGTTGCAGAAGTTTTCCCCCAAAAGTTTTCTGCTTTCCTTATAATTTTTATTGCATTGGGTTTTTTTTGTGGAAAAACTTAAATTTTATATTATCAAAATGAACTGTTTTACATTTTGTTAAGCTCTCTTTCTTTCCGGTCATAAATTTTCCCCTTATACATAGATCTGTCAGACAAACTATTCCATATTCTCCTAATTTTCTTCTTGGAGCCTGTCTTCTTATATTTTAAGCTGTGGTTCAGAAATCCTAATTTAAGTACCATCTTTTTGACCAGCTACTCCTTTTCCTGGCTGTTCCTTTTTCCTATTTCACAGGATTGGGTGGGATATATCAGATGGGATAATTTGTGTGAAAATGCTTTGTTTAAAGTACCATATAAAAACATGATTGTTTTTCTTTCCAGGCTTTGTGTAATACCTACTTCACTTCTATATACCTAACGGACAATTAATTCTGAACATCCTTGCCATTTAGTGAAAGCTATAGCTAGACATCTACTCCCTTAACAGGAGATACAGACTGTGACAGGATCATCACAAGATGGTTTTAGTTATTGGTTCAGTTAATCTAGCTTTTGGTTATGCTTGCTCCTCAGATTATGTTTGATGTATGACCTAAAGGACATTTAAATAACTCTTGATTTCTTTCTGTTTTTGATTTTATGGATCTAGGATGACACCAGTTGAAGAAGTTGAGGTTTCTTGTCCAGTATAGTAAAGAGGTTCAGACACATTGACAAATACTAGCTGTGACTGTTGGAGTTTGCAAATGGCCATGCATTTTTATGCCCTCTTCCTCTAGGCCCCAACCCTGTAAGTTCCAATGCTCTAGGAATGCTTAGTGTAGTCAGCCTTTTCAGAATATGGCACCTCTCACATTGAAATTAAACAGAGACTGCATGTTGGCCAACTCGCTTGACCTTTATATATCTCTTTTATAGATCTCACGTCCAGCCAATCATCTTCTCAACCTCTCCCACATTTGTACTCTCCTCATTATCCCCACAAGCTCCCACTGTGGGCTTCGGCCACCTGGACAAGACATACTCCCTGGCCTCTCCAAACCAGGCCTTACACTACTGCTTATTTTACCTTTCTCAGGCATAATCCTCTGCCCAGAATCCTTCACTTGCTTCCTAGGGTTGCAAGACCCTTCGCCATTGAACTTTTCCAGTCTGATCTCGTACCCTTCTTCCTTCCATGTCCTTTATGCTCCCGTGAAGTCAGCGCTTCAGCATCTCTCAGACAGTCGTTCTGGCCTTTCCTGCCCTGTGCCTTTGCTAGTACTCTTCCTTATTCCAGGAAAGGCTTGCCTCCACCCTGGTGAGGACATTTTAAACACCATTTCTCCCAGGAAGCTTTCCTGATACTTCCCATCCCCAGTGCTTTTGTTTCTTGGACTTCGCAATAGTATCTCATTTGTAACTCTTGACACACGAATGCCATTTACCTTATACTTGTGTTTCTCTCATGTTCTCCTGCTACACAGTGAGCTACATGAAGGCAGTGACTATCTTATTTAAAATTTGTATCTTATCCTAGCATGGCGCTTAATGAATATTTGTTGAGCTTGTTGTTGACCCATAGCATAGTAGTTACAAAATAGACTTGCCAAAGAGGGTTGCAAGCATAGGCTCTGCAATCAGATCATTTCCTGATGGGGAACAGTGTGTAGGGGGCCACCTCAAGCTACCTTCCTGACATGTTAATTGTAATTATAAGATATGTATGTACACATGGGTTGTCTACTTATTTGCAGGTGATGGTGCCCTCATCTTAGTGACGCTGAATGTAGGATAGCTTGGTTTTTACTCATCCTGCTGGTGAGGATGGATGAGAGGATTTCACTGGTTATTAAGGATATCAGACTGAGAAGCACTGATTCACTTGATATGACTTGCCTGAGTCTGTCCTACTGTATTCAAGGTGTGTGTGTGTGTGTGTGTGTGTGTGTGTGTGTGTGTGTGTGTGTGCGCGCGCGCATGAGCTATTAAACAACCCAAGTGACCAATACAGTGGTGCGTTGACACACACCCCCCCCCCATCCTTACCTTCATAGGTCAGCCAGATTACAGGTCAGTCTTTGGGGCATAAATGTATCTGGTTAAGAATAACCTGTTCTTGGGGTGGCTAGATGGCACAGTGAATAGAGCACTGGCCCTGGACTCAGGAGGACCTGAGTTCAAATTCAGCATCAGACACTTAACACTTACTAGCCGTGTGACTTGGGCAAGTCCCTTAAACCCCAATTGCCCTGCCTTCCCCCCTACCAAAAGCAAACAGATAGATAGATAGATAGATAGATAGATAGATAGATAGATAGATAGATAGATAGCCTGTTTGGGGTATTTGGGTCAACCTGAGGTGTTGGGCCTGAGATAACTAAGTCTCCTCCTAGAGGAGACTTTCAACTACTGAGACTCCACCAGCTTCTACTTGAATGCTCAGGCAACCTTCCACATGAGTTGAGAGTGGGGGCACCCAACACCTTGTCTTCCTCCCTTGCCCACTTCCCTGACCCTGGGCCATCTCAGAACCAACTGGGAGGATGTGGTGGTGGCAGGAATTGGCTCTATGGGATATGCCCTACACACCTTGCCTCCTCCCTAGCTACTTGACTGTTCACAGGACTTGGATGAGACAAGAACCAACAATTCCATTCCTTCTAAAAGACGGAGGACCACCAGATTTATTACCATCTGATCTGCCTCTTTGCCCAGTCATCTCCTGGTACTGCCATCTTAACGTCTTATATAACCTTAGGCCCTCTGGGTCTTGCTGTATTCCTCACTGCTGTTCCCTTAGGGCTTTGGGGCCTTTCCATTGTCATTGTAGTTGAACCTGTCCCCCCCTCCCCCAATTAGAGAGTGAGCTTCCTGAGCTTAGGGATTGTCTCCCCTTTGCTGTTTGTGTCTCCAGCACAGGGCTTGGCACTTAGTAAAACTTAATAATTTCCTAGTCCGGCCATACTTTTCATTCAAGAGATGGGAGAAAGGGAGCAGGCAGGATGATATTCACCTGGGTTTTCATGAGCTCTGGTGAATTTACCCAAGTGCAAAGGGAAGGTGGGTGTGAGAGGATCTTCACCCCCCTCCACCCTTTCCTGTTGCCCTTTGGGTTTTTTGAATCTGACACTCTGTGCCTCCCTCCCCTATCAGAGTCTCCCAAGCTATTTCTGTCAGTTTAATGATCCCCAGCTGTTGCTTTAGTTCTGGCTATTTTCATGCCCAGGAGAAGGAAGGCGAGGAGGACGGGGGATGGGGACACAGTCCTGTAAACAAGGCTTACTGGCTTTTCCCAAATAGCTAGCATGATAACCACTTTGTCCTCAGGGAATGATGTGAACAGGGGCTAATCGGGATGCTCAGAGGAGTACAAGCTGGAATAAATTTGAGGGACATTTCTTTTACCAAGTTAGTGTGCACATGGGTGTGGCAGCCTCTGCCTCACTAGTGCAAACAAAGTGGTCACAACTGGCTTTGCATCATATTTAGCTTCGACTTTATGGCTGCTGTGACACCACCCTCTGAGCGTTTGTGTCTAGCTAGGCCGAGGATGGGAATATTCTCTTAAGGAATATGGAGGAACTCATTGATTTCAGTGTTCTGTGTGGATTTGCACAGACTGGTACTCTATTTGTTAAGTGTTCCGTAAAACTGTGTGCAAAACCTCAGTAGTGAAATGTTCAAGTTGCATATTTAACCACACAAATGTCAGGAAATACAGTTGCTATGAGTTATAGGCCCCATAGCAACATGAGCTCCTTGACATGACACATGCAGAGGGGTATTGTGGGGAGGGGGAGTTTAAATGATGTCTCAGTTCTCTGGCATTCATAGGATTCTTGTAAGGCACTGAGAGGAGCAGCCTTCCTTGGGGGTGGGGGGAGGGCATTTTTCTTTGAGCATTTGGAGCTCTCCTCTGCCCCCTTCTTGGTTTTCATCATTCACACAACATGATTGTAGGTCAGTGTAATCTCGTGGACTTGTTTCCTGCTTAGGAAAGAAGATGGAAACTTTGCTAGTTGTTCTAATAGCTCTCTTCAAGGAAAAAGTGAGTTGTAAAATCTTGACTGAATTTGGGGTAAAATACACAGAGTTTTAAAATTGCTTAGAATTAAATGATAGTAAAGACTTTGTTTTTCTTTCATTCTGCCTTGGAGTATCAAAGTGCCTATTGAATCTCTTACATAGGAAAAGTGGGAGATGCTTTAATTTGGAAAAGAAATAAGTAATATTGACCCAAATAGAAATAATGTGTGTTTTTTAACTGTTTTTAAATATTTCCAGTTTATTCACCCCTACCTACTCCTCTCCCTGTCACTTGTTCTAAGCCTCAAATAGCTTTGTATTGAAACAACAGGGAAATGTTCAACCAGAAGAGACAGTTTCCAAAATAATAATTTCCTTATCATTTCAGTTGCTGCAAACACTAAAAAATATATAGCTTTTCAGAAACCTTGGAAGACATAGGGAAGGTACTTTTAATACTTGGAATATTTAGCTTCCCAAATTTATGCTCTTCCAAAAAAATTAGATTTCTATGTAAGGACAAATCTGCCTTGTTTTTAGTCACGGACCACCCGTGTTCTCTTGTGTTTTTCAAATCAAGTGTGATAAAAGTAGAGTAAGAGTAAGCCCTGATACAGTTAAATTTTTCCCTTTTCCCTTATTGCCCTGGGGCCAGGCTAAACCTTTAAACCAGCTCATCTGGCACCTGCCCTCAATCAAATGCTCTCTAGATTTCAGCACTGACAGTCTCGGGAGAGAAAAGGAGACAGGATTGGAGACTGGAGTGGCTGGGCCTGATGAACGTGCAGGACGAATGGAGCAGGGAGAACGTTGTTCCTGCCTCCCTTCTGGAGGGTCCTTCAAAAGTCTGGGGACCAGCCTGCCACAACTAGGGAAGCAGTGAGCTGGATCGAAGGAGGAAATGAGGTGGGCTGTAGGAAGTGTGCAGCCCTCTGTGTGCATGGAGAGGCTGCAGCACTGACCTCCTCTGTTCAGAAGCGAGAGGGAGAATTGGCACATTCTTAACTTTGGATGGATTTCCCCCATATATGCATTCCCATGGTTTTCCTTATTTTCCTTTCTTCTGGAAGTTGTGCTCCAGTCCTTGTCCCCCATGCTGTGGTCAGTGGTGTCATTATTAAAAGTGAAGGTGACAGTGTCTCTCACTAAAGAACACACCTAAGCTTGACATCAGAACTCTGTTATAAGCTGGCATTAAGTTGGTGCCTGTTGAAGGTCACTTAGGAGAACCCAAATGGAAATATTTTTACCTCCCTGAAGTTGTTACTTTGTGGAGGGGCTGCTGGCTTTTTCAGCATTCCTAGATGGAGGAAGATCTTACTAAGGCATTTATGGAAAGGAAGGGAGCATTAAATGAGCTAGCACTACCTCTTCAAATTCGAAGTCTCACTGGATATTTTACGAGATCGGGGGACTTTGTTGTTCACGCCCTTAGAGCTTTCTGTTCAGTGTAATTATATTTGGCAGAATCACAACTGGCTTTATAATTTGAATGGAACATGACATTCTATAATGGGTTCTAAATGGCTTGGGTTTTTAAACACAAATTGTGTAGTGATCTCTTTCTGCCTAATAGTTGCCAGTGTTTCACTTGTGAAAGCTGATTTTTCATGTTTTTCTGTAACCAACAGTTCTGGTTGTGAGAGGCAATCAGAACTCTGGAAGGGGACAGGGCTAAAAGCCCAAGGAAGTTCTCTTTCTCTCACATCCCCACTTCCCATCCTCTCCCTGACTCTAAGTCTTAGTAATGAATTTTTTTTTGGAAGATTATGGAAATTCCTTCTGGGTCTTTTCAGTGCCACTAACACATTGGCAGGTTAGAATTTTGGGAACACATTTTTGATGCTCCTAATGCATTTAATTGTAATTATAATTAGGTCCTCATTCTTTTGCTCCCTAATCCTGTGCTTTTTATTACCACCAATGATATTATTAAATGCTCTAAAACCCAGGAACAAAGTATACTTTTTAGTTGACTTACATGTTCCTAAGTTGTCTTCCAGCAAGAAACAAATTTGGTTTTTTGTTTTTTTTTTTTTTTTGGTTGGGGAGAGGGAGAGCAATTATTAGCTCTCAATAACTTGTGATATAAATAAAAGTAAGGGTATTTGGTGTAAAGTCCTTTCCATAATTTTGCAGAACAAAATAATCACCTCAGAAGTGTAGTTACCAAGGAGAAGTGGAAGAAATCCTGTCGATTTTGACACCAGTAGCTGCCATTGCCTATGGAGAAGCCATATCACAATATGAAATTATGTGAAATCCCTAAGGAAGACCTTCCTTGACCTGCCTTTTAGAGTGAAGACTAGATAGAATGCCAGGTCGTTTCTGTAATAATGTCGCCCCACCTCCACCCCCTACTACTCACTCTCTGTCCCCTATTCTGAAAGCACATGTGGATTTAGGGTGACGCCTGTCTGGAGGCGGGGAGGAGGAATCAGAATACAAATGGGGCCTTGAAAATCCTTTATGTTGGTACTGAAATGACAGTGAGAACAGTGAGCTCTAGTGACCCAAAGTCAGGAGATGGGGTTAATTCTGAAAAACATAAAAGCAAAGTAAAGGAAGATTGTGGGGCAAGAAGCAGCAGGAAAGATCATGGGTTGATGAAGGGAGGGATGTCAGGAAAGACATAAATCAGGGAACAGGTGAAGAAGGTGGGTTGAATCCTAACATTTTGAAGTTGGAAGGCAGCTCATTGGCCATTTGGTTTGAGTTGTTCCCCAGTAGCTTCAGGCAGCCACCCAGCCTTTGCTCAAAGGGCTCTGAAAAGGGAAGGGGCCAGGCCTGCTTTCCTGAGACAGCCTATTCCTTTTGCTTTCAGATGCCTGCTCGACTACTTAGCAAGTTTTCCTTAGATCATACCTGATTTTGTCTGTCTGTAGCTTCCCATTCCTGCTCCTGGTTTTACATTCTTTTCTGTCTACTTTTAGGACAAATGTCCAAGTCAGGCTTTGCTCCCCTTAGCTTTGATAAAGGCACAGATGGGATGCTCATGCACTTGTCACATGATATATAGATCTGGAGGGGCTAGTTTCACTTACTGGAGGGGATCCAGGAAGATCACAACAGATCAGGACACAGAGTGGGATCTAGGAAGATAGAAAACCAAGTGGAGATAAACTTAAGTGTCACATCTGGGTTCCCAAAATTGACCATGTAAGCACAGGGTGGGAGAGCATTTGTCTGACACAGAACTCTGGTCAGAACACACCTGGAATATTATATTCCATTCTGGACCCCACATTGAAAGAGCGTTCTTGAAAGAAGCTTGAAGAGGTTTGCCAGAATGCCGAAGTGCCTAAGTTCAGGCTGCATGGGCGAAGGCTTTTAGGGAGCTGAGATGTTTAACTTAATAGAGAAGACTCACAGGGTGCAATTGAGCTATTTGCAAGCACACTTTTGATGTATTTACTGCAGGGAGAGCAGAGAGAATAGCAACCACAGTGATAGCTAACAGTTTTATAACGCTTTAAAGTTCACAAAGCACCGTACAGAGATCGTCTGAGTTTCACCTCACTCTGGCGGCATTATCTCCGTTTTACAGATCCGGGGTCACAGCGCTGATGATTCAGAGGTTACGTTTGAACTCGGGTCTTCTCTCTCCCCATCTAGTGCTGTTCTCTGCGCTGCCCAGCTGCCTTACCAGAAAGAGGAGCCAGCCTTGACATTAGTCTGGAAGAGTGCGCCAAAGCAGAGAGGCTGCAGTTAAGAGAGCTTGACAGGCTTTGACAAGTGGGGGCCGGCAATAGTATGTCTGGGAGCTTCTGGGTACACAGTCAAGTCTTTTGGGGTCAAGTCCTGGACAGCCCAGAGATATGGAATGTTCCATCCTCACAAATCCACCTGCCTCTTGTCTGTATGTGGCGCCCCTTCATGAGATCGCAGCTTGCCTTTCTTTGTGTCCCAGTCCTGAGCACAGTACATGGGACCTGGTAATTGCTTAATAAAGCGATTCATAGAGCATCTAATAAGAATCACAGAGGTCTTTCCAAAACAAATAAACAAACATATAATTAGATTAAAGTCATTTAATTTTGAGTTCTGAATTGTCTCTGTCTCTCCCACCTCTCCCCCACTCCTTAAGAAGGCAAGCAGTATGGTATCTATTATACCTCAGAAGTCATGCAAAACATTTCCATATTAGCTGGATTGCAAAAAAAGGCACCCCAACCACCCCTCCCCCAGCCCCCGGAAAAAGAAAAGTGAAAACGTCTGCTTCCGTCTGCGCTCAGAGTCTGTCAGCCCTCTCTGAAGGTGGGAAACGTGTTTTATCATGAGTCTTTGGGGGCTCCCTTGACCAGAGTAGCCAAGCCATCATTATAGCGTTGCCATACTGGGTCACAGAGGGCTTGATCACTGTTGGTGGGATGGAGCAAACACACGGATACCCCCGATTCCTACCCTTTGGGGCTGAATTAAACGAATGAGTTTGTTGCTGTAACAAGACAGTGTGGGAAAAGGGTAAATGGAAGAGACTGTAGTCAGGGCTCTGGGAGATCAAAACCTACCGTCACTCCCCTTCGCTTCCCTTACTGATCACAGTGAAGTCACTTAGATGGTGGAATGGTGGTGAGACCTTTCTTCTTAAGGGGTCATCCCAGGTTCATTTTTATCACAACCTGTAAGTATAAAACTTCAGTGAACAGAATTTCCCTTCTTCTCCCCCAGAGAGAAAGAAAATGCAATCTCAGAAGATAGAGTTTCCTACATGAGTTTTAAGGCATGCCCCTTAACATCTCAGCTAATTTTATGATCTATTTGAGTGTATTCCGTTTGATCGGATCAGAAAACAGCTATATAAAATTAACTTTATAGGGTTCCCTCCACATCTTCCTGAGTTGTACAAATCATTTCGTGCCTTGACATGTGCAATAGCCCACTGCTTGGTCTCCTTGTCATTAGTCTCTCCCCATTCTGTTCTCTTAGCAGCTGTCACTCTTCCCTTACCCCATTCAGTCAGCTCCATGGCTCCCTCTCACCTCTGAAATCAAACATAGAATCCTCTCTTTGATGTTCACACGGCCCACTTTTTTCTTCTTGCATCTTGCCCCCAAGTACTGTGATCCAGTGGTGCTGGCCTCCATTCTGTTTGTCTAACAAGGTGCTTCATTGCTTGCCCTTTAGTATTTGCCCTGGCTGTCCCCTTTCCACTCCAGGCCCAGCATTCCCTCTTGCCTTTCCCAAGCTGATTCTCTCCAGTGTGTCTCTAGATCTTTGTTGTATGTAGTTGGCATGTTTTGCTTCCCTGTTAGACTGTGAACTTCTTGGGAGAAGTCACTGTGTTTTGCCTTTCTTTGTATTCCCAGCACTTACCACAGGGCCTGGCACATAATGGCTGTTTGCTAAATGCTTATTTTAATTTACTGAAATCAGATATATGTATTTCACTCTTCCAAATATCAATTAGATAGGGGAATTCTTGTTGGACCTCAGAATGGTGTCTTCCTCTATGAACTTCCCTTAATATTCTTTCTTCATTTTGGAGATGGCTTATAAAGAGATGCTATCCGGGGCGGCTAGGTGGCACAGTGGGTAGAGTGCTGGCCCTGGAGTCAGAAGGACCTGAGTTCAGTTCCAGCCTCCAATACTTAACACACACAAACAAAAACCTAGCCGTGTAACCTTGGGCAAGTTACTTAACCCCAATTGTCCTCCAAAAATGAAAAAAATAAAAATAAAAAAAATAAAGAGATGATATCCACCATGAATTCCATCCTGTTCATTTCTTTATTACAAGACTGGCCTTTGAGGGTCAATGGTAGTAGAATAAAAGTGATCAGTGGTCAGAATAGCTGGTACTTGGCAGTTACAGGGGGGAAGGTATTTAGAGTAAGAACGTACCATCTGAAATTATTTTTTTTTTACCAATAAACATTTATTAGATGTTAATAATGTGCTTGGCTCAGCATAAAATAAAACCTAGGAAGATATTGTCCCTAGTCAACAGACTAGGAAGTCAACAGAAGTCAGTCTTGGAGACTTCCTGTAAGATAGGGTCAGAGAGTGAAGGGCAGAGAACCTCTCAATGGGATAGATCCCAGGGCAGGGAAGCTACAGGAAGCTTTGCCTCCAGGCACTGAGGCCTCCTGGCTGTAAGCCTGGCCATCTCCCCAAATCTCCCTCCTTTCTTGTTTCTATGTGCCCCACTCCCAAAGACACACACCCCCTTCTGTGGTCTTGAGCATGGCTTGGTAGAAAGAGTGCTGAAGTTAGAATTAGGAAGTCTGAGTTCATGTCCTGGCTTCATCAGCTGCTCCCTGTTTTCTCTTGGGCAGGTGAATTAAACTTTTTCTGACCCAGTTTCCTCTTGAATAAAATGAGGTGATAGATATTTGACCTTTTAAATATCTCTTTCAGCCCTAAATACTTGGCTGTAACCACTATTCCCTGCTTCATCATTCTCACCACCTACCACCCACCAAACTGCCCAGTAGACAAGATCAGGGTGTATTCTGTAAGCAGAGAAGGCACATAGGATTTTAGCACAATGAAATACTCATTTCTTTTTGTTAAAGAATGTAATTGTTGGGGCAGCTAGGTGGCACAGTGAATAGAGCACTGGCCCTGGAGTCAGGAGGACCCGGTTCAAATCCGACCTCAGACACAACACAAAAACTAGCTTGTGACCTTGGGCAAGTCACTTAACCCCAATTGCCCTACCTTCCCCCCTCCAAAGAGCAAAAAAAAAAAAAATGGAGGGGAAAAAAGAATGTAATTGTTGAACTACAGAATTATTTATTTTACATCTGTCTATCTAGTCTGCTCCATTCATTCAGTTTCCTGGTGACCTCTGTTTCTAGAGGCTTACCACGTCGGTGCCGGACCTAGAATTGATGTCCAATTAGCTTTAGCCTTCCTTCAGCTCAGAAGGCCCAAGCTTGAGCAATCCATTAGCCACAGCTAAGTTTACAAAATTTTTTAAAAATTTCTTTAAGTGATAAAAAATAATAGCATTTAAAGAAATACTAATTAGAGTAACATTAGATATTTCATAATAAAAGAAGCATTTCAAAATTGGACAAATTATTAATTTTAAAAAGTGAAATTTGATCCCCACATTATATGACACTGAAGTGTGATCATAATGTTTAAGAATAGAAAAATATATTCCAAACAAATAGAAGACTTAGAGGAATTTAATAAAATAAAAATTAAAACACCACTTTCTGCTATCAGCCTCGGCTTCTAACTGGGATGTGGAGAACCTTTGATGTAAAGAGGAGAACCTTCCCTCTGACTTCAGGCTTTCCACCTTCTACTGCACCTTCCTTTGAGGGAAATGGAAGAGGACAACTGGTAGGGCATGTGGCTTCTCTCTTCTCTGGGCAGGCTTAGCTTCCATCTCCAGCTGCGCCCTTTTCCTGCCTAATCTCCAGCCTTTGTAGGGAAGACGACTTATGAAGCAGGGCCTTCCATCTGACCATGTGCCCCTCATTTCATGTTGCACTTGCCCTGGGCCAGATTTCCAACCAATTGGCACTGTCTGCTCAAAGATGAACATTCTTATGCCTGATCATACCCCAAACATTCCAGTGACACTGAATTCTTGTAAATCATCAACCAAACCCCATTCCCTACCCCACCTCCACTACCTGATTCCCCATTCCAATCCCCTTTCAACCCTCCCATACCTCCTTACATACCAACTCAATTCCACTCCTACCCCAAAGTTTCTACCAAACACCACCCAGCCTTTCCACTGTGCCTTCTTGAATGTCTCTTCCATAGGCAGCAAACTTCCCTTTATTTTAAATTGTTTATTTTTCCAATCTTTCCATCTATTAACTCTTACCTTTTCCCCCTGATGACACAGTCTCCCTGAACACTACTCCTGGAAGTACTTTAACTCACTCTGCTCAGCTCCCTGGTGGAGGTGGGAGAGTTGGAATACTCCATGCTCCCCATTGTCATGTTCAGGTTCTCTCCTTGCCTCCATCATTCAGTAACCTCTCTTGCTTTGAGGTACATGCATTTTATATTTTATATCACCCTAGTAATTCTATTAGTTGTTGTTTATGGAATCTTATATAACTTCCCTTCTTTACTAAGGGCAATAATTCTCAATTCATACACACCAAGTAATTTAACAGCTAAATTCATAAAATAAAAATTAGATCAGATAAGAAATCAGATAAGAAATACAACTAACAGGGTAACTCTTAAAAGTTATAAGACAGGTTCTGATCTACCTTGGTAGGAATTTCCTGACTGGCCAGGCCTATATCAAGGAAATCACAGGTCAAGACTAAAAAATGTGTAGGGGGTGAGGTGGAAGGGAAAGGAAGTACATTGCTGTTTTATTAAAAGTTATAAATTAAGATATTTAACAATAAAGAAGTCACATATTTTAACTACTTATTCAACATGTAGAAGTTAATAGATATACTAAGTTGTAGAAGCAGAGAATACACATTTTTTTCCCTGTTATGCTTGGAAGGTTGACAGAAAGAGGTCTTTTTGTGAGGCCTCTTTCAAATCCAGAAATGCAAGAATTATATCTACTCTATTTTCAGGTCGCAATGGAATAAAAGCATAAGAACGTTGAAATGACATGAATAAAAGTTATAAAAAATGGAAATTTTTTAAAATTATCAAACAATAAATTAAAAAAGAAATCAGAAAAATGGAATATTTAAAGTATTACTACATACTGAAATCTTTGGGATGCAGCTAAAGCAGATCTTCGAAGGAAATTTCTTTTGCTGAGCATCTCTGTTAATAAGAATGAAAAGGAGAAAATAAATTAAGGTTATACCTAAATACATGAAAAAAAGAACAAAGCAGCAAAGAAAGCTTTTAAGAAGATATGATATGGTTTGTAAAAACAAACAAACAAATAAAGATTAACAGAATTTTTCAATAAAACATGCTGCTTTTAAAAAGACCAATATAATTGTAAACTGTTAGTAAATTTAATAAAGGAGAAAGAGCTGCAAACCAGAAACATTTTAAATGGAAAAGAAAATATCACAAAACTCAAAATAATAAATGTTATTAAGAATAAATGAACAATATTGCATAGCTATATTCTTACAAATTAGAAAATCTAAAGGAAGTAGGTGATTATCCTGAAAGATATACATTACCCAAACTGACACAGCAGTAAATTATTAATGAGTGACTGAATATATGTGTATATATAATATATGTCTGTATATAATACATGTGTTTATATTATTCACCATCTGTAGTCTCAGAAGAAGCAATAAGACAAGTCATCAGAATTCACACCACCAAAAACCATCTGGCCCAGATTGATTCACAGCTGAATTCTTTCAGACTTTACAAGAGTGAATAAAATGCCTGTATTGCCTAGACTATTCTTTTTTTTTTTTTTAAAGCAATTGGGGTTAAGTAACTTGCTCAAGGTTACACGGCTAGTCATTTGATTTATGCGTGGGTGCTCATTTTCTGAGGCCGGATCTGATCTCGGGTCATCCAAACTCCGAGGCCAGCGCTCTTACTCACTGCGCCACCTAGCCACCCCTTTAGGGCAATTGGGGTTAAGTAACTTGCCCAAGGTTACAAGGCTAGGTTTTTTGTTTATGCGGATTAAGTGTCTGAGGCCGGCTCCGAACTCAGGTCCTTCTGATTCCAGGGCCGGCGCTCTATTCACTGCGCCACCTAGCCGCCCCATAGACTATTCTTAAGTACAGAGAAAGATTAAATACTTCTTAATTCTGTTTTGAGGGAAGTATGTTGTTTTTAAAACTTGGTAAAGGTAATACTAGAAAAAGAAACCATAGCCCAGTTGTGCTGATGGATCTCTATGTGGAATGACTGAAGACTCCTGGGGGTGTGGCCTTCTGAGGTAGAGCGTGAGAAGCTTCACAGAAGTGAATGAAGGCCCTTTGGAGGGAAGAAGACAGCAAGCATCTCCATAGAGCTGAGCTGTGCCTTGGCCCAGGGCCAAGCACTTTCAACAAATACTGTTTGATCTTTACAACGTCCTAGAGACAGGTGCTAATATCACCCCCTTTCTGCAGTTGAGGAAACTGAGGCAAGTAAAGGTTAAGTTATTTTCCCTTGCTCAGACAACTAATAAGTGTCCGAGGTTAGATTTGAACTCGGGTCCTCCTAACTATTGGTCCCAAGATTTGTCCACTGTGATGCCATCTAGATGCCGAAACAATAATGTAACAAATTATGTTACCTCAAAAAACCTGGAATATTTTTAAACTGTTTGATTCTTATTCAAACCTAAAATATGAAGATAATATTCCTTTTGAATCTGATGACCAGATGACTACTTATTATTTTTGTTTGTTAAACATACTTAAATGTCTTATTTGGACATTATATAATTAGCCACTAGTAACTCTTTTGTGGGATATCTCGAGCTTCCCATAAAACTAGCTTTGTATTACAACAGCCGGATACTTCACTCCAGATAGGCCTAAGAAGCATCTGGATAAATGGGTAGAAATTCAGTATGTTGGGTAAAGAATGACTTCCGAACCTGTACCCCTTTTAATATCCAAGTACTCTCTGCTGTTGAGAGAAAAAAGTGAAGGGCAGTTACACGTGGTAATCTCTTGTTCACATAGTTAATGCTAGTCATTGTAGACTCCTCAGTCTTCCCAGCCAGCCTGTACAGTTTGAGAGAATTTTTGCTGAGTAATGTGGGAGATTCTTTGGTATGTGAAGGAAATGAAAAGGCCACAGTACATGAAATATTTTTGAGAAATTATCAGAAACTTCAGAACTTTAAACTTGGGCAGCAGAGTTAAGCAAAAAGGTTGGCACCACCATATTTTGCATAAGATATTTTAAGGTATACATTGTAACCTTATGAACATTATGTATTTTGGGGGGGTGTGTGTGTATAAAAGCAGAAATAGGAAATATATTAACTCAATGTGGTTGAGCTAATGCTCAATACCAAGTTTAACTGAATTTCTTGACTTCTGAGTTCAGTTTCCTTACCTAAGAATGATATCAATATATTTTTTGCAGTTCTAATTTCAACCTCATCTCCATAAACTTTTATAGAAATACATATGTGGGCCCCACACAAATTTCAAACAATGTGAAAGGGAGCTCCGAACAACTTCTGGAGCCACAGCACCCACAGAATGGCACAGAGAAGCTAACCTCCTGCTGAGGACAGCCCAGCAGTCCTGCAGGGAGCGGCCAGTGCAGTGCTCTGAGAGCAGGCAGCACAGCGCACTGGGAACCGACAGCGCAGCTTGCAGAGCTGAGTCCAGGTCTGCGGTTTTAGCCCCAGGGCAGCCAGACCTTCAGCCAGCTGCAGGGACCCCAGAACACCAGCAATTGTGGCGATTCCAGAATTATCAGCACAGATATGCCTAGGACAAAGTGAGAGGTTAATGCCCTATGGACTTTGGGACCAGTATTTGGGGAACACGCGGCTGTCTCCCCTGGGGGCGAAAAGCTGCTGAAGAAACAGCTGCACAGAAGCCATTTTGCAGCGTCAGTAGTGGCTCCTGGTCTGCGAACTGTAGGAAGATCCAGCAATCAGTCTGGGGGTTAATCGCTTTTGCTTTAAACTGCCTGGATCTGGATTGTGGTCTGGGGGGGGGGAAGGTTGGGATGGGTATCCAACTTGCCAGAGTGGGTGGAGGCTTTACAGAGGCCACCCAACTGGCGGAAGTTGTGAAGACCCCACGTTTGGGTGGAAGCTCCCCTGTCTGGTGGCAGAGTCCTACTGTGGCAACAAGCCCAAAAATCAAGTAATTAAGTGGCAATATGCCTAGGCAAACGAAACAAACAGAAAAGTTCAACATTGGACTCCTATTTTAGGGGCAAAGAGGCTCAAAGCATGGAGGAGGACTGTGAGGTCAGAACTCCTGCACCAAAAGCCCCAAATGAAAATACAAGCTGGCTACAGGCCATAGAGGACCTTAAGAAGCAGATAAGAGAAGTGGGGGAAAATTTGGGAAGAGAAATGAAAAAGATGCAAGAAAAGTATGAAATGACAGTCAACAGCCTGACTGAGGAAAATAACACCTTAAAAAGTAGACTAACTCAAATGGCAAAAGAGGCTCAGAAAGGCAATGAGGAGGGGGGCGGAGCCAAGATGGCGGAGTAGAAACAGCTCGTCCAAGCCTCTCTGCCCCCAGATTCTCCACAAACTATGTAAAAAAGGACTCTGAAAATCTTCTGGAGCCCCAGCACCCACAGAACGACAAAGAGAAGCTAACCTCCCGCTGAGGACAGCCCAGCACCCTGCAGGAAGGACCAGCGCAGTGGTCGGGGAGCCGGCAGCGCACAGAGCGCAGGAGCCGAGCCGAGCCCAGGTCTGCGTGAGCCGAGGTTTTAGCCCCAGGGCGGCAGGGCCAGCAGCCAGCTGGAGGAACCCCAGAACACCAGGAACTGTGGAGATGCCAGAATTATCAACATAGACTTGCCTAGGACAAAGTAAGAGGTTAGTGTCCTATGGACTTTGGGACCTGTATTTGGGGAATGCGTCAGCTCCCTCCCCTGGGGGCTAGAAGCTGCTGAGGAGACACTCCACTGTGTAGTTTTCAGAGGCATTTCCGGCTCCCAGCCTACAAATCGTGGGGAGATCCAGCGATCAGTCTTGGGGGGTAATCGCTCTTGCTTTAACCTCCCTGGATCTGGATTGTGATCTAGGGTGGAAGTTGTGGGTGGGTTTACAGCTTGCCAGAAACGGAAGTTGCCCCCCACACGTTCGGGACGAAAATTCCTCTAGCTGGCCTTAAAGCCATAGTGTGGCAACAAGCCCAAAAGTCAAGCAATTAAGTGGCAACATGCCAAGGCAAAGGAAACAGAAAAATGCAACCCTAGACTCCTATTTTGGGGGCATAGAGCGGGAAAAGGACTGTGAGGTCAGAAGTCCTGCTCCAAAAGCCCCAGGGGAAAACATGAGTGGGTTGCAGGCCATAGAGGACCTTAAGAAGGACTTTAAAAATCAAATAAGAGAAGTGGAGGAAAAATTGGAAAGAGAAATGAGAAGGATGCAGGAAAAGTATGAAATGAGGGTCAACAGCCTGACTGAGGAAAACAACACCTTAAAAAATAGACTAACTCAAATGGCAAAGGAGGCCCAAAAGGGCAATGAGGAGAAGAATGCCTTAAAAAGTCGAATTTGCCAGATGGAAAAAGAATCTCAAAAGTTCACTGAGGAGATTCATTCCTTCAGAGTTAGACTGGAGCAAATGGAAGCTAGTGACTTTATGAGAAATCAAGATGCTGTTAAGCAGATCCAAACAAACGAAAGATTAGAAGGCAATGTGAAATATCTCATGGGAAAAACCACTGACCTGGAAAATAGATCCAGGAGAGACAATTTAAAAATTATCGGACTACCTGAAAGCCATGATCAAGGAAAGAACCTAGAAATCACCCTTCAAGAAATTCTCAAGGAAAACTGCCCTGATGTTTTAGATCCAGAGGGCAAAATCGAGGTTGAAAGAATCCACCGATCACCTCCTGAAAAAGATCCCAAAAAAAAACTCCCAGAAATATCATAGCCAGGTTCCAGAATCCCCAGATCAAGGAGAAAATACTACAAGCGGCCAGGAAGAAACAATTTCAATATTGTGGAAACACAATCAGAATAGCCCAGGACCTGGCAGCTTCTACACTGAGGGATCGAAGGGCATGGAATATGATATTCCAGAGGGCAAAAGAACTGGGAATGAACCCAAGGGTCACCTACCCAGCAAAACTGAGTATTTTGTTTCAGGGGAAAATATGGGCATTCAGTGGAATAGAGGACTTTCAAGCATTCTTGAGGAAAAAACCAGAGTTGAATAGAAAATTTGACATCCAGACACAAGAAGGAAGAGATGCCTGAGAAGGTAATCAGGGAAAAGAAATCAAAAGGAACTTATCAAAGTTGAACTATTTACATTCCTATATGGAAAAGCAATATCTGTGACTGATGATATCTTGCCCACTATGAAAATAATGGAAGAAGGGGGTATGGTCATACGAATACATATGTGAATGTGTGTGTATATGGTTACAGTTATATATGGATAGAGGGCATAGGTTGAATTTGTTGGGAAGGGAGAATACTCAAGGGATGAAACTATGAGGTGAGAGAGGAAAGTGGCAAGAGGAGATGGGGAGAGACAGGGTAGGGTAAACTATCCCATGTAGAAGAAGCAAGGGGAAGTGGTTGCAAAGGAGGGGGAGAATAAGGAAGGCTAAAAAGGCAAAACCACATTCACATTGAATTTGGTTCAGGGAGAAAATGACATACATACTAAATGGGATATCTCAACCTGCAGCAGGATAGGGGAAGGGGGATGAGAGGAGGGATGATGGATGGGAGGGCATCCTTGGGGTGAGGGGAGGTTGGAAGTACCCACTATAGAAGAGGGACAGGATCATGTAGGGAATTGACCAGGTGGGGGGTGGGATGAGTGGGAGGGAATTATAAGCAGCCTTGTACAATATATCTACTATGATAATGTTTTGCATAGCTAGACATGTACAACATATACTTAGTTACTTATATCCCAAGAAGGAATGGGTGACAAGGGAGGAAGGAAATGGATCTGAAATTCAAGGTCGTAACATTAAATGTTTCAAATATATATATAAATACTATTATTAAGAAAGGCAATGAGGAGAAGAATGCCTTAAAAAGTCGAATTTGCCAGATGGAAAAAGAATCCCAAAAGCTCACTGAGGAGATTCATTCCTTCAGAGTTAGACTGGAGCAAATGGAAGCTAGTGACTTTATGAGAAATCAAGATACTATTAAACAGATCCAAACAAATGAAAGAATAGAAGGCAATGTGAAATATCTCATGGGAAAAACCACTGACCTGGAAAATAGATCCAGGAGAGATAATTTAAAAATTATTGGACTACCTGAAAGCCATGATCAAAGAAAGAACCTAGAAATCATCCTTAAAGAAATTCTGAAGGAAAACTGCCCTGATGTTTTAGACCCAGAGGGCAAAATGGAGGTTGAAAGAATCCACAGATCACCTCCTGAAAAAGATCCCCAAAAGAAAACTCCCAGGAATATTATAGCCAGGTTCCAGAATCCCCAGATCAAGGAGAAAATACCCCAAGCAGCCAGGAAGAAACAATTTCAATATTGTGGAAACACAATCAGAATAGCACAGGACCTGGCAGCTTCTACACTGAGGGATAGAAGGGCATGGAATATGATATTCCAGAGGGCAAAAGAGCTGGGAATGAACCCAAGGGTCACCTACCCAGCAAAACTGAGTATTTTGTTTCAGGGGAAAATATGGTCATTCAGTGGAATAGAGGACTTTCAAGCATTCTTGATGAAAAAACCAGAGTTGAATAGAAAATTTGACATTCAGACACAAGAAGCAAGAGATGCTTGAGAAGGTAATCAAGGAAAAGAAATCAAAAGGAACTTATCAAAGTTGGACTATTTACAGTCCTACATGGAAAAACAATAACTGTGTTTGATGAAACCTTTCTCATTATGAAAATAATTGAAGAAGGGTATGTGGGCATATGTTTACAGGTATACATGGATAGAGGGCACAGGTTGAATTTGATGGGAAGGGATGATTATTATTTTTTTTTGGAGGGCAATTGGGGTTGGGTGACTTGCCCAGGTTCACATGGCTGGGTTTTTGTTTCTGTGTTGGGTGTCTGGGGCCGGATCCGAGCTCGGGTCCTTCTGGCTCTGGGGCTGGCTCTCTGCTTGCTGCGCCACCTAGCCACCCCAAGGAAGGGATGATTCTTAAGGGGTGAAGTCAAGAGGTGAGAGAGGAAAGTGGCAAGAGGAGATGGAGAGAGACAGGGTAGGGCAAACTATCTCATGTAGAAGAGGCAAGGGGAAGTAGTTGCAGGGGAGGGGAAGAACAGGAAGGCAAAAAGGCAAAAGCATATTCTCATTGAAGTTGGCTCAAGGAGAGAATCACATACATACTAAATGGAATATCTTACCCTCACTCACTCTCCTGAGTAGGGGAAAGGGGGATGAGAGGGGGATGATGGAGGGGAGGGCATTCTGGGGAGAGGGGAGGTTAGAAGTACCCACTATCAAAGAGGGACAGGATCAAAGTAGGGAATGGACCAGGTGGGAGGTGAGACAGATGGGAGGGAAATGTAAGCAGTCTTTTACAATATATCTACTATGGTAATGTTTTGCATAGATATACATGTACAACACATACTGAATTGCTTATCTTCTCAGAGGGAGTGGATGACAGGGGAGAAAGGGAATGGATCTGAAAATCGAAGTTTTAAAATTAAATGTTTCATAAGATGTCCAGGCAGTGGGGTTCAGAGATTCACCTTGCCCTAATTGCAAAGTCGAAGGGGGTATGGGAGAAGATATGGGAGAGAGCAGATTGGATGAGGGGATATCTGGTGGGACTGCTATTCTGGGGTGGTGGGTAGGGGAAAAATGGGGGGAAAACGTAACTCATAATCTGGTGGAAATGAATGATGTAAACCAGAAGTTAATAAAGCATTTGATTAATTAAAAAAAAAAAAGAAATACATATGTGAGTCCAACAATTCTGGAAAGCAATATGGAATCATCCTTAGAAAGCAGTTAAAGTGACCATAACCTATGACCCAGGGATTCCACTGCAAGGATTATACATAAGGGAGATCAGAGACACAAAAAGGTCTAAAAATCTTCATAGCACCAATTTTTGTGGTAGCTTAAACAGTAGGATTATTATATAGTAGGTATCCATCCATTATGGAATAAGTCAGCATATTGGGTATAATGATTTGTAATGTAAAAAAAAAAAAGAATTCAAGAAAACCTGAGAAGATTTTAATGAATTCATGCAAAGTAATCTGAACCAGGAAAATCATACCCATGGTTAGGGGGCATGATATGAACAATGAGCCAGAAAAAGAGGTGGAACAAGAGCATCAGCCAGATAGGAGCATCAAGGGAGAAAAGTGTTAGAAGAGCCTGGACAGGAGAGTGCAGCACATAGCCAGGAGGAGAGGCTGACCAGTACCATCAGATACTGGTGATAGGTTGAGAAGGATTAGGACTGTGAAATGACCATGAGATTTGGCAGTTAAGAGGCCGAAAGCACATGAAATACTTGTAGAGATTAAATTACAAAATGCTCCTTAAAGAAATAATGGGAGGGGCAGAGTCAAGATGGTGGAGTAGAAACAGGACTTCAGTGGGCCTTCGGCTCCCACCTCCTCCAATTCATTTAAAAGGTGAACTCTGAACAAACTTTGGAGCTACAGCACCCACAAAATGACACAGAGAAACTAACCTCCCACTGAGGACAGCTCAGCAGGCCGGCGGGAATTGGCCAGCACAGCACTCTGGGAGCTGACCCCAGCTCCGAGTGAGCCTGAGGTTTTAGCTTCAGTGTGGGCCTGGCCAGGCCCTGACTAGAGGGACTTTAGATCACCAGCAGCTGTGGTGGTTTCCAGAATTATCAACACATATATGCTAAAGAGAAAGTGAGAGGTCAGTGTAGTGTGGACTTTGGGATCCAGTAGTTATGGTTGGCCTTTGCCCCTTGAGGCAAGAAGCAATTGAGGTGTCTCAGCCATGAAGCTTCAGCTCCTGGCCTGAAGACTGTAGGGGGACCAAGCAACCAGTCTGAGGGGTGGTTGCCCTTGCTTTAACCTGCTTGGATCTGGATTGCGATCTAGGGTGGAGGTCCTGGGGTGTATGGCCAGCTTGCCAGAGTGTGTGGAGGCTTCAGAGAGGGCACCCAACTAATACCTCTGGCAGCCGAAAAAATTGCAGCATTTGGTACAAAGCTCCCCTGTCTGGTAGCAGGGTCCTACTGTGGCAAAAAGCCTAAAAGTCAAGTAATTGAGTGGCAACATAAGCAGGCAAAGGAAGCAAAGCAAACAGAGCAACCCAACTTTACACTCCTATTTTGAGGACAAAAAGGATCAAAGCATGGAACAGGAGGAAGACAGTGAAGTCAGAACCCCTGCACCAAAAACTTCCAAGAAAAATACGAGCTGGTTACAGGCCATAGAGGACCTTAAGAAGGGTTTTGAAAATCAAATAAGAGAAGTGGAGGAAAAATTAGGAAGAGAAATGAGAATGATACAAGGAAATTATGAAAGAGAGTCAACAACCTGACTGAAGAAAATAACACCTTAAAAAATAGACTAACTCAAATGGCAAACGAGGCTCTAAAAAAGCCAGTGAGGAGAAGAATGCCTTAAAAAGCTGAATTTTCCAGATGGAAAAATAATCTCAAAAGCTCACTGAAGAGAATCATTCCTTCAGAATTAGATTGGAGCAAATAGAAGCTAGTGACTTTATGAGAAATAAAGATGCTGTTAAACAGATCCAAACAAATGAAAAAAAATAGAAGGCAATGTGAAATATCTCACTGGGAAAACCACTGACCTGGAAAATAGATCCAGGAGAGATAATTTAAAAATTATTGGACTACCTGAAAACCAGGATCAAAAAAAGAACCTAGAAATCATCCTCCAAGAAATTCTCAAGGAAAATTGCCCTGATGTTTTAGAACCAGAGGGCAAAATAGAGGTTGAAAGAATCCACCAATCACCTCCTGAAAAAGATCCCCAAAAGAAAACTCCTAGGAATATTATAGCCAGGTTCCGGAATTCCCAGATCAAGAAGAGAATATTACAAGCAGCCAGGAAGAAACAATTTGAATATTGTGGAAACACAATCAGGATAACACAGGATTTGGCAGGTTCTACCCTGAGGGATAGAAGGGCTTAGAATATGATATTCTGGAGGTCAAAGGAGCTGGGATTAAAACCAAGAATCACCTACCCAGCAAAACCGAGTATCATGTTTCAGGGGAAAATATGGTCATTCAGTGGAATAAAGGACTTTCAAGTATTCTTGATGAAAAAAAAAAACAGAATTAAATAGAAAATTTGACATTCAGATACAAGAAGCAAGATAAGTATGAGAAGGTAAACAGGGAAAAGAAATTATAAGGAACTTATCAAAGTTGATCTATTTATATTCCTACATGGAAAAACAATAATTGTAACTGATGAAATTTTTCTCAGTATGAGAATAGTTGAAGGGAATAAATATGTATGTGTTTATATATGTATATATATATGTGTGTGTATACATACATACATGTATGTCTATATAGGACAGTATGTGGGCATATGAATACATATGTGAATGTATGTATATATGTGTACAGGTATACATAGAGGGCACAGGACCAATTTAATGGGAAGGGATGATACTTAAAAGGTGAAATTAAGAGGTGAGAGAGGAATATAATGAGAGGAGATGGGGAGAGACAGAATGGGGTAAACCATCTCATATAGAAGAGGCAAGGGAAAATGGTTACAATGGACGGGAAGAATAGGAAGCCAAAAGGGAATGGATCAACCTTATTCTCATTGAATTTGGCCTAGGGAAGGAATGACATACACACTAAATAGGGTATCTCACCCTACAGGAGAGTAGGGGGGAAGTGGACAAGAGGGGATATGATGGAAGGGAGGGCAGGCTGGGGGGAGGGAAGTGGGAAGCACCCACTTTTGAAAAGGGACAGGATCAAAGTAGAGAATAGAACAAGTGGGAGGTGGGATAGGGAGGGAAATATAGTCAGTCTTTTACAATATATCCACTATGGAATTGTTTTGCATAGCTACACATGTACAGCTGAATTGCTTATCTTCCCAGTAAGGGTGGGTGACCAGGGAGGAAGGGAATGAATCTGGAATTCAAAGTTTTAAAATCAAATGTTTAAGTACATATACATATATATACATACATACATATATATATATATATACTATTATTAATATTATTTTACATGTAACTGGGAAATAAGACATACAGGTACTGGGGCATAGAGATCCACAGTGCCCTTTTGGAAGTCGGAGGGGGTATGAAAGAAGATATGGGAGAGAGCAGAATAGAGGAACCCAGTGGGATCACTTTTTTGGGGTGGTGGGTAGGGGGAAAACGGGAAGAAAATTTGTAACTCAAAATCTTGTGGAAATGAATTATGTAAACTAGAATTAATAAAGCATTTGATTAAAAAAAAAGAAACAATGAACAACTTAAAAATAGCTAGAAGCATATTCAGTGTTCATGTCTGGGCCATGTCAATAGATTGTAAATGACAAGACTACCACAGTCGAGGTACAGTTTAGTTTTAATGTTATAACAATGAAACTATGGAGGGGATACTTTATAGAACTTGATAAAATGATAACAAAATTAATTTGAAGAATATAAGAACTAGAATATTATGAGAAATAATAAAAATAGGTAGTAATGAAGAGTATATTAAAATAGCATGTTTTGATCTCAAACTAAAAATATAAAGCAGCAGTCACTGAAACCACTATCAGTATGACCCAGTATGACTTCACTTCACCCTGTTTGCCTCAGTTTCCTCATCTGTAAAGTAAGCTGGAGAAGATTACATGAATCACTCCAGTATTTTTGCCCAAAAAAACTCCAAATGGGGTCACAGAGAGCCTGATACAACTGAACAACAAAACGGTAGATCAGTGAAATAGACTAGAAAGGGACACTTTGAAATAATGGAACTTGGTAGCAAGTTCATTAAATCTGAAAACCTGTTACTTACAAAAGAGTGGAGCTTTGGCACATCAGTCTGACAGAAATTAGGTTTTGGCTGATATCTTGCACTATATTTTATTATAAATTTTAAGTGGCTGTGTGACCTGAATATTAAAGATCACAACATAGGAATAGGAAGAGAGGGGGATCTGCCTTTCATGACTGTAGCTGGACGTGTATTTTAATCCCCAGGGGAGGAGGCTGCATAAGATATAAGAAGAATGGAATGGTAGGGGAGGGTGGGCAGTGTATGAAGGGTTTTCAACATCTAAGTGATTTTATATTTGATCCTGGAGATGATAGGGAGTCACAGGAGGTAATATTGAGTAATTATCTTTTTCTTTCCAAATTGTTTGGTCTTACATATTTAAACCAATTTTTCCTATGGTTAGCATGAACTAAACAGAAGATTCTGTATGACTTTTAGGAGACCCAAGTTCTAGTTCCAAATTGCCCCTCTAATTTACTTTGTAATTCATGTAGACATCTCACTTAGCTTCTGTAGAACTTGATTTCCGGATCTGTTGAAAGAGAATTTGTTTTTTGCTTTTTGGAGGAGGGAGAGAATTTCATTTTAATTCTTAGCATTAATTTTGAGGGAATTTTCATCCATTAAGAAAGCTGTCTTGGTTTTGTTGAACTCTGAAGGAGAGCATCCAATGTGAAAGTTCAAATTTAGTTCCTTCAAGTGCCCAGGAGAACACAAACTTCCCTAGTGTGTCTAGAATTCCATCTTTTACCACCTTTGTCTTGCCCTGACTGTATTATATGTCTGAGTGTTGTGATCATTTGCAGTTCTTTATGGGGCCTTTTCTGTTCTTTGTGTGAAATAGGAAATTGTGTTCCTAAACTACATCTTGACTGTTTATAGACACTTGCCATTCCAGGATTTTATGGTTTCCTGTGATGATAAGCATCTTTTTGCATTTCATGATAACACTTTGGGGACCAAGAACCAAGCAAGTTGAAAATATAGTTAAGATCTACTTTATTTGGTGTGTAAAGTACTTGACAGAGTTTCCCAACTTTTGCTATGGAATAAGCTGTTTTATCTTATTTATTAAAATGTTAAACTTATTGTGATAGGATAGTCTCTGAGTCTGTTGGAATTGGGGAAAGGGTTTGAGGTCAGTTGGCATGCTGCAGGCTGTGATTCTCCCTTAATAGTCTCCAAACTCTTTCATACAACATCAGTGATCAGAGGAGATTTTAGCCCTTGGTTTGGCCTTCAGTTCTCCTCTTGCTAGTCAACAAATAGTTAATTAACATTCATCAAGTGTCTACTTAAGTTCCAGGCATTATGGGTTCTTGAGTAGGGAGCGACACGATCAGAATCTGGCTTTAGGAAGCTCACTTTTGACAATGAAAATAAATGACCATATGGGTTGGGAAGAGACCTGTGGCAAGGAGGCCAACTGGCAGCTCCTGCAGTAATCCAGGCATGGGGTGATAAAGGCCTGCAGCAGATTGCACATGTGCCACAAAAGAAGGAGAATGCCAGGATAACTGGGAGCCTGCATGTCTAGGAGAGTGGTAGAACCTTTACTGGAAAAAAGGAATTTAGCAAGAGGGGAGAGGAGGAGCAAGAGAATGAGTTTGGTTTTGGATGTACTGAGTTTATGATGTCCATGTCCCTTATGAAGAGAAGGGAATAAGCATTTGTATATGGGCACTGTGCTAAGCACTTTACAAATATTATGTCATTTGAGATCTGATTTGTCTGTGGAACATATAGTTAGAAATACCAGACTGGAGATCAGTAAGAGGTTAGGGCTTGATAAGTCACTTTGAGAATTAGCAGGACAGTTAAATCCATGGAAGCTTATGAGATCATCAAGTGAGACAGTCTGGAGTGAGAAGAGAAGTGTGCCCAGGACAGAGCCCTGTGTTGTCAGGTGGGATCTAAATGAGTATCCAGCAAAGGAGCCTGAGAACCAAGAGAGGGGAGTGTCCAAAAAAAACTAGAAAAAAGAGAGAATCCAGGAAAAGTTGAGAGCGTAGTCTGAGCAGCATTCGAGGAGGAAGGTTAGCTAGGGACTGAACTTGCTGTGGAAAGAAGAGGAGTGCCCTGGGAGATGCCAGACAACAGCCCCTGCATTTTGATTGGACAGTGGAGCTCAGAGAACTGGTTGTTGAGTGTGATTCTAGTCGGGGGAGAAGCTATAGTGTCTAGTGCTCCCACCTTGGCCACTTAATTGGGGGGCGGGGGCGGGTTAGGGAGAGGTGAGCTCTTGGCTTCTGTTCAGACCTTCACAGACAAATGGATTCATTTCTGGTAGATGGGTAAAAAAGAGCAGAAGTGTCAAAAGTGATGAACCAAAGATTGCAACAGTTTGACCTCTGTGACTCCTCTACCGTCCTTTCCCTGATGAGCCTACCTCTATTTCCAAACCCTCTTAGAGCACCATCTTCAATGAGCTTCATACCTGTCTCCTGCCAACAGTAGCAGTCTCCACAAACTTTTATAGAGTCATGAGCAATGGAAGGTGATTCTCTTGAATAAGCATATTGATGTACGCATTTGCTCCTTAAATGATTATAATGAATAGAGTTCAATTCCACATAGCATCATGTCCAGAAAACACCTGTATGGGCGTGGCTTATTGTCATTCCAAGCTTGACTGGCCCTTGCTATCTAATTTTCCCTCCACCTCTAGGTGGTTTAAAACGCAGTTTTAACACAACATTTACTGAAATCCCATGTCTTTCACAAAAGCTTTCCATATAGAACAGAAGAAAATGATTATGGTTTCCTTCAGTCTTGCTCATTTTAGACATGGAATTCCCATTGGTACTATGATTGATTTCCCCACCCCCAAATAAAACATTTAATCTTGAATATTTCTATTCTTTCGTCATTCATTGACTGTGTGCTATGTCCAAAGTATTCTCTGTAGATATGTATGGACATCACTCAGTAAACTTTTATTAAGCACCTGCACTGTGCTAAACACTGAGGATACAAAAAGAAGCAGAAGACAGTATGTGCTCCCAAGGAGTTCCCCCTATGCTGAGGAAGACAACAGGCAAACAGATGGGTGCTCAGGAGCTCTAGGCAGGGTAATTAGGAAGTCCTTAACTCTAGAATTAGGAGGGTCTGGAAAGTCTTCCTGTGGGGGAGTTGATTTTAGTTGGGACTTGAAGGAAGCCAGGGAAATCAGTAGTCTAAGCCGAGGAGGGATTGAATCCCAGGCCTGGGGGAAAGTTGGAGAGGAGGTCCAGAGCTGAGAGATTGCCCAGAGCCAAGAGATGGAGGATCTTGTTCGTGGAACAGCCAGGACATTGTCACTGGATGAGAAGACCACTGGAGTTTGGGGATGGGGGGAGGTGACATGGTTGGAATGGCACTTTAGTGCCTTAATGGAGCATGTAGTGGAATAGGCAGGCAGAGCCACCAGCAGGGTCAGAGGAGATGAGATGTATTTGAGAGACATGAAATCTGTGGGGAGAGAGGGAGGGAGGGAGGGAGGGAGAGAGAGAGAGAGAGAGAGAGAGAGAGAGAGAGAGAGAGAGAGAGAGAGAGAGAGAAAGAGAGAGAGAGAGAGAGAGAGAGAGAGAGAGAGAGAATGAGAATGAATATAGTTCTATATATCATAATGTCCATTGACTTTGTTTGACTTTGGTTTGACTTTGTTCTCCTTTTAGAGAATCCTGTACTTAAATGGCAGTATGATCTATAAGCTATTGTTCCTAGGGAGTAGTGACTGCCTGTGTATTGGATCACTCTCTGCTTTAGTGCCTTTATGCATGGAATTAATTGTTTTCTAAATGCTACCTGAAATCGTGTCTCAGTTTTCTTTCCTGACTCATTGATACCACCCAGTGTAGACTACAATTCTGTTCCTTTGACTTTATTTGTAGCTTTTTGTGGTCATACAGGAAGCATTAAGGTTTTTATGCAAGCCTTCTGTCATCAGGACTGAGTTTTCTTGTCATAACTTAGAAACCTTCCCAGTCAGTGGATTATTATTGTGATCCCTGAAAACCTGATAAAACTTTCTCTTTGATGCCTTAATTCCTTTGTATCTCTGTGTGGCAGGGCACTGATGGTGGCAGTGATGTGTGCTCCTCAGGTGTCCCTGCCTAACTCCCTAAGACCATCAGCATTGCCACACCAGTTTAATGATTGACACACACTTTGGTGGTTTGGGGCAGTTACTGTCCTTGCCCACATTTTCTACACATGGAGTTGGAGGCCAATATTTTACAAACAGATGATAACCTCAAAGTGTATGACAAAGCAGTTAAATAAGGTTTTACTTAATAGTATATATACAGTAAGGAAGATGGTCATTGTCATATATTATTGGGTGACACACTTACCAGTGTGTAAAGATGGCTGGCTTTCAGTGAGTTCACTCATTTAAATTCCTGATGGCATAATGGATTCGGCATTAGACTTGGTATCAGTAAGACCTAAATTCAAATTTTGCTTCAGACACTTAGTAGCTTAGTGACCCTGGGAAAGTCCCTTAACCTCAACGTGCCTACATTCCCTCTTTTATAAAATGATGAGATTGAACTCAGTGGCTTCTAAGGGCCCTTCCAGCTTTGAGTTTATAATTAATCAATTAACAGGCATTTGTTAAGTGTCCACCATGTTCCTTGTCCTGAGCTGGAAAAACAGGTCCCTGCTTGCCCTTCACTTAGGTTCTCATAGGAAGACAGCAAGTCTCATCCCCAAGGATGAGAATGTGTGCAGCAAAGAGAAAGTCAATGAGTACAACTGTATTTAAAACAACGGAATACAAGGTAATTTGGGAGGGAAGATGCTTGGGAGTCAGGAGAGGCTTCATGAGGCAGAAGCACCTCTGGCTTGAAGGCTGCCTCGCCCTTTTGGGGCTGCTCAACCACCTGTGCTGTCCACCTGGCACTCAGCTCTCACCTCGGCAGATAGTAATCATATCTGCTTCACTTAAATCCAGTTTACCAGCAAGGCAGGACGTTGCCCCGTGCTGTCATTGGTCCTCTTTGAAAACAAAGGGCAAACAATAACATATGAAAAGAAGAACTCCGAAGATGATGTAAAGTGGGAGTGCTTTCTACACTGGGGTGGGCAGAGGATGCAGTGTCTAGTGTGATGGACAGAGAGGAGGCCCATTTGGAGGATAAAGTGGGAGACTGAATGCTGTCCAGTGAGGCTGGAAAAGGTAGCTTGTGGGCTTGCCATTTTTGATCCTTGAGACAAGAGGAAACTGCTGGAATTGGTTGAATGGGAGACATTTGTGCTTAAGAAAATGATTTTGGCAGCAAGGTGTAGGGTAGACTAAAGAGGGGGCTTGAGGCAGTCAGGAGGCTATGGAGATTGAAGGCCTGAACTAAAGTGTGAATGGAGGTAGAAGGGGCAAGGCTTGGTGATGGAGTGAGGGACCCAAGGCATGCATTGGAAGGCTGCCAAGTCTTCAGCAGAAGCAGAGACATTTGGAAGAGGAGAAGGTTAGGGGAAAGGAATGATGTGTTGGTGTTAAGATGTCTCTGGGACTTCCAGTGCTAAATGTCCAAGGGAAGATGACAATTTAAACAGTGCTTACTGAGATTAGCATTGCGAAGGCTCATAATTCTCATAGTTCCAGGATTCAATCAGTTAAAATTGGAACCACAGAATTTCAGTCATTCAGGTATTTAATGATTACTGCCATGTTGTGATTCTTTAATACCATGGAATCCATATTTGGTGACTGTTGATTCTTCGACCTTGCTTCCTAGGATTTTAATTTTTAGATCTGATGGGATCCTTTCGTTTTAGTTTAAAAAACAAAACAAGGGGCGGCTAGGTGGCGCAATGAGTAGAGCACTGGCCCTGGAATCAGAAGGCCCTGAGTTCGGATTCGGCCTCACAAGGCACACACAAACAAAAACCTAGCCGTGTGACCTTGGGCAAGTTACTTAACCCCAACTGCCCTCCAAAAAGCAAAAACAAAACAAAAACCTGTGAAATCCCAATGAATTTTAAAGTGGAAATAGCTTGTAATGTTTGTTATTAGGTATTTCACAAATGACCTTTAGTGGCTTTGTATTATTGAGAAGTATAGTGTCCAGGACTAGGCCAATGGTAATCTCTGTATTCTGTCATCATGGGCAGAATTGTTTTGTTCTGGGTGTGTCACTTAGGAATGACATTGATCCCAACTCTTGCTTTCTACTTATTACCCTGTGTGACCTTGGCAAGTCACTTGTAATTCCTCCGGGTTTCAGTACCCAGTAAAATAAGGGGTTTAGATTAGATGACCTTTAAGAGGCCTTTTATCTCTAAATTTGTTTTCTTGTGGTCTTGGGAACTAGGCGTATTTATCCTGGAGAAGAGAAAAGAAGAACTTGGGGGGGGCAGGATGGCTGCCTTTATTCTGAGTTCCCTTTCTCTTCTTAGTCCTTTGACATTGTCCTTCCCTTTGCCAAGGCCAACACCTCTACATCTTCTCATCTTTTGTAATGGATTGCACCCTCAATCGTCCCCTCCCCTTTTTCTAAATCCTCAGCCTCTCCCTATCAGCTAGTTCCTTCCCACTTGCCTTCAAACCTGTCCAAGGCTTCTCTCAAATAACTTTCACTAGAGGCTGGTGTCCCCTAACAGTATATTTCTCCTCCCTTTCTCAGCCAGACTTCATGGAAAATATATCTCTGCTCAGGGCCTCCACTTCCTCTTCTTTTACTCACTCCTCAGCCTGTTGCAACTGTCTTGGTTTCAACTTCATCTTTGACCTGTAGCTGCTGTCTCCAGAATGACCAATGATCATCTTCACTGCTCCTTCTGACAGACGGTCTTTTTTAGTTCTGACCCTTTTCAGGCTGCACCTGGCACCTCTCTGGATGTTGTAACACTACTTTGGTTCTCCACCCACTTGCCAGTCTGCTCCTTTGCTGGTTCGTCAAACATGGGTATTGCCCAAGGTTCTGTCCTAGGCATGCACTCTCGACTCTCTTTCCTCCCCTTCCCCCCATCAGCTCCCATGGGAGTTCATCTCATCTCTGTAAGACCTCCCATATCGCTGTGTCTAGCCCTTATTTGATAACTATAACTGTCCAGTTCTCCCTTGAGCCTCAATCCAACACCATGAGTTGTCTATTAGACATTTCAGACTGGATTTCCCTGGAGATATCTCAGACTTCCTACATCTAAAACTGAACTCATCTTTCCCCCTAAACTCTCTCTCCTCTTTCCAGTTTTCCCCTTCTTTCTACCAGGCACCCCCATTTTTCCAGTCTCCCAGGTTTGCCTCCTCACTTTGCCGAGGCCCATTTATCCAGTCAGTTGTTATGTTTCTGCTTCTGCTTAGCTTAGCTTCTCATCCCCTTTCACCTGGAATAGTGCAGTACCTCCTCATTTGCCTGCCGTTTCTTCAGCTCTCTTTGCTCCAGTCTCTACAGCATGTGCTGCCACACTGACTTTTCCTTTCTGCCTGTGTCAGCTTGAGTGGCTTTTGTGGCTCTCAGCTGCCTCCAGGACCAGCTCTTCCTCAGTTTCACTTTCACCCCCTGACCCCAGCCTCATTGGATCCAATCTCAGTGGAAGTTGCTTGCTCTCTGAGCTCCACTAGCCAGCCAAGCCCGCCTGTTCCTGTACCTTTGTGCTGACTGTGTCCCACACCTGGGCTGCGCTCCCTCCTTCTAAGGGCCTCAGAGGCTCTTCTCTCAGGATGCAGCTTTCTACAGGAAGCCTTTTCTGTTTTGCTACTAAGCCCAGCTTCTGGTGCCCTTCCTCTCAGGCCACCCCGTTTTTATTTCTATACTCTGGTATTTACTTGTGTGCCCTATTTGTATATAAGTGTCTTGTGAATAGGATTCTTGAATTCTTTGCATTTTTACCTGGCATCTAGCTCAGAATCTGGCATACAAGCAGAGAGAAGGAATACAGTGCCTACTGTGTGCTAAGACTAGAACTCCAGCAGGTAGGTCCTGTTATGATCCCCATTTTACAGTTGGAGAAACCAAGGCAAACAGAGGGTAAGTGATTTTCTTGGTAAGTCACACAGTAAATATCTATGTTTAGGTTTGAACTCAAATCTTTCTGACATGGCTCTGCTGCCTCATTTTCCCTCTCTATCTTCTGTAATTATAATAACTGCTTGTGGGTCAATGATGAGTTATTCATTCATGTGTTTGATGATTCCATTATTTGGAGGAGGGAATTTACTTGTTCTTTCATCTTGAGTGCAGAACTAGTACCAGTTGTGGCAACTGGGGAGAAGTGAACATGGGGAGAGCAAAAGGAAATAACTCCTGACCAGGCCCTCCTGAAAGGCAGTGGACAGCAGCTTTTGGAGCTCTCACCAGGAATCTTCACACAGGGGCGTCTGCCACAGTTTCGCTGTCAGGAACGTTGTAGAGTGCACGCATGGCCAAGTGCAGACTGCTCAGCAGCCTCTGAGAGGCTGGCTCCCTTATTCAGGGCACTGGGGCACTCTTCTGCTTTCCTGCCTGGCGTGTCATTTCCAGGCCCCACGTGGAGTTCTCCTTACATATTCATAGTGTTGCTGCTTAATGCAAGTGAGGGCAGGGTTAAAAATATCTCATCTCACCTAGATTTTCACAGTGATAGGGAGTCAAGGTTCCATGCCATCCTGGAATAGGAATCATTTTCATATTTGGATTATTAAAGGCTGAGAAAAGCAGCCTGTCATTCATCTTCTCTTCTGAGCTGAGCATCTTTGCTGTCCTGCTTCTTAGAGGCAATCTAAGAGGAGGGGAAGAGCATTTAGATAACACCTACTGTGCACCAGGCATTGTGCTAAGTGCTTTACAAATCTCATTTGACAATAGTTTGAGTGGCTCAGTAAAGGGAGCAGAGGGAAATGGCTACACCTTCATCTCCTTCTATATTCCTTTACTTCATTGGTGCTATGTCCCTCTTTGTACTTTGACTTTTATGTTCCTTTAAGCAGAAATGGGAAAGGAGTGAGATGAGTTCAGTGTGCAAAGGTTCTGTCCCACCATGCTCTTTCCCCGTGTTAAAGTCAATCTAAGTTATTTAGGAAGGAGTGAGCGGCATTCACAGCTCCTAAGGGGGTAGATTATGAAGTTCAGTTCTACTTGATAGTGTTTTTGAAAATAACTTCCTCTGTCTCACATCTTCTCTTTAATGGACTGTGTGGTCAATGACTTCATCTCTACAAATATCTGATCATCTCTATGTGGGCCCCATGTATGTAGGCACACTAGCTGATCCACTAAATAGATGGTGGTATTCATTGACAGGTAGATGGGGCAAGCCATGCTTTCTGGTTAGAGTGTGGGTCCAAGGGCCAGCCTGGAGCCTTTTCTCCTGACCCAGCACCTTTAGAGCACCTAGCCCTGGAACAGTGGTCTGATCTGGGGCTCACCACTTCATGGTATGGACTGGGTGGGCTTGGTAGGCTTTAGAACCCTGTTCAGGCCTTCACTTGTGTATTTAGTGTACCACATAGGCACGGAGCAGCTCTGCGTCCTTGTTTCCCTGGTTTGGTGTTTATCAAAAGTCTGTCATGAGATGTCTTCTAAGATGACTCGTCTCTGTCGTTGGCAAATGTCAAGGAAGGGGAGAATATGTGGAGATGGTGACCAGTAACTAGGCTGAACTTCAAGGAGAGAAGGGTCAGGTGAAGAGCAAAAGAGATTTTTGTCCATTCATCATCATTATAAGTTTTAAGGGTCATTGCCGTATGCATGTACATACTTGTCAGATACACAGAGAGGTCATGAAGGTAAAGAGCCTGTATCTGCTGGCTTTTAGAAGTACCACTCAGGTAGCTAGGAGAGCACTGTGCAGTGCGCTGCACGGGGCACGCTGCCTATCCAGTTCCAGTAACACCAACTATAGTAGAGTTGCAGGGCCGCCTCACTTATTTCACTGGGGAACTTGGTCAGATTTCAGATAAATGGGGAGCTAACAACAGGGGTGGAGGAGGCAGGTGAGGCCGGGACGCTGATGGCCCTTTCAGATAATTGAAGCCTAATTCTTATTAGCATTTGGAATGGAAAAGTTTTCAAACCTTCCCCTCTGTCCTAGAATTAAGTAGTAGTGGAAGGTGCCTTGTTTGCCCAGGCCAAACAGTGAGTCAGTCAGTGAGCAAATAGGAGAGTTTTTGCTGGTTCTCTGATTTCAGGATTATTGTCATTCCTGGGTGGCTGGACTTGTGTAGCTTCCTAGTGGATTTTTAAAGAAATTTTTTATTATTTGGGGGTAATAGTTGCTGTTAATTATTCTCTATCACATATGTCATTTGTATATGGCTGTTTAATCAAGTTGTGTGTGTGGGGAGGGCAGAGGCCGGCACTTAACACAGTGACTGGCACGTAATGAACTCTTTAAAAATGTCAATTGACTCTGAGTATTTTCTTTGAGGTGTTTAGACCTGTTGGGTTTCATAAAGTTTTGTAGGTTTAGAACAATTTATTCTTTATTGATATTGTATGTCCTTGTACAGAGAGAGAGAGAGAGAGAGAGAGAGAGAGAGAACCATGAACTCTCAGGAAGCAATGTGAATTTTCCCTCTTCTCTCCCATCTCCACTGCACTCTTTTATCTCCCTTGTTATTTGATGGTTTCAGAATTTCTCAAGAGAAATTGAATTCTGGGATTAATTTAGAGGGCAAGAGCACCTAAGCTCTTTGATGTCAGCCTGAACCATCCTGTCCCTGCTGCTTGTTTGTGTCTTTCTTCAAGGCTGGGCCCAAGGATCCAGATGCCTGCTGGATAACTTTTCCATTTGACTTGTTGAGGCAGTGAGGCTTCCTTGCTAATGGCACCCTCACTTGCTAAGGCTGTGGACATCCTTAAGGAATGATTCTGAGCACAGTGCTTTTAGTCACCATGGAGTGTTTCACACCTCATCATGTTTCCTAAGCTAAGTGAATTTCTGTATTGAAAGGGCACTCACTCAGTGGTTCAGGTACCTGGTCTGCCTTCCCACCCCTACATTCTCCTGATATCTTGCCCTTGTCTTTCCTTTTGCTTTCTTAAATCCTGGAGGATTAATTGAGTTTAGAACATCATAGATCTGGAATTGGAAGGGACTTTAGCAGCCATCTGATCCACCTTGCATATCTTATAGATGAAGACATTGAGGCACAAAGATGTCAAGTGAGATGTCTAGAGTTGCAGGGCAGTAAGTGGCAGTTAGCACCTTATTTGAACATAGGTCTTCTGACTCCAGCTTCAGGGTTCTTTCTGTTGTACCACATTGCATTCTAGTGAAATAACTGGGAGCCATAAACATAATTACAGAATCTGCTAAGGCACAACCCCTAGGCTAGTGTAAAACACTTGTTTTTTTTTTAAACGTTTGATGTTTTAAAAATTTGAGTTTCTCTCCCTCCTCTCCCCCCTTCTTGAGAAAGCAAGCAGTTTGCTATAGATGATGCAGTCATGCAAAGTATTTCCATGTTAGCCATGTTGCAAAAGAGATAGGGGACCAAAAAACCTTAAGAAAATAAATTTAAAAAAAAAAGTACACTCTGATCTGCTCTCGGACTTCATTACTACTTTCTCTGGAGGTAGACAGCTTCTTTTCACCATTTGTCCTTTGGAATTGTCTTGGATCATTGTATTGCTGAGAATGGCTAAGTCATTTACAGTTGATCATTGTACAGTATTGCTGTTACTGTGTATAGTGTTCTGGTTTTGCTCATTTAATTCTGCATCAGTTCATGTAAGTTTTCCCAGGTTTTTCTGAAACCATCCTGCTCATTATTTCTTTTAGCACAATAGTATTCCATAACAGTCTTATACCACAACTTGTTCAGCCATTCCCAATTAATGGGCACCCCTTCAATTTCCAATTTTTTGCCACCACAAAAAGAGCTGCTATAAATATTATGTACAAATAAGTCGTTTTTCTTTTTCCTTGATCTCTTTGAGATGCAGACCTAGCAGTGGTGTTGCTGGATAAAAGGGTATGCATGATTTTATAGCCCTTTGGGTACAGTTCCAAATTGCTTTCCAGAATAGTTGGATCAGTTCACATCTATGCCATTAGTGTCCCAGTTTTTCCACATCCCCTCCAACATCTGTCATTTTCCTTTTTCTATCATTTTAACCAGTCTGATAGATGTGTGAGGTGGTATCTCAGAGTTGTTTTAATTTACATTTACCTAATCAGTGGTTATTCAGAGCATTTTCTTTTCATAAAACATGTGCTTCTTAACAGGATGATTCCTGCATTGCAAATGTAGGCAGGTTACTTTTATCCCCCAACTATCCTACCTCAGAAAAGGAGTGTCCCATCTGTAGGTGACAGATATGTGTTAACAAACAAGGTCTCCCAGTAACATAAGAATTAAAAATGAAAGGATCCTTGTCATTGTTGTTCAGTTGTTTTAAGTCATGTCCAACTCTTTGTGACCCCATTTGGGTTTTTCTTGCAAAAGATACTGGAGTAGTTTGCCATTTCCTTCTCTAGCTCATTTTACAGGTGGGGAAACTGAGACAAACGGGGTGAAGTGACTTTCCCAGGGTCATACAACTAGTAAGTGTCTGAGGACAGATGTGAACTCAGGAAGATGAGTTTTTCTGATGCTAGGCCCGGTATTCTATCTACTGCACCACCTAGCTGCCCCAGAAGGACCCTTAGAGAGCATCTAATACAGTCCTCTTCATTTTATGCATAAGGAAATTGAGGTACAGATAGTCAGTGGGTATTTATTAATCACTTACTGTATGTCAGGCACTGTGTTGAGCCCTGGTGATACAAAGAGAGTCAAAAATCAAGCCCCACCTCCAGAGGAAACATCAACCAAGATGATAGAGGAATTGGAAATAATCAACAGACATAAGGCATCAGCATTAAAAGGGACTGGACAGGACTTCTTTTTTTCCCTTTATCGAATGCTTTATTAACTTCTGATTTACATCATTCATTTCCGCCAGGTTTTGAGTTACAAATTTTCTCCCCGTTTTTCCCCTACCCACCGCCCCAAAATAGTGATCCCACTGAATATCCCCTCCCCCAACCTGCTCTCTCCCATGTCTTCCCCCATTCCCCCTCCAACTTTCCAATAGGGCACGGTGGATCTCTATGCCCCATTGCCTGTATATAGACAGGACTTCTTAAAGATGTTGAGATTTATAGTCTGAGATCCGAAGGAAGCCTGGGAAGCCAGTTAGGAGAGGTGAGGAGGGAGAGAATATAGTCTAAGGACCCCCTCTGGCCTAGTGTGGAGACAGGAGCCCGAGCTTCTCATTTGTCAATATTTGAACCCAGGGTTGTAGACTCTAAATCCAATGTTCTTTCCAGTATACTTGTGTTTTTAAAAATGGTTTAGACAGTAGTTCATATGGAAAAGGTCTAAGGAACTAGTGTTTGACATACTGTGGCCCCCAGTCACCCTGATCTGGAGCAGTATTGGGTAGAGTCTCTTGTTCTGGGCCCCTCACTCACCCTAGAGAAATAAGGAAGCAGTGAGCAGTGCAAGCCCTTCCTATGTACACATGGATACACACATAATAGTCTGATGCTTGCTGGCATGTGAATGAAAGGCATCAAATCATTCAGTCATTATTACTTCCTCTAAATCAAGGTTCTTCACCCTGTTTGTCCTCAGAATAATGTTTTCAAATGCATAAAACACATAGGATTACAAAGAAAACATTAATGAGAATAAAACTAGAATTTTTTTTTTAATTTCCTAGATTCCAGGTAAAGAGACATGCACTGGGTGGAAGTTAAATGGGAATGTTTTATATTGGAGGGGGCCTTTTCGCTAGTCCCTGTTCAGTGAACAGGATTTGGATAAATGAAAGGAAGGACAGACTTGGGGTTGGATCCTCCCCCGAAAACTTAACAGTTCTGTGCCCCTGAGCAAGTCAGCTAGCTTCCACCAGCTAAAGCTTCCTCAGGTGAGAACTAAATGAGAGAGCATGTGTAGAGTGCTTTCCAATCACTCGTGTATTAGCAACAACTATAATGCTAGTCAGCCATTAAAAAGAGAATGGGTGTATTCATGCCGCCTTCTGTCATCCCTGCTTGGCAGCCAGTGGAAGCTTGTTCATGAGAGAGGCAGGTGACAGGGCTTGATCCACACCCCAGCCGGCGTTTTATTAGCAAAATGATAGTAATCCAGAGATGTCCTGTTTAAGCATCTTTCTCTATCAGTGAGCATGTGTTTCATTTATATAAACTGTCTGAATGCAGGAAAGCCCTGTGGCCTCTTGGAGGTGCAGTTTAGACCCGTGGAATCTTTTTGACTTTAGAAATTCAGAGAATTGATTTTTATCTTTTTTTTAAACAAACTCTTTTCAAGCTGTGCTGCCATGCCAGGTGGCACCAGACACTCACTTGATGCCAAAGTCGAGCCCCTTCCAGAGGTGCTCAGAATCTTCTGTTTAGGCTTCTTCATCCCCAGAGAGTGCTCTGGAGGGTGAAGAAAGGGAGAAGGGCAAAGGGGTACGTGGACAGAGCCCTGCCAGCAGTGCACAGCTGCCACACAGCCTGAGCTGCATCCTTGGTGTTCTTGCTACTCTTGGTTACCTTAGGAAATAGAGTCATGTAGGGCACCCTTCTGCTGGACTTGAGTCTAGTACCGTGTCATCTTTCAAACTTCTCATCTCAGGAAGAAGCTGTTGGTATGGGAGGTTTTGTGCAAGAGGCGAGGCTTCTGACATGTGTGGATTGTTATCGCCCTGTTCGACCCTTCACAACTTCCTCTCCTGCCACCCACAGCCAAATACGGAAGCTGTGTTCTATCAGGCCACTTCTGCAATTGCAGGCGTTCACAACTCCCAGACCTCTCCTTACTGCTTAGACCCTCATGGCTTAGGAGTGAAAGACAAAACCCATGTTGAATTTTAGAATGGGTGTTTTGTGCTACTCTGCCCCACTGACCATCCATCTCCCTGTTCTCTCCATTGTGCAGTGCTCCAGCTGAAGCTTCAACAACGCCGGACCCGGGAGGAGCTGGTGAGCCAAGGGATCATGCCGCGTAAGTGCCCCTTCCTGCAGCCCCTTCCCTGCCCTCTTCTCTGAGTGGTAGAGCCAGCTGCCTTTGTGGGCAGTGCTGGAGTGAGTGTGCCTCATGGGGCAGCACAGGAAATGTTTGGCCCCAAATAAAAAACCCAATCAAATGTTTCTTCTCCCCTCTCCCACCTTTCAAAGTTCAGTGCATCCAGAAAGCTATAACTCTTCTGGCCAGCAAGATTCAATGAAATACCCTTGATTAATGTGAAAGTGGAAGGCAGAGAGGGAGGCCAGGGAGGACTGTGAATCATCCTTTGATTCTGTGATGTATGCTTCAAAGGATGTGTTCTAAACATGCACCTTCGTGGGCAGGGCGGGGCTGGTAATCAATCTTTGCTCAGGTTTCCTGCCTTTATGGTTTTCTTCTATAAGTTCTGTCAGTTTACTGTAATTCTTGAAGTTGAGTGTTGTGGATGAGGGCCCATAAGTTTTCTGCCTTACTGTTTGAGTTGGAGAAAACTCCCTGGGACTTCCTTCTCTCCCCTCCAAGTTCTAGCCTTGTTTTCTGAATTTCTGAACCAGTCGTTCTTGGAAGAAAGGTTTTGACTTTGAATTCAGAGTGAGGCATTGACAAGTATTGTGATGTGGCCGTAAGCTTGGGCTCCCTTAGAATGTGTTGGTGGGCTTGATGGACAATGATGTGGTAGAATGTAAAGAGGGCCAGATGTGTGTTGGGAGGCTTCTGGCACTACCCAGTAGCCTAACTGTGGACAAGTCCCTTCATCTCTCTTGGCTTCAGCTTCCTGTATTGCCCCCTGCCTCCCCTCACCAGATTCTTAGGAGGAAATCATTGTAGTAATGCTGATTGCTATTATCGTCAATACCAGTAGGAGCATAAATTTAATGGAGACAAAACTTGTTGTTTCTGGTGATGATTTTTTTTCAATCCCCAGCAAACAACACATGCTTGTATTGTTTCTTCTTTGAAAAGTCTACAGCAAAAGAAAGGTCTCCTTCAACCCTTCTCTGAAAAGTCACCTATTCTCCCCCCTACCAGTAATTTCAGAGAACTAAATTAAAGGAAACTTCCGGAGTTCTTTCTAATTGACAGAGAGGAAATGAGAGCCATCCACCCTCAGAACTCAAAGTACATTGGTGACCCATTCCCTACTGTGCTTTTCTGGGCCCTCAGGGTGACTCTATTACTGATTGAAGAGGTAGAATCCTGGGAGGCCCATCAAAGTCAGACCTTTCTTATGGTCCGTCATGACTTCCCTCATCTTATGCTGTGTTCATCCCTGTCTTGTTTATGCCAGTGTAGAAACTGTTTTAACTGTGTGTTTTGGCAAATGTATCTCCCATGGTGAAGAGAATTAGAGCTTTCTCACTTCAGAGTGAGTGGGGGGAGTTCATGTCACTTAAGGAATCACTTGTTTACAAAACATTTGTCTTGCAACAGCCATCCAGGGTAGGTTGTGCAAATACTATTATTCTCATTTTATGGACTCAGAATACCAAGAACTGGAGCCTTGGACATCATTTAGTCTTCACTTTTCCTGTGTCTCCACGTCTCGGGCTTTATCTGCTGTAGGACATAGCCTGCCAGCAGCCCTGTCTTAGACATCACCCCATTAGTGACCTAAGCCACCTGAAGGAGCAGTGATGCAGCCTGTGGTCAGGCAGGGAAAGGCTGTACCCTACAAAACGAACTGTAGATTGATCTGTGCCAGGTGGGCATGTTACCAGCTTTTCCTCAAAGAAACTGGTGATGTGCATGTTTTTCTACATATCTAGCACTTCACTAGGTGCTTTGAGTGATAGTAAAGAAAAGGAGCAGGGCTGAATTCAAGGGAATTAGCTAAACTCTAGGGGAGGGGGCACAGAGCAGCTGGACACAGTGATGCTGATGGGTATAGGCTGGCTTCCTGTGCAGGAGCCTGCCTTCCTCCTTCCTGTGCCTGCCCCCTTTGTGGCTAGGTGCCTGGGAGGACAAGACGGTGATGTTCTCATGTTTGCAAAGCAAGGTCAGATGTTGGAAATCTCCTGGGTCTCCTGCAGGTTTGCCTGTATGCCACCCAAGTTAGACTCATGAGGCATCGAGGGCGTTGGACTTTAGCTAGTCCAGGCTCTTCCTTTTTTTCCTTCTTTTCTTCTTCCATTTTTGGTGGGGGCAAGGCAGATTAAGAAACTGAGACCCAAAGAAGTTGTCACCCACGGTCACACAGTCAGCAACATCTCATTCAGTGCATACTGTGTGCCCGGCACTCTGCTTGACACCCAGGGTACCAAAAACCAAACCAAACCAGTCTCTGCCCTCCAGGAGCTTCCCTTCTGTTGGCAGAAGCCACATGTGCTGACAGAGTAAATCCTAGGCGGTGCAGGGAGGGAAGTGGGGCATTCACACTGAATGTCCTGTTTCAGGTAGAGGGGGAGAAGGGAATACATGGCATGTGTGGAGAGCCAGGGCGGGGACCCAGAGACGGGAAATAGAGAGCTGCTTATGAGGAGCACGAAGGGCAGTTTTGCTGGAACATGAAGCTTGGAAGTGGGGGAATGGATTCTAAGATGGCAGAGGTAGGCTAGGGCCACGTGGTGAAGGGCTTTCAAGGTCAAACAGAGGCAGTGATTGTTTGTTGAATTTGTTGAGCAGAACATGGTCAGACTTGTGCTAAAAAAAGATGGTCGTGGCAGCCAAGGTAGACAGGGTTGGATCGGGCAGGGCCTTGAAGCAGGTAAGCCTCTACAGCAGGCAGTGGTCCTGGTGAGAGGTGATGAGGGCCTCCACCAGGGCAGTCACCACTTCTGGGGTAAGGAGAGGACAGAGGCTAAGATGGAAGTAAAATGAAAGAGCTTAATCAAGAATGATGCTGAGCTCACAAATGTTGGAGACCAGAGGAAGGCTGATGCCTTTGAGAGAAATTGGAAAGTTTAGAAGAGGATTGGGTGCTAGGGAGAGTTTTGTGAACGAAGCCACAGTAGCCTCTTTTCTGAAAAGGGCTTGGCAGCTGAAATAGGCCACAGTGCCTGGTTCTTCCTGTCTCTGTCCTAACGACACACATCATTTAAGACATCTGACCTGTCATGGAGAAAGTGGTGTCTGCTGTAGACTGTTCAACAGGATCACTTCCCAGTCGCCTTTGTTCTCAACATGTAATCATTGGTTTCAAATTTAATGCCACTTAACTAAACTATGCAGTTGTGCAGGCAATGCCAGACAGCACAGCATTATCTGTTCCAGAGCCCGTGCTCTCCCCATGGATTGCTGAGGCTCCGTGTACCTTGAAGGAACTACTTGGGCAAGGGGGGAGATGGCTGAGGAAGGAAACCAGTCTTGAAGGCAGAAAGCTGAGGCAAGACGTAGTCCATATGCTCCAGACAGATTCAGTGTTGTGTTGAGGAAGAGATGAGCTGTGTTTGGAATGCCTTGTTCTTAAACAGTGCTTTCCCCTTGCCTTTTATATTTGACATTTAAAGGTGTAAAAGGTCAGGAGGGTAGGTGAATTCTAAGAGAAATGTTCTGGCAGGGAGATGTTGCAGAGGAATGACCTTTTAAAGGAATCATGGGAGTTCTGGCACAAACCAGAAGAATCTATAATCTCCCTTGGATAGAAAACAGGAGCACTGTCGGTTTCTTCCTTTTCTGACTCAATACTGTTAAGTTTATAGGATTATTGAGAAAGGAACAGCAGCATTCCATTGTTAATGAATTGAAGTCTATGGCTAACATGCTGGTGTTTTCTGTTTCCTTGGCATGCCATCCCCCACATACACAAAGAGTGTTTCTCTGTATCTTTGGCATTGTCAGAATATATCCTTCCACTCCCTCCACTAGAATAGATTGCAGCCCATTCAATCCTTCTCATCCTGCACCATTTTTCATAGAATCTAAGTTGAAAGACACTTCAGAGTCCATATTGTTCAACCTATGCCTGAACAAGGAAGCTTTAAATAGCATACCCCAGAAATAGTTATCCAGCCTTATCTTTAACTACTCTCTGAGGGAGAACCCACTACTTCCAAAGGCAGCCCAGTCCTTTTTGGGATACAGCTAATTCTTAAATTAATTAGCCCTTAATTTGCCCCTTTCAAACTTCTGACCAGACCTTCTACTTCTGTCCTCTGGGGCCAAGAAGATTAAATTGAATCTCTTTTTTTATAGGCAGGAAGCTACCCAAGTCTTCTCTCCTCTAGGCCCTTCACCAGACCTTCTGTGACAAGACCTTGAGGCCCTTCACCATCCTGATTGCCCTCTTTCTGCTCAGTCTTCAACTTATCAGTTGCCTTCCTAAAATGTAACATCCAGAGCAAACACAGTGTTTTCTGTATGGTTTGACCAAGACAAAGAACAGCAGGATTTTCACATTCCTAATCAAAGACACTGTGCCTCTCTTAATGAGCCTAAGGTTGTGTTTTCCTTCTTAGCTTCAATGTCACACTGTTGAGTTAGGCTGAGTGTATAGACTACCAAACCTCCTACAGGAGTCTTTCACAGGTGTCTTCCCCACACCTCTGCCATCTTGAATTTCTTAAGTATAAGATTGATTTCTTCCAATCCAACTTAAAAATTTTACATTTATCCCTAACAAACATCATCTTAATAGATTCTGTACATTTTTGGTGTTTGGTGCACCAAGCTCGGTGTCATCTACAAATTCAGTAAACTTTCCATCTGTGCCTGTGACAAGAATGTTAATCAGTACAAGCATGGTGCCCACTACAGAGGCCATGTCCTTTTCCATTGATGTCTTCTGAGTTGATGTTGGGTCAGATCTTTGAGTTTGGTCTATCAGCCAATTCTAGATTCACCTCAGTGGCTGATTTAGCTCACGTCTCTATTTTTTCAGTGAGAATATTGTGAATGACTTTGTCAAATGCTTTGCCAAAGATTAGATAAACTAACTTAGAGCATTCCCCTGACCAGCCTAGTAGTCCTGTCAACAGTGGAAATTATATGCACACATATAATTTTAATCTCCCTTTTAACAGGTTCCCTCAGTATTTCATCAGATGAGGTCTTATCTAGTCAGAACAGTCTGTTTAACATTTTATCTGAGAGGGGTAGAATCAAGATAGTGGAGCATTAGGAAGCAGTACAACTGAGCTTGCCTCCACAGAGATCTAGAAGATGCATCAGACCTAATCTTGATGGGGAAATCAAGAAAAAGTCACAGTGAACCATTTTTCCAGACCAGCTTGGTGTAGGGGAGAAAAGAGGTCTGTGGATACTGGAGATGAGATTAAGCCAGGAGCATACCAGAATGGGACAGAATAGTCTAACACCTGGAGAGAGGCTGTCCCATACCTATACCAGGGCATGACAGTGGGGACAACTGACAACTGGCAGCTTTGTCTCCTAATACTCAGTCCTAGATCACAGATCCAGGGTGTACTGAAAGGAGGACCTCTACATGGGAGGGTGATCCAAGGTAGAGAGGCTGTAGAACAAGGAAGTAGCAAGTTCAGAAGCAAGCAGTAGCTGGGTGGCACAGATTCCAGGAGCAGAACAGCAGCTCAGTCCCAGCATCTAGCCTGGTCTCTGGAGGAATGACCAGGGTAAGAGTCTCCTACCAAACAATCCTGCCAGCAAAGCTTTCAGCTGGCTGAAAGTCTATAAGCATTCTGCTGCTGATCAGACGAAAACCCAGGTCAGGAACTCCACTCCCAGATTAGGTAAGCAGCAATCAGACTAGCTACCATGGGAGCACTTAAAGTTTGCAGGCCCCAGCCTTCCCCTGAGATCCTGAAATAACATAACACTCAAGAGAGCAGCAACAAGGCAAGCCTAGATCTCCCCAACCAGAAGCGCAGAGAACCCAGCCCTAACATCAAGTATGAAATCAGGAACTAGGGGATAATAAGCAAACCAAAATCTCCCCTAAAGAGCTCTTCTGGCAGAAGAGAGTAAAGCTTCTCAGAGAAAAACAGAGCCTGAGCACAAGCTCAACCAGAATTCCTTGAAGAGATGAAGCAAGAGGTTTGTTTTTTTATTTAATTTTTTAAAAAACGAAATGAGTATGCTAGAGGGAAAAACTGAGAAAGAAGGAATTGTAAAGGCAGTTAACAGCTTGACATAATAGATACAAAGCCAAACTGAATGCCCTGAAATTTAGAGTAGACCAAGTACAAGTACCAGTGGCTCCATGGGATAACAAGAAATACTGAAACAAGTCAAAAGACTGAAAAAAATAGAAGAAAATGCAAGGTATCTCATAGCAAAAGCAACTGACTTAGAAAACAGACCAAGAAGAAAAGATTAAAGAGTCAGTGAACTAGAGAGAAACAAGGCAAGACCTTCCTCTAACTCTGCACTTTTCATCTCTTCTGTCTGTGTCCCGTGAAGAAAGATGACAAGGGGGTAGGCCAACTTCAGTCTGCTCCAATATGACTTTCCCCTGTCCAGGAGACTCCCATTTCCTGTTATGCCTACATGATTTGCAACTTCAGGTGAGAAGAGGAGACCTTCCTCTGACTAAGACTTGCCTCTCCTGTTCTGTGTGTTACCTGAGAGAAGGCTGACAGAGCCCTCTGTGCTGGCACTGCCTACTACCAGCCTTAACAGCTGACCCTCCAGTGCAGAGAGAAGCAAACTTCCCATTGACCTCAGTCTTTCCATTTCCTGCCGCTCCTGTCCCTTGAGGGAAGAGGAAAGTAAGTGGAGAGTGGGACCATTTCCAAGGCAAGAAGAGGAGTAGCACTTAGTGAACATCATCATATCTAATGATAACGCATCCCAGTCTGTGATTCTGAACCTTTGTAGATCATCATCTAAAACCCATCCCCCACCCCCTGATTCCTTATTCCTATCCCGCTCAAAATCTTTTCCTCTCTCTCTCCTTCCATGGTTTAACAGCTGCAAGACCTGGCTGCTTGTTTATGGCACAGCCTTTCTGGCCACCCTTTCCAGTATTGGCTGTGCCTTCACTCACCCCCTCAATTCACTGGTCAAGATGGGGGTAGGTGCACTATTCCTTGTTCCCTCTTGTCCCTTCAGGTTCTTCCCCTCCCTCCATTACTCAGTAATCTTTCCTTTGAGGTTCATGCGATTCACATCTACCACTCAGTCAAAATCCTGGTAGCTGATGTCTGCAGCCCCCCAACTCATTTCCCTTCCTTCCTCACTGCGCATGTTACCTGGCCCTCAGCTTTTCTCTCCTTCCCAACTGCTGTCCTCAGATGTGGGGACTTAGACATATTGACTCTACCTCAGACATCCTAACCACTCACTTCCTGAGCCTGCTTATTTCCCATGACCTGCTCCTTCACCCCACCTCACCACACACAAGAATGGTCACCCACAGATAGACCACTTCCTTGTTCCAGAATCCTCCTAACTCACCCTAATCTGCTGGTTTTCCAGCTCTCCCAAGCCATCACCCCTTCACTGGTTATGTTCTCCTTTTTGCCTCGTCTTGATGCCTTAGTGAACCAGTTCAACTCCATATTGCCCTCTTCTCATGAGTCTCCAGCCCCTTAGTCATTTTACTGATCATACCCTTGCCAAGTCCCAACCGTAGATGACTCCTATCTGCCTTCTGCTCCTGCACATATGCTTCTGAGCACTGGTAAAGAGAGTCATAGAACTGTTCTGATCAGGTCCACTACAGTTTATGTAACATAGTGACAGCTGGGCCCTCACTGCTGCTAGGTAATCCTACTATACCTCTTATCAACTCACTATCCCACTTTCCACAGAGCCCCTTCCACAGTTTTTCATCCTTCTTCAAACCTCTGATGTTTCCTCCTTCCTCCACCCCCTCAGCTGATAACTTTGCCTCATATTTTATAGAAAAAATTGAGGCCATTCACTGTGAGCTCCCTCATGGCGCCTCTTCCTGATCTTGTATCCTCAGATGCGTTCTGTCTCTGTCTCCTTCTGTTGTCCTATCTCACAGGAAGGCATTACTCCTTTCCTTCTGCCTTCACAGGCCAGCTCCTTCCCTTCCCGTTACCTCCAATAGATTGCTCTTTTTGAAATTTTGTCATACCCTTTAATATGATTCCTGGCTCTTTTCCTACTGCCTACAGGATGTCCATGTCTCCCCCATCCTGAAAAACCCTAATTTGATTTATCGTTATCCTCTATCCCTTCAGCCCTTTGTAGCTGACCTCCTTGGAAAAGCCTTGATTTACAGGTGCCTCCATATTTTCTCCTCTCACTCTCTTCACAACTCCTTACAATTCAGCTTCTGACTTCATTCAGTGGAATGAGGCTGCTCTTTTTAAAGGTACTAATGATCTCTTAATTGCCAAGTCCAGTGACTTTTTCCTCAGTCCTCATTCTTGAGCTCATTGCAGCCTTTGACATGGTTGGTTGCTTTCTCTTCCTTGATAATTTCCTCTCTCTTGAAGCTCTCTTTGGGGGGCAACATTCTGTCCAGGTTCTCCTCTTCTCAGCCTCCTTTGCTGGATCTAGAGTAGTGTTCTGTCTTGGGCTTTTCTCCATCAAGACTATTATCTCTGTGCTGATGGTTCTCGTAAACTAAGCATGTCCCAAACAAAACTCATGCTCTTTACCCTCCCCCACTTCATAACTTCTTATTACTGTTGAGGACAGCACCATTCTCCCAATCCCAAGCATTTAGGCAGCATCACCCTGGTGTCCTCATTCTCTCTCAAGCAATTCTTGCCCCTCCCAATCCAATATTTTGCCAAGGCCTATGAGTTTTACCTTTTCAATATCTCTCAACTATGTCCCCTTCTCTGCACCCAGATGCAAGCTCTGATGATGATCACTCCTGGACCAGCAGGTAGTGACCCACCTGCCTCCATTCGGTTTTCCACTCCACCACCACAATGATTTTCCTAAAGCACAGGTCTGACCACTTCACCTACCTACTTAGTAAACCGCAGTGGCTCCCTATTGCCCCAGGGTCAAATACTGAATCTTTGTTTGCCATATACATCCTTCATAACCTAGCCCCCTGCTAGGCGAGCTTTTTATACCTTTCCAAGTCTTTTTACACCTTACTCTCTGCCGTGTAATCTTCATTTAAGTGAAACTGGCTCCCTGGCTGTTTCACAATGCCCCCTCTCTTGGCTCTAGGCATTTTCTCTGACTGTCATTCTTCATGCCTAGAATGTTCCCAGTGCTTAGCATTCCACAGAAAACCTTTCCTTCTTAATTCTAATGGTTGCTTTCTTTTCATTATTTCCCATTTATCCTATGTGTAGCTTATTTGTACTTTTTTCCTCGCCGATCAACAGCTCTGCTTGTTTTTCACTTCATGGAACATTGTGCCTCCCCTAGGATAAGCTCCCCTAGTTTGATTCAGTTTTTCATACTCAATACCTTCTCAACTCCCTCAATTCACGAGCTGGAGAGTGAATTGGTCCATTCTTCCCAATGCCTTCCTTTATAGAGGGCTTTGCTGATAACTCTCCATTTTCCATCAACAACTGTCTGGTTTCCATTCCATGCCCCCAGGACTGGTGGCCTCCCTTTCTCCCCCTTTTTGACTTCCTTTAGTATATTCTAATCCCCCATTAGATCCTAAGCTTCTTGTAGGCAGGAACCTGTTCCCCCTCCTCCCCCGCCCCCCATTCATTGGTATCCGCAGTGCTTAGCAAAATGCTTGGCAACATAGTAAGTGCTTAAGAAATGTTTATTGACTGGCTGACTCTCTGAACACCATGACCAAAAAAGGAGAATCTAGACATCATATTTCAAGAAATCTTGAAAGAAAATTGCTCAGATTGTTGTGCCAAAAGGAGCGAGACAAGAGACCCCAGAGATTAAAATTTGGAAGTGGATTTTATTTTCCTCAGGTCTGTCCGGGGTCAGGCCCAAATTGAACAGTGAGACTGCACAGACAATGTGCCGGCTTTAAAAGGGACGCCACTGGCCAGTGGTTAGCTATTACGTAAGCAGAAACTTGCAGAGGCCAAGAACAGTGATGGTCAGTATACACTTCAAAAGTCCCACCGGAGCCAAGTCTCCGTGAACCAGAGCCGTCCACCTCTATGCAGGTGAGCTGATTGGGGAAGGGCAGAGATCTGGTGGGGAAGGGGGCAGGCAAGAATGGAGTCATGCCCGACAGGGTGAAATTCCTATTCAGAGATCCATTGAGGGAGGGTTCATGCACAACAAGATTTCTCAATACTAGAGAGCAAAATAGAAATAGAAAGAATCCATCAATCACTGCCTGAAGAAAACTTCAAAATGAAAACCCCCATGAACATCATAAGCAACATTCAGAGCTTCCATATTGAAGAAAAAATACAACAAGCAAAGAGAAAGAAAAACTTTAGCTCTCTAGGAGCTACAGGTCAGGATCACACGTGATTTTGTAGCCCTCCACTCCCCACACTCCCCACTCAAAGGGAGTGGAGAGCTCAGGATAGGCTATTCCACATGGGAAAGGTTTCAAAGGCTAACAGCCTATACTAACTTACTCAGCAACACTTGAGTATAATGCTATAGGGGGGAAAATGGATTTTCAGTAAAATAGAGGACTCCCAAGCATTCTTGACCAGAGCTATAGAGAAACTTTGAAGTTCAAACATAGGAATGAAGAAGAAAGGTGGGCAAAAATAAACAATAAAATTCTAACCAAGGTTAAAGTGCTTCCCATTCAGACATGGGGCATTCAGTTACATTCAGTACATGTGGCCTCATCAGGGGTCATAGAGGGAGTCTGATCAGACAAGGCTTACGAGTGGTTCTGTTCTGTTGGGATGATATTAAGAATGGAAAGAGGGGAAGAGGAACATTTTAGCCAAGAGGATTCTTTTCCTCCCAAGTTGATCTTATTAGTCTTCCTTACAGAAATGTTTTCTTCTTGTTTTGTCCAGTCAAAATGTTTACATGTTAAAAAGGCTTTAAAAAAGCAAACCACCCCACCACACCTTTTGCTGTCTTTACATTACTTTGCTGGCTTCTGTTCATTCCTGGGATGGTCCCCCAGACTCTTGTGTTTAAGGCCCCTGCTCTTTCCATCACTGCATCAGCTCCTGTAGATTTATTCATCATCTATGTGCCAATGACTCCCAGCTCTAGATAAGGGATTCCCAAACCCTTAGTGCAGTTCTAAGTTGTTGTTTTTTTTTTTAAAGCAATTGGGGTTAAGTAACTTGCTCAAGGTTACATGGCTAGTCATTATTTATGTGTGGGTGCTCATTTTCTGAGGCCGGATTCGATCTCAGGTCATCCCAACTCCGAGGCCAGCGCTCTTACTCACTGTGCCACCTAGCCGCCCCCAGTTCTAAGTTTTAATAGCTTCAGAAGTATGAGTGCTATAAACTTAGAAAACAATCATTTGAAAACTTCATTATTTGAATTTCTTTTATTTAGTAATGTGAATTTTGAATAACTTTCCATTTGAATTTTAATAGGATGGGGCACCCTGTCCCTCTGCCTTGCACATGCAACAGTTTCTGTTTGATACTTGCTCCAGCTGGTGGGTCACCAGAGGAGGGACTCTTGCTTGGCCTTCTCTGTTGACTGATCTGTTTCCATTATACCCTTTCTTGTGGGTTAACATCAAAACTGTCACATATAAATCAAATCCTCCTTCTTTGGATGTTCTTAAGGCTTAAATTACAAATGCAGTAGTTTTAATCTTTGAGTAGCAGCTGATGAACGCTTTTATGACATTCATAAATGGAGCAGTGATGGATAGCACAAGACGATGGTTATGATGAATTTTAATAAAAAATATCAGTAAATAATTAACCTAGTACATGTTATTTATTATAAGTTTATAAAACTTTTGGGACCTCCTATATATCCAGCCCCACTCTCTCTCCTGTATTTCAGTCCCACATCACCAGCTGCCTGTTGGGCATTTCGAGCTAGATATCTTGGAGTTAGTTCAAGCTCCAAGAATTTGTCACCTTTCAACCTAAACACTTTCCTCTTACAAACTTATTGCTTCTGTCAAAGGTCACTACCACCACCTCCCACCCCCCCTCACCCCCGTTCTACCAGTTTCTCAAGTTCACAACCGGGACATTATCTCTATCGTTCTCCCTTACCTCACACATCCAGTTAGCTGCCAGATCTTGCCAATACCCTCACAGTTGACTCTTCTCTACACACACAGTCACCATCTTAGTTCAGGCCCTCACTACCTTTCAGCTGTATATTACAGTAGCCTCCTAATTGATTTCTCTGTCATTCTTTCCCACTCTGATTTATAGATTTCTCCTTAAGAATTTTTTCTCAATATACAATGTTTCTTGGGCTCTACCTTTGACCTGTTTTGTTCTTTTAAATAAATTATGCCCTTCCAGAGCTGTATTCTAGCAGTAGATCTCTTCCAACCAAAGATTTGTAGTATCTCTGGGGTCTGAGCACTGGACTTGGGAATCCACATATATTGGTGGGGAAATGCTGGGCATTATATTAAATAGCTTTACCTTGCGAGTATTAAGAGAAGTATAAATACCCTAGGAGAATTTTGACCCAAAGAGAAAATTCTGTTAGCATGTTGAAGACCTCTTTTCTTCTCATTTGAAGAAGCAAAAGTATAGCTTAGAGTAGGCTCCAGGATCTTTACATTTCTGGAGTCACATCAGCTGAAGCTCTTAGGGCAGGTACTATGGTATTCTGCTTGCTGAGAAGGAAGTTTCTTTTTAACTCTGAGTGGAGTTTCAGAATTACCTAATCAATTTCCTGAAGCACTTACTCTATTATTAATTAGCCCTCTGGCGGTACCAAGAATGTTGTTCGTCTCTTTGCCAATAGTGAAATTCTCTGCCTAATCTTCACCAGATGGAGCAGCTAGGGTTCAAACCCCCTTTCCTTCTTTTTTTAAAAATTATTTTTCAATTTAACAGGCACTTATTTTCTCGTAACCAATATGCATATTCAAGCTAAACGTATTTTCTACATTATCCATGACCAAAGGCATCCTCTCTCTCCCTGAATGCCTTGATGTTTCCCAGACTAGAATTCTTTTAACAGGATGTGGGCAGCCTCTTGGAGAGGCTCCAGGCTGCTTTGTGTCTTTGATTGGGCACTGGTTTGGGGATGAGAAGATGCCTACCCCAGCGCTGCCCAAACTTGCTAGAGAAGTGTGGGCTTTTATCAGAATTCAGTCTCCTTTTTAACAGAAAAGGGAATTGAGACCCAGAGAGGCTGAGTGACTTATCTGAGTTACCTGCAGGCTCTGAGAGGACCGTAATTCTATTCACACTCTTGCACTCTGACCCCTCCAGGACAATGCTTTGTTCCACTAGGTGCTAGGTGGTGCCCTTAGTAAGTGTCTCTGAAAACTAAATCCTGGGTCACTTCTTAAAAGAATGAGCAGACTTATGGAGGCCTTGGTGTTTCCTGAGGGGCAAGGGTAAGTGGTGAGTATAGTTTAGGGTCCTCATTGTTATTAAAAAGACTTGATCTACATAGTCCTCTTCTAATTCCCCATTGCCTACTGGGGGAAATGGAATTATAGAGGGGCTGGCACCTTTTAAAACTGTGTTTTTTAATTCTGAGGTTAAATATTAAATAAAATGAGCATCTACATGGTAGACTGGAAAAAGAGGGGGATGTACCCGAAACTGTGAAAGTCTCTTAAACATGTACAGCCTGCTTTTCTTTTAAAGCTTAGAATAAACTTTCAAAGCTGCAGTGCCTGCCTGGACTTACTCCTAGCTTTCCTTCTCTTCTGTGAACTTTCAGCAGTATCAGTGGCCTTCTTTTCTCGGCTTTTCTTTTTTGGCAGCCCCACTACTCACCTCTCTTCTCTTTCAGGTCATTCCCTCTGCCTGCCATCTCATTGAAACAATACGCTTAGCCAGGCAAAACCTATTCCTATTTCTTTCTCTGCCTCTGTGCCAGGCGGTGGGCAGCAGGTGGCGTTTAGAGTAGAGCCTTAGGCTTGGAGTCCCTAAGACCTGAGCTCACATTCTTTCCCAGCCGCCTCCCAGCAGTGGCCGCCAACAAGGCACTCTTGTAACCTCCTCATTGTGAAACAGGGCTTGGTCTCAGAGATCTCTAAGGCCCCTTCCATTTTAAAATGACTGACTCTGTGATCATTAGTCCTCTAGTGTTGTTAGGAATCATTGCATTGATTAGAGTCCTGTACAGAAATTGGTCTTCTGGTTTTGCTTATTTTTTTGTTCAGTCATATATCCCTCTCCATGACCCCGTTTGGAGTTTTCTTGGCAAAGATACTGGAGGACTTTCCCATTGCCTTCTCCAGCTCATTTTACAGATGAGGAAACTGAGGCAAACAAGATTGCCCAGGGTCACACAACTAGTAAGTATCTGAGACTGGGTTGAAATTCAGTTTCCAGGCCCAACACTGTCCACTGTGCCACCTGGCTGCTTATTTCTCTTTGCAACAATGCATACAGGTTTTCCCAGGTTTCTCTAAAACCATCTCTTTCATCATATTTTTTTTTTGAGGGGGGAAGGTAGGGCAATTGGGGTTAAGCTTCTTGCCCAAGGTCACACTGTGTTAGTGTCTGAGATCGGATTTGAACTCAGGTCCTCCTGACTGCAGGGCAAGTGCTCTATTCACTGCACCATTAGCCACCCCACTTTGATCATTTCTTAGGGTGTAGTAATATTCTATTACATTATTATACCATAATCTTCTCATTCCTTGATTAATGGGCACCCCCTTAGTGTCCAGTTCTTTGCTTTTAATATTAAATATTTAATTTAAAATATTTATTGATTTATTTAAATATTTTTGTTTATGTATGTCATTTTCCTGTCTTTGATCTCTTTGGAATATTGACCTAGTAGTGGGTACTAAAGTGTCCACAATGTAGTCACTTTTGGTGCATGGTTCCAAATTGCTTTCCAGAAGGGCTGTACTCATAATTCAGAGGTCTACCCAAGTATGTTAATGTACCTGCTTTCTGGTAACTTTTCCAGCAGCTGTGGATTTCCTATTGATCGTTTTTTGCCGGTCTGAGAGATGGAACTTTGGAGTTGTTTGATTTACATTCCACCAGTTATTAGCCATTTGGGGCATTTTTTCATATATGTTGATAGCTTAAATTTCTTTCTTTGAAAATTGTCTATTCTCGTTCTTTAATATCCATCTTCATCTTAGAAATTTGAAATAGTTCCTTCTTGATCTTAATTGTGAGGGCCTTTATCAGATGGAAGGATTGTAATGACTTTTTCCCAATTAATTGTTTCCCTTTAATTTTTACTATATTCATTTTGTTTGTGCAAAAGCTTTTTAAATTTTATATAATTAAAATTGCCTTGTTTATCTGTCTAACCTTTGGTCATGAACTCTTCTCCCACAAATAATTGTGAAAACAATTTTCTTCCCTGCTCTTCTAATTTGGCTAATAGGTCACCCTTTATATTTATGATAATATGTCTATTTGAAACTTACTTTGGTATGTGGCATGAGGTATTGGTATATCGCTAAATCCTACCTGCCTGCTCTCCATTTTTCCCAGAAATTTTTTGTTGAATCTTTGCCCCAGGAGTTTGGGCCTTTTAGGTTCATCTAACATCATACTACTATATTTGCTTGTTTCTTTATATTTTGTACCTAATATGTTCTGTTGGTCAACTTCTTTATTTGTTAACCAATACTAAATAGTTTTGATTGTTATCACTTTATATACATGATGACTTATAGTTCAAGATCTGATACTGCTAGGCCCTTTACCCCTTTTTCTTCCTGTTTTTTCCTATCATTGCTTTTGAAAGTCCTAATCTTTTTTTCCTACAGATGAATTTTTCATTATTTTTCTAGCTTTATAAAGAAATCTTTTAATAATTTGGTATAACTCTGAATAAATTGATTCAGGAGGTATTTTAATTTGGGGAAACTAGGTAATTCAGTTTATAGAGTGCTGGGTATAAAGTCAGGAAGACTCATCTTCCTGAGTTTAAATCTGGCTTCAGATCCTGGGAAAGTCACTTAACCCTGTTTGCCTTGGTTTCCTCATCTGTAAAATGAGCTGGAGAAGGAAATGGTGCACCGCTCCATTATCTTTGCCAAGAAAACCCCAAATGGAGTCACAAGGAATTGGAAATGACTGAAGAAGAGCTATTTTAATTTTTATTATATTGACTTAGCCTACACTTGAGCAACTCAAATTTCTTCAATTATATCAGTATGTCTTTCTTTATAGAGCATTTTATAGTTGTATTCATATAGTTTCTGTCTGGGTAGATAAAGTCTCAACCATTTTACACATTTTATAGTTACGTTGAATAGAATTTATTTCTCCTTTCAAGTACATAGAAATATGGTGGGGTTATGTGAATTTATTTTATATTTTGCAATTTTGCTAAAATTATTTCAGTTAATAATTTTTTAGTTTACTCTTTTGAGTTCTTTAGAGTTGTTTAGCACATCTTTATTCACTTATTTGACTATGTCATGTGTAATATAATTGTTCGCTTATGAAATTTCAGTAAGGTAGACAGAGTTATTGACCCCATTTTGCCAGAGGAATACCAGTACCACATAGATACTTTTGTCAGCGAAGGTCCTTGAGGGCAGCTTCTCAGGATCCTATTATTGGCTTCCAAAACATGTTCTTTGTTCAGTACACAGCTAGATGGGTACTAACTGTTCTTCTCTACCCTGGATTTGTGACCCCCATCTAGGAGAGTGGGCAACAGAGCTGCCAGATGTCATTTGTTCCTACACTTACTTTCTTGTTTAAGGATCCCTTGGTGTCTCTTTCTGGGCTGGTGCCCTAGATTTGTTTCTTTTTCAGTCCATAGATATGCTGGAATACTCCCCACCTAGACATGTGCTTCTGGCTAGACTGTATCAGTGTCCACAGACCTTTCTCTCTTCTTAAGCCACCTTGGGCTGGAAAAAAAGACTCACTGTGAGTTTTTCTTCAGTTTCCTGGTCAGAATCCAATCTGGTGGTTTTCTAGATCTTTGTTGAGGAGGTGTGCTGGGTGAACTAGGCTAAGATGCTTCCTCTCCACCATTTTTTCTCCATCTTCCCCCCGCCCCCAACTTGTCTTAGTTCAACTTTTGTATTACAAGACCACCCAATTTAGGATTTTAGCTCCAACTCTGCTGGTGCAGTCAATTATAAATCATAGAATTTGGAAGTGGAAGAGAGCTCAGAGAACCATGGAATGAGGTGGTTTAGATTGGATTGGCTCTGAGATGGTGACTCTCTGATGACAAGAATGCCCTCACTCCTTTGTGACTTCTTTCTTCATCTCTTTCATGGGCTCGATCTTGCTGCTTTTGACTGTGGCTGGAAGGAATTCTTGAGGAAACCATTGGAAACATGGCCCTAAGCCAGCACCATCCTTCCAAAGTAGCAAGAAGGGAGTCTTGCTGGAAGTCAATCACACACCTGACATTTTCTGGGTCTTACCCCTTCCCTGAGGGTACTGTAAGGATTGATCTAATTGAATCATTAAAGTACTCAGGGATTTAGGATCCTAAATTCTTAGCTCTAGAGCTGGGAGAGACCTCAGAAGTCATCTAGGGGGCGGCTAGGTGGCACAGTGAGTGCAGCACTGGCCCTGGAGTCAGGAGGACCTGAGTTCAGATCTGACCTGAGACACTTAGCGCGCGCGCACACACACACACACACACACACACACACACAACTAGCCGTGTGACCTTGGGCAAGTTACTTAATCCCAATTGCCCTCCAAAAAGCAAAAAATAAAAAAGGTCATTTAGGCAAAGGCCCTCCTTTTATAGGGAAGCTGCTAGGCCCAGGGAGCAGTGGAAGGACGGTCGCATTTAAGAGGAAAGGAAAATCCACCTGATTGGGTTGTGGCCCGTGAAAACTGCAGTGTGACAGTTCAGCTGTCTTGGAATCTTCAGAGTCCTCCTTCTTGACACTGGACTTTGATGACTTTGGAAGAAAGAGTGAGGCCTTTGTGGAACCCTGCCTCACTTAAACCAAAGTCACCAGCAAGTCAGGACATCACCATCTAATGTCATTGGTCTTCTTCAAAAACAAAGGACAAGCAACAAGAGCAACATCCAGTATTGGATGAGTATTGTATTAAGGTTTGTGTTCCAGACAGAGATAAACTGATCGTTATATTTGGGGCTGACAAAGAATTTTTTGCCTGGTCTGTAATCAGAAATCTTTCCTTTTTATCTTGAGAAAGGATCAGCTGTGTAATCTCCTGGACTTTGTTTATGCTGTGTGTATGATGTATATATAATGCATGTATGTATAATGTATGTATGTATGTATATGTGGCAGTGGCTCTTCAAGCTGTTAACCTGGAGGCATTTCTCTTATGCTCAGCTTCCTTTGCTATTTTAATTTTTTTTGCCTTTTGGAGGGCAATTGGGGTCAGGTGACTTGGCCCAAGGTTAGACAACTAGTTTTTGTGTTAAGTGTCTGAGGCCGGATTTGAACTCAGTTCCTTCCGACTCCAGGACCAGTGCTGTATTCACTGCACCACATAGCCGCCCCATCAGCTTCCCTTGTTAATACTTAACAGAACCACCTCCTTCCCAGTTCTGATATTCTGACAGTAGGGAGGGAGGGGAGAGAGAGAGAGTTGTACTTGCAGTTATTGAATGTTAGACTCAAAGTTTCAAGGGTTATATGAGATATATAAAATGTACTGCCACCTCCCTACCCTCAGCTATTTGCTAGGAATTACAACTACATTTTTCTGATTTAGTTTATTGTCGTTTAAAAAAATATGCTAGTAAAATGAGATTATTTAAAGTAAATACTCAGGGTGACTAGGTGGCACAGTGACTAGAGCACTGGCCCTGGAGTCAGGAGGACCTGAGTTCAAATTCAGCCCCAGACACTTAACACAGAAACTAGCCGTGTGACCTTAGGCAAGTCACTGAACCCAATTGCCCTACCTTCCCCCCTCCAAAAAGCAAAAAAAAAAAAAAAAAGTAAATGCTCTTACCATTCAGGTATTGGTCTTTTAGACAAGTTTATTTCACTGTTTAATCTACTTCTGTTTCTTCAAGGACAGCTTGTATCCAAAGTCTTATTGAAGAAACTCGATTGAATAGATTATGAAGGCAATTAGCAACATTACTTATTCATCTGACCTATAAACCTCCCAGTACCATGGTGGGGTAGGGACAGCAGGGATGATTTAGATGGATTCAGCAAACTTTCCTGAGCATCTTCTGTTTTAAAGGCACATATCTGATAATGAGAGTAATGGGATTTCAGTGCATTGGCAGAAATGCTGCCTGGACTGTGGTGTAGGGCTGGTAGTGCGTTAGCTGGTCTGGGACATTCAGACCAGGAACACCTGTGGATAATGTTTGAGTCTAATTTACTAAGGATCATGTACGGCAGTAATCATTGACAGGGCTTGATTGAGCCTGAGACGGCTGTGGTATGAAATTCAGAAGGCAGCAGTTGGCGTAGCTGTCATGAGTCAAGGCTAAGAGCAGCGTATTTGACTCCTCTCTTTCTACCTTTCAGAGTTCACTGTACTGACTCTCACATTTCTTCTTAAAGCCCTGGGGAGTGTGTGCCCTTAGCCTTACCACATTTGTGCCTTCATCCCTCCCTTTCTGCAGCTCCAGGAAGGGCTCTGAGGCCCTGTCACCTGTTCTGCTCACTCACTGGTGGGTAGAGTATCTTGGAGAGTATTCCATTTCCCAGGGAAGGACACACAGTGACTGCCTGGAAGCCTAGGGATTATTCATTGATTTTCTCCTTTGGGGTATGGGAAGGCAAGTCTCTAGTGCCCAAAATGCCTGTGGACAAAGGAGACTTTTACTGTTGGTATTGGGTTTCAATGGCCCCAAGTTCAGGCTCCTTTCCCTCCCTGCTCCAGCACCAGAGAGTTGGGTCAGCTCTGGTTCTGTCTCTTTGTCATAATTAGTAAGTGGAACCTGAGAAGACTAACAAGCAGCCACTTGGTTAGTGGCCCTGTGTTTGTCTGTCCAGACAAAATAGAGAAAAAACCAGAGTATAGGTGTGAATCCTTTTGCTCTGTACGGTCATTGGCAGGCTTTCCTGGCCTTACCATCTAAAGGTACAATGGTTATGATTCCCTGTGAACAGATTCTAGCTTGAGCTAGGAGGGGTTTAGGGAGGTCACACAGTTCAGTTCACATTTTACAGATGAGGAAACCAAGACACAGTGAAAGGAAAGGACTTGCTTCAGGCCACAGAAGTAGCTAATGGAAGAACCAGAATTTGAAACCAGGCCTTTGACCCCATAGCCAATCAAGTCTTTCCATCGGGCCACACTGCTCCCCAGCTGAGCTGCATCTGTCACGGCCTCATAAACAGGGAGCCATAGACAGAGGTGGTAGAGACAGCCTGAAGGCCATACAGGAGAGTGATGGATCGATGGAGCTGGTGAGGGAAACAGGTCATTTCCGTCCAATCCTGGACTGTGGTGTAGGGCTGGTAGTGCGTTAGCTGGTCTGGGACATTCAGACCAGGAACACCTGTGGATAATGTTTGAGTCTAATTTACTAAGAATCATGTACGGCAGTAATCATTGACAGGGCTTGAGCCTGAGACGGCTGTGGTATGAAATTCAGAGGGCAGCAGTTGGCGTAGCTGTCATGAGTCAAGGCTAAGAGCAGCGTATTTGACCCCTCTCTACCTTTCAGAGTTCACTGTACTAACAAATCAACTGATGTTTGGGAGGCAAGAAGGCCTTTTGAATTAGAATGGCGAGGGCCATGTCCCTGTCTTCAAGGGCCTTGCATTCTTCCAAGGGAAGGTTAGTGCTTGGATGTTCATTCTACCTCTGGGATCTCTTTGCAGTTTCTAGAAATATGGTGATGTCAAGCCCCAGATAGTAGTAGTTGGAGAATGAGAGCAGGCCCGGGCTGTTTAGTTTAGAGTACTCCAGCCTGAGCCTCCTCTTCCATAGCCCTCTCTGCTATCTGGAACTTTCTTCTGCCCTGTCAATAACACATCTAACTGCTTTTATTTATTTGTGGTCACTAGTAGTGTCTGTAATGCTTGTCCATCAACTTCCTATTCCCTCTGTGTTCCTCCCTCTCGAGAGGTTGAAACTGAGAGCCAGATTTCCTTAGCTGTCTTACGTTGGGTTTGGCTGCTAAACCAAAGAGACTCGAAAGTTAAGGGGTCCAAGATGAAATTCCTTTCTGACTCACACCCAGGAAATGGACATTGAGTCTTAAATTCATTATTCCCAGAAATCTCAACTTAAAGCAAGAGCCCCTGAGAGGAGCTCAGAAAGTGAAAAATCCTGTCTATTCCAGGTGGGTGGCACCTGCCTAGGCTGCCGAGTTAAGGCCTTGCCTTAGGCACTTCAGGGAAGGCTTCTCTGGCTTCTGTGGTAAGGCCTGTCTAGGTCACTTTGCAGCCAAACTGCCTCCAGTGGGGGGGGGGGGGAGGGGGGTAGTGAGTGCCTAACCTTGTCTTGGCTCCTGAGCCATAGTCCTGGTGGCTGGAAGAGCTGGCATCCAGGAGTAGGCCCCCACTCAGTAATGGCATTGAGCTGATTCTCTTCCCAGAGGAGCTGCTGAATGGGACTGAGTTGGGTGGAACCAGCCCCTGGCCTTCAGTGCTGGGAAAAGCTTGGCATGACCTTTTGGCTGTGGCAGAACTAGCCAGCAGCCCGGAGCTGCCCAGCAGACACTCGTGCTGTGGCCGGAAGCAGGGCTAGATCCTTGGCTAATTTTGGTGCAGCAGCCTCTGTCCCAGTCTCTTCCAGAGGGCTCCAGAGAAAACGAGGATGTGTGCCCCCTGGACATGGTTTTAGGTCAGTTTGTGTCCTGGTGCCAACATTAGTAAAAACAACAATCTGAGATTTGTTCCCCAAAAAATAGCCAGGAGAAGAGAGAATATGAAAGAACACATTAAATCTCTGTTGTTTATTTTCTTTGTAATTATTACATTTTTAAATAAGTTGATTCTTCATCAGGGAAGTGTCTCTTTCTCCCAACATACTTTGTGTCTGTTTTTTCCCAGTGTGGTGAATATCCTTGGAACTGTGCAGCCTGCCTTGCCTTTTTAGGTGGCTCATACAGCGAAACTGCTGTAAAGCCAGTAAGGCAGTAGGCATTTATCGAGCACTCACTTTGTGCAAGGCACTGCCAATCCCTGGGAATAAAAACAAGGCAGAAGACTGGCACTGCCCGCTAGGAGCTCCCAGTCTAAAGGAGGGGCCTGAGAACCAGGAAGGTCAGGGCTGGGAGGGAGCTTAGAACAGGGGATGTCAGGGCTGGGAGGGGCCTTAGAACAGGGAAGGTCAGGGCTGGGAGGGGCTGGGGCCTTAGAACCGAGGGTTGCAGAGGTGGGAGGGGCCTCAGAATAGGGAAGATCAGAGCCTAAAAACAGGGATTAATTGTATCTCATCTAACAAAGTGACTTATTCTGAGGCCAATAAATATTTTTGAATGATAACGATGAAGAAAATGACCTTGGAAAATAACATTTCCAAAATGACACTTGGAAAATAGGGGTACCCAACTGCTGTTCGGTATCCAGAAGAAGAGTTGCCTGTGCTTTTTTTTTTTTTAAATCATCAATATAGTGACATATTAATAAGAACAATGAGAATGGCTTCCACTGACATTCCTCTCAGAAGTCTTGCAGAGTTCTTTTCTCCTTAGGATCTACCATTATGTCTCTTGTTTTCTGAGGTCCCACTGGCCATTTAAGTCCATTCTGATTTATGTGGAGAAGTTTCCATGTAAACATAAATGAATGAAAAAATTAATTCCATCATTTCATGCTTCAGTCATGAAAGGCATGCAGCTTGCTCTCCCAGGTACTATATTCAAAGCTAGATAACGACTATGGACACTTTCACAACAAGGTGATGCTCTTTCCCACCTCCTCTTTCCCTTCCATTCTGTCATAGCATATTTTCCTAGAATCTCACTTAAAGTTGAAGAGAATCACCTGATGCTTGAGTTTGATTACTTGCTCTGCTGCTTAGTACCTTTGTGGTGGGGGACAAGTTGCTTCACAGCTTGTGGGCTTTGACCTTGCTTTTTTCTGTAGAATTGGACTTAGTGGTCCCTTCTAAGCTTCAACTTGGAAGACCTTACTAGTTCCTGAGGGGACCCATTCCACTTTGGGTGGCTTTAGTGGTTGATGGAATTTTTCCTTCCATCAGATCTGAATCTTCCACCTTAGTTCTGTACTCCAGAACCAAGAAAAAACAAATCAAATTCAAATCTTCGTGATAGCCCTTGAGGTATTTGAAGACAGTTATCATTTCATCCCTCACCCTCCAGTCTTCTCTTCTCAAAGCTAAACATCATTGTTCCTTCAGTCTATCCTCTTGGCATGGCTTCTAGTCCACTCACCATCCTGATCACCTTCCCCTGATCTAAATAGGAATGAAAATGAGACTACTGCAGAGGAAAGAAGAAATAGCAACCACCACTGGTGCCCAGCAAGGGCTCTGAATTCAGAATAGGAATTCTGATTAAAGCGACCACACAACTCTCCCTTCTTTAAAACAAATTTTGCTCATTTAATTTCTTTTCTTTTCTTCCTTTTTTTTTTTTTTGGAGGGGGAGGGCAGGGGAATTGGGGTTAAGTGACTTGCCCGAGGTCACATGGCTAGTAAGGGTTATGTGTCTGAGGTCGAATTTGAACTGAGGTCCTTCCGACTCCAGGGCTAGTGCTCTATTCGCTGTGCCACCTAGCCACCCCTCATTTGATTTCTTTGAAATTTTTTTGATATTAACAAATATGAAAAAGAGCATTTCAAAACACATTAGAAAGAAAAAGAGGATGGTGCCCAGCCCTGTTAATTTGTTATGCATAGCTTTCTTTTGAATATGTAAAAAATTCAACTTGTAATTTTCAGAGATGTTCTTCCTGTCTGTGATTTCCTTCTGTTTTTCTATCTGTATTTAAGAATACTTCAGTTAACCTCTTTACTTTCTTTTCTTTTTTCCTTTAAAAAATCTAATTCCTTCTGTGAATTAAAAAATGCTTCAGTAACACCCACCTTTCTTCCTTCTCTATCTATAGCCTTCCTCTCCCACCTCCCTGCCCTGTTTTAGGCAAGAGAAAAAAAAAACAAAACCCTTGTAACAGAGATACATGGTTAGATAAAACAAATGGCTACATTATAGCCACGTGTGAAAATAAGTTTCTTATTGCAACATGAGTCCATTACCTCTCTTGTCAGCAGGATATAGCATGCTTCCTCACTTGTTCCCTTGAATGGTTACTGCAATCCTCAGAGTTTGTAAGTCAAAGTTGTTTGTTACAATTTTGTTATTATATAAGTTATCCTGGGTTCTGCTCACTTTACTATGTATCAATTCATACAAGTCTTCCAGTTCTCTTTGACACTGTCCTTTTGTCATTTTTTATGGCATACTATATTTCATTTATATTTTTATAATTTGATTAGAATTTCCCTGATTGATGGGCAACCCCTTAGTTTCCAGTTCTTTGCTGCTATGAAAAGAGATGCTATAAATATTTTTGTGATCCCAACTCTTAACTGGCAAAGCCATTAGAACAGCAGAAGTGGGAGGAGAGAGGCATCTGTTTAAGAACAATGGACTGGAGACTGAGACTTGGGTTAGGGATGATTGGAGACTTTGTTTCTTCCAGGACTATAATTTCCTGGAAAATGTCAGTCTTTTATTTCGAAAAAGTACTCTCTGCTCTGACCTGCCTTCTTGTTCTTTCTTCCCCCCAAGCACTGAATGAACTTGAACTTGATCCTTGATTATTTGCTGCCCCTTGGTCCCAGATTCCTTACATAGACTGCAACACGTTTCTCAGTTATATTTCAATCTTGTCGTTCATCTCACATGAATGCCTTTTAATTTCCTTCAGTAGTCTTGTGCTTGACATACATCAGTACTTCCTCACTACTCCCCAACCCCCCAATCTTGTCTAGCTGCTACAAAAACTTACTTGCCCCTTATTGGTGAATCTGGCGAGACTTTTGGGAAACCCCTGCAAAGAATAGAATAAAAGAGGGCCACCCAGTCCTTCCTCTGAGTTGTTGGAGAAGCAAACTTAAAATCGCTGAACTCACCACCCTCAGAAGTAGAAGGAAAATGGAAAACAGTTGCAGAGAACTGTGTGTAGCACAAGGAGCATGATGGCGAGATAGGGACATCATACACCAGGCAGGAGTTGCTGAACCTCTGAATTAGAGGGGTCCCTGAACAGGAATCCCCTCTGTAACATGGAGACCTCGGTGATGGAATACACAGCTTGTACCTCCAGTCTACACAGGCTTCTCTACCACTTGTAGTGCTTGGAAGAGAGGGTGCCTTTGGCAAGTAGTGTTGAATTACTGTAGCAAGCCTCCCCCTTACTAGCCTCCTTCCCTCTTTAGTTCTAGAAACTACTGCAGAATTACCTTGTTCCCCTTGCTTGTTGACTGCGCCCTTCACTTCCCTACCCCTACAGTCTGGCTTGTGTCTCCACTGAACTGAAACTCCCCTCCCCCGCCCACACAAGCTCACTCAGCCCTCATCCTTCTCTTTTTGAACCCCTCTGCATCATCTGACTCTGACCCCACCTCTCTGTGGATAGTCTCTCTTCCCTGGATTTCTGAGATGCTGCTCCATTGTGGCTGCTGCAGGCTCATCCTGTTCGTTCTCTTCTCTCTCCTGGGCTCTACCTCTGATAGGCATCAGCATCTCAGAGTTGGCATGGACAATGAAACTCATTACCTTTCCCTCCACTCCCCTCCCATCTCCTCACTTCCTTTTTTTCTGTCAGGGCACCATTCTGATAGGTCTGGAGTTTGGAACCTAGTAGCAATCTTTGATTCTTTTTTTGTTTTGTTTTGCTTTTTGGGGGGTGGAGGGCAGGGCAATTGGGGTTAAGTGACTTGCCCAAGGTCACATAGCTAGTGTTAAGTATCTGAGTCTGGATTTGAACTCAGGTCCTCCTGACTCCAGGACCAGTGCTCTATTCACTGCACCACCTAGGCACCCCCTGAGATCTTTGATTCTTTACCTTCTTCAGTCTTATTGTTACTGTCTACATCTTGCTGAAATAAGTTGTATTTGTTTTGTGTGCATTCTATATTTATTTGCCTGTGAACATATTGTATGTAACCTCCTGGTAGAATGTAAATTCCTTGAGTGTAAAGGCTTTTAATTTTTAAGCATTTATTAAGCATCTGCTATGTGCTAGGTCCTGGAGATATAAATACAAAGAATAAAACAAACCCATCATGCACATGTAGCGCCAATGCAGTGGTTACAGTGCCCATGATCACAATAGAGACCATGACAATAACTATTGCATGATGTTCGATTGCAAAATATGCCAGACTCTCCAGATAGAGGATGAAGCTAAAAGATTTATTTAGATACCAGAAAACCCAATCCCAAAACCAGTAAGCCAAAGTACCAAAGATATTCAGAAGCCATAATAACACTGAGAGCCACAGAATCCTTTAGCTTTCCCACAAACCAATACAAGATCAATATTTATTCACAAAATCTCTGTTTCCTTGCTTAAGCTCTTCTGTCCCCAGCTCCAACTGTCTCCAACTGCCAGACTCACTCAGACCCAGCTTCCTTTGAGCTCTAGGGGACAGAGTTTACTTTCAAAGCAGGGAAGCTTCCTGCAGGCTCTGGGGAACAGAATTTATTTTCACAGCAGGGGAGGTCTTCAGACTCCCCCCTAGGTCCATTAAGGGGCAGGGAAGATCTTCAGATTTCCATTCCCATTACAGTGCAAAGCCTCCATTCTCTCAGGAGGGACAGATACACATGTACATTATACACACACACACACACACACACACACACACACACACACACTCAACGAAATAAATACAAAGAGAATAAACAACAAAATACAAGGGAGGCAACGAGGATAGTAGCATTTAGATGTGGAGATCAGGAAGGACTTCATGGAGAAGGTGGTAATTAAGCTGCATCATGAAAACAGACAGAGAGTCAAGGAGTAAGAGCTAATGTTTGAGTTCATTTGGGTGGGTTGTAGGGTGTAGGAGAGAAAATAACTCTGTGAGGTGGAAAGATACCCAAGTTGAGGTCAGGTTGTGAAGGGTTTTGAAAGGCAAGTGGAAGTTTCTTTTTAATTATAGAGACCATAGGTAGCCACTGGAGTCTATTGATTGTAGGAATAACATGATCAAATCTGCACTTAAGGATAATCAGATTGTCGCCTGTGTGAAGGATGGACTGGTGTGGGGAATCACTTGAGACTGGAAGATTTATTAGGAGGCTGATGCAGAAATCTGGGAAAGAAATGATGAAAGAAAAAATTAAAGTGGTGGCAGCATGGACATGAGGAGTGTTGTGAAGGCGGAAATGGAATTGTTTGGCGACCGACTGGCCGTGTGGGGTGAGGGAGAATGAAGTGTGAAGAGTGATGCTGGCAGTACCTTTGGCAGAGGGGGAAGACTTGGGGAGGTGGGGTGATGAGCACTGTGCTGCACAGTCATCCCTTTGAAATGGCCAGTAGCTGATGGGATGCTGAAGGTTATCCCCATAAAGATTGCAGTCAGACTCAGGGGAGCTAATGGCTGGTCCGTTTTGGTATTTGTATCTTCGTTGCCTAGCACTGTATAGCATGTAGTAGGCCTTTAATAAATGCTTGCTGATTGATTCTTTATATCAGGGTTGGTTGAGTGTTGTTCTGATTGGTTTTTTTTTTCCCCACTCTGTGTCAGTTCATACAAAGCTTTTCTCCAGAAGAGCATTCATCTCAACAAGCACATCTGTAATGATTATGGCCTTCTGTGCCCTTCGCCAGCCAGGGTAGCCTCCTTAATCAAGAGCACAACTTTTGCTTGAACAGATTCACTTCCTCGTCTGAATTCAGGCCTGTCTCCATGCGGCCCTGTGTTCTCATTTACCAAATGCTTCCTTTCCCTCTCCTATATAACGGTGCCCTTCCTTGGACAGGAGTTATCTGATTGGTATTTATTAATAGTGGTACCCTTTTCTTTGTGGCCTACTTTTAGTAAGTGTGTACTTGGACCTCCCCCCCCCCCCCCGAAATGGCATTTGTAACAATTTTTCCTTGAGACCGAAGATGTACTCAGGCTAGAGGTAGAGTTCACTGCCATAGAGAGTGAAAGTAACTAGTCCCCACAGGATCAAACACCTGACCTTGATCCAGCGTGGCATAGTAGGTAGTGATCTGGTCTTCAGTCAGGTTCTAGGCTTCGTGTTCCACATCTGTAAAACTGGGATAATAATGGAACCTACCTCATAGGGGTTTTGTGGGGAATCAAATGAGCTTATGTTGGCAAAAAATAACAATGACAACAACACACACACACCTATACACATGACTATAAAGTGCTGTATAAAACTCTGGTGCTGTTCATCTGATTCTCCTCTTTTCCTTCCTCATTATCTTCATTAACTGAGATGAGATTTTGTGCTGAGTGCAGCATCAGGCCTCAGGCTGTGGCCCCAAGCTGCGAACCTGCAGCCAAGCTGTCTGGGCCTCTCCCCATCAATAATGTCCACTCTTTTACTTTGCATGTAAAATATAATATTTTGTCCTTTGTATCTATGGCATATCATGTAACTTATTTTAGTTAAATGGCACACTCAAGCATTAGTTTTATTTTCACCCTCTACTTAAAGATTCTTAGAATTGGAAGATCTCTGGTTTTTAAAAACAAGTTTTCATTGATGTCATTTGCATCTTTTTTTTTTTAAACATCACCATAATTTGCCTCAGTATCACTTCCCACCCCTTTCCCAGAAAACCATGCCACATTACAAGTAACTTTTTTTTTTTTTTGCTTTCTAGAGGGGGGAGGGTAGGGCAATTGGAGTTAAGTGACTTGCCCAAGGTCACATGGCTAGTAAGTGTTAAGTGTCTGAGGCCAGATTTGAATGGAAGTCCTCCTGATTCCAGGGCCGGTGCTCTATTCACTGTTCCACCTACCCCCCCCCCTTTTTTTTTTGAGAAAAAAGAGGGGAAAAAACAGCGTAACTGATCAACCATTGGAAAAAGTCTTATGTGTAGTATACTATGTTTGTGGGCCTCATGCCTCTTGGACAGAGTCAGATGCCTTCTCATCTCTCAGCTTTGGAGCAAGCCTTGTTCTTTGTGATTCTGCAGCTTCTCTTTTGATCTGTGTCCTTGGTTCTTGCCATGTGTGTTGTTGTAGGTATTGTGTAGATTGGTTTCTTGACTCTGCCTAATTCACTCTGTATCAGTTCACATAGGTCTTTCCAGGCTTCTCTGTATTGGTTTACAGCACAGTAAGTTCCCATAACATTTGTGTACCACAGTTTGTTCAGCCATTCCCAATTGATGGGCATCTCTCTCATTTCCACTTCCTTGCTCAGTGGGGTAGGGAGTGGGAGACAGAGTTAATCACAGGGCACGTTAGAGGTAAGACCGGGACAAGATCTAGGCCAATGTCCTGATTCATCTTTGGTGTCCCTTCTACCATACCAGGATATCTGGCCCATATAGAACTGTGACTACAAGGCAGCCAGTCCAGGGCATCAGCGAGGATGCTGATTGGTGGCTCACCAGCTGGGTGACCTGGCCCTCTTCATGTGTAAAATTAATGGTTTAGATTAGATGGTCTCTGCAGGCTTTACATTTGTGCCATGGTTACCAAATGATTGATTGGTTGGCTAACCAGAGGGAAATGTAAAGTCTCTTTCTTCAGACTGAGATGTTGTGGCTTGCTGGAAATGCATTTACTCTGTAAATGTATGCGTATTCCTTGAGAGGGGGCGGGCTCATTCTTCTTCTGGCTTTTGATAAACGCAGAACGCCCCCTGCTGCTGACAGCTGGGAATGTGAGCGCCATTCTGAAGACACACTAACCAGCTAAGCTAAGAGACCTTAAAAGTGTGCGTTGAATGAATGGCTGCTGGCCTCCTGATGAGCAGAGGCAGCTGAGCTGATGAGATACTAGCAAGTGCCCTTCCGTGCTAGTGCCCATTCTCCCCAGAGGCTGCAGCCTGGGAGTGTCCTTGTTCCACCGTCCCACCTACCACCAGCCAGCCCCAGAGCAGAAGCTCTCTGTGGTTTCACAATTGCTCTGAAATCCCTTTGCCCAGAAGTGAAACTGACCACAGTCTTGTACATTTCACTCTCCTTCCTGTTGTTTCCCACTTAGTTGTAGTGAGTCAAGACTTTCTGTGCCCCCTCATCCACCGGAGAGATGTCTGAAACCACGGTCTGTCTTGTCACTGCCCTTCTGGACCCACAGCGAGGCTTTTAAGGACTGCCTGGGTCTTGTGTCATCCCCACCCTCAAAAGCTGCTCTGGAGCCTCCATTGGAACCAGAAGTAGCCTCTGCACTGGGTCATTCTGAGTGGAGGCAAGGAGTGACTGATTCCTTTGAGCTGGAAGGAAACTCAAAGGCTCTGGTCCAGCCACCTCATTTCATCAGCAAGGGATAGAAGCCCAGCGGCAGCCCAAGAATGAGCTGGCAGTCAGGGTTTGCATTCAGGGTCTCTAACTCCAGGGGCTCCCTCTGTCCATGCCCCCTAAGCTCCTTAAGCTAGCTCTTGCCCTGTGGATCTTGGCAGGATTAAGAAAATAGTGACTGTAAAGTGCTTGGACAAGCTCTGTGGAGATGAGGGACAAGCTAATTTGAGTAACACTGTGACATGTAATACTTAACCCAGTCAAAGTGAAATGTCTTATTCCTGGTGGGAACTAAAGAAAAAGGATTCATGGGCAATAGGGGGGATCCAGACCAGGAGTCAGGGGAGAGTTGCTTTGACAAGTATTGGTGTTGTGACCACTTTGTCAAGATTGGGAAATAGTTAACAAAATTAATAAAAATACAATAAAACCTAGATGAGGTCGACATATGGTTTTCTAGCCTGTAGGGATCCTTATGTATGGTCTAGTTGCCTTCCTTTTTGTTTGGACAGCTGGGTGATGCAGTGGAGAGAGCGCCAGGACTGGAGTCAGGAAGACCTGAGTTCAAATTTGGCCACAGATGCTTCTAACTGTGTGACCCTGTGTAACTCTGTTTGCCTCACTTTCCTCATCTGTAAAATGAGCTGGAAAAGGAGATGGCAAACCACTCAAGTATCCAAGAAAATCCAGATGAGGTCAGGAACAGTGGAACCCAACTGGAAAATGACTAAACTATTATTTGAGTTTGACGTGCCTGACGTAAAGGATGGCTTTTAAGAATCCTGGAGGAAGAGATACTTTCTAGGAGGTGGTGGTAAGGAGGAAGATGTTCTAGGCATTCAGGCCAGCCAGTGCAAAGACATGGAGGTGGTAAATGATGTGCTGAGATAAGGGCCTGACAGGCTAGTTTGATGACAGAGGAGGACTGATGAGGTTGGAAAGCTAGTTTGGGGCCAGCTTTAATGTTTGAGCCTTGTCTAGGCAGTAGGTAGCCACTGTAATTTAGTGAGTGGAGGAAGTGACTTGGTTAAATCTGCACTTAGGGAAAATCAAGTCACTTCTGCCTCTCAGACAGGAAAGGGCCTGGGCTACAGCCACAAAAGCAGTGATGGAGAGCTTAATTTTCTCAAGCACTTGAAGCTTTACAAAGTACTTTCTTCACAGCCCCATTGTGAGGGGTGTCATATTGTGCCCATTTTATAGATAGGAAAGCTGAGGCTGATATCACAGTTTAGAGAGGAAACAAGATTTGAGGCAGGGAGACCAGGTAGGAAGGCCTAGAGGGAATGTTCTCAAGAAGTGATGGGGGCTTGACCTGAGGCAGAACCTCTACAAGTGGTCAGAAGGGGTGGAATTGTTCTTCTTTGACATTTTTCTTCTTTCCACCAGCTCTGAAAAGTCCAGCTGCATTTCATGAGCAGAGAAGGAGCTTGGAACGGGCCCGGGTAAGGCACTGTGTGTTTCTCCAAAGCTCTTTAGATGTCTTTTGGTGACTGCTGTGTGGGAGGCCCAGCCTGGGTCTAGAGTTGCTTTTCTTTCCCGCTTTCTTGTAGTGTCCATGCTGGCCTTTCTACCCACCAGGAACACTTTCCTGGTGCGGTTAAGTGGAATATCATTGGAGTGAAGCTGGACCCAGCTCAGTATGTTGGGTGTGCTCAGGGTTACAAAGCACTTTTGTGTAAGCCAGCAGGGTTCTGTTGGCTGAAGCCTGCTACCTCCATGTCCCTTGGGGCAGACATCTTTGTGAGGCTGAGTTCCTGACCATCTCAGGGCCAAAGACATTTCAGAGGGGCCGTGGAAAGCTGAGCTATTTGTCTGCGAGCTGCCTGAGGGTGCCACTGGGGAACTTCCTGCTGCCTAATGGGGAAACCCCTGGAAAGGCTCCTGATGTCTGCCTTTCGCTCAGCATGGGTGACAGATGGGCTAGCCCAACTGCTCTCCCAGGCCCTCATGGCTGACCAAGAGACTCCTCCCCCTTTGGAGATAGCTGTAGACAACCAGAGGTTTTGATGGATTCTTTAAATGGGGGAGAGAAATCCTAGAAGCAGAAACACAGACTTTTTAGTGCTGGGAGAGAGCACAAAGGTGATCTAGGCCAAGACTCTCATTTCCCACCTGAAAAGCCTGAGGCCTGAGGTGGAGCTACCTGATTCCAGTTCCATTTCAGAGCTGAGTCAGCCCAGGCCCAGAGGTCTGAATGAATGATGAATGGATGATTTGAAAATGGCCTTCCCTTGACTCCAAGTTCATAACCATCCTTGACCATTTCCAGAGTGAAAGCTTTGCTGAGATTGAGATTCCTGTCATATGGGAGACTCAGGAAGGTTCAGGGTCACCCAGTTGGGGTGGCAGGGCAGGACTGTCATGCCCAGGTCCAAATACATTACCTTTTCCATTCTTCCCCACTCTCAGTGACAGGTTTCTCTAGTGCTTCAAATCCTTATCTTCATGTTAAAGATGGGGAAACCGAGGCCTAGAATGGTGAACTTCTTTGCCCAGGGGCAGATAGAATAATTAAACCTAGGTTTTTTTATTCCCAGACCAACATTGTGATGAGGGAAAGGGGGAAGGGGAAGGGAGGCTGCAGAATATGCCTGACATTCCACATCAGAGCCAAGTCCAAGAAATCAAACCAGATGGTGTCTTGGGATACCCTCTCTCTATTCTTCTGGGTTCTTTTCCTAGAGAGCCTGAGGAATTGTACCTTTCAATTCCATTCCCAAAAGCCTTCTTAACTGGCAGCACCATAGTCCAGAGGGAGTCCTGGATTGGGGTCAGGGGACCTGTGTCTGACTCCTGATGCTAGGGAAGCTGTTCATCCTCCTGGGGTCTCCGATTCTTTGTCTAGGTGGTAGAGACAGCAGTACTGGTATCATCCTTCACAGAATGGCTGTGAAGAAAGTGCCGGGTGTGTCAGTAAGCCTTAAGGTGCTGGCAAAATGTGAACTGTGGCTAGTGCCACTGTGGGTGCAACCCAGGGCCTTCCTAAGCTGTGGGCCTCTGAAGGCCACAGAACTAGAGGTTGTCTACTGTGGCCATTGGGATTGAGCTTTCTCCAAATAGTCTGGCTGGCTCTATAGTCACAAAGGCAGGTGAGCTCAGTTGGAGGACATCTAGGTAGCAGAAGACAAAGCAGAGATCTGGAGCCCCAGGACTTGATGGGCCTGTACTAAGAGGCCTCTCTTTGTCTGTCCTCTGACATAACCCTGGGGGGAGACTCTTGATGAGATCTCTGCACTGGGCAGGGCTGTGGATACTGCCTTAAAAACCCACAGGTTTCAACAGCAATAAATCAGAATTAAAATCTAAGAGAATCACTGGAGTCTTGAAAAAACAAACGTGGGCCATGCTGATGCTGGCAAGCACTGGTGGGGGCTCAGGCCTGTGGCCTGGGGTGGCTGTGCCAGCATGGGCCCTGAGGCTGGCCTGGGGAAGCTTGGGCGCCGTCTAGGTGCCCGGCTGGGGTGGCTGTGCCAGTGTGGGCCCTGAGGCTGGCCTGGGGAAGCCTGGGGGCCATCTAGGCCCCCGGCTAGGGTGGCTGTGTGTGCCAGCGTGGGCCCTGAGGCTGGCCTGGGGAAGCCTGGGGGCTGTCTACCGTCTAGGCGCCCAGCTGGGGTGGCTGTGCCAGCGTGGGCTCTGAGGCTGGCCTGGGGAAGCCTGGGGGCTGTCTAGGCGCCCGGGTGGGGTGGCTTTCCTTGTGTCAGAACACCAAGCCTGAAAGCCTCTTCTTTTTGCTTTCGTTGTAATAGACAGAAGACTATTTGAAGCGGAAGATCCGTTCACGGCCAGAGAGATCAGAGCTGGTCAGGATGCACATTCTGGAAGGTTTGTGGAGAAGGAATCTTGACTTCTTATGCCCACAGCTGCCCCAGGAATATGCCCCAGTCAGCATTTATTAATAATGGATTTTAATACAAGAAAGGCCTCAGAGCTCAGCCAGTACAAACTCCTCCTTTCAAAGATCCAAGTTCCCAAAGGTTCAGAAAGAGAAATCACCAGACCCTGACAGAGTCCCTCAGACCTCCTCATCCCTCTCCTTGACTCCTGTGTCTCTGGCCAGGGAACTGGCTGTGTTCTCACACCCCAGGCCCAGCCAAGATGCCTTGACCAGAATTTAGAATTCTCAGGGAGGCACCAGTCTGAAAAACCAAGTCATTAGCCATTTTCTCCTACCATTTCTTCATACTGAATTATTCTCTCCATCCATCCATGCCTTACTTCTCCTTCAAATATGACTAAAACAAATGCATTCCTTGAAACTTTTCTTGATTTTCAAAAGCTGGCACCAGCTATGCCATCTCTTCCACATTGTCTTCCCCCAGGGTTTGGACCAAGGAGTAGCAGCCGAGTAGCCTCTGTAGAAACAACTGTTTGATGTTGGTGGTATAATAAGGCCTTTTTGTCCAGCCCTTTTAGTTTGCAGATGAGGCTCCCTGGGGCCCAGAGTACATGGTGCAATCGGGGCGAGCTAGACCAGAACCCAGGCCTCCCATTTCCCAGGCTATTATTTTTTCTTTTATATAGCATGCTGCTCACCAATCAGTATGCAGCTATGTCCTGTTTCTTAGGGCAGGAATTTGTCTCTATTCTATGGGGTCTTTGGTCCTTGGGTAACCTTCAAGTTGGTAAACTCTTGTTCTGTGACCCAACCCAAATTCAGGGTGAATAGGAGATGGGTATACTTAGCTCTTCTTGTTCCTTTCCAGAAAGAAAGGATGACAGCAGCTCCGATGTTCTCAAAACAGGGGTACTAATTTGCCTCTTCCCCTCTCCTTTTGAGCAGAGACCTCAGCTGAACCTTCCCTACAAGCCAAACAGCTAAAATTGAAGAGAGCCAGGCTAGCTGATGACCTCAATGAGAAGATAGCCCAACGGCCAGGCCCCATGGAACTAGTGGAGAAGAACATTCTTCCAGTAGAGTCCAGTCTGAAGGAGGCCATCATCGGTAAGGAGGTGCTTGGCTGAGCCCAGTTGGCCTCCTAGCCTTCGAGGGGCAGGGCTTTACAGCCCAGGGCAAGGCCGAGGCTCTTAGAGCCCACTGTGCTGGCCTAATCATCCGAGAGGAAATTAAGGCAAGTCTGGACCCTGAGAGGCAGCTTGGTAGTGTCAACAGTAGCAGACACCTTGGCTCTTGGCGGGGTCACTGTCCTCTGAAGAGCCATCTCTTGGGAGCCTTGACACCTTTGGACTTAGAGTTATGGCTTCCTCAGTCCTGGAAAAAAAATGTATCCATAGGACCCTCTGTTTTGCCAGTGGAGTCACTTAAAAGCAGGTAGCTTTTAAGGAGGTAAATGCGTAGATGGGCATGCATTGCCCATACATGTACCCATTCCTCTTCTCCTGCTCCTTCCTGGCTTAGTACCTTTTGCTCATCAAAGCACACATGTGGGCCCATGTGAGTTTGTGTTTTCTGACTCCACTGGCCCCCCAGGCAGAAAGTGGTCCAGTAAAGGAGCTAAAGTGGCCGTCCCCACCCAGTTGGGAAGACCCCAGCACTCTATGGGCAAAGTCCCCTGGGAGTGTTTCCCTTAGCATGCAGCTCATGCAGATTAGCACAGCTGCTTCCTAAGATGAGCAGGGCGTTGCCCACCCTGGCCCCAGGTGGGCCTGGGGTTCTAGGGCTCACCTTCTGCCAAGCGTTTAAATGGAATGTTCTGCTGTGGAAGGAGGTGAGATTGAATTGCTCTGAACATGAAGGACTTTGAGGTCCCTGCCCAGGAGGAGCTACAACCCCGTCCCAAAACACACTTGACCCTAATGTCAGACCTATACGTGTACCCTTTGCTGTTCTGTCTGTTCAGGCCTCCCTTGGATGGCAGAATTACAAGGCCTGAAAACAGGCCCTGGTGGACCAGAGGGACTGTACAGCCCCAGGGATGGGAGCCACAGGCCCCTGAATGATCACCCTAGCCCTGCAGGAGGACAGGGAATGTGGGAAGGGCATAGGCAGCTTGGCAGGATCTTCCTCATACCCTGAGCCTGAGGAAGAGCCTTCTCTGGTCTTGCCCAGGTAGACTGGGTATGGCTGCTACCTGCATGTTCTGTCGTGGATTTGCTCAGGTTCTCTTCTGTGAATTCCTCCCTGTACCCAGTGACCTTGGTCCATGGCCAGCAGGCTACCTCTGGTCTCTCTCTGCAGTGCTAAGAGTCCCTCTGGGCAGGTCCCATAGAGGACCACAAGTGGAGTGAGCTGAGTCTGTTCACCAGTCCATGTTGGCCCCCCACCCCTCACCAGCTGTGATGCTTCTCTGACCTGATTCAGAGGCTGTGGCTCATAACCCTGGGGTCTCCAAGGTCTCTTGCCCTGTATAGCTCATCATCTTCATAACGAGGATTAAGATTCTCTTTCTGTGTTGCTGGGTGGTTGTATCCCTGGCTAGATGTCCTCCTCCTTGTTTTCATTTTTGAAAGGCAGTCACATGATCAAAGGGTGAAGCACTTTAGGGTTTTTCTTGAGAATTCTGTCTGTGATACCTTGCTCCAGCTCCTCTGTGCATTTCCTTAGAAGGAAAAGCAGTTTGTGTATGCCCCTAGGCAAATGGGAAGTCTGGTTGTGGTTCCAGTACTGAGGGCAGGAAAAGGCCACCAAGCTTGGAGAGTCTTTCTCCCCCGGTGGCCAAGAAGATGGAAATGAGGAACTGAAAGTGGGGGACGTGAACACAAAGCGCTCTTCCCTTCTCCCAGGGCGGGTACTTGGTGAGGCTATGGGGCTTCTATTTCTCTTTTACACAGAAGAGCTTTTCTGGGATTGCTCTCCCTGGGAGGAAGAAGTGAAGGGTGGGTGTGCCCCTCCTGTTGGGTGGGCATTACCACTGCTTGGCTCCTCTGGGCCTTTCTTCATTCCCTTTGGTGATAAGTGGGCCCTAACTGGTCCTGTGCTGACATGTGACTGTGGCTTTTTTTTGCAGTGGGACAGGTTAATTACCCCAAAGTGGCTGACAACTCTTCCTTTGATGAGGACAGCAGCGATGCCTTGTCCCCTGAACAGCCAGCCAGCCATGAGTCCCAGGGGTCAGCGCCGTCACCGCTGGAGGGTCGAGGCAGTGAGCCCCTGGCCCCTTCAATTTCTGTGTCCCCTCCTCAGGTGAGGCTGCAGCAGCAGCTGCTTCAGGCAGAGTTGGCCACATGTACTGTGGGAACTCAACGGAGTCACTCCCACTTTGAGAAGCTAGAGTGGCTTCATAGTTGACCTTGAAGCATTGAGTTCTGTGATCCACAAGCTTTGACTTTCTTAAAAATGGTGCCTCCATTAGGAAAGCCCTCTGGCAAGCTGGAACAGATAGCCTCTGAAGGAGTGTTGACAGATTTGTGCAAGAGAGGGAGGGAGATGGTTGGACTGGATTCCACTTCAGATTGGGCCCAGGCCTGTGTCTAAGGCCGCCTAGCAGCTAGCTGTAGGCACCAGCCTTGACAGTCTGCCCCTGCTTCATGTGCTTCTTTGCTGATGGTGGTGATCACCATCCTTCCACCTCTGTGCCATTAGTGGAAAGAGACCCGGAAAAGAAAGACTGGGGTTCAGATCTTTGACTCTGTCTTGCTGTATGACCCTGAGCAAGGCCCTTCCCCTCTCTGAGCTTCAGTTTCTTCCTCTGTAAAATGAAGGGACTGGACTTGATGGACTCTAAGTCTCCTTCAGCTCTAGATCCATGCATGACCCTCTGAGGCCTTACACTCCCCTCACACAGGGCCAGTTTCTTCTTCTATAAAACTAGGATAATGACACTTTACCTCCCTTTCAAGTAGGTTGTGAGGAAGGAGCTCTAGACATGTGGGTTGTAACCCCAGCCCTAGATCAGTCCTCCTGGCCAGTTTATCACAGACCACTAAGGACAATTTCAGACCAGCTAGGGAAGTCATTGCCAGCAGAGCCCCTCCACCCATCAAGCTTCCATCTGCCTTTCTGCTGCTTCTGACTTTTGGTCCCACTTCCCTGGTCTAGGCTGAGCCAATGCTGACCTTTGGCTGTCACGACGCCCTGTCCTCTGGAGTATAGAGAAGCCTCTTGTATCTGTGATCTCTCAGAATGGCCCTCATGTTCTCCCTTCCCCTTCAGGTGATGTCCCAGCTCCAAGTGTGCCCTGACTCCAGTGAACCCACTTTCCTGGCAGAGCAGCCATCTCCTCTGCCAACTCCACCTTTGATGCCACCCAGCCTCCCCAATGGAGGGACTGCTCCCACTGCCAAGCCCCCCCCAACACTCATCAAGGTACCACCTGCAACTTTTGGGTTTCAAGGTCAGAAGAAGGGGGGAAGATGGGAAAGAGCTCTCTGGCAGGGTTGGTGCTGGCCTTTCTATAGCCCTTCTTAGGCCCCTGGAAAAATAATGGGAACAAACATCTGGGGTAGGGACAAGAGGAGGTGTAGTGTTTACTCAGTGGAAGGAATTGTTGACTGCCTCACGTGAGTAAGAGGGAGATGGGTGGGAAGTCAAGGGGTCTCTCTCAGGCCATATTTTGGCTGTGCTTAGTATTCAGGTGTTTAACTTCCAAATCCTGAAGTTCTGAGCTCCCTTCTTGACCACAGCTCCCTTCTATATTCCCTTACTGCTATTGAACTTGCTCTTCACCTTCTTGCTGGCCTTCAGTGCTTGAGTCCCTCTTCATTGCAGTCTCCTGACTCATAAACTCTTCCTGCCTCCATTTTCCTTTCTGCTGTACCTGGACCACCTTCTCAGCTCTGGTTAGCACCCTGATCAGTCCCTCTGCCTCCCCACTGTCTTTGTCAGGCCCCACCTCGGGAACTTAACCACTGCCTCCTTTCTCTTCATCCTGCCATGTCTAAGCTGTTGCCAAGGCCTGTTGAATTCACTTCTGAGCATCTCTTGTCCATTTGACCATTGCCAAATATACTCCCTTCTCTCGTCTAAAACTGCCTCTATCCTGGTGCTGGCCCTCATCACCTCACACCTGGACTATTGCAATAACTACTAACTGCAGGTGGGTCTGCCCACTTTAGGTCTCTCCCCCCTCCAGACTATCCTCCATTCAGCCACCAAGGGGATTTTCCTAAAGCACAGGTCTGATCATATGTCATATTCAACTCAGTAAACTCCAGTGGCTCCCTGTTGTCTCTTGGAACAAATACAAAACGCTTTGTTTGATAGTCAAAACCCCTTCATTATCATCAGTGTCATTATTGCTAATGTTTATATAGCACTATAGGATAGGCACTGTGCTAGCGCTTTACAGGGAAGTAGGTATTGTTATTATCCCTAGATGGGGAAACTGAGACAGAGATTAAATGACTTGCCCACAGCGATGATGACCCAGCTAGTATCTGAGTCTGGATCTGAATTCAAGTCTTTCTGACTCTAGGCCCACTGCTCTATCCACTTCACTGCTCATCAGTTGTCTCCCCCCCGCCACCCCTTCCCTTACAACCCTATAACCATTCTGAGATCCAGTAACACTGGCTTCCTGACTGTTCCTCCCCCAAGATACTCCATCTCTCAGCTGTCCTCCATGCCTGGAATTTTCCCCTTCCTCATCTTCACCTCCTGACTTTTCTGACTTCCTACAAGTTCCAACTAAAATTCTATCTTCTATAGAAAGCTTTTTCCTGATTCTTTCTTAATGCAAGTGTTTTCCCCCTGATAATTTCCTATATATCCTTTCTACCTTGTGTTCATGCCTAGTTGTTGGCATGTTGTCTCCCCACTCAGACTGTGAGCTAGGTCCTTGAGGGCTGGACTGTCTTTGGCTTTCTTTGTATCCCCAGGGCCTAGCACCTAGTCAGTGTGTTTATTGATTGAGTCATGCTCTGGGGCTGCTGGTTGTATCCTTTCTCACAGCTGCTTTCACTGACTGCCCACCAGAGTTCTGCCCAACAACTTGCCCACTTAATCCCTTGCGTGGTAAGTAGATAACATTGTCCCTTCTCCTTTACAGAGAAGTTCAGGGTCATCTTGTGTTCTACTTGGCCTCAGATGACAAAATTCAGAACGATGAAGGATGTTGCAGAAAGGCAGACGTAGGCTCAAAGGAAAAACCTTCTGACAGAGCTGCCCAGAGTAGAGTGAACTCTGGATGTAGTGGATGTAGGAGGCCTTCAGATTCTGTGATTTTGGGGAGGGAATCACTTTGGAATATGGCTAGATGACCTCCAAGCAGCTCCCTGCTCCTGGACTAGCCACCTGCCCCCACACACACTTCAGGTCTTTGCTCAAATCCATCCCTGACTTGAGTTGGCCTTGATGACCCCGTAGTCTGACTAGAGTGTTCTGGGTTCCTTTCCCTTGCACCATGGAAGCTCTGTGTCTTTACCCATCCTGTTTCTTCGAGATTCCTTTGCCCTTTGCTTGGGTCCTCCATCCTATCTGCTTTACCTCCCCTGGCCACTGACACTGTAATGTAGTGAGAAGCAGAAGTGTCTTCTAGCCTACACCACTTCTTCCACCAATAAGTGATCTCTTGGGTGCCTGTCAGGAGGCCCTGTGCTTAGCACTTGTCCTTCTTCCCTCCATGAAGGGCAGTTTCATCTGTTCTCAGGCCCTCAGTTATCACCTGGGCACATACAGAGCACATGAACTCCACGTTCATGTGTTCCCCTCCTGGCCTCTCTTGTGATCTCCAGCCCTGCAGTTGCCCTTCTCCCTGGATGCCTTGCTGATATTTGGCCCTCAGCATGAGGTCTCAAGCTGAGCTCTACCTTCCCTCCTCAACCTACCCCTTTTTCCTTCCCTGTCTCTTTCCTGCTATTCACCTGGTCCTCTAGCTCCTAAATCCTTGTTATCCTTGGCCTCTGTTCTCCCTCCACACTCAGGCACTGAGGCTCCTTTTGGTGGGCCTCCCCTTAGCAGCAGGAGGAAGTGGGAGTAGGTGGGGGGAGACTCTCACAGAACCTTTGGTGCCTCCACTTCTGCCTTACACTGGGTGTTCAGCTCAGCCGGCCTTGTGCCCTCCTCCTGCTGCTTTAGTGCCAGCACTACCCTGTCAATGCCCTGCTCAGGAGCTCCCTCCTCCTCAGGTTTCTCTGATGACTCCAGGCTCCTCTGAACTCTGCTAGCACTGAATCATTGTTGTATCTCCAACTTGTTCCTCCATTAGACTGTCATCTCCTTGAGGGCAGGTGCTGTGGCTTTCACTTCCTTCTTGGAAGGCTTGGGGCCTCATGGGCTCATGCAGTCCTTGGAGTTGGGAGGAGGGGGAGGAGGGACTTTGGGGGTCTTTTAGTCTCAAAGCTGACCATGGCAGGCCTCAGATGGGAAGGACAGAGACAGCTTGGACTGGGGGGTCTGTGGAAGGTTAAGGCTCACACGCCTCCCCCTTTCCTGCCCTCCTGTCAGCAAAGCCAGCCCAAGGCCCCGGGAGAGAAGCCCCCACGCAGCAAGAAGGCCAAGGAGCTGAAGCCCAAAGTGAAGAAACTCAAGTACCACCAGTACATCCCCCCTGACCAGAAGCAGGACAAGGGGGCCCCCCCTATGGACTCATCCTATGCCAAGATACTGCAGCAGCAGCAGCTCTTCCTCCAACTCCAGATTCTCAACCAGCAGCAGCAGCACTACAATTACCAAACCATCCTGCCAGCCCCTCCCAAGTAAGGCCCCCTGCCCTGGCTTCCTTCTGGGCAACAGCCCTAGGACCTCCACCTTTGGATTATGAGGCCTGTGGGTGAGGGAGGTCCCTCTGCTCACATCTACCCATTCTTGGGGTGTCAGAAGCCCAGCTGAACCCTTTGTAGGCCAGCTATGGGCCCCTTTTTGCCATGTGGTGTGGCTGTGCCCAGCACTGACTCCTTGCCCACCCTGCCCAGGAGAGGAAGAAGGGGGAGCTTTGGCATTTGGGTTTCATTTCTGACTCTTTTCCTTGCCCTTAGGCCTGTGGGTGAGCCCCAGGGTAGCAGCAGCCCCGCTTCCCTGCGCACTCTCCCTGCTGCCCTGGGCAGCTCAGCCTCCGGTCCACCTGGGCCCAGTGGCCTTGTGCGCCAGAATTCTGTGACTGGCAAGCTGGGTCCCCTGCCCACCAACCTGGATGACATGAAGGTAAAGCTCTCTTGCAGCCTTTCTTTAGTTCCAGCCTTAGGCCCCCTGCCCCAGGGACTGGGTGGGCAGGAGAGCAATCTGAGGCCTTGGTCCCTGGCTCTTCTCCAGGGAGTGTTCTTGGTATTAGGGAGGGCATCTCTTTCCTGTTGTTGGTCTTGAGAATGAAAGAACCCACTTGGGATAAAGGTCTTTAACCGCAGAATGTCCAGCTTTGATCAGCAGTCCCCCTAAGCCAGTTCCATGTCTCCCCATTTTTACTATGGCTGACTCAGGCCTGGGGGGACCTAGCACGTGAGAGCCTTAGATCCAAGCCTCCCATCTCATCCTGTTTCCTTTAGCTTTTGGGGGTTCTGTCTGTCTCTTGTATGACAAACACAGAACCTGCCAGGGGAGGGGAGAACAGTCCAAGCCCAGGGCAAAGCCAGAGGGGCTTGCTCTGGTCAGAGTGAGAGCTGGGAGGTGCTGCGGGGCATCAATATTTGGCCAGGGAGCCCCTGGGTCCAGAGTGGCCATGTCTGTTCTGCCTCAGAGCCACCCCTGCTCAGGATCTCCTGGTGACCCTCCCCCATTTGCTCTGTGGTTGTGCAGGTGGCTGAACTGAAGCAAGAGCTGAAGATGAGAGCGCTGCCTGTCTCGGGCACCAAGACAGACCTGATCGAGCGCCTCCGGGCCTACCAAGAGCATGCAGGGGTCCCTGGATCCGCCTCTGGAGCTCCCAAGCCTGGGGCTGCCCCCATCCTCGCCAAAGCCGGGGAAGTGGTGGTGGCCTTCCCCGCAGCCCGGCTAAGCACAGGACCCGCCCTGATGGCCGCAGGCCTGGCGCCCACTGAGGTCGTTGTGGCCACCATGACCAGCAATGGGATGGTGAAGTTCGGCAGCACGGGCTCGACGCCCCCCGTGTCTCCTACACCCTCGGAGCGCTCCCTGCTCAGTGCAGGGGACGAGAATTCCGCTGGGGGTGGAGGAGATGCCTTTGGGGACATGGTGACCTCACCCCTGACACAGCTTACCCTACAGGCATCCCCCGTGCAGATCCTGGTGAAGGAGGAGAGCCCTGGGGCCCGGGCCGAGCGTGGTGGCCGAGACCTCGAGGGCCGAGACAAGGACCAGATGCTGCAGGAGAAGGACAAGCAGATTGAGGAGCTGACTCGGATGCTCAGACAGAAGCAACAGCTGGTGGAGATGCTGAGGCTGCAGCTGGAGCAGGAGAAGCGTGCCCAGCAGGGGGCCCCACGGCCACCGGCCCTCCTGGCCCAGGTGAAGCAGGAGGAAGGCTTCTCCAGCTGCCAGCTCACCGGGCCATGTGCGGAGCCCAGTGTGGAGCCCATGCTGGCTGTGACAGTGAAGCAGGAGGTGGTGCCTGAAGAGGAACCTCCCAGCTGCCTCCTGGCACCAGAGCTGAGCAGTCTCCTCCCGGGGCCTCCCCCAGCGCTCGTCACGGATGCCACGGGGACCCACATCGTCCTCACCGTGACCAAGCGGGATGTGGAGGACTTGGCTGATGATGAGCCTGGGAAAACCGGCAGCAGCCAGAGCCCCTCCCAGGTGAGAACTTGGTCCTGGCCTCTAGGGGGGCGGGGGCGGCAGGGGCACAAGAGCTCATCTGCCGTCTTAAATGGCAGCTGCTGTGGAGCCCAGACCCGGCTCACTCAAGTCTCCTGGGAGCTCAGAAGGTCCTGCTCGCTGCATCCTCCTTCAGGCCACTCCCTCTAACCCAGAGGGCCTTTGGGGCTCTATCCTAGGCACAGGGAGTGAGGTCATGGCTTCGGTGGCCATCTCTCCCATCTGCCTTTCTCTCATCCAGACATCTCAGACTGGACATCTGCAGAAATCTCAAATAGCAGCCCTCAGGGCCCCTTCCCCCATCCAGCATGGTGCTGGAGCCTGTTGGTTTCACTTGGCAGCATCTCTCCATTGCACCTACTTTGGGCTGGGGCTTCCAACCTGCCTCAGGTCTCTCCCCACTCTGGTCCAGTCACCAGTGATTTTCCTAAAGCTCTGGTCTGACCACTTCACCCCGTCACCTCCAGGAGCAAACACAAGATGCCATTCGGTAGCCAAAGCTCTTCAGCCCCAGCCTCTTCCTCAGCTTCCAGGCTTCTGACAGGGCCTCCTGGCTCCTGCCGTCCCCCCGCCACTGCCTTCTCTCTGAGAGGGCCTGGGTGCCCTCTCTGCAGGGGACCCATCAGCCTTTGCCAATCCCTCCAGAGGCCCAGGCCTTGCCTCTGCTTGAGTTCCTGTTCAGGCTGCACTGCTGTTTGTACACATGCTGTCAGGGGCAAAGCACCTGCGGCAGGCCAGCCCCAGCTTGTACCCAGCCCTCTAGGGTCTGGTTTCTGCAGCTGCCCTTAGGGCCAGCTTCTCCTCAGCCCCTTCCCTTCATTAGATGCTGCTGATCTCCAGGGACCTTGGCAAAGTGGGGCCTGCTAACAGGGATGCTGAGCAAATTTCACCAAAGGTCACCTGAGCCTTGGCCACAATTTACACTTTGAATTTGAGCTTTCTTAATTAAAACCTGCTGGGTTTGGGCAAATCCCTTTCTCTCTCTGGACTCAGTTTCCTCACTCTTTTATTTTTGGAGAGGGGAGGGGGGCAGTTGGTGTTAAGTGATTTGCCCAAGGTTACACAGCTAGTAAGTGTGTCAAGTATCTGAGGCCGAATTTGAACTCGGGTCCTCCTGATTCCAGGACTGGCCACCTAGCCGCCCCCCAGTTTCTTCACTTTTGCAATGAGGGCTTGGCCTTGCTGACTTCTGAGATACAGCTTCGAGCGAGGGTTTCTCTTCCTCCCTTGTCCCCATCTGCAGCTGCTGCTTGGGGGCCACCCCCAGGCAGGAGGTCCCTCCATGTTCCAGGCGGCTTCTTCAAGATGGGCAGACCTGTGGACGTGACTGGCCTCCTGAGCACTAACCCTTCTCCTTGTGTCTCTGCAGGGTCCACCCAGTCCTGGACCTTCCCCACTTCTGCCCTTCTCAGTCCCCTCTGGCCTGCAGTCATTCTTTCCAAATGGCTTCCATAAGACTTCCTTGAAAGCCAGTATGGCCACTTCCAGCAGCCTGCCCAAAAAGGTATGTGCCCCTTCTTTCCTGACCAGAGGGCCCTGGGATGCAGGCAAGACCAGTATTTGCCCCACCTTCAAGGCCAAGCTTGGCCTGCCCTCTCCTCACACACATCTCATCTCTCCAGCCGTCGTCAGAGCCCAGTTCTCCGGCAGCCCTCCAGACCTCCCAGATGGATCTGGACCACCAGCCCCAGGCCCCATTTGAGGCAGCTCCTGGGGCCAGCCCCCTGCCTACCCTGGTAAAGAAAGAGCCTCTTGTCTACAGTGAGGCTGTGAAGCAGCAGCCCCAGGCCCAGGAGGTGAGTGGCACTGGCCACAGACCCAGGGGGCCCAGCAGGGCTGGGGGGGCAGCAGTCAGAGCTGACCACCGGGCCAGGCAGGGCCTGGCAGGGCGGCGGTCAGAGCTGACCACCGGGACAGGCAGGGCCCAGCAGGCCATGCGTTTCCACAGTTTCCCTTCTCTCTCCTCAGGAAAATGGTTCCTCAAGCCAACAGATGGATGATCTTTTTGACATCCTTATTCAGAGTGGAGGTGAGTGAAGGCAGGCACTTCCCCTCCCCCTCAGTGAGGAGGTCTGGCCTTCAGACTCTGGGGCCCCAGGGGATGGAGGAGGGAGAGCCAGCCTGGGCAGATCATTCAGTCTCCTCCATATGTGGGGGCTGCTTCCTAGTGGCCTCCCCCATGTCCTTGACTCTCTTTTCTTTGGCAGAAATTTCAGCTGACTTTAAGGAGTCCTCACCCTCCCCTGGGAAGGATTCCAGCCCAGCCCTGCCCTGCCCTTCGCCAGCGACGCCCCAGCCTCCTCCAGAGCTGCCCTTGCCCCTGGGCACCAGCCCCGCCTCAGGCCGCCTGGAGGACTTTTTGGAGAGCAGCACGGGGCTGCCCCTGTTGACGGGGGGCCAGGAAGGCCCAGAGCCCCTGTCCCTCATTGACGATCTCCACAGTCAGATGCTGAGCAGCTCTGCCATCCTGGACCACCCGCCTTCCCCCATGGACACTTCTGACTTGCACTTTGCCCATGAGTCCGGCACCAACCTGAGTCTGGACTTGGCCGAGGGCCACCTGGACAGCATGGACTGGCTGGAGCTATCTGGGGGCCCCGTCCTCAGCCTGGCGCCCCCTAGCACCATGGCCCCCAGCCTCTTCTCCACGGACTTCTTAGACGGCCACGATCTGCACCTGCACTGGGATTCCTGCTTGTAGCCTCCAGCAAGCTGGGCCTGGTCACCCCAGTGACAGCGGCTGTGCTGGGGGCTTTCCCAGGTGGTCTCTGGCCAGGCTGGGGAAGTTGCTATTGGCCTCCATTTTTGAGGCCCAAGGTGCCATGCTTTTATCCAGGGCAGGACTAGGTGAAGATCAGACCTGCCTGCCTAGCTCCTGACCCTTTCTCCTCAGGGAGGAAACCCCCCTGGGCCTCCAGCCTCCTGAGCAGTCCTAGTACGGTGGCTGTGCACATGAGAAATGGTCTGTACAGGTGTAAATAGCTCAATATTATATATATATGTATACATACGTATATATATATATTCTATACATCCATCTCTCCCTCTCTCTCTCTGGTGAGAGGCAGCTGAGGCTCCATGGCAGCCCCTCACCCAGGCTTGCTTTTTTGACCGGACACGCCCAGCCCTGCACCTGCGGTCTGTAATCAGTGCCACCAGCAGAGGCGCTCGGGCCCAGGCCCCATGTCTCACCTCTTTGCAGCAAACACTAGCTGGGCAGGGTCAGGCTGGGCCCCCTCACTGCTTCCTCTTCCCCCCCCCCCCCCCCCCACCAAGCCCTGGGGCTAGCGATGGGTGAACAGCTGGCAGGGAGGGTTTTTTGTTTTTTATAAATAAAAACACACTAGCGCTTTAAGGTAATGTACTACCTCAAGGCACCTCCTGGAGGGGGTGGGGGGCAGAGAAGAAAGAGTGCCCCCCTCCCCCCAAGGAGGGGAGGGGCTGAAGGCAGTGTGGTGTGGTTTTTTTTTTTTTTTAAAAAGCAGGTGCTTTCACAATATGCTGTTTATTTATAAACCAAAAGAATAAAGGTCCTGTCACTGTTGGCCAGTGTTCCGTCTTCCCTGGCTCTCCTAACATTTCCACCTGAGCAAAGACAAACTAGCAGACAGCTCTCTGGTTGGCCCTGCCCTCCCCCCCTCCCCCCTGGTGCTCCTGTGCCCCCAGAGCCTGGGGGGGGGGTGGCTACCCGAGGTCACCCATCTATATCCCAGCTGAAAAGATGGTGTTTCACCAGCATGTCCTGCACGCCTTCTTTCAATGGTTTCTTCTTCTCCTGCAAACAGACCACAAGCCTCTTAGCCCAGCGTGGCCCCTGTGCCCCACAGAGGCAGGCCAGGCTCAGGTCCCTTTGGCCACTCACCTCTTTCTTGATGGGAAGCTCCCAGTCCTGAGAGAGACTGAAGGCAAAGCAGCAGAGGACTCTGGGAGAGGGGAAGGCAGAGGTGAAGCCCTCCCCAGGTGCCCTGGCCCCTCTTCCTTCCTGCCCCACCCCCTGGAGGAGGGGCCACTCACCGAAGCTCACACTTGATCTGGACCCAGCCAGGGCTGCGGAGGAAGGACCACGGGTGGTACCACTTCTCCACGGTGGCCACACTCGAGCAGAGCACCTCAAGCCACAGGTGCAGCACCTGCTCACTGGGGGGGTGTAGGGGGGAGTTCAGACAAAGCTGCAGGGGGCCCAGGACCTTTCCTGGCCCCCACCCTCACCCTGGCCCCTCCCTTTCCCCACTCACTTGAGTCCCACGCAGATGAGGGAGCGGAGCTTGACGTCCATCTGAGTGTGGGCAGCGTCGTGAGTCATGTTCACAGACTGAACGGCCTGTGGAGGAGGACAGGAGGCTGGCCCAGACCCAGGGCCCCCTGCTCAACCAGGCGCCTCCAAAGGAGGGGACATGGGCCCGAGGCCTCGGGTCACTTACGTACCCGATAGAGCAATTCCTCCGGGGTCAGCACTTTTCCATCTTCATCTAACCTGGAGAAGGCCAAAGCGTTAGCCCAGGGGTTGGGTGGTGGGGCACTGCCCTGGGAATGGGACCCAGAAGCCCCTGCCAGGCTGGGCACTATGGGGGTAGGGAGGCCTGGAAGAAAATAACGTTACCTGTAAGTTTTACAGAGAACGAGACGAGAGTAGACAGAGTCAAAGTCCCGCTCTACTTCACGGCCGGCCGCCTGTGGGGAGATGGAGGGGGAAGGGGCAGGTCAGCCCCAGGAACCACTCCCAGACCCTTCTCAGAGCCCTCCCAGGACCCCTGCCCCACTCTGACCTCTTCGATAAACAGCCATGGGTGGCCGGGGCCCCCAAGCAGGGATGGTTTCTTCAGCCCATGTTCAAATATCGACTTGAGGGCAGGACAGAGGGTTCCTCGCACCAGGTCCATGACACCCTCTGTTACAGAGTCATCTCCAGCCACAGAATACTACAGCAAAGGAGTAGGGGAAGATGAGTGAGGCCTGGGTCATCCCAAAGTGCTTAGACCCCAAAGCCTTTCTGAAGGGAAGGAAGGAATGGGGCCTGCTGGGTTCAGGCTCTCCCATAGCCATGAACCCCTAGTTCCAACACCATTAAGGCCAAACCCAGGGATCTGCCCTAGTGACTAGGCCTAGGAGCTCCCAGAGATGACTCCTCCTCAGCCATGGCCTTTTACCTCTTTGCTGCGTTCATCCAAGACCTCCACAAACTTGGCAGGAAACCAACCTGTGGGAGAGGCACAGAACTGACCCAGGCCCATGAGCGGCCAACATCACACTCAGGTGGCAGCGAGGACAAGGGCCACACCCAGACAGGGGTCCTGTGCTTGAGCCCCTCAGCCAGCCTGGGCCCACGTTCAGCTCCTGGCGGCCCTTACCTCTCAGTCCATTCAGCTCCCCTACCCAACAATGCTCATCCTTCTGGGAGATGATCTACCAGGGAGGGAGACAGGGCACTCGGTCACATCTCAGAGCAGTGGGCCAGAGCCCCCTGGGCAAGTGCCCCCCTCCACTGCCCCTGCTCGCACCGTGATGATGTCGTTCTTTCGAAAGCCCAGCTCGTCGTCATCATGACGTTCAAAGTCCAGCAGGGCCTTTGCCCGGCGCCGCTGACTGCGGAAACACGCCGCGTAATTCTCATGGTCCCGCTGGTGGCTTTCCATGGTGTAGTCTGGGGTCAGCTCCTATTCACAGCCCCCGGGGGGAAGGGAGTCACGGCCCGAATCCCTCCACACCTCATCCCCAACATTCTGTCTCCCTCCTCACTGTCACCTGCTGGAGGCTTTTCCAGATGCATCTACTGGAAAGGCCACAAGGGAGAGGCTGCCCCTAGGGGGGCACAGACACAGTCAAGGAGAGCCGGCCCTTTTGACCTGTGTTGGCCATGAGGTCCTGAGCAAATCCCAGGCAAGTCACTGAGCTCCTTAACTGCAGAGCAGGTGCTGACCCGCACTGGGGGGGAAGAGATTCCTCATCTGGAAGTTCCCTTGCATGAGGTCAGCTGGCAGCTGACGCAAGTCAAACGTTTAATAAGCACCTACTGGGCACCAGGCACTGGGCCTTGCTGGCAAGAGGCAGGCAGTGCCCTGGGCTTCCCCCCCAGTCTCGGGGCTCTCCCACCTCCCCCCACTCACCACGCTGCCATTTTTGGGGTCCACGCACTGGAAGTGGCGGGCCACCTGCAGGATGGCTTCGCGCAGGTCAGCCACCAGCTCTGTCTGCTTTATGTTCTTGGCCTTCAAAGCCTCGAGGTCCTCGTCGCCTGGAGAGCACAGAGAGGCCGGCTAGGGCTGTAGCCCCTTCTCCAGGGGCAGAGGGGCCCTGGTTTGGCCACCCACCGTCCCCACTGGACTCACCAAAGAGCAGGGAGGCGATGCCCGACTTCCTGCGCTGGGTTCTGCGCCGCACCACCTGCAGAAGGGCCACAGGGTGGGTCAGGGGCTGGGCCCAGCCCAGTAGTGAGGGAATTGGCCCCCAAGGGGAGGCCACGTGCCCTCGATCACCTTGGTGAGGTTGCTGGTGGCACTAGGGCCGAGCAGCTGACCCTGGTCAGCGAGGAGGTAGGCCAGGTGCTTGCGGCGCTGGGTCTCCACAGCCACATGGGTCAGGGAGCCGGCCAGGCGCATGGCCTCGGCCAGTAGCACCTCCACATCCTCCATCTGTGACGGGATGTCCGACAGCGTGTTGAAGATGGAGGCCGAATTTTCCGACTGAATTAGTTCCTCCTCCTGCAGCCGGAGGGAGAGCGAGGCGAAGGTGGGCTCCATGTCCCTGACAGGCCAAGGGAGACCCATGGGCAGCCCAGCACAGAGACCTGCCCTGTCACCCCAAGAGGGCAGCTACAGGGCTTGACCCTGGGCCTGGAGTCAGGAGGTGTGGAACGCTGAGTGATCACTTCACCCTGCCTGTCTGCCTTCCTTCATCTGTGGGGATAACCACAGCACTCCTCTCCCAAAGTTGTGAGGACAAAAGGAGACATTTGTCCCATGCTGTGCAAACCTCCAGATGTCATAAATGTTGAGACAGTGCTGGGATCACAGGAGGGCCTCAGCCTCCCGGGAGCCCCTCTGCCAGCCAGCCTGGCAGTCACTCCCTCCCGGCTCTGCTCACTGATCTGCCCCTTAGTGGCTCTATGGCCTTGGGCAGGTCATTTAACTTGGGCCTGTTTGCTCATCTATAGAATGGAAAGTCAGCCAGCTGCCTCCCTGCCTTGGGAGGCTGCCAGCAGGCCTGTTCCCCCCCTCCCCCCACCGCTGGGCACCTTCATCCGGAGCATGCCCAGGGTGGTCTGGAAGAGCACCAGCGAGCCCTGGTAGAAGAACAGGTCCCAGATGCGCAGCAGCAGCTTCATGTGGACTACGCTGGCGAATGCCGTGAGGAACCAGTGCACGGTGATGAGGGACAGCTCTGGGGGGACAGAGGTGCCAGCTGCCACCCCGCCCGGCCGGCCCCGCCCCGGGGCGCCGCCCCGCCCCTGCCGGCCCCTCACCAATGTCGTGCTCCAGGAGCAGCGCGTCCAGCCGTGGCAGGTACTGCACGATCAGATGCCGCAGGACCCTCTGGTCCGTCTGGACGCCCATCAGGGTGGTGCTGAAGTAGGCGGCGGGCACCAGGTCCTCGATGATGGCGCACATCATCCAGAAGGCGTCCTCCTCCTCCAGGAAGAGCAGCAGGCAGGCGGCCACCTGCGGGGCGGAGGGGGCTCCAGGGCTGGAGGCGGGGCTCCCGGGGCTCCCCCACCCGCTGCTCCCCCTCCCCCAGCCGCCCCTCCCAGCTCACCATGCCAGTGCCCTGGCAGTAGCCGATCTCGGGGTAGAGCCAGGCGAGCCCCCGGAGAATCCTGCGCAGCCGAGGCACCCCGATACTGTTCATGGTGGAGAAGCAGGCGTTGCTGGGCATGGTACGAAGCAGGTCCTTCTCGATCTGGTGAGAGCCCCAGGCCCCCGCCGTGGCCCTTTCAGACGCGGCCATGGGGAGCCACGGCCCCCCCACCGCCCCGAGTGCTGCCGGTGAGCGCCCCGGCCCGGCCCGCCCCGCACCTGCTTGGCCGCCATGCTCTCGTCGTTGGAGCTGTTCTTGACGATGTCCCGATAGGCCAGCTCCGAGCTGCGCTTCTTCTGCAGGGCCCCCGACAGGCGCATCCACAGCTGCGGAGGGGGAGGCTGGCAGTGCGGGCACGCAGGGGCGCGGGCTCCCCCCATCCCCCTGGGCCCTCCTTACCTGGGGCCTCATGCTGTGGGGGATGCCCCCCAGCACCAGGGAGTAGAGCTTGTCGGAGCGCGGCAGGGACACCTCGATTTTGTCCCAGGTGAGGTCCCCCACGTCGTGGTTGTGGGTGAACTCGAGGTGGGCTTGCCACCTCAGCCTCTGCTGGGGGTCATCTGTCAGAGGCATAGCCAAAAGCTTGCTGGAGTTGGGCTCAGTGCCATCTGTAGTGGGAGAGTCAGGGACTCAAGAAGAGGCCTCGAGGCAGGTGGGCACTGGCACCCTAGGGCCCGCTCTACAAGGCTTCCCCGCCCAGCCCAGCAGAGCACACAGGTGTTAGTGGGCATACTTTCGTCCTGTCACCTCTAGTGTCCCGGGGAAGATAGATGGGAAGGGCCAAGCCTCAGGGTCAGGAAACAAGAGATTTGCAGGGTCTCCTCCAGACCTGGGTGCCCACGTCCAGGGAGCTGGCACACAGGCCTGTCCTTCCATGGGGCCCAGGGATGACCTCACCTTCCTTGTCCACCCGGAAACCAAACTCATCGTAGTGGACCTCCGGCTGCTCCACAGGCTCTTCCTTCTAGGACCAGGAGCCAGGAGGAGACAATAAAAGATACTGTTCACTCCCCAGTAGCTGTGCCCCTCTCTGATGCCCCGTCTCAAGTCCATCACCCTCCATGCCCTCCCTGAAGTTGCTGGCTCTGCAAAGGATCCTCAGGGAACAAGTTCAGACATGAGATCTCTCCTGAATACAGTCCCAGCCTCCCTGGTTGGCCTTGGCCCTGCCTCTTTTCTCCAGCCAACCTGGAACACATCTATTTTGCCATCTCTGCACCTTTGCCCATGTCAGTCCTGCTGCCTTCTCCCCATCTCCATCTACCAATGTCCCCTCTTCCACAAAGCCTTCCCTGATCACCCAAGTGGAAGAGGCCTTTGAGCCTCTAGAACATTTCTCTCATCTAAGTCCCCAAGGCACCTGCCTTGTAGTTGTTGGGGTTCCTGGACTGCAAGCTACCCGAGGCCAGGACTATCTGAAAGACTACAGGCCTCACAGCTGGAAGGAGCCTAGAGGTCACCTGGGGACCTCTCAACAACCCCCACCCCCCACAAGGGGGCATTCGAATTCTGCTTAAAGCCCTTCAGCAAGAGCAGGGAAGGGAGAAGGCCTCCAGGACAGTCCAGGCCCCTTAGGAGCAAACCCAAATTCTTATGTAGTTAGGGTGTTTTTCTTTGCTCAAATTATTCAAGGAAAAGAATGAGGCTCATAGGACCTGGGTCTGGTGCTGGAAGTGACCTAGGGGCTGTCACTTTGCAGAAGAAACACAGGCCTAGATAGGTAAATGACCTGCCCCAAGGTCACACACAGAGTAAGTCCAAAAGGCAGGATCTGAATCCAAATCCTCTGACTTTGAAGCCAGCATCCTTTCCTCTGTGTGTGCTGCCTGGCCGTACTTCCCAAGATCATGACTTCCAAAAGGACCAGACTGCAGGAGCCCCCAGAAACTCGGAGGAGCCACCCCGTGGCCCTGGGGCTTCCCAGTCGGGCTCCTCTGGGCTGCTTTTCTAACATGATTCTGCATGCACGAGAGGAGAGGGACCAGGCCTGCCCTGTGCCACAAAGGCCAGCAGCTGTGGAACGTGGCCTGGAGCTCTTCCTGACTTGCTTTGGTCGTTCTAAAATGAGGAGGGTTGGCCGGCTAAGTGGCACAGTCAATAGAGCACTGGCCCTGGAGTCAGGAGGACCTGAGTTCAAATCCAGCCTCAGAACTTAACACTAGCTGTGTGACCTTGGGCAAGTCACTTAACCCCAATTGCTCTGCCCTTCCCCCTCCCAAAAAAAAGCAAAAAATAAAATAAAATAAAATGAAGAGGCTCCTGACCCACAGGCCCTGGGTAGTGGTGGGTCCTGAGAAAGGGCTTTCCTTGCCCACATGGTCCCCTCAGGCCTCGGTGGGGGGCTGACCCTGCCCAGCCCCACTCTTCAAACAAAAAGGCTCCCAGGCTGCCATGTTCCCTCATCAGCTCCCATCTCCATCCCTTGGGACCTCTGAGGCTTACAAAAGAGCCTCTCCCAGAACTCCTATGGCAGATATTTCTTTTGATAATTAGTAAAATGGGGCTTTGGGATCTGAGAGGCCAAAAGGCCACAAAACCAGAAAATGTCAGATCTGGGCTTTAGACCCAAGCCCTCACCATAGGCATCTTGCCTCATGAGTTAGGTGAATGACCCCAAATCGCAGGTCAGTCTACAAACACAAGGCTAGGCTGGCCCGCATGTGCCCTCCCGTGCCCAAGGCACCCCAGCTGGCTGGGCTTCCCTACCTGGGAATACTTGGCCAGTATCTCCTGAGGCCATATGCTTGGGGTCAGGGCCGAGAAGGGGCCCCCAGCAGGAGGGGTATGGCTCCCTGTGTGCAAAGAGAACAAAAAGGGAGAGAGGGTCAGGGCAGCCGACATAATGAAGAGAACGTGGGAGGCCCAGTGGGGATGAAGCTCACCCGAAGGGAAGCGTTCTCAGGACTTCCAGGGGGGAAAGGGGGCCCAAGTCCCAGGAGTCCAGAGTGACTGAAGAGAAACGGGCCCTGGGCCAGGGAAGGAAGCCCCAATAAGCCCCTCCTGGAAGTGGAGACCCCGCTCCCAGCCTCTTCCCTCATCTCCATGGCTCTCAGCTCTTGTCTGGTACCTGCTGGACCCTCGCCAGGCCTAGGCACTGCCTAAAAGCCAGGCTTCTATTCCCCTGCGCTTGGGGTGACCCCCAGTCCCTCTGGTCCCAAGCCTAGTCATGTGGTTAGAAAGGGAGCACCAACCTCACCTTCCTCTTACCTGACATTCTGTGGGAAAGGCTGGGAAGCGTCTGCAAATTCTACCCGTGTGGCCTTGTGGGGAGCCTCTGCCACTATAAGAGTAACAGCAAAGGTCTGTTCAGACCCCAATCTGTGCTCTGTAAGGGCCTTCTAAGCTTAGCTGGTCCAGCCCTGGCTTTTGCACAGGCCCACAGATGCTTAAGATCACACAGGGAGTGAGCAGCAAAGGCAGAATTCAAACCCAGGCCCCATGACCCCCAAACCAGCATGTCCCCTCTGTGAGAGCCTGCCGCTCTCTCCACACAGCTTCCCTGAGAATGCCCTGGCCTTGGCTGAAGGCTGCGCCCCCTACTCTGGACACTTTGAAGCCTGATGTCAGCAGGGTCATGTTTCCTACAAAGCCAACCCGGTCCAATTCCTTGGGGCCAGCCTTGTGAGTCTGAATCCCAATGACATCAGAATGTGCAGAAAAAGCCTTAGGCTCTGCCCCTTCTGGCATCATAGGGTCACAGACCTGGGACTAAGGATCCTGAGCACTTAGGGGTCATCTAGGCCAACCTTGATGGGGACACTGAGGCCCACAGAGGTGAGGCCATATCTTGGCCACAAAGGCTGGCTGGTGACTTAGACCATAAGCCCCTTAGCACAGCATACCTGCCCCCTCCTGCTGCCTGGGTGCTGTGGGGCATGTGATCACTCCTCAGAGTTTATGTCCCAGTCCTGGAGCTGTCCACAGAGAAACACGACTGTCATGTAAATGGAAGGAACCTGACCCCAGAGAAGAGATGGAAAAAACGTAGCTGCTTCTCTCCTTCACAAAGATGGGGGACCATGGGCGTGGAACAGCACAGAGTGTCGGACTCACTTCAGGTCTGACCTGGCTTTATGGCACTGCCTTTTCCCTCCCTCGAAATCTTGATTATGAGCTTGCTGGTGAGGGAGGCATTTGGAAATGTTTTAAAACAAAATTAAATGCTCCAAGAGACCAGTCTACCCAAAGACCCCTGTGACAATGCAAATGGACAGATCATTAAAAGGAAACAGCTGTACGTAATGGGAAATGCCCCAGGGATTGGGGGGCACAGGTAACAAGAGCCTGGCACGGATGGTCTGAAGAAGGGGATGCTGTTTGTCAGGAGAGACCTAGAGAGACAAAAGGCATCAGTTCACGTTTAAAGAAAAGACAATATCCAAAAAGGAGAGGTGCCAACCAGAGACCTCCGAGCCAGGACATTCTCTGGCTGAGGCCAGGGTCAGCGCCTGCTGCCGTCCCTCGCTCTTCCTGCCCCCGCCCCCAGCTGACTGGCCAGGGGGTGATTCACACTCAGATCCCATAGGCCTAGGGAAATGTTGGCCTGGCTTCCATTGGCCTCAGGAGAGATGGGTCTAAAGCAGGCAGACCGGCTGGTCAGACCCCAAGCCATCAAGCAGGGCCTGGGGCACTTCTGACCATTCCTTTCTTGTTTTGAATCACTGCCTTGTAGCCTGGCAGGGACTGCCCTTAAAGGGCTGTGGGCATCCAGTGCTAAGGGAGGGGAGATCCCAGCTCCGGAAGTGGCACTGATCCCGGGGCCAGCCCGATGGTGCCACCCTTTGGTCCTTTGTAGTGTTAGATGGCAGTATTTCAAACCTAGGAGAAAACGAAGAACAACTCCTAGATTTTAAAGATGAGGAAACTGATACCCAGAGAGGGACAGTGTTACACAGACAGCAAGCAGAAGAGCTAGAATTTGTCCCCGTGGGTGAATCCCATGCCCTCCCTGACCTCAGGTCCCTCATCTGTAGAATAGGATGAAATGGCCTGAGGGCCTGCAGGTGGTCCTCTGTAGGCCCTCCTCTGACTCCAGGTGGGGCTCCTGGGGCCTCCCACTGTCTTCCCCCAATATCTTCCTGCTTCCCTGGACCATGAGCTCTGGGTGAAGATGCTTAAGGTCTGATAGCTAATCAGCAGCTCCCTTCATCTACTACCCCCAGACCCCCAGTGACATGTGGTGAGAAGGGAGGTTAGGCAAGATACCCCTCCCCCCCCCAAAAAAAAGCCTGCCCATCCCACCCACATCCCTTGGGCCAAAGGAAGCTTGGCGCCTAGCCCAGAAGCTGCAGCCACGCACCTCCAGAGTAACCCATTGAGAGAAGCTTTTGTGGTGATGGACAAGTGGGGGTTGGACTGGGTTGGTTTTATTTTTCTCAACTTAAATGTGTTTATCAGTATTTTTAGGACCTAGCTCACATTTGGTAGGGCTTAAAAGAAAAAAAAATCTGGAATCCAAATGGAGTTCCCCAAACATGGCAGCCAAAGAGCTCTGTAACTAAATAAAAAACAGGTCTAATAAAGGAAAAGTCGACAAGCCCACCAAGCTATGGGTTTCCTTGATAAAAAGGAAGTGTTTCTGTGGTGCCCACTGTGTGCCTACAGTGCACAGGCACACACTGATGAGAAACAAATCCACCTCACCCTTGGGCTCCCCTCAGGCCCCCTGTCCCCTGTGCCACACCCCCTCAGGGCTGCCTCCCCTCTTTTGTCCATCCTGCAAAGTTTAACTGAAATGCCAGTGTCCTAGATTGACCTCCTCAGGCCCTCAGTGAGGACATGGCACTTTGCCGGTCTGAGGTATTAATGATATTATTACCCATTACAGTCACGCTGGGCCTTCTAACATCACCAGCTCTCCCAGCTTGATGGAGCACCTTCCCAGGGCAGATAGCAGCATGCAGGCAATTAGCTTTTGTTCAATGTCTTCTCCCAAATATTTCCCCTGCAGAGACCACAGGGTCTTCTGGGATATTTGTGCCTCCACACACAAGCAACATTAGTTCCTTGAATATAGCACTGATCTGGAGTTAGTGAAACAGAATTTCAAACCCAAAAGTGATATTAGAAACAATCTAGGGGCAGCTAGGTGGCACAGTGAATAGAGCACTGGCCCTGGAGTCAGGAGGACCTGAGTTCAAATCCAGCCTCAGACACTTAACACTCACTAGCTGTGTGACCTTGGGCAAGTCACTTAATCCCAACTGCCCTGCCTTCTTCCCTCTAAAAAGAAAAAAAAAGAAAAGAAACAATCTAGTTTCATCCATTGCTTTGCTCTCCTTTCAGCTACACTGCAAGTAAGCCTGAGTCGGGCTGAGGCTGAGGGCAAGATCCAGCAGCCAAGCAGATGAGAGGCCCAGGAAGACCAGGCCTCTGGCCCTGGGTGACCCTAGGGGCCTGGCTCCATCTGGAGCCCCTCATGCTGTGCTAGAAGCAGCTCCAGCTTTCTCTGGCAGGAAGAGTTGAACTGGGAGGGCAGGTTTTTCCTGCCTCTGGTTGGTATGGAAACCTTTCTCCACATTGCCATCAGAGCTGGTGGGGGCTGCTGTAGGCCAGGCACTTCTGAGGGGCCCCGGGGAGAAGCAAGGGCTTGGTCCCATGAAGGGAGAGGAGCTTCTGCCCTGCCCCTGCCCTGGGTTTGCATCTTTGGGAGCCTGAAAAACAATCATTTTCTGCACCAGCTCTTCTGAACTTATGATCTGTCTGTGAGTTCACCCCATGTATGTGTGGATGGTCTGGCACAAGAGAAAGCTTGTCCATTTTCTTTCATTTCCAATTCGAGTTTGGGGGTGAAATCCAAGTTGGAGTCCCCTGGACTCTCCTTCACTCGCCATTACATAGCCACGTCCCCACACAGATCTCACAAAACACTGCCCTTTCCAGCCTTTTAATTAACTTCCATGGCTTACTTTCTATTATCTACATATGACTCTTATTCCCATATTTCCCCTAAATTTTCCATCTCCTGAGTCACTGTCCTGTCTTCTGCCTTCCAGGCTGTGGCCATATGTGGGAGAACACATAGAGTGGCCTGAAATTTGCCAAGAGGGGGAAGATGACAAGCTAGGCTGTCAGGGGTGTGAAGCCAAGAAGGGGCTATGAAGCATCAGGCTGAGCCCACCCTCTGGCTTGGCAGAAGGAGCATTCTCCATGCACTGCTACCCTGAGTGTTGGACGGTAAGCAAGGCTCTAAGCTCACAGGAAGGGCTCGTTGATGAGAAATGCTAATAGAGGAAAATCTGCTGCTTCAGAACGGAAACACAGCGTTTCTAAAATGCTCAGCATTTGGGGTCCAACGGAGCATGAGATAAGAAAGTTAAAGACACTCTATGACATCTCTGAGAATCTGTGCCCATGCTGAGACTGGAAACCAGCTTCCCAGCCTGCCCTGATGCTGGAGCTGCTACTTTCCACAGCTGGGATTCAATGTTTACATATCACCCTGGGAACCAAAGACAGAAATCCACATGCAAACATTTGGAAACCTCTCTTGTCAAACCAAGAATGGGGTGGGCAGGGTGTTCTCTCCCCAAAGGGAGCTGATGCTTTCTAACACTGCTCACCAGGTGGGGGGAGGCATATCTGAGCAACTTCCTAAGCTGCTACAAGGTACATTTAGCTCCCTGAAAAAAAATAAAGTTTTGTAAATGGGAAAGATTAGTACAGGCTTCTGGCTGGGGAGAAGGCCCAAAGCTCCTGGCCCTCCCACCAGGCTGACAACAGGCTGGGCTGTTTCCTGCTCTCCCACATTGAAGTGAAACCCTTACAGACCAGCTGCTCATAGGCCAGGATCACCACCTCAGACACACACCCCCAAAGCCAGACACAAGCTTTCTGACTGGACTGGATGCCACCGTCACCCACACTCACCTCGGAGTGTTGGCAAGAGCTCCTCTGAATGGCCTGGGCTGCCTGCTACTTGCCTGGGAGGTTGTACAGGTAAGCATTTAGTAAGCACCTACTACGTGCTAAGCTCTTTACAGATATTCTCTCATGTGATCGATGACCTGATGTCCTTCCCAACTCTGATGCAGTGACCTGCATTTGAACACAGGCTCTGAGCTGAGGACACATAGTCCAGCCTGATGGTGGCACCCAGCTGGTCCTGAAGTCTGGGAGGCCTGGATCCAAAGCCTGCTTCCAGCATTTACTTCTCAAGCCCCACTGCCCATGCTCTTACTCCCTCCAAGCCACCCACAGCAACGGGCATGCTGTCACCTGCAGGTGCTGTGCCTCCATAATATGAGATGCCTTCCCATCCCATTTCTGGTAGCCCACTCTCCATCTTCCCCAACCTCTAGTCCCCCCATAAACCGGTGTAGGACCCTGCTGCTTTCCTACCCCCCAGCCTTGGGTTACACCAACCACTGAGCTCCCACACAACTGGTGGGCTGTCTTCTAATCTCCACTCAACCCCCCCACTGCCAGGCCATTCCTTACATTTACCCTTCTCTAAACATCCACTTCTCACTGGCCCCTCCAGCTCCACAGAGGATGCTCTCCCAGGCTCCAGGCTTCCATCACTGACTACTCTTGGCAGTCAACCCCTATCCATCCCCCTCCTGCTGATCTCCCTGTTCCTCTCTTCTCCTTCACCCTCCTGCCAGTCAGCTCTCCCCCATCCCATTCCTCCAGTCCATTCCCTTGTCACCAACATCCTTCCATCACATGGAGATCACTCTAGTCCAGTCTTCCCCTCACACCTGAACTTTTACAAGTCTCCTTATTGGTCCCCCTGTCTCAAGGCTCTCTCTTCTCCAGTCTGTTCTCCCCACAGCTAGGAACCTGGCATTGCCAGTGCACAGGCCTGACCCTAGCACACGCCTGCTCAAGAAATTCCCCATTACCTAGAGAATAAAGTGCAAACTCCTCTTTGAAGGCTGCCCCCTCTCTGAGTTCCTCTGGTTCCTCTCTGAGTTCACCAGACATTTCTCTACAAATTCTCTGTCCCAGCTGTCCTGCCTGGTGCTCTTCCTTGCCTGGTATTTCATCTTCTCTAGATTCCTTTGCAAGGGCTGGAGGGCACTCGCCCATCTGTACCTTTCAGAGCTACCAGCTTCCATAAAGACAGGAAGGCCTTTCCTGATCCCCCTGCTCCACTCTGGACACACACTGAAGTTCACTTCTCCACATACATGCTATTCCCTCAAATAAGCATAAGTTTATGGAGGTCAGGGACTATTTGATAAAGGTCTCCCAGAATATAGCACACAGTGGGTGCTTCAGGGTGCTGCTGACTGAGTACAGGCTATATTACTGTGGGTAAATTATAACAGCCAACAGACTGCCAGGCTTAAGTTGTACCAAAGGCTACATATTAGACAAATCCTAGACACTAAGAAATGGCTGTGAGGCACTAGACAAGAGCATTGAGGGAAGCCAGAAAATATCCTCTGTTGATCTGTTCCCATGAGACTAATGCTGGATCACCTGATGAAGAGTGAGGCTGGGACACAGCAAAGCCAAAGGCCGACCAGCAAACATGGGGAGCCTCTTTGCATCTGGTCCTGTGGTCTCATGGGAACAGTGAAAGGAAAGCTCGGGGGAAAGAAATGACCCAGCCATGCCTAGCAACTGCCAGGCTTTTAGGGCTTCGGAGCAGGGTAATTCTTCAAGTGCCTTGGACCCCTCTGGAAATGAGGAAAAGTCGACGGACCCCTTGTTACAGTGATATTCTTAAATAATTAAAGAAAATGGTACATTTCAGTTAGTGAAAAGGAAAATATAATTTTTTTTTTTTTGCTTTTCAGAGGGCAGTTGGGGTTCAGCGACCTGCCCAAGGTCACATGACTAGTTTTTATGTTAAGTGTCTAAGGCCGGATTTGAACTCAGGTCCTCCTGACTCCAGGGCTGGTGCTCTATTCACTGTGCCACCTCGCCACCCCTATAATTTCTTTCCAATACAAACTCACAGATCCCTTAAAAATTTGGTCCCTGAGCTGACCCCAAGTTAAAGAATCCCTTTCTTAGTGTTGTCTGTGGCAGTGAGAAAGGCAGTGACTGGGCCAAGGTGACAGAGCATAAGCCTGTCTTCGAGTCCCTCCCCCCCACACACCCTCCAGAGCTTGCTGCTGACTCACATTCCCTAATTCTAACTCTGCATTGCTCTATCTCAGCCCACCCACATGAGTATCACCTTTTAAACCATCTTCTTGCAAAGGCATCAGCAGGCACACTGAAAGCACCCCTCTGAGGGAGGTGGGCACTCTCTGGGCAATGGGCAAAGCCAGGGTCCTTCAGGAAGCTCTTCGCTGTCCTGTGTGCCCAGCACCGCAAAGCCGCGCAGACGTTTATTAAGAGGCTTCTGTTTCCAAAGCGACACAGGGGTGTGTCCTCTTCCAAATGAATTTCCCCACACAAGCCATCATCGCCTTCCAAAGTCGGACGATTCTTCACTATGCCACACTCCTGAGTCTGAGCCAGGTGACTGTCCTCGGCTGGGAGAGTGCCCAGCCTCCTCCCCAGGGGAGCAGGCCAAAGCCTTATCAAGTGGGGAGGCAGTGCCCAAGCAGCATTTGTCCAGGAACAGGTCTGTTATCTCCAAGTCCTATTCTGCTTCCACCCTGCCCCAGTCTCCCATCTGCCATTCCAAACATCAGCCCCTCCTCCCAGCATCACAGGCAAGACTCTGGGGCTGACGCTGCCCACCCCCCTCCCAGTCAATATTTGCCTTGGGTACAGTCCAATGGGGCTCCTTCTAGCCAAGCAAAGGGCCAACTGTATGAGACTCATGGCACAAGGAAGGACAGCAGTGAACTCCACCCCTTAAGTCAGCAGCCTCAGAGACCTAGTTGCTTCTTCCAGAGTGAGGGCAGTTTAATTAAGAGCTCCTGGAGAGCTCTGAAGACCATCCCCCTCTCCCCCATCCACTACAAGTGGAGTCCTGGTCACCTACTTGGTTCACGCCCCAATACATCCTTCTAACACACAGGTGAGGAAGTGGTTACAGATGGAAATGAGGCAAAGGCATGGACACTCTGTTTTACCCATTAGGGAAAGGGCCTGGGCTAGGACTAAAGCTTGCTTGGCAAGCAGAAAATACCATCAGCCTAGAAGACCTGTTTGACTTATTTGAATGGAGGAAAACAATAAACCCAGCTAAAGGCCTCCTTCATTTATCCAAACATGCTTGGCCATCCTATCTCTGGAGCCAGGCTTCAGGAAGTTTTTGCTTCCAGACTTGTGCCAATCCAAGCTGCCCACTTCACCGTAACACCTTGAAGGGGGCTCCACCACCTGGACCCTCCCATTTCACTGGCTCTCCAGATTGCTGTGGCCAACCTGGCCAGGAACCACTCTATACCTTACTAGCTAGCTCTTTCAGGGACATGATGGCTTGCTGCACCAAAGGGGTGAGAGGAGGAGGAAAGACCTGGAACCAGTCCTGCTCCTGGCTCTTACTGGCCTGGAGTTAGACTCTGAGTTTCTATCTCCTCCATGCTTGCCCTCCTTACCCATGATTGTTTTGAGGAAAGGGCTAAAAAAAATGTGAGCTCATTAGCCTCATTGGGCAACATTGTTCCCCGTATGTGGCAGACCAGAAAGCGGCTTATAAACCAAGAGGAAAAACCCAGCCAAGTGGGAGCAGAGCTTACCTGCTAAGCCCATTGCCTTTGCTTAGCTCCCATCACTTTGGATGCCGCTGCTACAAGGGCGTTGGTCCTTTGGTGTCTGGGACATCATCCTCCTGGCCAGACCGCCATATACATTTTACCCCTTAAGGATCAGCATCTTGCAAGGTTCACACCTGAGCCCTCTTCTCTCTTTATTCCTCTCCACTGGTCAAGTCATCAACTGCCACAACTTCAGCTAGCATCTCTATGCAGATGACTTCCAAGATAGACTCAAGAACTCTGGTTTCTTTTTCCTTTGGCATCTCCAGACACTTGTGAGCACTTTACTCTGGAACCATCTCTGGAACCCCTGTCCTATCCCAGAGCATGATTCCTATGTGGTGAGGCCCTGAGGTTGTGGGGAGCAGAGATGGCCAGTCCTCCATCTTGCCAGTTACACTGCCTTGCTCAACATGGTCTCCTGGCAATTTAGGACTCAGTGTAGAAGTCTGTGCTCTCCTCATGAAGCATTCATTCGTTGAACTTTCCAATTCTGGCCCCTCTCTGTCTTCCCTTTCCTAAGTTTCATAAAATGGCCCACAAGATTTAGAGGTGGAAGGACCCTCTTCACTTTACAGATGGTACCAAGGTTCAGAGAGGGTATGCCCCAAATCACACAGAACCAGAAGCATGTGCTCACGGGTCCTGCATTCTTGTCATTGAGTGTCTGGCGTGCTCCACTTCCCTGCCTGTCATGCCCACTAACCTTCAGCAGGATTTGTGCCCATTTACTGTCTTGGAGGTTACTCAAGAGTCCCATGGCCATGAAATCCTCCTTGGGGATGGAAATGACCTAGAATTAGACCAGATGTTCTAGAACCCCACAGGCCAGAACCTTACCCTCAATCTCTCCTAACAGTCTGCTATTGTGAGTATTGGATGGGTGCGAGATGGTTTAAACTACCATCTGTTTGCTCTGAATGGGCAGTCTCTCTAAACTTGGAGATAACTTTAATCTTTTGTCTTTAGAGGAGTCACCAGTCACTGCGCCCACACTCCAAAGCTCCAACTGCCTGAACTTCAACCACATGGAGCAGTAGTGATAATGCTCCTTCTGCTGATCCTCAGTTACTGGTCAAAGGGAAGAGGAAGAAAAGGCCATCTGGACCACCTCGGGACACTCCATCTCTATTGTCTCTGTTCCTTGGTAAATTGAAAAATGAAGCACTTTCAACTTCAAAGAATCAGGCAGAAAAAGTCACCTTGGCAAAAAATAGAAGGTGAGACTGTCGTGTTCTTCTTCGATGGGATTTCATCTTATGGTCACTTGTTCTGCAAACGAGGACCCAAACATTTCTTCATTTTTGGGAACTATAGGAGATGCTGTGGTCCATCTTCTGGCCACAAGCCTGTGTTGGGCTCACTAGAGGGGTCCTACCCAGGCTGCCTCTTCCTTGACAAGAACCTTTAGAGAACACAGGATTTGTGGCACTTTAGATCTAACATTCTCTCTGCTGATCTTCCTCAGGGCCTGGCTCAGTTCAGCACCTCAAAGATGCTCAATAAACATCTGCTGAAATTAGTGCTTTCTCCACTTAACAGATTGATTTGAGTTAGACGACTGATTTAACCTTGGGCTGCCAATCAAAGTATTTTTAAAAGAAAAGAAAGCATGAAGACATGACAAAGAGAAAGACTTTGAACTGAGATGACTTTCCTGGGAAGTTTCAGCTCTGGCAAGCTGGCTGTCTTGCTTTCTACTTTCAGGATCTAATTCTAAGGTGGAGGCCAAACAACTCCTGAACACACTAAAGGGCTAACTGCCTTGGGGACTAATAATATGTATGTGCTGTTAGACCCATGAAGAAGGATCAAGGATGACCAATATTCCTGGTAGGTATGTAGAAGAGTGTGTGTGTGTGTGTGTGTGTGTGTGTGTGTGTGTGTGTGTGTGTGTGTGCGTGTGCGTGTGTGTTTAATGAATTTAAGTTATATAAACACATCAGGGTCAGTCAAGATAGAAAGAAAGAGAAGGGGGGAGGGGGAGTATAAAGGTAATGGAATTTAAAGATTCCCCTGTATTGACTTGGTTTTCAGGTTAAGTGTTAAAACCCAGAGCTTGTGAATCCCACTTGTGAAATGGACTTGTTGACATGAAGAGAGGGCCCTGAACTGGGAGGAGCTGGAGCCAAGGATAGAGAGGTCCAAGTAGAGAGAGGCCAGAAGAACTTTTGGGAGCAGCATCATGGAGGGAGAGAGAAAGAGACTGACAGAGACAGAGACAGAGAATTGCCAGCTAAAGCCACCCAGACTGCTGAGGGCCAGTTGGAGCTGCCCAAGACTTTTGAGAACTGCCACCTGGAGCTGCTGAGAACTGAGGAGGTATGACTGTGGTGCTGGTATTTTTTCTGTCTGTTTTGATGTTACTTTGCCAGATTCTGTCTGCTGGTAAAGGACAGTGCTGTTGTTGCAGAGGTCCTGGAACCTTGCTGTTGGTTCAGAAGCCCTGAAGGAGGATTTTCTTGTTGTATGTTTACCGAAATTCTGGAGGAAGGCCTTGCTGATGTTTTCAGGGGTCCTGAAACTTGTGCAGGCAAAGAGTGAACTGATGAGGATGCTTGCAATGTATACTGTGGCCCTGTTAAGCTTTGTCTTCCCAGGATCAGAGATTGCTGAGAATTTGCCTTGGGTCAAGATGAAGAAAAGACCTCTCCTTGGGTACTGAATGCTGTGATAATATTGTAACCTTGCTGTGGCTTAGGGGTAGATGGACTTTGTCCTCTCCACTGCCCCTTTGAGAATGTGCTTGGTGGTAAATGATAATTTGTAACTCAGTTGTGATCCTGGTGTGGAGTACTTTGATTTTTGTGCTTTGTGATTGACCAAATGACCAAAACCAAGACTTTGTGATTGACTAAATGAATGTACTGCCCAGGGGTGGAGTACTTGGGCCTTAGTACTTTGTGACTGAATTGAGGACTTACTAAATTATTGAGTTACACATGGTGAATGCTGGTATTTTGATTTTCTGTGAATGTTTGCTTTAATCTGTCACTGAATAAATGGAGTTTGCTATGCTCGTAATCTGAACCTGGAAATTGCTTTTGCTTGGCATTAAAAGGAGGGAGAAAAAAAGATGGGGGGAGGGAGAGATGAAGGAAAGAGAGAGGGAAGAGGGGGAGGGAAGGGGGAGAGGGAGAGAAGGAGAGAAGGAGGGAGGGAGAGAGAAAAAGAGAGAGGAATTTAAGGTATACAAACACATTGGGGTCAGTCAATACACAAACCAGGGATATGAGTTTAGAATAGTAAGAAAAAAAGTTGGTTTTGCCTAACATTTCTGGGGCTTTCATAAATCCTGTGATAAAATTATCTTATATCACTTATTACCAAGGATAGGCTGATTACTTTATAAATAGCACCTACTGTATCATAAGGTTGAGATTTAATAAAATAGTGGAACACATCCTAGGCAAGGAGAGAGTATAGACACTTGGGTTATCAACTCTACTAGTTAGCAAAAAATCAACAATTCCCACACAGAATTGAGGAACGCAGAGTTTTGTTAAAGATCTGAAGCTCAATTTGACTCAACAGTGGGTTTCTTCACTAAATCTCATCAGAGTAGGTGTACACCATCTCATACAGGGTGGCCCTGCTCCATGCCCTCTCATAAATCCAATGTGCTGCAGGCTTTTCTCCTTATCTCTTGCCATGGGGTGGCCGTAATGGTGCCTCCAAGCTGTCCAATAGGCACATGAGAGGCTCACCTCCTTCTTCAGCCATACATCTCTCTCATAACATCCTTCCACCATTTCCTTTCCCTGTGTGATTCATTAGTGACTGTAGCAGGTGATTCCCAAGCTACTTTCCCTTTTGGTGATTCATACCTCTAAGTACTTAGAGATGGCGTATTCTAACCCACAGCTATGCCATCACCAGTGAGCAATGTGCTAGTCTTCTAAAAATAGCCACAGCAATATTAAGCTTCATTAGAGATTCCTCCTCCAACCACGTGCTCCCTGCTTCCTTGCCAGGACAGAGGTGATGCTGATTTCTCAGAAGCTATGGCAAGTCCCACCAATTATGAAAGGCTTTTACTATATGTGTAGGGACAAATCATATCTCTTCTTCACTTAGCTCTGCTAAGTTTATTCTTATTTTCACTTTATTTCCTCCCTATTTTTTTCTCTGCCCCACTTCCACAATTGACAGTCTCACTCTGTACCCTGAGGCCATCACCTCCACAATTGGACAAAGTCTCATTCTGTACCCTGAGGCCATCATCTCTCTGTCAGGAATTGGTTGATCTCCAGTTCTCTGACATCCTGGTTGATCACTGCATTGACCAGGGTTAAGTCTCATTGTTGTGTCTTGTAATATTGTTCTCTCCTGGTTCTGCTCAATTCACCCTGCATCCATTCATGCAAGTCTTCCAGTTTCCTCCCAAACTGTCCCTTTCTTCATTTCTTATGGCACAATAGTGTTCCATTAAACTCACAGATGGACTGTAATTTGTTGAGCCGTGTGTCAGGTGATGGGCACCTTTCCTAGTGTCTAGTTCTTTGCTTCTCCAGAAAGAGCTGGTGGACTCAAGGTGCAGAATGAGAATAAACTAGAAGAAATTTCAATAAAATGAAAAAAAAAATGAACTTGACTAAGCCGCCAGGAAAGGTGTTTTTGTACAGATGGGTCTTTTTCCTCTCTCACTGACCTCTCTGGGTTCAAGACCTAGTAGTGATAGGCAGCATAGCTCAGCTTCAGAGAGGCTCAGGGTCAGGCTGGCTATAGACCGACAAAACCATCATCCTCTGCCACTCTCAAAGACCCCTTCCTATGGGGATGTGGACTAAAATGTAAATTAGTGAGGAGACTCATCAGAGAAATGAGAGATCCTCAAGCACTGAACTGAAAGAAGGGAGGTGACAGTCATGGCAGACGCACTGGAGGAGGGAGGCTGGAAGCCAGAGCACCCAAGGCAGAACAGGAAGCCATGTCAGAGGAGGCCCTTGATGTCCTTGAGGTTGTTGTGTAGCATAGGTGTTAGATGCAGCACTATGTGAGGAAGCTGTTCATAGGGCAGAATGGGACCAAGGAGAGTAGCTAGTGGAGGACTGCCTTACTTCTTTTTTTTTTTTTAATTAAACAAATACTTTATTAACTTCTGGTTTACATCATTCATTTCCACCAGATTATGAGTTACATTTTCCCCCCATTTTTCCCTACCCACCACCCCAGAATAGCAGTCCCAATAGATATCCCCTCATCCAATCTGCTCTCTCCCATATCTTCTCCCATATCCCCTTCGACTTTGCCATTAGGGCAAGGTGAATCTCTGAGCCCCACTGCCTGGACATCTTATGAAACGTTTAATTTTAAAACTTTGATTTTCAGATCCATTCCCTTTCTCCCTTGTCACCCACTCCCTCTGAGAAGATAAGCAATTCAGTATGTGTTGTACGTGTATATCTATGCAAAACATTACCATAGTAGATATACTGTAAAAGACTGCTTATATTTCCCTCCCACCTGGTCCCTTCCCTACTTAGATCCTGTCCCTCTTTGATAGTGGGTACTTCTAACCTCCCCTCTCCCCAGAATGCCCTCCCCTCCATCATCCCCCCTCTCATCCCCCTTTCCCCTACTCAGGAGAGTGAGTGAGGGTAAGATATTCCATTTAGTATGTATGTGATTCTCTCCTTGAGCCAACTTCAATGAGAATATGCTTTTGCCTTTTTGCCTTCCTGTTCTTCCCCTCCCCTCCCCTTACTTCTAAAGGTAGCTAGAAGGGTTTGTGAAGAGGCTGGATGACCACTCAGAGACCAGCATCAGAGAGGTGACCAACTCCTCCCAACCTCCTTATTTTGGAGGTGAGGCACAGTTTGAGTGGCTTTCCTGCAGGCTAGAAAGAAGGAGGTCAGGATTTGGTCCCACATACAGACTCTGAATACAGGCCTCTTTCTACTCCCACACACCGCTACTTGTCCTCAAGGCTGTAGGATGGATTGACAATGGACCTGACTCCATAAATGATGAGTTCTTTCTAAATCTGAAATGGGTGTGTATATATGTTTACAGTTATGCATGGATAGAGGGCACAGGTTGAATTTGTTGGGAAGGGATGATACCTAAGGGGTGAAGTTATGAGGTGAGAGAGGAAAGTCCCAAGAGGAGATGGGGAGAGACAGGGTAGGGTAGACTATCTCATGTAGAAGAAGCAAGGGGAAGTGGCTACAGGGGAGGGAAAGAACAGGAAGGTAAAAAGGCAAAACCACATTCTCATTGAATTTAGTTCAGGGAGAGAATGACATACATACTAAATGGGATATCTCAACCTGCTGGAGAGTAGGGGGAAGGGGGATGAGAGGGAGGATGATGGAGGGGAGGGCATTCTGGGGGGAGGGGAGGTTAGAAGTACCCACTTTCGAAGAGGGACAGGATCAAAGTAGGGAATGGACCAGGTGAGGGGTGGGATAGGTGGGAGGGAATTATAAGCAGCCTTGTACAATATATCTACTATGATAATGTTTTGCATAGCTATACATGTACAACACATACTGAATTGCTTATCTTCCCAGAGGGAATGGGTGACAAGGGAGGAAGGAAATCGATCTGAAATTCGAGGTTTTAAATTAAATGTTTCAAATGTATATAAATACTATTATTAATACTATATTGCATGTAATTGGGAGATAAGATGTTCAGGCATTGGGGCACAGAGACTCACCTCGCCCTAATGGTAAAGTTGAAGGGGGTATGGGAGAAGATATGGGAGAGAGCAGATTAGATGAGGGGATATTTTGTGGGACTGCTATTCTGGGGTGGTGGGTAGGGGGAAAATGGGGAAAAAATTGTAACTCAAAATCTGGTGGAAATGAATGATGTAAACCAGAAATTAATAAAGCATTAGTTAATAAATAAATAAATAAATAAATCTGAAATGGGGATTCTGGCATCTTGGGCTAGTCACTAATTTCTGCCTCTGATCTGTACTGAGGAATGCTCATTTCCCTCATCCACAGTTTACGGACATTGTAATGGCTACAAATGAACTATGGTCTTTTGACTTAACTTTTGACTTATTCATTCACTCCATGACATTTACTATATACAACTATATACCTTACAGTAACATTTACTGACCCTCCCTCCCCCTGCCCCCGACAAGGTGAATTCATTGCCCGATTTGCAAACAGAACTTGTATTCTTTGGCTAAGAGGCAATATGATAGAGGGAACATGGCCTGGACAAGAGTCTATACATGGTTCCTGTCAATCCTACTAATTAAGGAAAAATAAAACCAACTGCACAAATATGGGATGGAAGAAAGTCACGCCCACGCCAAATGGCTTACACATGAATATGTGTAAGAAAAACAACTGGTGATTTCCTTTGTTGTGGGCTCCACGAGAGCCCAGAGTACGATGTGGCTACCAAAAAAGCAATGTGTCCTAGGGTGCATTAAGAGGTGTTGGGAGCTTGGGAGCCCAGGGCCTTCTACCTTTGCTGATCTCACTGGGAATGTAAGATGACAACTCTTATTATTAACAGGCCAGTTACAAACTGTGAAAAGTTGATGGTTAAATGAGCAATACAGGTCATTTAAGGTACATTATCAAATATGTTGGGTGCTGGGGGGAAGAGTCAGATTCCCTACTCATGGAGAGTTTAAAATCCAACCGGCAAGATAATTATAGGAATATGGGGAAAGGAGAACACATTGGTTGGTGTGGGGAAGGCTCAGCAATGTTTGTGTGCTCACTGTACAGAACTGGGCTGAATGGCATTTGGAAAACTTCCCAGTATTTTCCACAGTCCAAAGGAGCTCCAGTCCCTGGCCTTGCCACCACCTTTTTAATGCCATATTGTCTCAGAGGTAGTGTGCGTCTGCAAATCCTGGCCCACACAGCCCAAACTGTGAGTGACTCAGTGACCTGGAATCACAGCCATACACTTACTCCCAATCCATAAGCACTGCTTAGGTGCTTTCTGTGTCCAGGCTGAACTGGCTTATCATTAAATGACACCATTCAGGAAGCAGAGGCCTGGAGAAGGAAGTGACTCCAGGAAAGCTGCAGGAGCCTTTTGGCAGGCAGTACAGATCCTAGAGGAAGTAGGACCAGAATCTACAGGATGAGAAGGCATGGCTGGCCTAATTACGTGGCCACTTACCTCATCACTATCTGGCATCCCCACGACTCCTGCTTTCTGGCCTCTGGGCCTACTGCCTCAACACACTGAAGAAGAAGGTCATTTCTTCCTGTAGATCTTCAGTCAGTTGGTCAATAAGCATTTATCAAGCACCTGCTGTGTACCAGGCCCAGTGCTAAGTGCTGGGGATACAAAGAAAGGCCAAAAATAGGCCCTGCCCTCAAAGAGTGCCCTGTCTGATGGGGGACAGGGACCATTTCATTCATATTTTTGCACCTCCAGCACCCATGTGGCACACAGCAAACAATAAGTATGAGATGATGAACAGAACTGTAATCTAATTGCCAAGCCAACAGCCTTCTTGGCCTTCATTCTCAGCCTTGCTGCACCAGAGCTGAAAGACCCCACCCCGTCCAGCCGGCAGCTCCGTGAGAATCCTCCCTCCAACACTTGCCATGCGGTTGCTTCTAGTGACGTGGTCACCAATTTCACTCTTGGATAGCTTGGATTTTTAGGAAGTGCTTTATTTCAAGCCTCAATATGCTCCTAAATATTCTGCTACACCTTGTTCTGACACTTTGCATAGGGGTGCTCTCCAAGGCTCTATCTGGGCCCTCTTCTATTTGAACATCTTTGTTGGCAGTTGCCCAGGGCTTCAATGATTACATAGAGAGAAGCGGAAAGAGCCTTGGCTCTGAGCCCCAAGAGGATCTGTCACGTGCCAAGTCACTAAACTCCCTGGGCCTCAGTTTCCTTATTTGTAAAAGAAGGAGGTTAGACCTTGAGGCCCCTCGCAGTTGTGGATTTATGCTGATATGGTCTTCATATGACATCAAAGTCCATAGGAATGCCCCCAGACTCTTCTCTGAATTTCAGTCTTTCATTTCTATCATTTGGACTTTCTTCTACCTGGAGGCTGCAGGGTCAAACCCAAGGGCTGAAAAACTCCCAAGTGGGGAGTCAGATTAAAATGGAATCAGGAAATGTTCAACAAAACTAAAAGACAACATAGATAATGGGAATTTGTGGTTTTCTCAGTCAACATGCAGCCTGGAGGGATCTGACACCTCTGTTCAATGCAGCATGGAAACCGGCCCCTTCCATGTTTATGTCATCCCTGTTTTTCCCATAACCAGGGCCAGAAACACTGATCATCTATTCCCTCATATTCAGATCCACCCACCCCATCCAATCCTCTGGCAGGTCCTGTCAATTCTGCCTCTGAAATCTCATTTACGCTAACACACTGCCCTAGAATCACTGGCCAGCAGGGAGGAGCTGGCATGCTCTCTGATCCCTGAGGTCACTTCCAGACTCTCCCATCACTCTAGACTATATCCATCCCTTAGTAACCTCTCTTCCTTTGAAGTTCAGTCAACCCACATCTATTAATCCAATCAAGATTCTGCTAGCTGTTGCCAACCACAAGGACTGGTCCCTTCTTTCCTCTCTGCATTCCTGGCCTGGCCTATGGGCCCCATGACAGACCCTAGCTCCTGTCCTCAGTCTAGAGGGCTACACCCAGGACTCTTTGAACACCCCAGCCTCACAATTCCTACTTACTCATTTCCCATGACCTGATCCATGGACTCCTCCACCCCACACAAAGATGGTCATCCCCTTAACTGTGACTGCACTCATAAATGTACCACTTCCACAATCCGGGGCTCTGAAATTCCTTTATCTGATCACAGTCTGTTGTCATTCTCTTCTAGGTTCTTCAAGCCATGCCCTCCAACCTCTCACCCCCTCAGTTCTGTCCCAGACCATCACTCCTGCACTAGATATGAGCCATTTCCAGCTCTCGTCTGTCCCCTTCTCTTAAGGGCCTTGCCCCAGTTTATCATATTGCCAATCTTGCCCTTTGCAGCCTCAGCCTTGGATGACTTTTCCCCTCTGTTGCATCTCCTACACACAAAACTGGAGAAAATTACACAACCATGCTGATTGTGCCCATTACAAAGTTATATTACTCAACCTCCACTGGGCCCTCCATGCTGCCAGGCAATTCTCCGTATCACAGTCAGCCTGCCCAACCTTCTCATCCCTTCTAAAGCCTCCCAAGACACCCCTTCCTCCACCCTGAGAACCTTGCCTCGTATCTTACTGAAAAAAACCAACCAGTTCTTCACCAAGAGCTGTTGTCACCTATCTCACATCATATGGTGAGCCTTCTTGCCAAGACACAAGCAGTCCCATCCCACGATTCCTTCTCTAGCAGACGGAGCCCCTGACATGCCCCTTCCTCACTTACTCTCCCCATCCACCAAACATCTACAAGCATTGGAAAGTCCTCACTCATTCGATCCATCCCCCCCACTCCACCCCTCATCTTTTGTGGCTAAACTCCCTGATGAGAGAGGCATGAGAGATGCCTCCACCCCCTTTTCTTTCACTCCTCCTTCATTCATTGTCTCTGACACCTGGTTCCTGACCCGGTCATTGACCCAGACCTGCTCTCTCCAAAGCCTGTGCCTTGGACGCTGTCAAGCATCATCTTCTCAAGAGTGAACCTTACTTCTCTCTAGGCTGTTGTCTCTCCTGGCTCTTCTTCCTGGCCCCTCCTTAATCTCTCTTGCTGGATGTCATCCAGGTCACACCCCTAACCCTGGTGTCCCAGAGGGCTGTCTTGGCTGCTTTTCTCCTCTCTCTCTAGACCATTTCATGGTGCTCTTGTTGGCTCCCACAGATTCAAATACCACCTCAGGCTGATGATCCTCAAATGGACTTATCCAGCCCCACCAGGCTCACATCCCCAGCTGCCTGCTGGACATCTCGGACTGGAGGTCCTATAGTTATCTTAAACTCATCATGCCCAACACTGACCTCGTTATCTTGCCCTCTGCCCAAGTTCACTATTACCATTGAGGCTACTACCCCCCTCCCAATAACCAGGCTGACAATCTGAGTGGCATCCTCAACTCCTCCCTCTCTCTCACCTTCCACCCCATCCAATCTGCTGCCAAGGCCTGCCCATTTTACCTTTGTAATATCTTTCACATAAGCTTCCCTTCTTTCTTCTGACATTGCCACCACTCTGGTATAGTCTCTCATCATTTCAAGGAGGCTGCCTCATGGGTCTTCTTGCCATTAGCCTGGGGTTCACTACTCAGCTCAAAGTATTCCTCCCCAAACGGAGGCCTGACCACATCACCCCCTACTCAGTAAACTTCAGTCACTTCCTATCTCCTCTAGGATCAAAGTACATCATGACCTGCCTCCCCCCTGCTTTTTCCATCTCCTTATACCTCCCTTTACCTTCTTCCCCACCTCCATATTATTCAATCCAGTGACATTGGCCTCCTGACACAAGACCCTCCATCTCCTAACTGGGCCCTTTCACTGGCTGTTCCCCATGCCTGGAATGCTCTATCTCCTCATCTCCTGGGCTCCTTCAAGTTGTGCTAAGATCCTACCTTCTACAGGAAGCCATTTCAAATCCCTCTTAATTCTGGGGCCCCCTATTGATAATCATTCATTTCTCCTGTCTTGTTTGTATATGTAGGTTTGCATGTTGTCTTTCCCATGAGATTGTGGGCTCTCTGAGAACAGGAACTGTGTAAGACCCTCTTCTGTCCCCCTTACTTCTCCCCTGGATTATTGCAGCCTCATCCAGCCTTCACAACATGGCCAAAGTCATCTCCCTCATCGACAAGTCTGGTCACTGCTGTCACAAAATGTGAGGGGCTCCTCATTACTGACCTCCTTTGCCAAACACACTTCCTACTGGTCTTCTGCTTGATTCTAGTCACCCACTTCCTGGCCTCCTCTTATTATCCTGGGCTATTACCCATCTCCGGTGCAGCTCCTTTCCCATGAACAAATTCCTAGCCGTCCAGCCCCTGGGATTTCCCTGCTCCCAATCTCTGATGTCTCTCCTCTCCTAAACACTTTTCTCATTTTAGTGTATCATATCTGTGTATACCCACTCTTCCTCTCCCCCCAATAAACTGTAGCTCCTCTGAGTCCCAGGGCCTAGCATAGAGACATTGTCCAGTAACTGTGGCTGAGCTCCTCAGTCTAAACCTATCCACAACACACTATCTTTCTAATCTGGCCCAGATTTTCCAGAGTCCAAGTCGAGAAGACAATTCCAACGAAAACAATCTATTTCTTCACGACTTACTGTCCTTAATGCTCTTCTGCCTCCCTGAGATAGTCTGTATGACCTCACAAGTGGTTGCTATGGAAAATTCCCAATGTTACCAGCACAGCCTCGAATATGATTATGAGATGAAATAGAGAGAACAGATGTTTAATTATCAAGTTACAATAACAAAGATCCTCCATTCGAGTCAAAACTCTTATTGGGAACAAAAAAGCAAAGAAAAATAGACAATGCCAGCAGATAGACCTGTTTTAAAATTTTCTTTCCAAGCCAAAGGTGCTGCTGGCATTTCTTACATTCACAGAAGGAATTAAAGATGCCCAATTCCCGATTTTAAAAATCCATTTCTTTAGAATTCCACTCTTATTTTAAATCTCTTCCTAGGAAGAATCACCCTATTCTATTGCCTTCCTTCTGAACTGGCAGAGGCCTCTAATTTAAAAGGTGCTCTCCTACATTCAACCCTTGATAAATGTTCTTCATTTGTAGACATATCCTAATGTCTGGTTTGGGGCCATGTTTACCAGCTCCCTACTCACTGCTTGCTCAGGTCTCACAGAGAATGAGAACAGACCTCATTCTCTCTCTGTTCCCCCTGTCTTGTCTAACAGGGTACAGGCTGAGGTGATAATTAGTGATAAAAAGGCTACCTCTATTTAGGGTTATTAACAGAGGGGAAAGAGGAGTAATACACTATCTCTGGAGAACAGAAAGAAATAAAAAAAGCAAAGAAAATATCAATGGGTCATTTAGAGAGAAATGAACAACAGAAATAGGGAATATGGCTGCCCCTAGAGATTTCATTAACTCCAGTACCAGACTGAATAAGAGGGGTGATAGCGGACACCCTTGTTTCACTCCTGATCTTACTGGAAAGGCTTCTAGTTTATCCCCATTGCATATAATACTTGCTGATGGTTTTAAATAGATGCTATCAACTATTTTAAGGAAGGCTCCATTTATTCCTATACTTTCTAGTGTTTTTTTTTTTTTTAAAGCAATTGGGGTTAAGTAACGTGCTCAAGGTGACACGGCTAGTCATTATTATTTATGCGTGGGGGCTCATTTTCTGAGGCCGGATCTGATCTCGGGTCATCCCAACTCCGAGGCCGGCGCTCTTACTCACTGCGCCGCCTAGCCGCCCCTTTAGGGCAATTGGGGTTAAGTAACTTGCCCAAGGTCACACGGCTAGGTTTTTGTTTGTGCGGATTAAGTGTCGGAGGCCGGCTCCGAACTCAGGTCCTTCTGATTCCAGGGCCGGCGCTCTATTCACTGCGCTACCTAGCCACCCCCTCTAGTGTTTTTAATAGGAATGGGTGTTGTACTTTGTCAAAAGCCTTTTCTGCATCTATTGAGATGATCATGTGGTTTCTGCTAGTTTTATTGTTGACATGCTCAATTACACTGATGGTTTTCCTAATATTGATTTCATTAACTCCAATCACAAAGTCTGTAAGAAAATGAGTCAGAATTCAGGTTTTGTGATTCACTAGTCAGAGGAAGGAATATGAATTTTCTAAGGAAGAGGAGGAAGGCCCAAAAGATTATTCTTTGACATCTATAAATTTCTCATCCTAAGGAACAGATGTTAGTGGTTCAAATTTTCTTATTTAACTTAATCCAAGACATCACACAACTTTCCAGCTGATCTTTTTACAGGACTGGAAAAGACACTGTAGCAGTTTAGTTACAAAAGAGAAAACTTTCTAAACTTAATTTAAAAACAAGACATAACTGCCTTCATCAAGCTTAAGCACAGAGAAATTGAAAGGGTCAAAGTCCCCATCCATTTCTCCCCAATCTTAAAAACCATTTGCAAACATTAGTCAAGCACAGATAATCAAGTTTAAATGAGGCCTGGTCCTTCTGGGACATCACAGCCGAGGCTACAATGTTGGCTGTTGGCGTACAGCTGTTTCAGTCACATCTGATTCTTTGTGACATTCTTTGGGGTTTTTTTGGCCCCTCTCTACTTTACTACCAAGGTGCTCTTGAGGCAACAATACAGGTGGGTGAAAAGCGAGCAGTGACTGCCCCAAAGAGAGGCCTCAGTGTCTCAACCTGGGCATTGGGAGAGAGTCCCCAGCAGATGGGGGGGGGAGGTCTGTGCTCAGCCTCCTCTGTGGGCTCCTGTTCTCTCCTCTCTCCTGCTCCCAGAGGTCCACAGGCTCCATCCCAAGGGAGGGTCCTGGGCCCCCCTGTTGGTCCTGCATCAAGTAGAAATATACAGCACTCCAAAGGACACCAAAGGTGGGTGACAACCAATGTGTCATTTATCCCCACGGAAGTTCATGGATCCCCCCAAACTCTCCCTGGACTGGCTTAAAGTCACCTGCTAGATAAAGGGTGTGGGAGGCAGCTGCAGGCAGCCTAGAGGACTGCCTAGGACACACTAGGCGCTCAATACATGCTTACTGTTTGTCTGTGGCCCGGACCTTTCACTCTTACACACCCAAGCGCACACTCCTTCTCCTTCCTGAAGTGGCCAGGTCGGTCCACACCCGGGCGTGCACACCTGCTCACGCTCCAGGAACACCCAAGTTAACAAGCGGCCTGTGAGGGTGGACAGGCCACGTCACACACAGAGGCGCGCGCCCACACCCACGCCCTCTCCAGCCCCACACACCTGGGCCCACTCCCACTTGAGCTCGCTCTCCCCTGCCACGCACTCACACTCACGCATTCCGCCCTGCCACGTACACGTGCCCATTGGCACTCACTCTCCGAGCCCCCCCCGTCACGCACACGCGCGCACAAACACGCACAATACTAACACGCGCACCCACGCTTCGCCGCCCGCGGGCGCCCGGCCAACTTCCTTACGTACCTGGGGCTGGCCCGCGGGCCCCTGTGGGACCCGTCCCTCCGGCTGTCCGTCCCTGCCCCTCTCCCTCAGTCTGTGGGTCAGTCCGCCTCCGCTGCGTCTCGGGCAGTTCAGCTCCTGGCCCGTCAGCGCTCAGCTGGGGACCCCATGCGCACGCGCGGGAAAGGGAGGCGGGGCCGCGAGGCATGCTGGGGGCTGTAGTTCTCCCTTCTCTCCGTCGCTCGGGGGCGTCCCCTGCAGGCCGGTGAGCGGTACTGTAGCCCTGGGGCTGGGGAGGAGGGCACAGGGCTCTGGGAGTGGGCTCTTCCTGGCCCCCTCTCCCCTTACCCCCCGTCTCATTTAAAAAGCTCAGGCCCACCTGCCCTTGGGTCACTGACGCTCTCTGGACGTCGGGGGCTCATGATCCATCATCCTGCCTTTAGGGAGCACCCTCCCGCGAATGTAATCTCCCTGAGGGCAGGCGCCCTCCATCCCCCATGCACGCTCAGTGGTCGCTCGCTGCAGGGGGTGGGGCAAGTGCCGGGTCCCCCGAGCACGGGGGGCGGGGGCAGAGGCGGGGGGCGCCCACCTTCTCCTCGGTGATGTCATTCAAACAGCATCCCGGCCGTCTCCAAGGAGACCGGGTCCTCCTCCCGGACCAACACAGGTTCCAAGCCCAGGCATCAGCCCCTGGCCCTTCCGTTCCGGCCAAGGCCCATGGCCGGCCCCTCCCCGGCTCAGGTGCCCCCAGCCTTCACCTGGAGGAGGCACCGACTTCACACAGCAGCGAGGCGGCTCCAGGAGCGGGCAGGGGAGCCCCCCTGGGCAGGCAGCAGGGCATCCCTAGCTCCTGTGCACGTCCGGGGCAGGCGCCAGGGCTCCGGGGGTGCAGAGGAGCCCAAGGGTCCGAACACAGCGGGGCTGGTGGCGCCCCGTCCCTGCTGGTCTTACTGGCCCCGGGACCTGGGGCAGGGCTCCTGGGTCTATCTATCAGGGACCAGTGGGTAAGAAACACTGATTCAGCCTCTGCTGCGGGCCAGGCCCGGTGCTGGGGAGAAGGTAAAGCGCGGTCCCTCGCCTCCAGGGCCTCGCCGTCTGATGTCGAGAACAGGCAGGACACCTGCATACAAAGTAGCCACAGGCGGGCTCCTCGGGGAGTGTTCAAGGGTTGGGGGGCTCGCGAGGTTCTGCTGGGAAGCCGGGGGCTGGGCGGGTGGAGAGAAGGAAGGATGGAGACAGCTCAGAGATGGAGGGTGGGAGGCACCGGATTGGGGAGCAAGCTTTGAGAAGACAGAAAGCAGTGAGGGGGCAGGTCACGACGGGCTGTGGACACCACAGAAGAAGAAGAGGGGGCCCCTGGAGTTTACTCGGAGGAGAGGGGGTAGGTGACATAGTCGGACCTGCCCTTTAGGAAGATCACTAGTGGCAGAATGGAGGTTTGGAGTGGGGGAGAGGCTTGAGGCAAGGCAGACTCCCTCCCCTCCTTTCCCAAGCAGGCTACCGCAGTGGTCCAGGTGTGAGATGCTGAGGGCCTGCAACCAGCACCAGGGCAGGTGGAGTGTCAAGGGACATACTGACTGAAGCTGGAATGGACAGGTCTAGGCACCATACTGCATGAGGGGGGAGCAGGAGGGCCTGGGAAGACGGGGTTGCCCTCCACAGAAGGCAGGAGCCGGGGAGAATTTGGGGGAAGCAAATGTGTTGTTTTGGACTTGTTGAGGTAGGGATGTTGGCATTTGGAGATGAGAGTAGAGGTCAGTGGAGGAGTTACTGACCCCCGGGCTGGGGCAGGGCTCCTGGGTCTGTCTATCAGGGACCAGAGGGTGAGAAACACTGATTCAGCCTCTGCTGTGGGCCAGGCTGATTGGGAGAATTGTCAGCAGAGATAGTGTCCAATCCACTGGGATTTGATGGGAGCTGCTGATATCACCAAGGGTAGTTGTATAAAGAAAGAAGAGCAAGGGCCCCAGGACAGAACCCTCGGGGAGGGGTCAGGGAGGGAGAAGAAGCAGGGGGTGAGGGGTGGGGGAAGGGTGTCCAGAAACCTGGAGAGAGGAGGGAGCCACAGTGTCAAAGGTGCAGAGGACAAGGACAGTGAGGGCTGAGAAAAGGCTGTTGGATTTGGCAGTCAGATCATTAGTAACTGGAGAGAAGCTTCAGTCCTGCAAGTCATGTTATCATCTCCCTGATGCCATGGTCGTCTTCAAAAAGGACAAATACAACCTGTGAACAGACTGAGCTCTTTCTTTTTTCTTTCACAAAACCTTAAATCCTCACTCTGAAGCTCACAGACTGGACCACAGTAGATCCCTGATTTTGGGCCCTCCTGGTTTAGAGTGAATGTCAATGGTAACTGTTTCTTTTTGGAACAGCAACCCTGAGGGTCTTCCCCTCCTGGCTCAATTTTTTTTCTTTTTTCCTAATTAAAGAGGCCATCCCTTAACTCCCTTCTTAAAGAGACACTGAATGGGTGTTGCCTCACTCAAAGTAAGAACATGAAAAGGCCTTGGCCTAAAAGGGCCAGGGTCTCCCATCGAATCCTGGGCCATCTCCAGTCTCCTGATGAATATCGGCCACTTGGACCCAGATGGCTCTGGAGGAGACAGTGAGACTGGTGACCTTGCACAGCCCTCCCTCACTCAAATCCAAGTCAACTGCAAGTCATGTCATCATTTCCCTGATACCATGGTCCTCTTCAAAAACAAAGGACAAAAAACACAACGAGGTTGAAGTCAGATCAAAATGGAACTTGGTTTCTACAAAGCTGCCATAATTTCTAAGGCACAGCCCTGGCTGCTGGCTCCTTCCCTATTGCCTCCTCCATCCCTCAAAAATCTTCTATAGCTCCCTACTGATCAAAACCAACCTTCCAAGCCTACCTGAGTCCTGTGTAATGTTGTTCCAGTCTGATGTTTCTATTATGCTTTTCTTTGTGCAGAGGAGGATAAAGGGGAGGGAGGGAAGGAAGGGAGACCATCAATTTTGTTGTGGTTTAGTCAAAATCCAGAGCTCCTTCCGCTGCTTCTCTGAGACCAACAGGCTGGTGCATGGCATGGTTGACAATCTGTCCCCAGGCCCATCCTAACACAGCCCCCCTCCTCCACTTTGTATGATTTCCCTCCAGTATAAAGTACTTCAACTGCTCCCCCACCAATCTGGTCCTGGCACCTCTGGGTCCTGCCTCTCTGGCCCCCCTCCCCCACCCACAGCACCTCTGGGCCCTACCCCACTGGTCCCCCACCCCCACCCACAGCACCTCTGGGCCCTCCCTCTTGGGCTGTTGGCCTGGTAAACAGCAGGTGCTCAAAAACTGTTTAGTGAAGGAATGAACAAATGAGTATCAGTAAAGTAACATTTATTAAATATATCAGAGCTGGGATGGAGAAAAATATCCCCTCCAATTTTTTTTGCATGATAAAATCTGAAATGGCAAAGCACCTTCCAAAAGCCCTCACTGAGTCTTTCTGCAGCTGTCTGAAGCAAACCTGCTAACCACCTTTTTCACCTCTAAAGGTTCAGTTCCACTTTCACGTCCATCTGACTTTCATAGGATTTCAGGAGATGCCACACCTCTTCCTTCAAGAATCTCTCCACCTGTCCAAACAGGGTAAGGGAAAGAGAATGGAAGGCTAAGCCCAGACTGGACATTCCACTGTCAGGGTCAGTGTGCATGCCTCGGAATCGCATTTGCAAAGATGCCTTCCAGAGCCATGCCCCAATTGGGTCCTACCCAAAGGGGGCTCGTTAGCAGTCCACAATTGTCAGGGGTCGCTGCCATAAATCCCAGGTACATGCATGTGGCCCCACATGCGATCTGGAGTGTGTGGCCTGATGGCAAGTGTGTTTTAGGGGCTTGGTGCCCCAGGCTTCTGAGGAAAACAGCCTATTGCTACTTTTCTTACCAGGGTATTTCATTAAATGCCTTTACTGTGAAAAATAAAAATGAAACAACTCCCAGGCCCCAGTGGATTCTGAGACCTCCTCCTCCTCCTCCCAGCACATCTATTGCACACCAGAAGTTAACTGTAGGCCTGGCAGAGGAGGCTGACCTTCCAGCCCCAGGAGACCCTCTGTACCATGGAGGGAAAGGAAGCCCACCCCACCAAAGATGCAGGCATCACCTGCTGGGCAGCACGGCCAGTGAAAGAGGAAGCATCTAGCAAATGCTCCAGCTGGGTATGGATGGGGCTGAAGTAGGGATCAGCCTGGATCCGGGCAATGAGGTCGTTATCACCCCCTTCCTGCTTCACCACGGCAGCTGCTTCCTGTGACAGTACCCTGATTCTCTCATGACAATCCTGGGAGCACAAAGACCAGCGTTAGGAGCAGCAGGCTGACAGAGGAAGCAGAAAGTGGGCTGGTCTGGCCAGCCAGCCTCAGGCTCAGGCTCTTGCTGCCTTGCTCCAAGCCCTTTGGGCAATATTCTCCCACTCCTTGTAAAGTGTTTGACTCCCTTGACGGTCGACTCAATTCCCACCTCAGAAAAAACCAGCCAACCCATGCCTGCCCTTATGGCATACTAATGCTTCTGCCTGGATGGGCCTTCAACCACTGAATAGGTATCTCCATATAAACTGGGCTTCCCGAGAAACCCTGCTCAGCTGAGGTGGGCAGCTGAATGTTGTCCCCAGGCCTCTTCCAGGCATGGCTTTCTTTCTCTCTTCTTTGGAGGGGCAGGGCCCAGAAGGATGCTGGGACCAGTGGGGTGGGCCCCATACATGCAGTCTAGGTGGCCTCACTTATCTGAGCTACACACCTGGCGGTTTCCTCCTGCCTTCACCATAGCCATGATGATGTTCTCTGTAGCCATGAAAGGTAGCTCCTGACGAATGCGCCGCTCGATGACCTGAAGACAGAGGAGGAAGTCTCCCAGCTGCTTGCACAGGCCCTCCTCTTGGGAGTGGTTCACAGCCTCTGGAGAGCATGCCTGCCCTTGGGCAGTTACATGTCCCCATTTAACCATAAGGGCCCTTCAGGCAGCGGCCAAAAAAAGAGGAAACCTCAAGGGTGCCGCCAACCAAGGAAGGGCAGAGCACAGGGTCAAACAGAAATAAAAGAGGCAGCCTGAGCTGGAAGGCTGGGAGGCCCTGGAGGAAATGTGGGACTCAGAAGCACCAATGCCCCCAAGTCAAACACACAAGGATGGGGTGAGCTGTAAAGGGGCTGAACACCACGGCAGGCTGAGTGCTGGGGAGCAAGCAAGAGCAGCCAGCTGGGAGAGGGGGCCTGCTCCCCTGCAGCCTTGGTACACTAGCCACAACGTTCCTTTATTTCTCAATCCAGATGACAAGGGGTGGGAAATGGAGAAGGGGACACATCTGGAGAGACAAGTGAAAGGAGCTCAACTATAGACCAGACCAAGAGAACTTCAAAGCAAGCAAGGGAAGGCCAGCTTTGGCCTCTACAGTTAGACTTGAGGCATCCAGGGCCTGGTATGCAGGCTGTAGAGTCCTGACCCAGAGGTTCCCTCACCTTGTAAGGGCTGAGGCTTGAAGCTCCAAGCCCAGGCCCAACAGTGCCAACAGCAGATCTGCCAGGGTGAGAAGGCCCAAGAGTGGGAGCCTACTGGCTCAGAAGCCTGGGGCTGGGGCTGAGCTAAAGCATACCACCTCTCCAGCAAAGATGGATGGCCAGCCTCAGGGAACCTTCTGGTCCTGGTCTGTGACCCAGACGGGGGAGCAGCCCTGGAGCCTGGCTCTCTCCCTCTCCTCCCCAGCAAGATGCTGCTTGCAAATCCCAGGGGCAGTGTGCAGGCTCAGATTTTCTCCTCCCCTCCTGTCTCCTGCCCAACGGCAGGGAAAAAGCCACTGCCTCCTCGAGACTCCCTGCCCCCACTAGGGCCTCTTACCTTGGGGTACACCACTAGCCCCTCAGAAATGTTCTGCAGCGTGTTCAGAATGGTGTCTGCCGTGAGAAAGGCTTCGGCCAAACACAGGCGCCTGGGAGAAAAATGCAGCCTTTGATCCCTGAGAGCTGCTCAAGCCACCCAGATTGCTGCCTGTGACACCCCTGGCACCTCCCCGTTTCCAAACCCTTGCTGGAAAGGGTGATATGGAAACCTGTTGGCGCTGTCATCCAGCGTCCGCTCCAGCCACTGCACGGAGGCCGTCTGTAGTGGATCCATGACGAGCGTCATCAGGTGGCGGGCCAGGCTGCAGCAGCGCTCACAGCGCATGGGGTTCCGCTTGTATGGCATCGCGCTGGAGCCTGCCTCCATGATGGGTGAGGGAAAGAAGAGAGAACCTTCAGGGAGCTGTAGCTGCTTGGGCGGAGGTCAGGGGCAGTGTGTGGGCCCCAGCCTTCCATCAAGGCCTCCCCCCTGCCCAAGCTGAGGACCAGAGCCACATGGGGGAGAAGAAAGGCCCCTGGATGCTTCCCTAACCCCAAGCACCTTCTCGGCAGAAGAAATAGATGAAAGAAACACGGTGGCCCTGCCCTTCCTTCACTGTCACAAGTTTCAGTTTACTTGCAGATGGAAGAGGAGCCAAGTCTCGGGATGTCCAGCAGCACCCCAACCTTCCACATGACTAGCTGCTATGGCATTCCCAAGGTAGCTGCCAAGGGCTGAGCCAAGCTCTGGCTCTGGGCCCTCCCCACTGGCTTCCACCATAGGATAACTGCACCAGAAAGGTCACAGTGACCAAGGTCAAGACTACATGCCTGGGGATGCTGAAGGCCAACCCTCTGCTTCAGGACAGATACACCCATGTCTCCTAAACCATCTCAACAGAAAAAGGAGCCAGTGGAGATATAAGAGCCCCATATGGAGGACCCTTCCCTAGAAACCAAACAGTGGATTAAATCTGCCTGACAGGCTCCTGGGACATGAGGCTCTGAAGGAGAAAGCAGATGGTAAGCCACTGTGTACCCCAAAGCAGCTGTTCCTGGAACTCTGGACAGCCCCATGCACTCCATGGTAGAGCCAGACCGTGAATGCTTCAGGAAGAAGCAGGGGCCACAGGGTAGGAGCCAGTGTCCCCCGGAAGCAGCCAGCTCTGCCATACCATGGCAGAGGGAACAGAGGAAGGAGGGAAAACAAATGTTTCGAAGGATACTTAATGTAAACAAGACCATTCATTATAATGATCCCCTAGGAGCCCCCGTACAACCAGGAAGGGTGGTAAATGTGCACACCCAGAGAAAGGAAGGAGGGGAGTGATAGATGTGCTGGGAGGAAGGGCAGACTTCAGAAGCCACTGATTTGTTCATTTTGTTTTTTAAAAGTAAAAGCTTGGAGTGAAATAGCCTGGCAAACAGTGACCCATGGCAGAGGGCTCCCACTCCAACAGGACGTCTCAATGAAAACTTTGGGGATGGAGGAACAGAAAGGAAAGGCCCTTTTAGGAGACACTGTGCCTGCAACTCAACACAACTGTCTTTAATTCCTGGACCAGTCACTGTCCAATCAGCAAAGGGCCTGGGAAGCAGTGACCAGATCTAGTCTCACTCCAGCCTGGTCAAGCAAAGGGTGGCATTCCCTACCCACGGTGAGGAGGAATTCGGGTGGGAATCCGAACAAGAGTCTTCCCCTGACCTGCAGGGGAAGACCCCCAGGACCTGCATTCCTTCCCAGCGGCTGACACCTTGGGAACCTTGCTCACACAGTTCTGCCTACCAACAGACCCCTCGGATGCCCCACATGTGAACATGTGAACAGCATTGGCTGAGGCCATGTGTCAGCCCACCCAGAGTGGAGGAGGCTGCTTTTTTGTGAGCAGGACTCTGTGTCCGCACAGACACTGCTTGGACTGAGGAAGGACAACGTGGATGGGGTGCAACATTTCCATCCCAGCAGATGGCACCCACTCCTGAAATCTCACAGCAACGTGACCTTGACTCCCCAGGCCAACGGCTAAGTTAGGCTATGACCAGTTTGATGGCAAATACACATTTGGAAGAGAACGTTTCATAAAACGTCCCGCAGTGGACAGTGTAAGGCACAAACACGGGCCTCTGGGTAATGGACAGGGAGGGGCTGCCCTGCCTACTCTGCCTGCTTCCTGGGCCGGCAGACAGAGGAAGTCTACCACAGGTCCCCACACTCACCAATCTGCTGCTTCTCAAAGGGCTCCTCTATCTCCTTAAGGTTGGCCAGGAGGCGGATGTCTGTGCAAATCTGAAGGGACAGAAAGGGAGTGGGATGCAAAGACCCTGTCCATCTCCCTCCCTGGGTACCAAGCTCTCATCATGCTGGGCCCTAGGGGTCAGGGGATGATGTGCTCCGTGGGGTGGCACCAGGCTCTAGCAAGTAACAAGGGCAGACAGTGTCCCACCAGGACATTCCCTCTGCTCCCCTGGTCCTGTAGGCTCAAGGGCGTTCAGCTATTTTTAGGGGATGTGACTCCCGCAAAGGAACAAAATGCCTGATGTGGAAAGGGAACCTGACTGACCCAAAGACCTCTCTGCCCTGTGGGTGTAGAAGCAGTGGACTTGGGGTCCATGAGCATTCCACTCCTCACTAACTGACCCTGGGCTAGTCACTCACACCTCTCTCAGCTTGTTTCTTCATCTGTAAACGGGGGAGATTGTCCCAGATGGCCTCCAGGGTGCTTTCCAGCTCTCAATCTGTTTGGTTTGGCTCTTAGACAGTGGTGGAGCCACACCCTCACTCCCATCCCTCTTTGGAGACAGTGCAGGGCTTGGGCCTACATCAGCACATAGAGGGCCAGCCTCAAGATTAGGAAAATGTAGATTTGTAGGGGAGCCCCCAGGCCAGATGTGAGAACATTATTGGAACATTATTGGAGGAAGCTCCAATAATGACATCATAAGCATGGACCAGGCAAACAGGGAGACACTTGTTCAGAGAATTGCGAAAGCCTGGGAAATGTGCAAACCACCTACCTCTCTGTTGCCTGTGCCTGGGGGCAGGGGCTGGCCTGGTGGGAAGGATGGGTTTGAAGGGGCTGAGGGGGAGCTGTGAGGAAGGGAGCCAAGTGAACACTGGGAAATAAGTCAGAGCGACCCAGATGGGCCACAAAAGAGGGCCCGAGACAGTGTCTCCCTGCCAAAGTCTCTGCAGCACTGCAGAGAACATCAGACTTTTTCTCTGTGTTGTTAATTCACTGAATTGGCTTTTTCTTTTTTAAAAACGTTTTGTTACAAGCAATGGATCTCTAGGTTGGGGAGCAGAAGAGTTAGAAAATTTAGTGATGTAAAAACAAAATATGTTAAAAAAAAAAAAAAGGGGGTGGGGGAATGCACAAGAAAAGTAAATTTGACAGTGCTTGGCTGGCTGAGAGCCACGGGCCTGGCCTGCCTCAGCTGTACCACGTGTTCCTTGAGAACGCTCTGATCACCAGAGGAAACATTCCCCAGGGGCTTGGAGGACTATTGCCTTATGATTTGGAAGACTAAAGACAAGGGCTGAGCCCGGGGTCAGGAGGGTCCACAAGCCCACCCCCACACCCCACAGACCTTGTGCACGGATGCTCCCAGACTAGCCAGCACAGACAGCACTTCGATGTCCACTTTCCGGGTATACGTCTGTCCTGTGATGATGAAGGCTCTGCAAAGACACACCACAGGCCTTGAGACCAAACCCGGTGATGTTCTGAGGCTGTGGCCCCACAATGGCCCTCAGATACCTCATCACCCCCATGGAATGACAGGCATCAAGGGTACCCAAAGTACTCCCCCACCACAGTCAGTATGCAGCATGGGGCAGTAGGGACCGACAGAGGGGATATGACTTGTCCAGGGTCACACAGTCAAGACTGGAACCCAGGGCTTCTTGGTTGTGAGGTGGGCTCTAGCCACCACTCCAGGCCACAGTAGGGAGGAACATGGTTACAAATTAGCTGAAACTGCAAAAATCAAAGCGCAGGCAAACCCTGAAGAAAGGAGAACAAGCAGGCGGCCTCCCTGAGACTGCCCCAGGGGCCTGCAACGCCCCCCTCAATGATGGCTGTACACCCTGTACATACCGCTGAAATCCTGCCTTCTCTGTCACCATCCTGTCAAGTTCTTCTACCTTGGGGGAAAAAACAAGAGTTCTCTCAAGGCCTCTGTAGTGTGGGAGCCACCATACAGGGGCACAGAGTGGCCAGCTGGCAGAGGCAGCTCCCTCTGCTGTACTCAGCAGCGGGCTAGCTGGGTTACCTTCTGGTGGTCTCCTTCGAAGAGCTGTAAAAAGCTGGCCTGCGTGCCCGTGGTGCCCTTCACTCCCCGGAAGCGCAGGTCATCCCGGGCCCGTGTAAGGCGCTCCAGGTCCATGCACAGATCCTGGATCCAGAGACAGCAACGCTTCCCCACTGTGGTCAGCTGGGCAGGCCTGCAGACAATTGAAACAGAGTTCAAGATGGTGACACACACCAAGGCCTAATACAACAGAGAAACCAGCAGCGAAGAACATGCCAGACTCGCCCACCATCAGCTCCTGACAGGGTGACAGGGCTGCCAAGAGATGGCAGCCAGTCAGCCAATAAGCATTTATAAGACCTACTGTGCACCAGGCACTGCTCCCTAGGATGGGAGACTTGCTGTTGGCTCTTACCAAGGCATCAGACAGAGCTGCTTGGATGAGGCCATCCTTTGGCTCCAGGGATTCAGAACTGGATGAAGGATCAAAAGCACAGAGCGTCCTTTCCTGTACCCATTTCACCACAGAGAGTTTCCATGGGAGGGGCCCCAGGGGTCAGTACTTGGAGCTGCACTGATCCACATTCTGAGCAGTGACTTGGATGAACACATTAATGACAAGTTCATCTAATCTGCAAATTCACTTTCCCTGGGCCAGCTTGTCTCCTCACACTGGAGTCTCTAGGCCAAGGCTGTGGCTGCTTCTCAGAAAGGCTGGATCACTTGCGGCTCCACTAACAATGCATCAGTGCGCCTCATCTTCCCTTACCTGTCGAACATGTGCTATTTTACCTTTTGTCAGCTCTGTCAAACCCCAGAGAATCAGTTTTCGGGTGGCTGTCGAAATTCTCTTGAGAACTTTGTTCATCTTTTTATCATTGATCTATTAGGGAATTTGACTTTACATGTTTGTTTGTTTGTTTGTTTTTTAAGCAATTGGGGCTAAGTAACTTGCTCAAGGTTACCCAGCCAGTCATTATTTAGACATTTTCTGAGCCTGGGACCAATTCCGGGTCATCCCAACTCCGGGGCCAGCGCTCTTACTCACCTAGCCGCCCCTTTGCTTGTTCTTTATAAATTTGGAATTAGACCTTTATCTGATACAAACACTTCTTCCCAACTGACTGTATTCTTTCTTACCCTAATTTTATTCATGCAAAAGCCTTTCCATTTCATGTAATGAAAATGATTTATTACATCTTTTGTAATTGCCCCCATCCCTTGTTTAGTAAAGAATTTACCCCTTAAGAAATATGAGAAAATCTGTCTGATGCAGAGGGAATGGAGGAGAAACAGCAGAACAATATATATAATAACAATAGCACTTAAAAGTCCAACAACTCTGAAAGACTTGGGAATTCTGTTCAACACAACCAACCACAATCCCAGAGAACTCAAGATGAAGCAGGTTATTCACTTCCCAAGAGAGAGGTGACAGGACTTACAGACATTGAAGGTGGATAGTCAGGGCAGGAATGTGGATATTTATGACTATATATGTTTGTAACAGGCTCTGTTTTTCTTGCTTTCTAGGACGGGGAAAGGGACAGGAGAGGAGGGAAGAGAGAATGAGGATCTAAAAATAAAAGAAATTTAGGTAAAAAAAAAAGAATTCACCCTTTATTTGTTGCTGTGAAAAGTAAGCTTGTATCTGACTTGGGACCTCAGATCACAAGGACCAATCATGACACCAAAGGCCCCTGAAGAAATGTACTTCCTCCCCTCCTTAAAGACAGATCGCAGACTCGGCAGAAGGAGACCTTTATGGAGATGAAGGGGAAAACATGCAAGTTTGTAATGTTTTCTCCCCTCTTCAATTAGGGTGGGCTGGGTGGGGTGTCAGAAGGAGAATGCAGGTCTGAAAATAAAATAACAAATCAGCCTCATGACTACAGACCACTTCCTGGGTGCCAAGCAGCTCTTATTAAAAGCAGAGTTCTTGACTGAGTAGTTTATGATTTGGTATCAGACTCTGGCTGGTCAATGGCTTCTTCCTTGTCTGGTCTGTTCTACTGACTGACTTCTGGTTTTTCGCCAGAACCAAAGGATTCAGAGGACTCAAGTCAGAAAGTGTCCTTTTCTTCATGACTTCCCCCGACGTTAGAGATCCTTTGCGCCTCCACAGAAACTTTATGAGTATTTCTGTCTAGCTTCTCCTAGGATCTCTGTGGCAGTCTGATGGGGAGAGCACAGTATCTGTCACGAATTTGGGGCATATTCTTTTATCACTGTTATTTTTTTTTTTTTTTTTAAGCAATTGGGGTTAAGTAACTTGCTCAAGGTTACACGGCTAGTCATGATTTATGCGTGGGTGCTCATTTTCTGAGGCCGGATCTGATCTCGGGTCATCCAAACTCCGAGGCCGGCGCTCTTACTCACTGCGCCACCTAGCCGCCCCTTTAGGGCAATTGGGGTTAAGTAACTTGCCCAAGGTTACACGGCTAGGTTATTGTTTGTGCGGATTAAGTGTCGGAGGCCGGCTCCGAACTCAGGTCCTTCTGATTCCAGGGCCGGCGCTCTATTCACTGCGCCACCTAGCCGCCCCTATCACTGTTATTTTGACACGACATCGCCAAGAGCATGGCCTGGTTTTCCAATGGTTCCAATTGGGTTTTGTTTCCTTTACGGCCAAGGCTCTTAACCATGAAATCAGATGAGCATTTTCTCAGTCCCTCATTCTTCTTGACTTTTCCTGCAACCCCAGCTCCTGGACACCCTCTTCCCCTGCCCCTCAAACCCTTGTCTCTGGGCTCACTTCTTTTCGGTTACTGACCTGGTAAGCTCCTGTATTATCTTGATGAAGATGGCACCCCCACAGCTGGCTATGTCCCAGACCTCATCTCCCTGCATGAGCACCAACTTCCTATGGGACATTTCAGACTGGATGTCCCCTTGATATCTCCAACTCCACCCATCCCAAACAGAACACATTCAACCATCTCCCAAGCCCAGCCCTCCTCCCAACTTCCCAGGATCTCCAAGGGCACCATGATGTTCCCAGTCTCCTAAACTTATCAACTCAGTATTATCCTTGACTCATAACTCACTCTCAGCCCACAGAGCCTCTCCAGGTGCCAATCCTGATGTTTCTGTCTCCATCGCCTTCTCATTACCCCCCAGGTAGCCTGCATCACCTCATCTAGACTGAGGAATCAGCCCAGAATCTGACTCCCCTGGCTCCAGTCCCTTCCTACAAACAAGCTCTCTAGTGATTTTCCTTAAGCACTCACCTGATCATGGCACTCCCACTGATCTAGGAGAAAATATAAATTCTTCTGTTAGGCACTTAAAACCCTGGCCCCAGCCCATCATGTTCCCAGAATCTGTGGCTTGGCCAAACTGGCCTCCTCTCCCAGCACCCCAGGCTTCAGATGCACTCTCACTCCTCACAAAGCCCTCAGCTTCTTCAAGACTCAGTTCACAATCTGTTGTTAGTCCTTAGTGAAGAGGACCCATGACATCATGGGATGATGTTCTGACTTGCATGAGAATTGGATTTAAGTAAAGCACTTATACAGTCATCTCCTCCTGAGTCGCTGAAGTCCTGTGACAGGACAAAAATCAAGACGGCTGGTGATGGCCCAGAATGCAGTGGATGACCATGGCATCGTCAATGGCTGACCAAGCTCTAAGTACTCCCTAGCATCTGCTTCAGCCGCCTTCGTGTCCCATTGGAACATGCTGTCCTCACCCAGGGCCCAGTCTCACAGGGGAGCCTTCCCATGCTTGGGGCAGACACCATCCGACCTCACCAAAAGGTCTAAGTTTGCCTGCCGGTTACCCTCAGCCTGCCTGAGGTCTGCTGAGCCGGCTGTACGATGACATGGCCACTGCACTGCTACAGCTCCTTGGGGCCACAGGTGAAAGCGGGGTGACAGGCAGACATCAAAGAGGATGAGCAGCCCCCAAAAGGCTCAGCAGCGGTGCTGGTGCTCCCTGAACACCCCCTACACCTTAGTTCACACGCTACCTTTCCTGGTCCCAACTGCTGCTGCCCTCCTGTGCTAACGACCTGGGACTCCTAGCAAAGTCATTCTAGATCTAACCCTGTTCCACCGCAGTAGAGAGGAGGCTCCTCGAGGGCAGCAGGGCCTGTCCATTTATGTCTCTTTATCTCTAGTACCTGGCACTTTGGGGTGACTTCAATGTAAACATGCAAAAAGACAAGCAAGCAAAGAATGCTGGAAAACATGAATCAAGAATAGGAAAATGGAAAAGGCAAAGACCTGCTGGAGACCTCCCCGAAGTCCCACAGCCACACACCTTCAGACCCAGCAAGCACCGAACGGCATCCCAAAAGAGACACTGAGTCTAGCCTGACAGAGAGGAAGCAAGTCAGGGCTGACACAGCGGTCATTTACTGAATCTGCACACTCGGGACACTGACCTATGAGAGTAGGGATGAAGATTAGTAGAAAGCAGAAAAAAAGGGAAAAAGAAAAGTGGCCTACAACGTAAAACACCACGGAAAGCAGGGCCGTAAGTAAGGGGGAGGGGAGGGAAGGGGAGAGAATTTGGAACTAAACATTTTTTTAAATGAATGTTAAAATATTTTGCTTACGTGTAACTAAGAAAAAAATTTTGAAAAAAGCAAAGTGGGGCCACCTCACATGGACCCCAACATGGCAGCCCCCGAAGTGCTCAGAGAGGACAAAATGAGGGCCCCCAAGAAAGCAACGATGGGGAAAGCCCAGGGCACATGGAGCAGATCTTTGTGGGAGGGGCTGCTGAGGGAGGAGGCCATGGGACCAGAAGAGACCTTAATGATACTGGGAAGGCAAGGAAGAGAACGCCCTCACCCCCAGGCCTATGGGGAGAAGGAGCGGGAACTCCCAGGGGAGGAAAATACTTCTGCTGATGCTGGTCAGTATTATGTCTTATGACTTGAGCTGCTCAGTGACTTAGCCAAGGTCACACTACACACAATGTCTATGAGGATGCCAAATGCACACATGGAGGCCTCCTTCCACAGTGATCCCACAACAACAGGTCATGCCTCTAAAATCGTGCAGCAGGGGGCATCTAGGTGGCACAGGAAACAGAGCACTGGCCCTGGTATAGGAGGACTGGAGTTCAAATCCAGCCTCAGACATTTAACACAAAAAACTAGCCCTGTGACCTTGGGCAAGTCACAACCCCAACTGCCCTACCTTCTCTCCTCCAAAAAGCCAAAAACAAAAATTCCTTTCTTTGGGGCAGCTAGGTGGCACAGGGAATAGAGCACTGGCCCTGGAGTCAGGAGGACCTGAGTTCAAATCCAGCCTTAGACACTTAACATTAGCCATGTGACCTCGGGCAAGTCACTTAACCCCAATTGCCCACCACCCTCCAAAAAAAAAGAAACTACAAAAAATAAAATAAAAATCATGCAGCATCCTGGGAGAGGCAGAGGAGCCGTGGCTTGTTCATCCATCATTTAAACAAAACGACAAACTCTTCTGACTGATCTGAAGTTCTTCTTCTGTTGAGGGCAAACACCAGCATTCTGCCATCAGCTGGGCTGGTGATGACCTCGCTCCATCATCAGTATCAGGTAAGGAAGAAGAGGAGTGGCACTCTTGCACTAATTGTTTCTGGTGTGACGGAGGAACCCCCTGGCAGAGAGCAGGGGAGGAGGGGCTCCAGCCCACACCTTGGCTGTGCCAGTGCTGGGGCTGCAGAAGCGGCGGCATCCCCCATCCCTCCCTGGCTGGCCGTGTCCTCAGACGCTGCAGTGCTGTTCATGGTCATGAATGCCCAACCACACGTGTGAGCACACAAGCATCACTAGCTCGATGGTTTTCAGCTTATCCAAAGCTCTTCCCTTGAGAAAAACTGGCATTGAAGCCATGCGCCGGGAAGGGGAAGCTCTGCGTCAGCAGACAGCCCAGAAGAAGACGCCAGCTTAACTTCTCTCTGATGTCAGGAAGCAGGACATTGTCGCTTTTTGTTCCAGTCTAGTCATCAACATGTGCTAAGCATAGCAGGCCAGCAGGCTCCTAATTATGCCTTCCTTAACGAGTCTGTGCTCCCTGCATCCATGCCAAGTGACTGCTGAGGAAGGGCTGCCCAGCCCCACAGGGTGTGTGCCAAGGACAGGTCCAGATCACAGAACTGACTGCTCTTCTTGGCCTTGGCCTCTGATCGATTGATTCACGGCAACCCTGGCATCACAGGAGGGCCAAAGCCAAGACAGGAGGGCAGGGTCAGCAGGGATGGCCATCCAGGCCTCAGGAGCCTTTCACACTAGGCCCACAGAGGGGTCTTCTGGACGACGGCTCTGGGCGTGACGTCCAGCCTAAATCTAGCTTCGACCACTTCCCCCTGCTGCTCCTAGCCCTGCCCTCGGGGACCAAGCAGATCTCAGCTCAGCCCCCCAGATACTGAAGACAGCTCTCATAAGAAAGCCAGTGCCATTGTCAATGGGGCACACAAGCCAAGGCTGGCAGAGCACACTGCAAAAATCCCCATTAGAGTCTCATGACAATCTGGCCATGAATGTAACCACTTTTTAGGTGAGAAGACTTAAGTGGCTCAATCCCACCCAACTCACCAAATACTTCTTAAGTGCCTACTGTGTGCTCAGCACGAGCAAGTTTCAAGGCTGCTTCAGGGAAGTGGAGGCAGGAGTCGCCATAAAGGTCAAGGCGCACCAGGGTCAGGTTACTTACTGGAAGTGTGTGAAGCCCAGGGTGGGAAGGCTGGCATGTTCTGTGGCAAAGTCTGCCAGCCGCGAGATCACTCTGGCCAGCTGTGAGGGGAGGGAAACAAGAGATCAGATACCGGGCTGAAAGGTCACTGCTGACATCACTCCTGCAGCTGCCCACAGTCACCCACGCCTGGCTGTGGAGGCTGGCTGAGATCCTGTGGCCACTCTGGGGCCAGTGCCAGGACAAGAGAGGGATGGATGGCCTGCCTTTGGGCCCAGGTCTGCAGCCTTGGCATCACCCAAACCCCACAATGATACCTGGAAGGGGCTGACGGACAAAGCATGTCCAGCCTCACATGGCCTCTCACCCAGCATTTGGCCACAGGAGCACAGGACAGGTGAAACCTGACCCGGGAGCCCTCTAATCTAGCCCCTTGTGGAGGCCATGCTTTCAGAAGCCTTCCCATCAAAAGTGAGACAAGGAGACAAGAGAGTTCCTGCTTCTGTTGCCCTCGTTCAGCCCCATCCTCGAAGTGCAAAGTCTTGAGACTCACAGCATTCTGGAAAGCTCAGCTGAGAAAGTGTCTCCCTCTTGGGAAGTTTAGGAAACCAGACCCTGTGTTGGCTAGCAGGAGTCCCAGGGGCAGCCCTCCCTCCCTCCCTTTGGTCACCCCCAGCCTGTCACCCTTCTCCCTAAAGGTTCCAAGTGGAGAAGCAGGTGCCTCGATCTCCCTACCTTTGGTAAGAGCAGATCAAAAGCCTTCTTGAGAGTAATCAGGTCCTGCCAATGAGAGCACATGGAAGGCCACAGGTCAGGAGAGGCACCCACCACAGTTAGCAGCAGCTCTGCTCTCTGATCTTGGGGAGGGGGACAAGCAATGGGCCACCAACAGAATGGCCCTCATCCTTCCCTTTTTACTTCAATTCACACGACTCTGAAAGCTGGGGAGACTGACACACATTGGGGAGATTCGGAAGAACAAGAATGGACACCGGGTCACAGGCCAGGAGACCCTGTCAGGAGAGGTGGGGGGCTCCCAATGCCCACGATGATGCAGGGTGCCAGACACAGGACTCCGATGGTTGGTTCTGCTGACATCACCGAGGAGGATTCATGGAGGTAGGGTGTGTGTGGGGGGGGTGGGGGGGAGGGGAGGAGGGCTGGGAAATAACTGATGAAAAAACCAAAACCTGCCCAGCCTGTCTTATATTAGTAATTAATAAATGCATGTGGACAACACTTCACGGGGAAACAAAGGTGCTGGTTTTTTGTTTTTTTTTTAAAGCAATTGGGGTTAGTAACTTGCTCAAGGTTACACGGCTAGTCATTATTTGTGTGTGGGTGCTCATTTTCTGAGGCCAGTTTTGATCCCAGGTCATCCCAACTCCAAGGCCGGCGCTCTTACTCACTGTGCCACCTACCTGCCCCAAGAGAAATCTTTTTTTTGTTTGTTTTTTGTTTTTTGCACCTTTTGGAGGGCAACTGGAGTTAAGTAACTTGCCCAAGGTCACACGGCTAGGTTTTTATTTGTGTGTGCATTAAGTGTCTGAGGCCGGATCCGAACTCAGGTCCTTCTGATTCCAAGGCCGACGCTCTACTCACTGCACCACCTAGCCACCCCTAGGTGCTGGTTTTTTACAGAAACTAAAAGAAGAATATTTTCTAGTGCAGCAACGGGGCAGTAGGTCTGGAATCTAAAGACAGCTTCAAATCCTGCCCTTTAAACTGAGGGGATGCTCATCAATTGGGAAAAGGCCGAACCAGGGGCAGCACATGATCGGATGGAGCCCTGCTGTGCTGTGGGAAATGACGAGGGTGGGGGAGTCAGAAAAACACTGGAAGACCTATACGAACTGATGCAAAGTGAAGTGAGCAGAACCAGGAGATCCCTGTGCATAGGAGCAGCAACATTGTAATGACACTCAACTGAGAGAGACTCGGAGGCGGGCAAGCGGGAGTATAATCGTCTCGCTTTATTTTTCTTGCCTTTTTTGAAAATATGGCTAATATAAAAATGTTTTGCATGATTTCATATGTCTAACTAATATCGTGTGGCTTGCCTTCTCAGTGAATGAGGGAGAGAATTTAGAACTCACAATGTTTTACAAATGCTAAAAATAAATAATTTTTTAAAAATTTTGGAAAAAAAAAAGAATCCTGCCTTTCCTCCTTCCCCTGGGCTCCCATCTTGGCACTGCCCATTACTCCCTGTGCGACTCTGACCACGTCCCTGCCCCTGATGCATAAATGAAGGTGCCCGAAGGACTGGATAGTTCTAAATCTTGTAACTGTCTATGACCAGATGCAGACTTATCTGTGTGTGCTCCAAAATCTAAGCAAGAGAAAAGCATCCCAAAAGGCTGGAGACCCAACTCCTCTCCACAGGGAAGGGGAGCAGCAGTCACAGGAAGACGCAGCCTGGGTGGCACATACCGTATTATCTCCAACATAGCAGGATGTGGCCCCCAGATGAATGATGCCGGCCGCGTTGGGGCAGCACTGGCCAAAGGTGTGGACGTGAGCCATCACATCATGACGGAGACGCTTCTCCTCCTCAGCCGCCATGGCGTAGTCAATGTTGTCCAGGTTCTGCCTCATCTCCTCAACCTGCTGGTCGGAGATCGGCAGACCAAGTTTCTGCAGGAGACATAAGGAAGGCAAGGCACTCTGCTGAACTGTCAGGGGCATGGAAAGTCAACCGACATTTTCAAAAAGGTGATATCCCGGTATCCACTCACACCCAGCAAATGGGCAAAGATGGGAAAGTCCAATGCTGGAGGGCAAACAAGCAACATGACAGCTCATTGGGGAAGCTGCAAGTGGCCCAAATGTCCTGGCAATCCATTGGGATGATTCAGGAGAAGCCCTCAATTTGATCCAGGGACCCTATGGCTGCAGCTAAACTTCAAAGAGTCTAATGATGACAGTGAGACAAGACAGTCTGGAGAGCATTACTTATGGCAGGGGAAGCCAAGTGACTTGGCATAAGTTCAGGAAATGACCTGGGGGGCAGGGAGGGTCACTGAGGATTTGCTGAGAAGTCTACCTTGTGTCACAATAGATGTGCTAATGAAAAAAAAAATGAACCCAACATAAAAGAAAAGCAGGAGAACCAGAGAAATGAGAGAAAGGTGAAGCATCAAACAGGAGAAAACTCAAACACCACCCTTTACTCCATCAGACACTGAACTTCTGAAGAGAACACAGAGCAGGCCTGGCCTCCTTCCCCTAGTCCCCAGAGCAAGCCAAGTTGGAGAAACAAAGACAACTGCCCCTGCCCTCTCTCCAGGAAGAAAGCTATACATAGAGGCAAGACTATACAAGACACATGGAAGACAATTAGGGATGAAGAAGGGGGAACTGGAACTCTAGAAAGAGGCCCTGGAGCGTAGCCTTAAAGGGAGCTGGGAGTCTCAAGGTACAGAGGTGAGAGTCGGGCATTCTGGGCAAAGGCATGGAGGTGGGAGATGAGATGTCCTGCACAGGGAACAGACAGGTCAACAGGCCTTAGAACACGATATGCAGGACAGGGAATCATGCAATCAGCTGGTGAGACAGTTAGGGCCAAATGCCAGCTGGAGTCATCTGTGAGGGAACCACAGAAGCCTGGTGATCAGGCCATCATGGTCAAATCTGCAGCCACATCAAAGATGGATCAGAGCACAGAAAATGGTCAATGGGAGACAAGTAAAAGGCTATTGCAAAGCCCTCACAAAACCAAAGTGAACCAACCCCTAAACGGAACCACCACAAAGGGGCGATGGTGGGGGAGGGGCACTGCTGGGGGAGGGGCACTGCCAGGTGAACAGAAAAAAGGGAAGTGCTTGGGACAGGCTCTGGAGTTAGAGGCTGTGGGTTCCAATCCTGCCTGAGCTTACTCTCTGGGGTGACCACTTTCCCAGGCTTCAGTTTCCTCCTCTGAGGTCTTTTCCAGCTCTGGAGGAGAAGGTGTAAGAGATATGGGAGAGGCAAAATCAACAACTTATTGCATTTGGGGAGCAGTGAGAGTGAAGAACAGAAGCCTAGGCCATGAAGAGGGCACACCCATGCCCTTAACTCAAGAGGGCAAAGTGCAAGAAGGGTGGAGATCGAGGCAGAAAGCCAGTAAGCCCTGTTTTGGACACACCGGGCTGGAGATGCTGGGGAGACACCCAGTAGGCAGCTGGGGAGGTAGGGAGGGGAATCATGGGTCTTGAACAGTTCCCCCCCACCCCAGGGGCCACTAGCCACCAGAAGCATGGCATGTGGGGCCTCTCTCCCCTTAGTTTAGGGGCCTGGGCCAACTGCCTACACCAGCATCTTCTTTCACTCCTTAGAACAAAATCCAGGGTTACTGAGACAAACCCAGTAAACAAGTCCTGCCCCCATCCCTGTGTCCAGGCCAGCCTGGGAGCCAGGCCATTGAGTCAGCAAAAAGCCCAGGACAGAGAGTGCAGCAGACCAGGTCTCCCTGGGCCCAGCCAGAGTCCTCAGGAGCCTCAGGCCTCCTGGGGTGGCCAGAACAGGTCCTAAAAGATCTTCTTCCCAAGCAGCAGGTGGCAGCCCCAGCCTAGGTAGGCACCCTCCTGGGCACCAGATGCTGGGGGGGGGGGGTGCTTCTTACCAAAGGAGGAACCGCTCAGGCCGAGGCTACCTGATTTTTGGGATTCTCCTTTCCCCTCAATGGGGGCTAGTTAGGGATATATGTGCTTTTTTAGGGGAGAGGGCTCCCAGTGGGGAAATGTTTTCCATCTGGTTTTGGACCCTGGGAGTCTCAGCCAGATGCCAGGAGCACTAAGCGGCTGGTAACTTGCCCAAGGTCCCCCAGCCAGCCTGGGTCAGGCACCCTGGGACCCATGCCAGCATCAGTCTCCACTCCTGCCTTTCCTCCTGATCAATGCCTGCCAGGCTGCATCAGGGGCTGTTCTGCACCCAGCACCCAAGATCAGAGGCTTGCTCTTCTCTTGGAGGATACCACATGCTAAGGAGGGGCTTAGTCCCATTCACTACTGAGTTACAGACCAGAGATGAGTCATTTTCTCTCCCTGAGGTCCTCCTCCCAATCTTCTGCAGCTGAGTGAGCTCTAACAAGGCCAGGCTGGGAAGAGTCCACGGTCATCGGAGGAGCAGAACTCCTGAGCCAGGAGGGTCCTCAAAACGGGTGTCACCATCTCATTTTAGATTAGAAAACTGAGGCCCAAGGAGGTGTTTCAAAGGTGACAGAGGCCTAAGTGTCAGAGGCAGGGCTGGAAGCCAAGTACCGTCTCAGAGCAGGTGCACTTTCCAATACACCATCCTGCCCCTGCCCTTTGGCAGAAAAGAAAACTGAGGCCTACTTAAGATGGTCTAGCCTCAGATCACTGAGGAGCTGGGCCTTGGACTCCCAGGTTCCCTGCCCTGGCTGGCTATTGCCACAAAACCGCAGGCTGCAGAGACAGGCTCCTTCTTGTGTGGGCTCTCCTTGTTAGGACACTGCCAATTTTGGTCAGACTGACTCCATCACCCTCATGGCTGCAGGCAGCCCCCTGCTGGGGTGCCCACCATGGCCCCTCCAGGAGAGGCTGGGAGTGGGCAGTCGCCTCTGTGACCCTGGGCAAGGAAGATACATGCCCTCTCTGGGCCTCAGTTTCCCCATCTAGAAAGTGAAGGACTTGGACTAGATTTGCAATGTTCTTGCTAGCTCTCCCCTCCAAAAATCCCCCCCCCCCCAAATGATCCCTTCCCTCCCCTTCTAAATGGGCTCCTGGTGTGGTGAGAAGGAGCCTGACCTTCTCTGACAAGACAGAGCAGGTGGTTCACCCGGGGAACCTCCCCTCTCCCAAGAGCTGTAACCGCCCAGGAATGGGAACATCCAGATAGAAATAAATCCCTGTGGGGGAGGGGATGGGGAACCGACCCAGGCCCAGAGGAGATGAAAGGGGGTGACAGGGCAGGGAAAGAGCAAAGAGATTTTCAAAACTGAAGTTTTCAAACAGCTCCTCTGGGCCTGGGATGGGAAAGGGAGAGGAGAAAGGGCAGCTCAGCCCCTGGAGGAGGCCTGGCCACCCTCACCAAAGGCTGGCCCAGCCGTCCTCCAGGCCCCGTGTGGAAGGTCACCACCTCCACTTGGGAGGAACACTGCTTGGGTTTTCTCTCTTTCTCTCTATGAGCCCATGACCCACAGGATACTGTGTGATCCTCCTGGCTTTGGGAGGTGGGTCCACACAATGAAGGTGAGGTCCTGGGAAGATTGGTGACTTGTCCAAGGCCACACAACCAGTAAGTCTGCCAGGCAGGACTCAAACCCAGGCCTTCTGGACTCCAGCTCCGGCCTGAGGGTCAGCATCTGTTCCAGCAGCCTGGAGCGTGTGGCCAGGGGCATGGTCTAAGTTACTTGCCCAGGGTCACACAGCCAGTCTGTGTCAGAGACTGCCTTCCAACCCGGGGCTTTCTGACTCCCAGGCTGGCTCTCTAGCCAGGATTCCTGCTATCTACACCCCCTGCCCTCAACACTCTCCTTTGCCAAACTCACACGTGGTCACCTGTGTTGGGACTATAAGCAAATTAACTTCTGAAGAAAACTCCAGCTTTCTTCTCTGTAAAATGGGCATAATCAATGCACCTATCTCAAAGGGTTGGTAGGAGAATCATTAAATGAGAAGATACATGTAAGGTATTTTGCCAGTCTTAAAGCGCTACATAAATGCTATCTGCCATTACTGTTACTCCTGCTGTTGCTATTCAGCCTTTCATGGTCCTTCCTATGAGGTGGTGCCCTGATCCCTACCAGGAGATGGAGAGAGGTGCAGAGGACCTCGTGACACCCCTCACTCTATGTCCTCTTGGCTGGCACAGCCCAGCAAAGCGCAGAGCAGACCAGCAGGGCAGACCAAGCTGCTCTGGGGTCCTGGGAATCTCACCATGGTCCTCAAAGGGCTGGGTTATGGAAAGAAATGACAGGTGCTGCTTTCTCCTGAAGGACTCTAACTGGGGGCTTCTGGCTTCAGCCCTTCCTGGCTGTATGACTTCATTTCTCAGGATCTCTGGCTGGACTCCATGGCCCTCAAGGTCCCTCCCAGTTCTATCCCATATCCTAACGTCTTTCCCCTCAGACAGCCCATGTGGAGGCAGCCTCGCACCCAGGGCAGCCAGGAGAGCTGGACTGAAATCCTGGCTCTCCCACTGACCACCCTGTAACCTCGGGCTGAATCACTCGGCTTCCTCACGGGGACCTCGATAACTAGGGCCGCCTCTGACCCTCCGGCTCTCCCTCGGGATGACAGCTCGGGATCACGGCCAGTCAGCTCTCTTGGGATACCAAGCCCATCCCCACTGCCGCTACATTCCATCAGGGAACAAACCGCAGGCCCCCAGACAGCTACAAAGTAGCGGGCGTGGGGAGGCTCCTCCAGAGGGCAGGGGCTCTTACCCAGGGGGCTTTGCACACAGCAAGCACAGAGCAGAACGCTTCACTCATTCATTCATCCCTCAGTTGACTCGAGACCGAGGGAGGGGGTTATTGAGAGCCCTCCGTGGGCATCTTACTGGGGACAAATGCACGTCAGTAAGTGTACACAGTGACATGGGGCATCGTGTCCTGGAGCATGGAAGTGAAATCAAACCAGGGGCTGGGCCAGACATGAAACATGGCCAACTTAGCAGCTGGGGGAGGAGCGGCAGGAAAGGGCTCCTGCCGAGGGGAAGGTGGGCCTGCGCAAAGGCGCGGAGGCGGGCGTACCACTATCGAATGGGGGAGCTGGGCCCTCACAGGCCGTCAGGCTCGGCCCGGCCATTCTTATGGGAGAAACTGAGGGCCGAGAGAGGTGCACCTGAGAAAGAGACGAAAGGACACGTGGGTCGTGGGACTTTCCCAAAGTTCTGGGGCCTCCGCGCTCTGATTGGAGGGCTGCGTCACGTGGGGGCGCAGCGCGGGCGCTGATTGGCCGCCGGCCCTTTACCTGCTCCGCTTCTGCCAGAAACAGCCACAGAAGTCTCCAAGTCCGGAACTTGTGGGCGTCGCTGAAGAGGAAGGACATCTCTGGGCTGGCGTAGCGGGAGGCCAGCGGCGAGCTGTACGTGGCCCGGCCAGCCGGCCCTCCGCCGTGACAGCCATCGACCGACATACCGGCTCCGTGCGTCCCAGCCTCCGGGAAGGCTCTGTCTACGTCAGGGCGGGGGCCTGCGTGGTGACGTCATGGGGAGGGACTTCCTCTGGCCTCTGCCTTGTGGTTGCCCGAGTCGGTGACGTCACTGCGTAAGCCTTACCGCACGCCGGAGCCGAAAGACATTTGAATCATCTAGGGCTCATTGCTCCTCCGTCTTCACCTGTGGGGAAACTGAGGCCCGGGGCGGGAGAGAGACTCACCCAGGGCCACCACACTGTCAGAACCACAGGGATCCTAGAGGTCCTCCAGCTCACCCCCCTCCCATTTTCACCTATGGGGAAACTGAGGCCCGGGGTAGGGGACAGACTTGCCCAGGGCCACCACACTGTCAGAACCACAGACTGACTGTGGGATCACAGATCTAAAGCTAGAAGGGGTACAGTTCACTCCTCCCCCTACTTTTACATGTGGGGAAACTGAGGCTGGGGACAAGTTGGGGGCCGCAGGGCGCTTGGGACTCTGCCCCCACTGCTTCTGCGCCCCCCTGGGCTGCCCAGGCTCCTCGGGAGATCCCCTCCCCCCTGCAGACTTGGGCTTTTTGTTCCGTTCTGTTCCTCCAGGAGAGCTTGCGAATCAAAAGGGGAGGCCAAAGTCCTGTTCATATCCTTCTAGGGATGATCGAAGCAGACTCCACAGGGGTTATTTCCAGGGAATCTCCTGTCTGTCCTAAGCAAGTCTCTCTTCCTCTTTGGGGTTATGGAGGGCTCCTAGATCTGGGACTGGCCAGGGGTCCTTGGAAGCCTTCTGGTCCAGCTCCTTCATTCTGCAGATCTGGAAACTCAGAGCTCCTAGAGCGGAATTGATTTGCTTAAGGTCACACAGCCAGCTTCTAGTTATTAAGCACCTACTGTGCGTGCTTAGCTCTGGGGATACAAGCAAAGTCTGCTCTCCAGGACCTCCCGGTTTAATGGGGGAGTCCATGTGCATACACCTCTGTATAAACAGGGTGGAGCTAGGTGGAATCAGCGCTTGGGTCTTAGGGAAAGCACTAAGAATAAGATGGGAAAGGGCTTCTTCTAGAAGCTGGGGCTTGGCTGAGGCTTGAAGGTGGCCAGAGAGCCAAGATAAACGAGTAAGGGGCAAAACTGGCCTCAGGCCTCACCTCCCATGTTGTTTCCCCATAGGAGGAGCCTCCAACAAAACATGCTGACCCAGTGTAAAGAATAAGAAAACTCATCTGCATAATCGTTCCCCTTCTGCCTGTGCCTTCCACCCAGCCCTATTCTTTGTAGACCTCCATCCCTTTCCCCTCTGGTACATCCCTAGGCCATCATCCTTTCATCCCTGTGTTTTCCTTCCTTTCCAATCAGGACCCTTTGCTGAGTCAGCTAGGGCACAGCAGCCCCCCCCCACCCCCCCGCCGCCCCCAACCCTTGTTCACTTGTGTATCAGCTCAAACTTTGCTGACCCTCAACCCCACAGGATTCTCCACCCAGCCCCGCTCTGTGTACTCCTGCGCTGCTGAAGGAAGCCCCACACTGCAGCCTCTGGGCCTGCGCTAAAGCACAACAACCTCACTCTTCTTTCCTAGCTTCTCTATCCCACTCATCTCCATGGCTGTTCCATACACCTACTCTGGTCCTCAAGTCACCGCCCCACCTCTGCACCTTCTCAAGCTGCAGACCTTGTCCCTCCAGAACATTGAGGCTATTTGCCTAGAGCTCCCTTTCCCCCCTTTTTATCACCTTACAGTCCCATGACATCATCCCTATCTCCCATTTCTAATGAAGAGGTGACCCTTATTGCCACGGTGGGCCCTCTCCATGAACCCTTGATCCTATCCCCTCCCACATGTCCAGCAGATTTCCCCTCTCTAATCTTCAGCCTCTCCCTATCTACTGGTTCCTACCTGTACTCAAACATAGCCATCTCTCACATCCTTAAAAAACTTTTGTGAGATTCTGGTCATTCCCATAACTGTTCCAAATCATTCCTCTGATTTTCAGCCAATTCCTAGAAAAGCTCTCTGCTCATTATGCAACATTGGCATTTCTTCCCTGATGTCTTGTCAACCCTTGACAATCTGGCTTCTGGCTTCATGAACTTTTAACTGAAGCATCTCTCTCTCTCTCTCCAGAGTCTTCCAGGATCTGTCTGATGGCTTTTTCTCCATCTTCATTCATCTTTCTTGACCTCTCCACAGCACTGGGTGTGGCTGCCCATGCCCCCCTCCTCTGGGATGTTCTGTAGCACTGCTGTCTCCATTCTCCTCTGACCTGCCTGGCTACTCCTTCTAAGTCTCTTTTGTGACATCATCAGTCATCATAAGCATTTATTAAGCTCCTACTATGTCTTAAGGCACCATGCTAAGATACAAAGAAAAGTAAAAGACAGTTTGTTCTCTCAAGGAACTCAATCTAACTGGGGAGACAACATGCAAATAATTATGTAAAAACAAGTTACACACAAGAGATAACCAGCAGAAGGCTCAAGGCTTCCTTTAGAGGGTGGGCTTTTCAGTGGGCTTGAAGGAAGCCAGGGAAGTCAGGCGGTGAAGTTGAGGAGGGGAGATAAGAGAGGCAGGGGGATGGCCAAGAGATACAGGGCCTTGCCTGTGGAACTGCCAGGAGGCCAGGGTCCCTGGGGGGAGGAGGAGAGCAGGGAAGGTGTAAGGAGGCTGGGTCAGTTATGAAGGGCCTATCTCATGCCCCCTGTGGAGTATCACTGAGATTTGTTCTTGGGTTCTCATTCTTCCCTCTTCACTCTCATTTGGTGACGTCATAATCATCCATAAAATCCATAGTCACCACGGAAGACAATTCCCAAATCTACTTATCTAGTGCTGGGGTCTCTCCTAGGCCCAACCCTGCATCACCAGCTGCCTACTGAACATACCTCAGACTGGCTGTCCCACAGGCAACAAGCTCCGCCCATTAGCAGGATCCTCCCCAATCCCCCTCTCTTTGGAATTTCCCTATTACCATTGAAGGCACCGCCATCCTTCAGGTCACTGAGGTCTGTAATCTCAAGGTCTTGTCAATTCTCTGCTTTCCTCACTCTCATCTCCCACGTCTGGTCAGCTGCCAAGGACTGTTGGCATCTCTCATATACGTCCCCTTCTCTTTGCTTTCACGGCCACCAGCCCAGTTCAGGTCATCACCTCTCGGCTGAACTACAGAAACCACCTCCCAATCGATTCCTTTGTCTTCAGTCTCTCCCCACCTAAGCGCATCCTACACTCAGCTGCCAAAGTCTGTTACCCCTTCTTCACCCCTACCCCTCATTCAGTAAAATCGATTGGCTCTCTATTGCCTCTAGGGTCAACTAGAAATTTGGCATTCAAGGTCCTTTACAAGCTGACTCCAGTCTACCATTCTAATATCACTCCCCTGCACACACTTTACACTGTGGTCACCCTGGGCTGCCTGTTCCATCTCCCTCCCTTTGCCTCTGCAGTGGCTGGCTCCTCTCCTTCCTCATCACCTCCAGGTCTTGGAAGCCCTAGCTTGCTTCCCTGCTCAGGTCAAGTGCCCCTTGTCCATCAGTGGACGTTCTCTCCCCTGCCCTGCCATTGCCTCGTACGAATTCTCTACCTGTTTTGTAGCTATCTTTGTTTTCCCCTAGTAGACTGTCAACTCCTTGGGGAAGGGAAGATTGCATTTTTTGTCTTAGCACACTCCCTGGCACATAGTAGGTACTTAAATTGAATCATAATTGAAGCTAAATTTAATCATTTAAAAAAAATAATCCATGCGGGGATGACCTTTTTGTCCATGCCGATTTGAAAAACCTTTTACTTATGCAGGAAGGAAGGACTATGGTTTTTAATAGCTCAAGGATAATTTACTGCCATCCATGGGCATTTCTGTGCCAGGCACTGAGCATCAAATAAAAAAATGAAACAGTCCCTGCCCTCAAGGAGATTCCATTCTACTGAGGAGACCCCAGTGGAGATGGAGTTGCATGTAAAATCGATATGAGCTGCTTGGAGGAAGGACTTCATGAAGAAGGTGGCACCCAAGCTAAGTCTCGGAGGGGACCAGGGATTCCAGAGATTTGGAGGGATTTACATCAACTCCTGCCAACTGGGTCCCACCACCACACTCTGCTCCCAAGTCACACACACATTAGTCTTTCCCCTTTGACACTTCAAGCTGGCAGGTTCTAGAGCAGATCACTCACCGAGTCTCTCCTCCCATTGACTTTCATTGGCCTCCATAAGGTGGATGGGCCCGGAGAACATTCCATTTGCTAGAAGGAATACCATTAGACTGCAAACTTCTTGAGAGTGTGGACTGGGGGTTTGGGCCTCTCAGCTCAGGGATGAAATGAGGCATTGGCAAGTCACTGAACAGTTAATCAAGGAGCATGACTCTTCTGCAGGAACACAGTGGGGTTTAACTTCTCAGGTCTGGGCTCCTCGTGTCTCTATTGGTCAGTAATCATCAGGGATAGCTACTCCCCAGGTCTAAGGCACCTAACAGGTCTGAGAAGCCCAGATTCCATGTGCTCAGGACTTTGTCTTCTCCATTTGACCAGGAAGCCCTTCAAGTCCACAGGGACAACTCTGCTCTATCTCCGTGCTGGGCACATAGAAGGCATTTAACAAATGCTTGCTGACCCAACATCGTAGAGTATCACTTAATTTCCATTCATTTCCCAAGCACTGTTTTATGTACGATGGGGAAGATCAAAGGAGTTTACGGTGGCACATAGAATTCCAGCGTCGGGAGGCAAAGTCACTTGTGGAGAGGGCGAGAATGGAGAGAGGAAGGAAAACCCTCTGGGAAGTGATAAAGGGGAGAGATTGGTGGGTGCTGCCATTACTGATGTCTCCAGGATGGGTGGCCCAACAGGGTCTGTATACTCTAGGAGGATGGTGGGGCCTGGAGAAGAGTCTGATGGGAACAGGACCCTGGGGGGTGGGAGGAAGGGGATGGCCCTGTGCTGGGTAAAGAGATGGGGTCTGAAAGCCTGAGTATTATTACAGGAAGGAAGGACACTCCATTGCCTTAGTAACTAGATGAGGGTTCTGTATGGTCAGGCCCCAGGGCTGGGGGGAGGGCTGCTCTTCATTGAATAAACTACCTGAAGGAACCTTAGGGACCACCAATCCAATGTCCTTATTTTGTGGATGAAGACCTCGGGCCAAGAGAGGGAAAGTGACGTAGGCATGGGGGATCAGACCCACTATAATTCCAAATTCATGATAAAATATACGACCTGCCCCCAAATAGAGAACTGTGTGTTTCTCTTTCTTCTCTCTCATCCTCAGCCTCTTCTTTCTCTCCCTTTGTCTCTCCTCTCAGAACATGGCTAGGGCAGAAATTTATTTTGCATAACTTACATATTTGTATTGGGTTTTGTTTTTCTTGCTTTCTCAATGGGAAAAGAAGATAAAGAATCTGAACTAAAAATGAAACTGAATTAAAAACAGAACGGGACATAGGATCATTGCTTTGGAGTTAGAAGGGACCTCAGGGAATGTGGGGAAGCTTCATGGAAGAAGCCATTTGAAGTAGGTTTGAAAAGATGGGAACACAGAGGAGGAAGGGGGGAGGACGTTCCAGGCACGGGGACCAAAAACACACACTTGTGACATCACAGGGCACCTTCTAGGGTGAAGATACTAGTTCAAGGAGGTGAAGTGTGGAGCGTAGGGAGGACTTTGGATGAAGCTGGGACAGTTGGCTGGGACTACTTTGGGACTGGACCTTAGGGCACATTAATGGCAGTGACAAACACTTCCTAATACCTAGGTTCAGAGGCTGGGTCCCACTTCTTTCTTTTGGCATTTATCAGTGAACCATTTTGCTTTTGCACACAACAGATAGTTCCCAACAAGATCCCCTGATCTCCTCAAGGATGATCCTGTCAGAGGAACACTGTCTCAAAAAAAGAGGGCGTGTCACTGTCTGCCTTTTTAGGGAAAGGTGAGATACCTCCTGGAACTCACTGTCTTTGGCCTGAATCTTACTGCCTTTTGGAGCCTTCTTTCTTTACCTTTCCATGGCTTTTCCAGTCCTCTTTCATACCACTCCATCAATCAGGAGGCATTTCCTATGTGCCTACTTTGGGCTGGGTGTTGGGGAGACAAAAAACAAAACTGAAACACAGCCTTAAGAACACAACCCTTAAGAAGCTTCCTTTCTCTCGGGAGAAAGAACACGGACACACCTGAGCACTTACACAATTGCTAACAAGGGAAATGCAAGATGTTTGGATTTTTTTTGGGGGGGGGGCTCATGGTGCTTGAGCAGAACCTTGAAGGTCACAGATTTCCAGGGGCACAAATGAGGAGGGAGGGCATTCCAGGCAAGGTCCACTTTGGCTGGACTGCATTTTGGGGGTTGGGAGATTTAAGATCCAGACAAACTTCTACCTGATCCTCAAGTCTCTGGGTGGGGGTTGGGGGGGGCCATGGGAGTTTGAGGAGAGGACAAGGTCAGATCTATAGTTGTGTGCAAGATGTATCACATCTCTCTGATGAAAGTCTTCCCTGACCTACCCAGCTCAGTGATGTTTCAGATCTTCCTACCTTACACACTTACCACTTTTTAGTGTATACTGTTTTTATCTGTACTGTACATGAGGTATGCCATAGTAAAAGGTGTATTAGAAAGTGTGTTAGATTCAGGAGACCTGGGTTTGGGTCCTGCTTCACTGAGCAGTTTAGACTCCCAGAGCTTCTGTTTTCTCACCTGTAAAGTGGGGGTTACTTCATGAGGCTGCTATGAAACAACACACGGCAAACCTTCAAAGGCTGTGTCAATTTTAGTGAGCATTGCCATGCCCCATCTCCCACCTAGGCTGCAAGGTCACTGAGGGAAGTGACTGCACCACTTTTCATTATGGTCTCCATAGTTCCATACACAAATACTTATCTGACACTCATTGAATTCAGATACAGAATCATATGACTTTGGAAAACTTTTAGAACATTAAAAAAAATGAAAACAACCTAAATGAGGCCCCCTCTTATACAAAGGGCATGGGAGTGATGTTTGTAATACAAATCACAACTCTCCCTACCCTAGGCAGCTTTGGAAATATCTTCTATTTCATCATGCAAAATGGGGAACTATATGGAAAATCTGGAAGATAGCTGGGAGTGTTTGTAACCAAACGAAAGAAGAAAAGGAAGATGGCAACTCAAAGAATCTCATGGCTCACAGCAGCCCTTCTCCAGGGTGCAGTCATAGCCATCCTTCCAAGTCCAATTCCAACCTCGGTGTCGCCCCCTCCGGCCAACCCAAGTCTAGTCCAGTGACTTTCTTTAAACACTTAACATCTGTACGTTTCATGCCTACGCCTAGTGTGGCACTCGGCATATGGGAGGCATTGAGTATGTGTGCATTTCCCTTCTCCGTCTTCCAACATCTGATTGTTAGCATCTCGAGGACAATTTCAGAATTCTCTTATACCCAAAAGAGTTGTAAGTGTCAAAAGATAGTCTTGCATGAGATGGTGGTGGGCCTCTGTCGAAAATGACAACAGTGCCTTCTCTCAAGAATCTTATGACCTAATATATGTAAAAGGTAAGATAAACAGGAAACAAGCCTAGTAAACTTCCTGTGTGCTAGGCACTGTGACAAGTGCTTTACAAGTACTGCCTTGAGCCTCGCATGTACAGCCTTGTGAGATGGGTGCTGCTATTATCTCCATTTTTACAGATGAAGAAGCTAAGGAAGTGAGTTGCCCAGGTCCCCAAAGCTGTTAAATGCCTGAGGTAAGACTTGAACTCAGGTCTTCCTGACTCCTGGACCAGGGGGACAGAAGGGAGAGAGAACAGGGGAGAAAAGAGATAAAGAGGGAAGGGGTAGAGAGATTTTGCACGAAGGGCTCTGGGAACGTGAGGAGGGAGATTATTTCACGAGAGAAGAACTTAGTAGACTCCATGGAGATGTGAACTGAGCTGGGCCATGAAGGAAAGGAAAGCCAGCAAAAGTCTGCAATGATGAGGGCATGTGGACGATGCATGGCCCGTGAGGGTGAAGAGAATTGAAGATGGAATCAAAGAGCAGGTACCCCAGTTGAGCAAAGAGTAGAAAAAAAATAAGGCTGAAATAGTGGGTTTACACCACATCATGAATGGCCTTGGATGCCAGGCTAAGGAGTCTGACTTTGTGCATTAGGGAGGTTTCAACAACTCAATACCTATTCATGAAGCACGTACAAGATGTGAGGTATCGTGCTAAGGAGGCCAAGACAAAGCAAAAGAAGTCAGTCCTGAACCAAAAGCTTGGATTCTGTTGGGGGGGGCATGACATGAATTGTAAGAGAGGCAAGAAACAGAGAGTGCATTCCTGGGGTGCAGGACACGGGAGGCAGTCTGGAGAACAGGACGGCCAATCTGGCTGGAATGAAGAGCATGGGAAACATGGCACATTAAGAGTGACTCTGTGCAAGGCACTGGAATCTATGGAAAGGGGAGAGACCAGAGGTCTGAGGACAGCGGCAGTGAGACTGCAGAGGGCAAGTTCTTGGAGGCTTGGCCACAAATGATACATGGAGGGGTGATGGAGGATGACATGTCTGGGAGTCTGGATGCCTCAGAGGGGGTGGCTGTCATCAAGAGAACAAGGGCACCTGGGCGTAGGAAGCAGTTAGGGCTTGTTTGGGACATGTCAAATTTGTCCGTATTCTGCAGGCAGCTGGCTGCATCTCCAGCCTCCCATCCTTCCAGTGTAGAGCTGTGGATTTGGGATTTATCTGCATAGAGGGGTTCTTAATTGCAGCCCTAAGAGAGGCTGAAACCACAATAAAAAAAGATGATCAAGGACAGACTCTTGGGAGGTAATCTGCCTGCAGGGAGCTGAGCATAACGAATGAAGGAGTAGAAAGGCAGGGTAAGAAGGACAGAGAAGAGTCACAGAGGTCAAGGGAAGAGAGGGTGATTCAGTTACAGGTGCTACAAAAATCTCAAAGAGATGGGAAGACTAAGAAAAGGTCACTAGATTTCATAATTAAGAAGTTTGATTGGATGGGGCAGCTAGGTGACACAGTGAATAGAGAACCAACCTTGGAGTCAGGGGGGCCTGAATTCAAATCTGGCCTCAGACACTTAACACAAAACTAGCTGTGTGACCGTGGGCAAGTCATTTACCCCCAATTGCCCCGCCCTTCCCCCTCAAAAAAGAAGTGAAAAAAAAAGTTTGATTGGCATGCAGATGGCCAAGGGCCACTTTCCAGAAATTTAGGATTGAAGAGGAGACACCCCCCCCCCGAAATTTCTAGCAGGGAGGATGGGACCTTAGAGAATATTTAGGCTAACTCACTCGCTGAGGGAAGTCCCAAAGGCTCAGTAAGTAGATGAGGGTTCAGCTGAAGGCACACTCCTCTCTTGTGACTTTCTTTAAGTTGTGACCCAAAGATATCACCATACCCGTAAGCTGTTGGTGTTCCTGGAGCTGATAGGTTTGCTAGAACATAATAGATGCTTTATATAAGTAAACTCTTAAGCCTAAGAACCTGCACATACCGCACTGCCCCCAAATGTGAGGGTATGTGTGAGTGAGAGAGGAGAGAAGAAGAGGGGGGAGGAGAGGGGGAGAGACAGAGACAGAGAGAGAAAGAGGGAGAGGGAGAGAGAGAGAGAGATGTGTATAAGAAAAAGGACAAAGAGCCATGATGTCTACGGCAGATCTCTCATGCACCAAGATGTGTACATTCTGGGTCAATATGAGCTGTTTCCTGGGCAGGCCCCTTGTGAGGGAGGTCTCCTGGTCTATCACAGTGGTTTTATATTGTTTCTTTATTTTAAAGGCCAAGCATCGATCACTGTTTCTTGTGCTGGTCACAACAGTGAGGTCCTCTCCCTGCTACACAGAAGAACCTGTTGCTTTTGGATAGGCAGCCTTTAGAGGGAGGACATGTGGCCTGCCAGGTGGGGAGTCCTCACTCACAAACAGACTAGATGGTCTGCCTCCAAGGTCTCAAGCAGCTGGCAATCAGACCAGCTTCTCCAAGGCTGTCCCAGAGGCACTGGCAGGAAAACTGGATGAGTCCCTGTGTTCAGCAGGGTTTCCTCACACAGCTTCAAGTGGGTGCCCTTCTTCCTCTTCTCTCTTTCATGCCACTCATGCCCTCTCCCAAAGATCACCAAACAAAAAAGGGAGGAGAGAGAAATGCTGTTGAGGGTAGGATGGGGAGCTGAAAATCCGGTGGGCATGTATCGAAACCAATGAAAAGGAGACAAGATCAGAACTTTCATCTCTTGAAACTCCGAGGCTGAGTTTCTGGTAGCTGTTAAGGTTTGGGTGTAGGAAGAAGAGAGGAAAGACAAATAAGCAAATTAAAATCGGCTTGGCAAGAACAAATGAAGCTCTCAGAATAAAAGAGGAAACCACAGGATTAAATGCTTAGCAGCCAAACACATTTATTAGTCTTTTTTTTCTTTTTTTTTCCAGGAACCCAAAAATATTTTGTAGTTATAATGTAAGCAACTGAGTTGCACATAATACAATCATATCTTTCAAAAAATAAAATAAAATAAAAAACAAAAAATAAGCTGTTTAAAAGCCAAAAAAACCAACCCTTCAGAAAACTCTTATATCTGCATTACATCATCTCTCAGTTTCAATGAAATGACGACGACTTAATTCCTTATTGATTTTAAGCGGTCACAATCCAATAAAACACCACCCTCTTTTTTGTTTGTTTTTTGAAATCCAGCATGAAAAATACAGTACCTGCTATGGCAAAAAATACACATAAAATGCAACGTTTCAGCTTATTTGTACATTAGTAGAGTTTAACATTTTATTGTTTGTTTTTTTAAGTGAACCAGTGATTTTAAGTACCACTATACTAAAAGTAAAATAAAAATACAGAAAAGGGGGGCCCAGCCTGCCATGCACCTCTGAAGTGCCTAGTTTCTGTGTCCATGTAAAACCAGCCATTTCAACAAATTGGGGTTAGGATCAAACCCAGGTTTTGATTAAAAAAAAAAAAAAGACATTGTCATTTCCTCTCTTCCCCTCCCTGCTCTTCCCTGTCCTGTGAACCGCCCACCCGAGAAGAGAGAAAACAAAGCCACCCAAACAAACTGTAAAAGCTATTTCAAGTATGAGAAAAACAAAACACTTGTAGGTAACTTGCAGAGCGCATCCTATGTGCAGCCATTGAGACCTTTGCTTCTGGTGACTGTACCTTCCTGATCCCTGTCTGTGTGCAAAGTAGGGAAAGAAAGCTGCCCGTTCAAACCCAGCCTCTCTTCTAGATGCTCTTGTGGGCGCACCTTGGTGGGGGGAGGCAAGTGGGGGACTGGAGAGAGGGAAGGAGGAAAGGGGACCTCTCTGCTTGTTGGAGGAGAAAGAAGGGCTCTGCTGCTTCCCCTTGGCTCCTATCCCCACCTCCAGTGCCCACTGTCCCCACTGCCATAGAGGCAGAAATCGCATGCAGGGCATTCACACGTTCACTTCTTTCCTGATGGGGTAGAAGGTATTTGAACCCATGTAAACACAGGCCCCAGGATTCCAGAACTCAAAGCAGCGTTCTCATCTCCATCTATATGGTAGAAGATAAAATAGTTCGGAAAACAGTTTTTTTTTTGTTTTTTTTGTCAGGTTATGTTTCATTTCTCTGGTTTGTTTTTTGGTTCCTTAAATGGGAGTATGGGTGGGATGGGCACAGAATACAGGACTGGATTGTGAACAGTTGGGCACTGCTGGATTGCTAGAATGCTTTCTTCTCCTAAGCCAGGGCGGGGTGGGGGAGGGTGTCCTTAGACTCGTTAAAAATGCTTCCTGCACCCAAAAGCCACATTGAGATGAAGGCCAAGGGTGCAGAATTCCAAACCACTCAAGGTGGGCATGGGCCACTGTGGCTTTCTTCAGTGGGTTCACTGGGCACACTTTGGTCACTGGGGGGTTTGAGGAGGAAAGAGTGGCCCACCAGGAAAGTGGGACAAAAGCCAGCAGAGCCCTTTGGGAGAGTTATAGAGGACAGGCAAGACGTCTGTTGGGAAGTGGGAAGAAGGGCTGAACCAAACCCTAAAATCTGTATCTCCCAAATGGGTGCTGGATGACAGGTGTTTGGAGCCCACGTTCCTTTCACCACTTCTGGCCAATGCCTACCCACGGGAGGCTGCCATCTTTAGGGAGGGTCTGTACCCTCACCGATGAGGGGGAGAGCAGCACAGGACAGACTTCCAGCACACTCCTGTCACGGTCAGTGTCACCACAACTTCTACAAGGCTTTAATTTGCACAAAAGCAGCGCCTGGTGCCATCCCATGCTCTGTCCCTAGAGTAGCCTACGTGACTGGCAGCAGAGCTGGATTCAGGCTGATTCTCCCTTCAACTGCAGCCACCATTTGGCTTTTACATGGAAAGCTTTCTCTATCAAGGCATCACGGAGGGAACTCTCTGGACACCTGGGAGGTTGTCTTCTTGGAGAGATAGCACAACCAGCTTTAGGACCTGTCCTGTGTATGCAGCAAAGGGGCGAAGGAGGGCAGAGGGGCACCCACCCACAGACACAGAGTGGCCTCCCTGACCTCGGCTTTGTCTTTAATATGAAGGATTCACAAGCTGAAATTTCTGATGGCTTAAAAAAATGAAAAAAAAAAAAAAAACAACAACAACCAAAAACAAACAAACAAACAAACAAAAAAAACCACCACGTCATATGATAGGGTTACTTTCACAGCAAACTAAATATTTTAAAAGCTATCTCGCTATTTACATGTTCTTATTAAAAAACAAAATCCATTAATGTCAGAAGAGGAGATAAGGATTCAGAGTTACAAGATGGGAAAGGTGCCAACGAGGTATTGTCTTGTGATAAACAGTTGAAACCTCAGGATTGTTTGTTTGTCTGTCTGTGTTTAAAGGCAATCTAACAGATTGGAACCCTGATGAGATCACGCAGTGAGGAGAGCGTGACGTGATCAAGTCTATTACTCATTACAGTACTGTGAACGTCAACAACAAAAAAGCTTGCTGCATGGACAACACTGAAAACAGCCACAACGTTCTCTTGCTGATGATACTGCATGTGGAGGACGATGCCAAGAGCAAGGTGGGTGCCATGGCTTACCATGGGCAAGGGATCCTGATAAGACAGCACGGAGGGTGACCAGGTGGGTGGCTCCCAAGGAGATGCCTTCAAGAAACTCACTCAGATCTTAGGTCCAGAGTCCAAAGAGGGTCCCATGAAATCCAGATGACATGTGGCTGGGAAGAAAGGAAAGGTGGGAGGAGGAAGGGAAGGAAGGAAGGGAGGGACGGAGGTAGGCAGGCTCTTTCTGCCCTCTTCCCAGCACAGCAGGATGGTGATTTCCTTAATCTGTGGCACGGAGGAGCAGTTGGCTCCAGCTCTTAAGAAAAAACAAAGGCTTCTGAAATGGACAGATTGCAAAGTGGGTTCCTAAGGACCGCACATGTGAGGTGATCTGGTTCCTGAGCTTGAAAGGGACTAGTTACTGAGTGCAGGAAATGAGTCCTTCTCCAGAGAACCCTGGATGAACACTACGAGGCTAGACTTTGCCTGCCCCTGTTGCAGAGCAGCTTGGTTTTCTGCAGTTGACTTAATTAGCAGATTCCCCGAACAATGCCCAGCCACTGGGAGAGTCTGCCAAGAGAACTCTTTGGCTCCCAGCGTCCTCACTGTACTGAATCAGCATCCCCCTTTCCCTCTTAAACACAGAGATACCATGGACACAGAAACTGTCGAATAATTATGCAAAACTACTCGTCAACCCCCAACAACCCCACTCCCAGCCCCCCCTGCAGAATGCATAGTTTACAATTCACTTTACAAAATAAAAAAGCAATGCTGACCACATATGGGACCTTTTTTTTTTTTTGAAAAAAGAAAAAAAAAACCTCTTCTTAAATTCAGTATCAAAATTCACATTTGCATAAGAATACATTTCAAGGCCATTAGAGAGGAATGAGATTGGAGCAGAGAAAGCTTCAGTATCCCCCCTCCCTTTGTCTTCCTGAATGAAGAAGATGAAGGAATCTGGTTGTGAGGGGGCCTCCCCCTGAGGACTGGAGGCAGACAAGAATCCAAGAAATGGCCCAAAGCGCTGTACACTGTGTCTTTAGAAGGTCAGGGATGGGGAGAAGAGGCGGATCACTGAACAACAAAAGCAAATGAAATGAGAGGAGGCCGATTTCTCTGTTTCAGCTGTGAGAAGATGGAGAGTAAAGAGGATTTCAGGTTTGTCTCTCTCCTTCTTTAAACACTGACCGTGACATCTCAGAACCCTCTGCTCTAATGGCAACACTGGAGCTGGGGCACCAAGAAGCGAGAAATGCCCTCTCCTCTACATGAGGAAACACGCCACCGTCACGCTTCAGTTCTCCAGTGGTTACAGAAAGCCCCCAGGCAGTCACCTGCACACACACGCACGCACACGCACCTGTACGCACAAAAGACACGAGGTCACCGCTCTTGAGAGGAAGGTGCGAGCTTACATTGCCTCCGCAGTGCCCCCAACTTTCCTTATCCTCCTCAGTCCTGTGAGAGACTGATGCCCATGGTCAACTGGGCATGTCCCTGCAAGGGACTTCTGGGAGAAAGTCTGACCTTCCTAAAGAAAAAACTGACCATCTTTCCTCATCTCTGATGGAGAGCTTCCCCGTTAGATGGTTCCTGTACTCACAAAGGCACATTCAAAAATACATTTAAGTAACACCTTAAAAAAAATAAAAAGGGGGGTGGGGGTGTTTTCAACACACTTATTCTAACCTATCCTACACTTCCCTGGCAAGAAATGTCACACGTTGAATTGATTCACTTGGTGAGACTCGGGCCTCCCTTCAAAGGCAGGTCATTTCTTCCTGCTTTGCAGAGATGTTAGTTTGGTTTTCTTTTTGCATAAGCACCCCCTTTTCCATTTTTGGCTTCTCTATTTGGATTCGACCACACCTCTCCCCATAAAGCTCTGCTGTAAGGCTATCTATCCCCTCCAAGTAAGTAAGGCTCCTCGCTCTCCACCCCAGTCACCTTCTGGAACTTCCTCCTCTTCAGTCCCCACCCCACTGACCCTTCTGGTGCCAGATGTAAAGAGAGGGGACACCAAGTGGCCAGGGGAAGGGGAGATGCAAGAACACAGAGGAGATGAAATCTGGGGAAAGCAAAGCACTTCAAACCACACAATACTGTCAGCAAGCTGGCCAGCTACTGTTACTGCTTAGCGTTATCTCTAAAGAGGAATTCTGCTTAAGGAAACAGACAAACAAACAAGCAGAGCCCATTTACTAATTTGGCTAGAAACAGGAAAAAAAACAACCAACAGCCAACCCAGGAACTTAAAAGTATCATATTTTCAATGCACTGATTTACAGTTAAAAATCCCTCGGCTGAGGCACAAAGTGCTTAAGGAACACTATATAAGGACCAAAAACAAACACTGCTTATCTCGGATAGTTCTCATCTCTCCTGGCTACCTGTCTGTCCGTCAGTTACAAGGAGCACACAGCACTCCCTCACCGGGCAGCACCGGGCAGCACCAGTTAACTGGAAAGGGGAAATGAAAAATCTCAGCTTCACACCAGCAGCTTTTGTCATTTTGAACAGGAAGAGAGTGCCTGGCTGAAGTTGATTCCCCCCAAACAACTCAACCTGCCCAAATGTTAAAGAGCCCCCTTCTTAAGGGTTACTATGGAAAAGCTGCCTCCCAAAGTGAGGGAAAAGTTTTAGAAATCAGATCTGCCACACACAACAAATGGATGGTACGGACACACAGCAAGGAGGGCGATTTATCGGACGGGATGATATGTGACATTTTCCACAAATATTTCAAGGACTTCTTTCTCAGTAAACCCTCCCATTTCAATAAAACTGCTACATTCACAAAATCCTGGTATTGGTAGCAATCCCAAATCTGAATGGCTGGATCTGACTCTCCCTCTTGCTCTTTTTTTTTTCTAAGAAAAGTAAAACAGCCACTCACACAGCCACCCCTTTGGCACTGGCCATAGAAACACAGACCCTGCATGCCCACGTATGTCCTACTGGCAGAATTAAAGAAAAGGTTCAGTTGATGGTGCACTGCCATTGGTGGTCACTGAGTCCAGGGACCCTTGTTACTGGCTGAATGTTGAGGTCACAAGACTTGCCATTTCTCCCCCTCTCTTACACAGACACAGACACAGACACACACACACACACACACACACACACACACACACACACTTCTCATTTCTACCACAGTACTAAACTCCACTTAGACACTTTAATAGGAAAAACAAGATGGAAGAAGATTCTCTTACAGTTAACACTAAGATGCACAGTTAATGCATAGAGGAGATGGGACAGAACCTGGCAAGATCACTGGAGAAGGAAAAGGTTGACTTTTATTAGATAAAATATATATTTCTTCCTAGGTCTTGAACTATATATATGCCATACCCCAACAAATAAAACTGTGTCTACTGTGTTTTAACTGTCCTGGGGAGGAAGGGAAGGGGAGGAAGGGACCAGGAACTGGGACCTTCTCTATCTCAAGACTCAACTGAGAGATGGTGTTAACAGTCAAGTCTCCTGAAGACGTCCTGTTTCTGAAGCAGAGAAAACAGGCTTGACTTAAGCTCTCTGCTGAGTACACATGAATCTTTAGTCTGTTCAACAGAAGTATCAGAATTCCAGGATCTTAAAAAAGAAAAAAAAAAGGTGGGGAACTGTATCCTCTTTTGAGCCTGAAACCGAATCTCAGGGCTACTGAAAATGCAGCCTTCAGAAAAGCCCAGAAGGGGTGAGAGGGACTGATGGTGAATGTTCCAACACGGAACTGAAGCTTCTTCTAGAAATAATAAGGAACTTCCCAATTCTTAGAAAGCTTTCATTTTCCCCCACGTGCCTTAGATACAACACTTCACAAAGAGAACTGGGAGCTTAATGCTGATTGATGCCACACTCGCAGGGAAGGTGGGAACTTGGCCACCCTAGTAATATCAGAAGAGAAAATGAAGATTCCCCCAGACTGAGAGTGTGCATGAATCTCTCTTGGAAGAAAATGTCCCCATGCCATCAAGGAGACAAAGAACGTGGACATTGGCGAAGGGGGTGGCTTTGGAACCCTCACTTAGCATGCGCTAACTGTGGCCTCCTCGACGGCTGTGGAACCCCACAATCCAAGGGCGCTGGCTCGGTGAGCTTTCTGTTTCTTCACAATGTCTTGGAGAGTTGTCATTTTGGCTTGGCAGACACTGAAAATGAGGGTCGGTTGTTCACACAGCCTGCTCTGATGGAAGACGTTTCCCTCTGGGCAGGTGGCCAGAGACCAAAGCACGTAAGAAGCACTGAGGGAGCCTGCCTCTCTGGTCACTCAAGAGAGCGAGTGTCTGAAAAGAAACCTGGTAAGAATGCAGGAAGCTTTGTCCTCAAGGAGGAGAAAAGAGGTGAAAAAAGGCCGACTTGGTGGGTCATTCCACCCAGCATGATGGCCCAGCAAGAAGGGAACAAAAATCCTATCTATAGGTGGTTTTTCAGAAGCAGCAGGGGCGTGAATGTGGGGCAGGGAGAATGGCCCACTCTCACACTGTCCATTTGGAGGACAAGTACTCAAGTCACATAGAGTGGCTCTCACCAAGAGACACCACATCCTCACTGCATCCTGCTCTTAAGTCACTGCCAACCAACAAGGCAAACCTTCTGGAGAACTGAGGGGAAAAACGGGGAAGGGGAGAGGAGCGCAGGAAACCCCAGAGGACTCCCTGGTACTGGCCCAACACAGTAAGACTTTCCAAATTAATATAGGTCTACATTTCTACAAAGCACTCACAACAAAGCACGGGATGGATTCAAGTGGAGGGCACACAATAATACACAGGGCAGGGACTCGGCATTCTACTTTTTCCAAGACTCAAAAGCACATTTCTAGGAATTTTTTTCTTTTTTTGAAATTTCAACCACTGCCACTGGGGCATGGCCAGAAGGACTCCATACTCTTTCAAGGACAGGTGCATTAATTTCCATGGAGTGACTGGACCACAAGCACACACACACACACACACACACACACACACACACACACACACACACACACCCCTCCCCCTTTCACAGGATGTTTGGGTGTATGTACAAAGGCACTAAAGCGGTTTCAGAGAAATTTCAGGCATTAACTCCACTTCCCCTCACCTGGAGAGGAAGCTTTTCATTCCCAGTGGTAAGCTCAAATGTCTCATGAAGCTCTTGTCATGCTTGGGAATTTCAATATCTGGCCCCAGAAGGGTATGCAAAAGGAGGATTCACTATCACCAAAAGAAAGCCAAACTTCCAAGTCTCTAGCTGGTGGATGGAGGTAAATAAGCAGCAAATCTTTAAAATAGCAATTAAAACAAACACAACAGGAGCTGGGAGCTAAAAAGGTCAAAATCATTTGTTCCTTGTTCGATCGTCTTCCCCCACCTTGGAACAATAAAAGGAGGTAGACACAGACACTTCCCACTAATGGAACAGTCCACGGGTAATTTTCCTTTAGCAAATGCCTAGATTTAAAATTTGTTCCAAAAAGCATTACTGTCTATTCCCTATTTTCTTTATGTAGATTCTTACACTTAAATTTTACAGTCAGAACTAATATTTGGGGGAGGGTAGTGAAAAATGCAGGGAACTGTCTTTTTTCTTTCAGTAAAAAAGAAAAAAAAAGTGCACGGAGAGATAGCGGTTTAGTCCTCAGTGGAAAGGCCCGGGGATGCCGTTCCCATGCAGACACCCATCTCGTTCTCTAACTACAATTACACTCAACTCCAAACGAGACGCAGACAGAGCTCGTTAGGGCTTAATCACTCTCCTAGTTGGTTTTTTTTTTTTTTAAGAGTAAGATGAATTTCTTGCTGCTAAACTGAGAACTTTTAAAAAATATCTTATTTCTTTGTACAGGTTTTAAAATGTGTGATCCCCAGTTATGACTGTAACATTTAAAGACTTTTCTTTTTGAATTTTTTAAAATTAAGTAAAAACTTTTATTTTAAACTTTTCTTCTTGAAGATTCAGGAACTTGTAAAAGTTTATCAACAGGAAAGAAACAGCCACCTATCTAGGATAAGATACAGTTAAATAAACCATCTTCAAAAAAACTGGCTTCCTACCCTAGAATTCCTGAGAATGCTTGCAAATTTTAAAGCAGGAAAACAAATGTTAAACAAACACAAAAAAACCCCCAAACAAACACTGTTATATGCTCCCAGAGTTAGTCTTCATCTAAAATATATATATATATATTTTTTATATATATGCACTTTTTGGTCTTTTTAAAATTTTTAATTTTTTTCCCTTTAAGCTTATGATGGAAGAACATTTTAGCTTCTTAATTATATTTTTACATATTTCAAATCCCTCATTATGTCTTGTAAACAAGAGGGGCTCTAGCACCCGGCTTTCACCGTAGTATCATATAATGAACTCAACTAACCCAAAGTGCAGGTAGAGGAACCACTAGGCAGGTTGTAGGAGAGGGCTAAGGACATGTGAGGAGCCCCTGGGGAGGTGGGGGCGGCAGCAGGCAATGGGACATGAGAAGCCAAGCGAGGCCCTTTGGGGACTTCCGCTATAGGTAAGGAACTCAGATCGTGTTTTCTCTATGGAGGAAGACAGCTGCTCTTCACCTCAAGGCCACAACAGAGCTAACGCTTCACCACTTGGGAAGAAACCAGGGAGAGGAGCTGAAGAAGAGGGGGGTCTTCTCTGCAGAGTACAGGACAAAGACAGAAACTGGTGGGCTGGTCTGGGGCAGGGGTATTTTAAAAGAGGAAGCAAGTGAATGCATCGGCTGCCCGTCAGCCACACCCTCCAGCTTGCCCACCTGCCCCCCCACCCTCGTCCCCTTTCGAGTCACATCTCATAATCACATGCAGTGAATGCTCCTTGTAAGACGTTCTCGTAACTCCAACTTAGCACTCCCCTTTGTCAAGTCTTTTGGATGCCTGGTTTAGACTGATAGGGGTGAGTCAAGAAATCTACAGAGCTTCCAATTTCCACATGCAAATGATTTTTTTTTTGCCTTCCCCTGACCACTCACACACACACATGTATACATACACACACACACAAACACACACACACACGAAAAGTTCAATACATTAGGCATTGTTGTATCCTTCACTGAAGACGCTCACAGAAGACACTTCCCTGTCCCCCCCCCCCCCATCAGAAAGCTGACTAGGACAGCAGCATTGACTCCCACCCAAGGTCGGGTCCGAGTGGGCAGGCATTTGCTGGTACAGAATGTGGGCACTTTATGGAAAGCAGTTGAATGCAGACTGATGATGTCCACGCCTAACCAAGTGCTGGCCCTTCTCCCTGCCCACACTGGAGGTGGGTGCTGGGTGTGAAGGGGTCTCCCTCCCCATAAGCAGCAGTACCCATGTAGAGCCCACTGGCCATTACTGTGGATTCGAAGGTCGCCCCTGTTCCGCCCAGAGTACTGTTCTACACTGATGCTCACAAAATTTCTTTAAATACCGAAATAAAAAAGCAACGATATAGGAAAACAAGGTGCAATACTCAGTCTTTGCTCGTTAGACCTGCCTAAGCAAAACCACGTACACAGGAAATACAGAACACAGAAACAGAAGGAAAGGCTTGAAGTACACACTGGTTTAAGAACATTCTTCAGTAAACGTTTCGGTCAGTGACGGTCTGGTGCTGGGACGCGCCCAGGCCTGGCACAGGTAACGCTCAACATCGCGAGCAGAGAGGGGAGCTGCCTATGCCTTCAGGAAGCGGCTCATGCCACTTTTTTTTTTTAATGACAAGACAACTTAATTGAGAATTTAGGTAAGCGTGAAATCTCTGATTTCCAATAAGCAAATTCCATCTGTCTGGGCCATGGCCAGGGAAGGGAGACCAGCTACACCCCAAGAGTGAGGGGGTCTTTCCACCCATTCCCGTTCAAACACAACAGCTGGATGTTCTGATGTGTCTCTTATTTTAAAACCAGAAATAAATATGGAATAAATACATGGATGAACACACGAAGACGTGGTCACTCCAGATGTGCCTCCTGCTTGCCTGATTTCTGGATATGGCAGTGCTCCACTCTGCTGCTGGATGGACCTAAAGGTTCTCTCACACACGCACACGCACGCACAAACACAAAAGAGCGCCCTGCTTGAGGGCATGAAAAGCATTCTCCTGAAATCTGAATGCAGCCCCACTGGGTTTGGCGTCAGTCCTGGCCAGCCAGCCTGCGGACTGGCAGCGGCAGGCCTTCCAATGAGTGGGGGTGGGACGACGAGGAGGAGCACACACACGCACACAAACACATGTGCACGCGCACACACACACACACCCACCCACACACACACACACCAACCACAAGCATGCCTGGGCAGTTACATGTGCCAGCACACACTGGTATTTCTCGACCAGCCAATCACAATTTTTTTCCTTTTTTTTTTTTTTTTAAAGTTTTTTGTTTTGTTTTTAAAGTGAGGCTCCGTCTAGTCTTCCCTCCCCCAACCCCCACAATTCTTTTGCCCTCCCCCCCCCAACACGGTAGACCTAAGGACGGAAACACACCCAGTGCAAACCAAGTTAAAAAGCTATTTTTCAGTATATATGTTTCTTAGCAACAACTTCCGTATAACATGAAAAAGTGAAAAACTAGAAACTAATTTTTTTAATTTTTTGTGTTGAAATTTAAATGGTATGTGTACTTGCTTCACATTGTCTTTCTAGGTTGGCGTTCATGATTCAAGTATTCCAAGAGTGATATGTTCTCTTTTTGGATTCATTTTCCAAACGAAAAAACTGAAGGTATAAGGGGAGGCAACTATGTGCTCAGACAGTCTGGCAATGACCCACCTTTTTTTTTCTCTCTCCGTTTTCTTTTTTCCTTTTAAAAATGTATTTATTGCAAGTTGAAAAAAAAAACGAAAAGGTCGAGTTAGTGCTGCTGCTGTTCCAAAAAAGGTCACGAGGTCAGAGTTGAAAGTTCTAAGTTCAGATTGAATCCGACCCTCCTCCCAGAAGGTCACCAGGTAGCAAAGGAGCAGGGCTGCCCATCCGGTGGGGATCTTCCCCACTGGGGACCCCCCACAAGCTGGAGGAGTAGTTTGGGGGCCCCCACAAGGAGGCGCCAGGGAGGTCGCCACCACTGCTGCTGCCCCCGCCGCTGCTCCACTGGCCGAGCCCTGCCGACCCCCCAAAAAGATTCAGGGCGGGGCCGACAGCATCTGCCTGGCTTTGTCCTGTCTCCAGGGGCTGCCAGCCGGCGGCGGGCGCGCTTGGTGTCGCGGCAGGGGGAGGGGGCTGGGCTTGTGCCAAAAACCGGCTCACCTCCTCGTCTGTGGCAAACTCAGCCAGGATGGTAGTGTTTCCCAGCACACACCTGGAAAGGGAAAGAAAAGGGGTTGATGCTCAGGGGCTATGACTTTGAAATCCTAAAAGACACAAAGAGAAATCATGGGAAGTTCTGGGGCAATAAATAAGATGGCTTCGATCCACATCTGTCTATGCCCTAAATCTGGGTGAGGGACTGACTCCTGGCATGTCCACACCCTCCACTGATGCAGACTGGCATCTCCTCCGGAGGCCAAACCCCCAATCTGCCTGGATCCAGTACTGGCCTCCCAGACCTGTGCCACACCATGCCTCCAGAGTCAGTCGTCAGGAATGTCTTGCCCTTCTTTGCCTCCTTCCCGGCCTCTGTAAAGTGTGTGCTATGTGTAGGCAGAAGAGGCCTGCTAGGCCTGTCAGCAACAGGGCCCAGGCTTTGCCCTGCCTCCAAGCCCAGCAGGTACTCACATGTGTAGGGCAGTCTGGGCCTTGGCTGCCTCCTGCTTGGTGCTGTATCGGATCAGGGCCGTGCCCTGGGTCAGGTTCAGATGGAATGTCAGCAGTGGGCCGTGCTGCATGCAAATCGTCCTCAAGGTTGACCCATCAATCTAAGGACAAAACACCAGGTGAGATCCAAGACAGGGAAGAAGAAGGGGTGACGGGGCTATTCAAAACATGAACTCTCACTGCAGAGGGAGAGAAGGAAGCAGGAAAGAGAAAACCACCCAGAGGCTAAGCCCGAAGAGCCCAGACCATGTGACCTTGGGGTCCTCAGGGCACTTGGGAGGCAGTGTCAAGGCATCCACTTGAGCTCCTCCAAAACACAAGCTTCTGGGATGTAATAAATCAGAAAATGAAAGCACTTCGAAGCAGCAATGTGATTATATCAAGGTGTTAGCTGGCAGAGGACGGAGGCCAATCTGCTGTTCCCCTGATAGGTGGTACCATGCCAGTTGTGCCTGGGGATCCCTGCTGAATGGCCAGAGGCTGAGGGTTCAATGACAACCTCAGCTTTGCTTTTAGAACCCTTTAAGTCTGTCCACAGATGCCCAGCCTCACCACCTGAGGTCAGGCACCAGGATGCCAGGTCTATCTGGAATACTGGCCCCCTTGCCTTCAAAACCCTGATAGAGAGGAGGCCCCCGAAGGTGAGTAGGCCCATGTGCTGGGAGTCCTCATTCTGCACCTTGTCCCCCATCAGGGATACTGACTGCTGACCACTGTCCCTTCCTGTTCAATGACTTATAGACCAACAGGCTGAAGTACTGCTAGCACTGGCTAGCATCTGTAGAGGACCTGAAGCTGGCGAAGCTCTCACAAACCCCATATTGTCTTCTTTGCACAATGACTATGGCAAAGACTTGACGCCCTGCCCAGATGCACGGGCTGCAGAGGCCATTGGCGCTAAGCTCCCCTTTCTTTCAAAGCTCTTCATCTAACACTCCCTCCTCCCCTCTTTACTCGGGCCCAATTTCCCATCTCTCCTTGTCCACGGGTTCTTCTTGGCTTCCATCTCTTACCTGGCTTTCGGCAGCTCTTTCCTGGCCTCTCCTTGCTGTCTCAACTGCTCTGGTGGCCACTGGCCTGAGCCCTGCATCCCCCAAGCGCCCTCCCAGTCTGGCTGGAGCTGCTCTCTCTGAACTGCTCAGCCCTCTACTTTTCTGACCTGTGGCCCCTCCTGGCTCCTGACTCTCCTTTTGGTCAGTGTCCCTTGGGATTGGTCTGTCCCGGATCCCCCTACACTGAGCCCCTTAGCTCCCAGGGGCTAGAGGACTGTCTGCATTGCAGATAACTTCCAAATCAAGCTCCTGTTCTTACATGTGCTGACTCTCAGCCCAAAGGCCCATCAGCTACCTTTCTGGCCCTGTCCACCTCCCAACTGAACATAGCCCAAGTGGCAGTGAGACAGATATCCTGTCTGGATGTGCCTGCAAAGAACTGCCATCATGGGGATCCTCCTGGAGGGCAGGGGCCGTGTCCGCCTCTCTGGATCCGCAGGGGCTGGCACACAGCAGGGCCTTAATCAATGCTTGCAGACTGGCCACTCACATCTGCTACTTTCCTTTTCCTCTAGGACTGGTGTCAGACTGTTTTAGAAACACTGACAGACGCACTGATTCAGAAAACAACAAATTAACACTGCCTGTGTTGTACTGTATTTTCACTTGTTTTGTTAAACATTTTCCAATGACATTTTAATCTGTTCCCACCATGCTACAGGGTGAGTTTGGGGTAGAGTTTGACACCTCTGTTCCAGAGGTGGCTGATAGCCTAGTAGAGAGTGTGTGTTGGGCTTGGGATCAGGAAGATCCGAGTTCAAATTCATGTTCAGACACTTCTGAGTCATGTAACCAACCCCAGGCAAGTTACTTAACCTCTGCCCACCTCAGTTTCCCCAACTGTAAAATGTGTTAAAAGAACTTGGCAAACTGCCGGTGCACAGTGGGGGTCTGTAAGTGCTCATTCCCTGCCCTCTCTCCACTGAGGAAGCCACTGTCTGCTTCCATTTAGCCAGTCACTTGTCAGAGCCTGTCACACACCTCCCTCTGCTGCAACGGCCAGCCTGGACGGCCTGTCTGAGTTCTGCTCAGGCTCCCTGGCTGCACCGCCCGCCTGCCCGCTGTAAACAGCCCCCAGAGCTCCACACTCCAGCCAGCTTCACCTGGCCATCCCCTCAGCTCCCGCCTTTCTGCAGGCGTTCCCCCTATCGGCCATCTTGACATGCGTGTCCCACAGACACTGTAAACGCAACGTGTCCAAAACTGAACCCATCATGGCTCCCCCTTCCGAACCTCCCCATCACTGAGAGGGCCCTGCCCAGTCTTCCAGGCCCAGAGCCTCGGGGCCAGCCTCAGCTCCTCTCTATCCCCCCGACCATCTGTGGTCTACCTTTAGTCCCCCAGATGCTCCTCCCTGCCCTGGTGCTGGCCCTCATCACCCCATTATGGACCATTATTACAGCTGTCAGGGGCTTTTCCCGCTCCAATCAACCTCCACAATGACCCTTCTACAGCGCGGGTCTGACCATGCCACCTCCCACCATCCCTTAAACGTGAGTGGCTCCTCACCACCTCCAGAATTCAAGTATAAAATGCTGCTTGGCTCTGATGCCCCAGTCTCCCCCTCCCTGTCACGTACTCTTCAGACCAGTGATGCTGGCCCCCGGGTAGCTGGGAAGGCTCTCCCTCTCAAATACCCGATGAAGCCTCTCCTCACCCCCTCAACACTAACGTCCCTGTCTGAGGGTTGCTGCTGCTCCATCCTCCCCACAGCTGTCTATGTGCGGACTGTGAGAGCCTCGAGAGCAGGGGTCGTCTTTGCCTTTCTTTGTAGCCCCAGCCATACACCAAAGGAACCTAACCAGTGCTTGCTGCCTTGGTCCCTCGGCTCCTCCCTCCTCTCTCCCTGCTGGCGGGTGTTCCATCTCCCGCCTCTGCCTTTGTCCCCTACCCCCTTTACTTCACCTTCTAACACCTGTCTCCTCTGCTCAAGGCCCAACCTGGGTGCCACCTCGTATGGGAAGTCTTCACAGACCTGCTGCCATCTCCTTCAAATGATCCCATATGCATGTCTGTCTACGTGACCAACCCTCATGCCCTCCTGGAGGTGGGCTGAGTTCTTCAGCCTCTTGGTCCAGGCTGAGAATGGGTCCTTAGCCAGTCCCAGTCTGGCTGGGGCTGCCATCTGCCCTCCATGCCCTGCCCACCTTAGCCAGAGAGCCCTAGTACCAACAAGAACATAGACCGCGAGTACCTGGGGAGTGAGGTTGTGAAGGACCAGCCAGTAGCTAGGACGAGCTGTGCCGCCATCGCTCCAGGCAGAGGCTAGGGAGGGATGGAAGCAACAAGAGAAGGCAGGTTAGAAGCAGCCAGGGCTGGCAGTCACTCCCTCCCCCTCCCTGTGCCCCTGGGAATGCCTGGGTTCCCCCCCACCCGCCAGAGCTCCAGCTCCTCACCTGAGGCAAGCCTGGAGTCCTGGGCCCCCCATCCCCTGACTGAGCGGGGGGCTGTGCTGCTCCAGGGAGATGACGGTTTGGGATTGGTCAGGCCGGGAGGTGGGCGGGGCAGCCCGCTAGTGTTCCTTGAGGAAATATGGTTTTTCCACATCTTGTTGGAGAGATGAGTGGGGTTGTGTCCTATGGGATCTGGGGACCATGTTGATTTGTAATCAGTGAACTTTGCTGGAAGGAAAAAGGAAGGCAGGAATTACTGACACAGCTTCCAACCTTCATAGCATCCCACCTTAAGATCACATGTGAGTGAGGTGCTTCAATCGCCCTTCCCTGTATCAGAGAAGAGGATACTGAGGCCCAGAAGGCCAGAGCCCCACATCCACCAGGAGGCCTGCAGTCGCCTCACACCGAGAAAAACACAGACTTTAACAGAATGATTCAGTATCAGATTAGAACACAGGCTTCATAAGCAGTAACGAGAGAGACCACACCAACCTCATGCCTTATCTTCATTTACATAGAATCAGAAATGATAAAATTAATGACTGGCCTTGCAATGTTTATCAAACAACCAAAGATTAATTAAACATATGCTTCAAGGGAAAATTAATTAAAGAAAATGCTTTTGAAACATCTGGAGGTTCCTTTAGTGGCATTAACTTGAACCTTAAATGTGGGCCCCTGAGCCTTACAGAAATCAACAAAAAATACATTTAAAAATTATATTTGAGTGGCATGTTCTCCAGCCATCCTCTTAGAGAAAATGTTTTCATTCTTTACATCTTTTCTCACAGATTTCAAGGTAAAAAAAATGACAAACGAGTTTTTCCACATCCAATTTAAAGATAGACAGACAGAATAAACCCTCCAAAGTTCAAGTAGACAATAAAACCAATCCCTCTATTTTGAGGGTCAGGGAGCATGCTGGGTGCTATAATAGGTAAACACCAGACTAAGTATTTGCCTTGGGGAAGTCATCTAACTGAGGGGAATGGGTGTGCGTCCACCAGGGCCACGGGAGAAACCCCTGTGATGGGGTCGTGAAGGGCTCTCTGAGCCAGCACAGAACGAGCATCCTTCCCCAGGGGCACACTGCAGACACAAGGCAGAGTGGAGACTATGCTGTGGGCCTTGGTGGCCGCAGAAGGTGAACAGAACATCAGCGTGATGGAATGGTTATTTCAGAACAGCTGATCTGCTGAGAAGGACTGAAGGTGGTGAAAATAAAGGCCTCCTTAGGGAGAAGCCATTACTGTGACTGCAGAAAGAAAAAGGAAGGCTGGGCATAAAACAGGACACATCTGTGTCCTGGGCCATGGTGACCAAGAGGACCAGGCACCTCCAGGGTCTGAAAGGGCCAGGGTAGGGGAGGAGGAGGAGGAGGGGAACGAGGAGAGGGTGGGTGTTCAGAAGACAGCAGCACAGCAGCCTTCTTGTGAAAAGAGGTCCTACTATGGACAGGCTTTGATCGCACAGCAGCACTTCCATTTTTCACAGCTTGCCAGCCGAGACCCACTGTGTATGGAGAGTGGATGTATGAACCAAGCTTCAGAAAGGTTACCTACAAGCAGGGGGAGAGGTGCTTAAGGACAAGACAAAAGGCCCAGAAGACAGGGAACTACTTGATCAAGTGTAGGAGAGAAGTTTGTTAATGATGTAAGGAAAGGCAAAACTGAGATCCTAATCCTAGAAATAATTTTAAAAGCCTTACAAGTCCAACATGGACATCAACTCACTCTCTCTTCCTGGGCTCCAATGCATCGATGACCTTTTTCACAAGGGCACCAGCATTTCCTTTCTCTGGCGATCCTAGCATTGTGTGGGCACCGATGGACACACAGACTGTACCTCAGATATGCTCCATCTCTCCAATGTTATCCTCTAATAATGCTTAGGTCACATCTGTCTTAGTTGGCAGCAGGCTGCACCCCACTCACCCCCATCCAGAGTGCTTCTCTTGCCCCCGAGGTGAGCCTCAAAGCTAATTCTCTGGAGGTTGCAGCACCACCTGGAAAAAGCGTCCCAACCTCTTACAGGTCCCTCCCAGCCTTACAGCACATTTATAAGCCCCAGATCTCCTGTCAAGTCCCTGGGCTGTGGCTCTCTTACCCTGCCCTGCCTTGCCATCTAGTCTCTGGACTCAGAGCCTCTCCAAAATGACCAATGCTCACCAGTGAACTACGAGGGGCCTTGCTCAGTTCTCATGTTTCTCCATCTCTGCAGTAGCATTTCACCTTGCTGACCACCATCCTCTCAGCCAAGCCTTTGGGGTGCTGCCCTCTTGGCTGTCCTTCTCCTGCCAATCCTCCCAAGTCTCCCGTGCCCTTCTGTCCACCTGCTGCCTCATCTGAACTCTTCCCATGGCTGTCTAGAGCTCCCCCACTCACTCTGCTAGTCCCTGGGGTTTGCTACTATCATGCACTCGCACCACAGTCTCACCCCTACCCCCCATCGTGTGTAGGAGCCCCCTCCTCTCTACTCCCAGTGACCAGCTCACATGCCTGGACTACTACAATAACAGCCACCTAACTGGTTCCAACGTCTGCCTTCTCCAACGCCAAAGGGGACCTTCTCGACTGAAGGTCTAAAATGGCTCAATAAACTCCAGGGGGTTATCTCTGGGATCACAGGTAATGTTCTTGTTTAGCATTTAAAAGGTATCTCAGCCTGGATTCCTGTAATAACCTTCTCATCGGCCCCTCACTTCATGTTTCATTACTCTCTAGTTCGCTCTCCATAGAGGCCAAAATAAATGTACCAAAGGACACATCTGAGCATGTCACTCACACACACACACACACACGCGCGCGCACAACACGCGCGCGCACACTCACTCAGACACACACAAATAAATTCTGGTGGTTTCTCTTATTTTTAGAATCAAATATAACTGCTGTGATTTATCACAATCTGATTCCAATCTCCCCTACCTCCTCAAGTCTGCTTACTTCCAGCCCCTTTCTGCTCCCCATGATGTGCTTGGCATTCCTGGTGGTCATGCCCCCCGTGCCTGGGTGCCTCTCTGTCCTTACCTCTGACTCTCATAATACTTTACTTCCTTCAAAATTCTCCAGCAACACCTTCCACATTACAGTGTATCTTCTATTTATCATGCATAGATTTTTATATGGACATGTGCTCTCCCTTAACAGTCTCACTGCCTTAAGACAGAGATGGCTTTGTGCAGAGTACTTGGTATGTAATAAACACTTAAGAAATGCTTCTTGGTTGGTAAGAGGTGATGAAGAAGAGATGGGTGTTGTCCCAGACCCGTCCAGCAACAATGTCATTGTCCACCAGGTCTTGAATGAACTCACTCTCTCTGGGTAAATGCCACCACCTGCCAGAGGCCCTTCCTAAGCCTCCGGTGCCCAGGGCGAGTCACCAATGTCCCCGTATCGTCTGGTCTCTCTCTAGAATGTAAGCTCCTTAAAGGCAGGGATGGTTATACTTTTACCTTTGAAATTTAAAAAAGTTATTTTTTGATCACATGGGTTATCAAGTGACTGTTCATTTTGTTTTTAACATAGGCCTCTGCTTAATGGAGAAGGCTGTGGTCATTAAAGGGGTTGCCTCATTGCCTAAATGTAATCTGGCCTGTTCTCTTCCTCTGGCTCCATCCTGGCACAGCCCCTCCTCTCTCTGCCAATCCAACTGAATCTTTTACCCACTTAGTTATTCTAGTGTCAAGAGCAAATTCAATCCTTTCTGAGTGAAAGTGGAGGTGATTTATGGTCTCCCCTCCCCCTTTGATGTTCCAAGGCTTGGGGTCTAAAGCTGTGTCATCTGTGCACAGGAGCACACGAGGGGATTCCTCTTTAACTGGACTCTCTGCAGGACACTACACATGACCAAGGCCAACACTGTCACAGGTGATCAAGCCTTCGTCTCAAGCACGGCTTGATATGAACAACAAGAGGACTGAGGAGCAAAGCTCTCTGGCGTTGCATCTCTTAACGCTTTTAAAAATGATGCCTTTCACTTTCATGTCACCTTCATTTCTGAGCATATCCCCCTCCTCTCTCCTCCACAATGAGGCATCTCTTATAACACATTTAAAAGTAACTCAGAAAAGTCAATCAAACCAGTGATGCAGTAAAAAACATATGCACTGCTCCTCATCCCCAGGTTCCTGCCTCTAAAAAAAGGAAGAGATCCATTTCCTCCTCTCTGCTTTGGGGTCAGCCTTGATTACTGGACACCTAATCATCATGCAAATGTAGATCATCATAAAAAAACCCAGCTCTGATTTTTAAGAGGGCACGATGGCGGTTTTCTCCCTCAGCCTTGCTTATCCCCCTTTCCTTCAGTATTAAGACTCTATCCCTCAATGCCCTTAATGCTCCTTCCCCTCTGGCAAGGACTTCCCCATATGCTTGGTCTCTAGGTCAGGTGCTTTTCCCAAGTTTCTTCTGGAAAGTCCAAATGTGCTGGTTCCATTGTAACTGTTGAAGAAAGGGGGTGATTTTTTTTTAATTTATAAAAATCTTAAGAGGGCTCCCTTTGGGGGTGTTTATTGTCTTTCCTGTCTCATCCTTAAATTCTCTGGGCATGATTTTCCTTTACTGGGGCTCTACTCATGCTTTCTGAAATTATCTTAGCCTCCTCCACTGTTTCTTGCTATTTCACGAAGGTCTACTACCAATCAAGACATTGAACGAATATATACAAAAAAGCCATAGACAGGACAAGGAAGAAATGATTACGAGAAGTAAGGCACAAGGATTAAGAGGGGCTGGGGACGGCTTCCTATAGAAGATGGGATTTTAGCTGACATTTCAAGTAAACCAGGAGGCCAGTGGGCAGAAAGCAGAGGAAGAACATTCCAATCATGGGAGCTCCAAGAGACGAAGGGTCTAATCTGTGAGACAGCCAAGAGGCCTATGTCACCGGATGTTAGAGTCTATGCCGGGAAGATAAGAGGGGGGTAGGTTACAGAGGGCTCTGGATGCCAAACAGAGCATTCAGTATTGGGTCTTGGAGGTGATGGGGAGTCACAATAGTTTACTGAGTTTGGGGAGGGTAGGGACATAGTCAGAACTGTGCTTTGATAGCTGAATGAAGAATGGATTTGAGTGGGGAGAGATGAGGCAGGCAGAGCCACCAGCGGGCTATAGCAACAATCCAGGTGAAGCCAGAGAAGGGATTGGAGAGATGATGAGAGGTGAGGTCAGTGGGTTTTGGCGCCATTCAGACTGCATCTGGAGGGTAAGGGAGAGTTAGGAGCCCAGGATGACTTCTGGGTTGTGGAACTGGGAGAAGGGTGCTGCCCTCTACAGTGATAAAGGGAGAGAATGGGGAAAGAGAACGAGCTTGGTTTTGGACAGGTTGGGCTTAAGATGTTGACTGGACGTCCAGTTCAGAGGTCTGAAAGGTGGTTGGAGATGCCAGATCGGAGGTTAGTAGAGGGACAGGGCTAAAAGAAGTCTTTTGTGAGAAGCCTCAGCATAGAGATGGTCAGTAAACCCATGGGGGCTAGTGAGATCGCCTAGGGAAGTGCACTTATCTCCTCCACAGAAAGACGCTCCCCAATCACAGGTTGGCATAAGAAATTACACGGGAATTTTTTGTGAGTTTTACAGAAGCCGCAGGTGACATCAAAAAAGTTTAGAAACTCAGCAATAGGGCCGGCTAGGTGGCACAGTGAATAGAGCACCAGCCCTGGAGTCAAGAGGACCTGAGTTCAAATTTGACCTCAGACACTCAACACTTACTAGCTGTGTGACCTTGGGCAAGTCATTTGCTCTGCCTTCCCCCTTCCAAAAAAAGAAAAATAAAAGAAACTCAGAAACGCATAAAATATTTGCATGGTATTGTATAACATCAACTCAAATTTTATAATAAGGTACTGTAAATGGCCCATAAGAGAAAAAAAAATCAGACTTCTCTAGTACAAAGGGAGAGGCCAAAATTTTTACATGGGTTTTCCAGATCATGGGGGCACCACACCCCAAACCCCATGATGTGGCAGGGATAACTGCAGTATAGATGGAGGAGAATCTTGTAGGACACCTCTGGTTAGAGGGTGTGATCTGAAGGAATATCCAACAACGGTGATGGAGGAAGAGTAGTCAGATAGGTGGGAGGAGAACCAGGAGAAAGTAGAGTCCCACAAGCCTAGAGAAGAGAGTCACTGAGGAGGAGAGGGTGGTCAGCAGGGTCAGAGGCTGCAGAGAGGACGTCTCAACACAGAGGTCATCAGAGACTCTGGAGAGAGCAGTCTCAGTGGAATGGGGAGGTCAGAAGCTGACTGTAGGGGTTGAGAAGAGGGGAAGGGCCTACTGTGGAGCCTCCTCTGAGAGTTCAGCTACCAAGAGAAGAGTTTAGGAACCATAATTATCTGGGATGGAAGGACCGAGATATGGGAGACATGGGCATGTGTGTAGGCAGTGGGGAAAGAGCCAGCAGATAGGGAGAGGTTGAAATTATGCAAGAGAGCTGGGATGACAGGGTAGGGACTGTCTACTGGAGGAGAAAGTGTGGAATGTGACTGGTTGAACAAGCAGAGGGGTTGGCCTTGCCGAGCAGTAAAACTGCCCCACTCTGAGAAACGGGTGAAGGAAGACAGAAGAGCAGGAGAAAGCAGGGAGAAGAGGGAGAGCCCAGTAAATGGTTTCAGGCTTTCCAGTAAAGGGTGAGGTGTCAGGAGGGACTAGGCTTGGAAGAGTGGAAGAGCAGGGAGTGGAAGTGAGAGAGCATGCTCATTCTGGATGCTCTAGACCAGGGTTTCCCTTGGGTGCCGTCTTTCTCTGTTTGGCCAGCCAAGAGTGGGGTTCTTGGGATCATGGAACCTCAGGCTCCATTCCTGCTTCTGAAGCTGCCGAGCTCTGTGGTCCCAGACCTCCCTGAGGTTTCCTTATATTTAAAATGGAGCAGACTAATGACTATAATGACATTTTTCTCCACATGGTCACTTACAGGATCAAGTCAGATATGGTACAGAATGTGCTTCACATTTATAGCATTTAAAATGCTACCTAAAGATCAGATACTGTATTTTTAAGGAGACCAAATGTTTGTTGGCTGATGCAGTTTCTAGAGTCTTTTGATCTTGCAATGACTGATTTACATTCACTAAATTTCCTTAGGAGAGCCTAACAATGCTGACATCTGTTATTTAATGCATTTCCTATTTTTCTGGAAAGACTGGGCTGGGGCTGCATCACTCCTATGCCATTCTCACTTGTAGTCTTTATCGTTGCATGATACTGATTTTAATAAGAAGGTGGCCCGACTACAGACATAAGTGCCGTCCACTCTGGCACCCTCCACTTTTTGCTTTTAACTGTAACCCCTTCCATAGTTTATGATGCTACCCTTCATGGCCAGCATCTCACCCTCTTCTACAACAAAGTATTCACTATGTGTGCATCACACACACAACATACACAGACAGAGCCTGGAGACGCGTGAGCCCATGCTTCTTAAGCACAATGCTACTGCCCAACTCTGCCCTGAAGTCAGGGAGCAGTTAGCTAGTCTGCTCCATCTGGCAAGACTTACCAAATAATGTATAACTTACAGAATTTCTCTAAAATAGATTCTGATATATAAGCACCAATCTCTCACCATCATCTTCTCACAAATACTTATCATGAGTAAATCAAGATCCACAGAGGGCAAAGGGTCCTGGACACATGGTAAACTCAACTAACTGCCCACACCCTTTATTTTCCTCTCCAAGGAGATCATGAGCCACGATTCCATTCAGTTTTTGTCTTCTGGTTTTCTTTATACTATTTATTATGGCTATAAATTAGGAGTAGGGAAAGAGAAAGCCTGGGAGGTGGGATTCTATGACTCCATGCCATTACAACACTTACACCTACCATCACCAACATAAATGACTAACAGCACCAACACTAAGAGCCCAATAATAGTGGGAACACCACCCTCCCTGCTTTCTGAACAGCTACTCTACCACCATCACCCCCCCACCCCCTTTCCTGATACCTAGAGTAAGGAAGTAGACAACTTCCTTGTCCCCCTTCTCCTGGGGGTCTACACACTCCAGCAGGCATCTCTTCCAATTCTGAAGGGTGGGGCAAGAAGCACACTAGATTGGAAGACCCCTCCTGTTATGCTTGGGGCTGCAATATCCTCTGGGAAAACACCAGGCATGTCAGTGTGGTTACAACACTCACAATGTAGGAGGGGGAGTCGTATGTGATCAGTCTGGGCCAGGAAAAGTTTAAAATGCCAAACAGAGCAGCTGATACCTGAGCTGCAAGGACGGAGCAGCTCTGTGAGCCAAAAAGGGACATTACTGGACCAGATGCAGAGACCAATGGAGAAGTCACTGAGATAGCTCAGGAGGGATAGAGAGAACTTCGAGGAGGAGAGAGGAGGGGAGAGTCACAGGACAGACCAGATAAGAGAGCAGACAAAGTGGCCGAGCAAATGTGACTTCCAGGCTGTGAGCCTCGGTGAGCGGAAGGAGGCTGGCTTCCTGGAGAGAATGAGGGCAGCAGGAAGAAGGGCGAGTTATCTTAGACATATTTATGTTTTCTCTGGGGTATCCAGGTGGAGATGATGGTGCTGGGGCTCAGAAGAGAGATGAGGGCAGAGCCACCCTCCTGGAGAGGATGCTTAAGTCCATGAGGACTGATGAAATACTGAAAGTGTGTGCAGTCAGACTAGAGGAGAGGGTCCAGGCCAGAGTCCTGGGGGATATTCACATATGGGGGGCAGGTGACTGAGAAGGTCTGCACTGGTGGACAGGAAGAGAATCCTAACAGAAGTGGGAGGAGAGAACAGTTAGAAAGAGGGTAAGGGTGAGACCTAAGCAGAGTAAGAGGGACTGGTGGGGACCAAAGCCAGATGACAGAGTCGAGTGAAGCAAGGACAGTGGGGATAAGCAGCTCCTCTCTAGGAGTCTGGCTAAAAAAATGGAGAGAGTGACGGCAGGCTAGTGGAAAAGCTTAGAGATTGGAGCATACTGCTATGGAGCAGGGGAAAGACCAGTACATAATGAAAGAGAAAAGTAATGAGATTGGATAGAAAGGTGCACAAAGGGGCAGCTCTGTTGATAAAGAGTTATTTCTTTCCTCTTCAGATGAAAGAAAGGAAGAGAAAATGCTCATGATGGAGGGCTTCATTTTTACCAGTGAAAATGAAGGCTAGGGCTTCTGCTGAGAAAGAAGGGAGGAGAGAGTAATGTCAGAGGTCTGAGAAGCGGAAAGATGGCTTGGAGAAACACTGTGCTGAAAGAGGCCGTTGGCCAGGGAAGACTAGAAGGATCCCCAGGGAGTGGGGACAGCCCAAACCAGGTTGGTTAACACATCTGGAGCAGGCTTCAGTCAGCACATGTCTGTAACTTCCTCCACCACATCTGTGCTGAGAAGCACAAGGGCTGGAGGAGAGAAGCCAACCGATGCCATGTGCCAGACACTGTGCAGCATCCTGGGGCAAGAAACAGGCCACCTCTCCTGCTGGTCCAGGAGTTCGGGCACCATGGAAGAGCCGAGCTCCTGTTTGTGGAAGGAGATACAAGGGCTCTACGGAGGATGTGCCCACTGTCACAGGAGGGCACTGCTGGAAGGGTAACAGGGCAGCCACCATCCCTGGCAGCCTCACCCCCTTTCTGTGGGAACAGAGTCCATCCACAGAGAAGCCCTGCCAAAGAGAACCTCCAGAAGCCTGCACATCGACTTCTTCCCTCGGATCTGTAGGAGCCACTGGTCTATGAGGAAAAGTTCACAAACTGGATCTTCCCTTTCCTTGAGACCTTCAGAAATCAGTCAGCACTGACTAAGGAGGCTGATGGACAGAATCACTCCCTTACAGCCTGCCCAGCAGCCATGTAGCTGACAGCAAAAGCTGCCGTTCTTTCAATAAAAGGAATCCCACTGGCTGGTGCATGAATAAGAAGCCTGGACAACTGAATCACCTTCTGGTATTCTGTGGGTGCACTTCCCAGTTTCCTTTCGTGGCTTCCTGTTAGGGGCCTGGAAGGCAGAAGGCTGGGAGAAGTGATGAACACAGGCCAGGCAGCCAGAGAGGTGTTGCCTGGCCTGTACTGTCGAGGACCCCCGCCCAACAAACAGACACACACACCCCAGTGTGGCCTACAGCACAGCTTCTGAACAGATCTGCATGTGTGTGCATGAAGGTGTGTGTAGTTCAAGATGAGCAGATAAAGTGGGCCTGAGGTGGTGTAAATCGGCATCTTACCTGAAGTGCTATGAACGTTGGTAAAGGAGTTGTCAGAGGCACTGTAGGGCCAGGCACCAGGTGAAGGCAGCGAGGTGTTGAGGGAAGAATTAGACCCTGTGGTCACACATAAGACGGAAGAGGAGACAAGGAGAAAGGCAGGGTTAGGGGCAGGAACCAACAGTCTGGAGCCCATAGCCACTCTCAGCAGGAGGCAGATGGTTCACACGAGCATGCAAACATTGCACTCCTGCCTTCTGGAAGCCTAGCCCGACTCCCTCAGTCACCTGTGGTGTTGTCCCGCAGAAGTTGGTGGTCGGTATCTACAATGGGAGATGTGGCTGGACCCCCAAGCACACTGCCTGGGGTCACGTAGGGGTCAGACTCAGGGTCGATGTTTTGTATACCTTTCCACGGCACTCCTGGTTGGAATTCTAGGACAAGAAGGGGAGACATACAATCAGGTGGCCACAAGAAACACAGATGGGTCTCCACAAGGATTCACTGCTGATGAGCACCTTCCAGGGTCTGAATTCCCTTCCCACAGATGTCCCTGATCATTATCCTCACGGTTAGAGGCTCCTTCTCAGGAGGGGCTGTGGCCCCCAGAGGTCAGTGTTAGACCCCTGAATCTAGGGAGGGAATAGGCAGCTGAAAGCCAGAGGGCAAATGGTGAGAACACTCTACACTTCAGAAACCAGAGAATGGGGCCACCTGCTAATGAGACCCTTCAGTGAGTGGTACAATGTGGGGACAGTCTGTACTAGGCCGGAGTGGTGATTGCACTGAGGAGGTGCAGAGAGTCAGTGAATTTTTTTAATGCCAACATGTTTAGGTGACAGATTGGATCAATGACCCAGTACCAGTGTGGAATGGTGGAAAGACTTGGGAGTGAGATGTACAAGTCCTTGCTGGGCCCTCTGCTGGGAGAGACTCCCCTAGGCCTCAGCTTTGCCACCTGTATAATGGAGGTCCTTGCATCAACCACCTCCAGCTGTTGTAAGGAAAGGAGGGCTTAGACACCAGTATGGATCAGGTAGTGAGGAGGCAAAGAAAAAGGGCAAGTCTCCTTCAAGGCTGGGGCCTTGTGGCACATGGTCCCCAAAAGGTCTGTTTCAGGTGGAACTCTGCCAGGCTGAAAAGGCTTATGATTCTCTACCATGAAGGTTCATGGGCTTGGAATCTGGGCTACACTGACCTTTCCACAGAAACACCAAGCAGCCTGATTTTCTTTGCAAGGGTAGCTCTCCAGAACCTCCAGACTCCCATGGCATGGGGAGTCAGGGCACCTGACATCCGAGCCAGCTGTCAAACTCAGACAGAAAGGGATCCCTGTGCCTGCTCCAGCTTCTCAGTCCAGCCCTAAACTGGCCATCTCTGGTCTGAGCTGTGGACACAAAGTCCACAGGGGGATCAAAGCTATGGACCAAACTCTACTGCCCTGACTGACTCTGTGTTCAGGCTGGAAGCACCAGCCCCTGTCCAATCACACCAAATAGTCAGTAAAGTCAGGCCATGTACAGGGGAGAAATTATGTCCTATGGACGTCACCCCTGATGCTCATTGCTTCAGGGGCTGAAGGCACCAAAGGTGTGTCCACGAAGTGCTCAAGTCAGCAGGTGCTGCATGGGCCCTCATTCATCTCATGGCTGAGAGACAGGTGCAGGGCATTCGACAGACAACGCCAGGACCCCACCCTGACCCCATCTCCTACACGGCCTTCCCTGATGCCTAGAGAGGCAAGAGGGCCATTCGTAGAGTCAGGAAGACCTGGGTGGGAGTCCTGCTGCAGACAGTCTCCAGCTGTACGACGACTCTGGGGCAGACAGGCCAGCTCTCTGGGCCTCAATGGTCTCTAGCCTTTCACTAGGATACTTGAGCCTACCATTCCAAAGGGGCAAGCTGCCCCTGGATTTCCTGTGATAAGAGACAATGCCTGGGCTTTAAAATCAGGAGCTAGGGAGGATGGAAGGGACCTGAAAATGATCTGCTTCAACTTCTGATCTAAAACTCCTGTCCATCACCTATGAGGAGGCTTCTCCTGGCTGTCCCCTCCTGGATCCAATGCCCTCATCACCAATGTGCCAGATGTGGCTTCCTCCTCCTGTGGTTCTCTAGCTCCAGGGGCAGCTGGGTGGCATGGCAGATAGAGCACCAGCCCTGAAGGCAGGAGGCCCCAAGCTCAAATCTAGCCTCAGATACTTCCTAGCTATGTGACCCTGGGCAAGTCACTTAATCCTAACTTTACCCCCACCCCCCAAAGAACCCCTCTTCACATCCAAGTTTAGAATTCCTGGCCAGTTATCTGAGGTCCATCTGTTCTGCCTTATCTTGTATGGGCCCCTTCCACTTTCTCTACCCTCTGGTCAGATCTCACCAAACCTGCTGACACCAGGAACTTCTCTACCTTTGAAACTTTGTTTTCACTGACTCCAATTCCCAGAATGTCCTCACCCCTCAAAAGCATCTAGTCGTCCTTTAGAGCCCAGCCCCCAGATAGCCTCCAGTCGGCTTCATAGGATACGCCATCTCGGACAGTAAAGGACACCCTCCAGACTAAGGTTCTCACTCTCTGGAAGGCCAGGATGCAGACCTGGGTCATCTGACTCTTGGCTTCCTTTCTCCCTCCTCCAAGTGCAAGCAGCGCTTCAAACTGCATGGATACTTGCTGAATTAACAGATTAATCTGTGGCAACCTCACACAGCATCCAGCATTGGAAGAGCTCGTACTTCTTCCCAAAGTGCTTAAACAAGTCTAGAGGCAAATGCTGCCTGGTCAAGGTCATGTCCTGGGCGTACCTGGAGGCCAACTGGCATGGCTGGATTTACTCCCAATTTTATTGGTTGGCGGTGATTTGGCAGGTAACCAACTATCACCAGCAGGCCCCGTGTGGCCCCCCAACGTGTCGCCTGGGATGATATCAAACTGGTTGTACGGGGACCCTCCTCGAGTTTTTCCAGGGGGTACTATGGCGCCTGGGAACAGAAGGAGAGAGAATTCACACACAGAAAAGGCTAGAAGCAAAAACATCATTAGCAAATGTATCCTAAGTGACTATATTCATATGCTCTCTTAGATAAAGTAAAAGCAGACATCATATAGCCTCACCTCACTCTCTGGTGACTGGTTCTGAACCAGTGAGTCAAGAGGCAAAATCAGTCAAATGCCAACCGGTCAGTCGTCTTTAAGGGGCAACTTTACAGTCCTGTCCTCGATCCTCAGAGCCTTAGAAGCGAGCCTTCCTGAGCACTCTGTGTGCGTGAGGGCAGGTGACCACCTCTCGTTGGAGGGGGGTGCATGGATCAGCTATGACACCATCTCCAAGGTGTAGATGGGCCTCGATCTGTATGCTCAAGTAATGTAATTAAGCTCCACAGAAGCCATTGGCTTCACCACCAGTGTCTGATCAGGCCGTGTTAATCTGAAAGGGGGGCAGTGCAACAGAAGGCCCAGAGAGGTGCTTTGTGAGAGAGCCTTTCCACACTCAGGCAGTGAGAGAGAAGCCCCAACATGATACTTGGTGTGGCTGCTTTAGGAACCAGGAGTCTGGTAAAGGAGGGGCCAATCGATCCCAAGTGCTCCCAAGATGGGAACATCCCATCCCAATGTGCCTGCCTAGTATGGTAGTAGCCAACGTGCCACAGAAAAAGCACTAAGAAAAGAGACAGGAAAAGGCCCTGGGTCCCCAGGAGAGGGCCCTCCAGACGAAACAGAATGGGCTAGCATCTCAAGGAAGCCGAAAGATGTGAGAATGTCAAAAATTTAGAAAAGATCCTAGAGACCAAGAGAATGTAAAGTATGAGTCCCTTCTCATTTCTACCACATTTTTAAGCAAACCTCTTTCACACCCTGGAGGATTCCAATGGACCCCTAGATGGGATCCACACAAGACCCCTTCCTCACAGTGGACTGGAAGATACAGATGATTCAGTGCTGATTGCTCTTTGGTGAAAGTGGGCGATAAAGATGCCTGGTTTGCTTGGCCTAGCAGAGCACCAGCTTAAGGGCCCTCAACCAAGCATTTCCCATGCATATGTCAGTAGAAGAAGGTTCTGTGAAAGACAATGATGACCCTCCTACCAGGAAGGGAGGATGATGCTTGGTGGTGGGGTGTGGATCAGCCTTGCAGGGTATCTGTTGCCAAGTCCCAGGCAGAGAGGGAATCTCACTAAAATGGCCTTCTTAACTCTGTTCCACAGTCAGGACACTTCACCTTCCACATCCACCCCTTTGCACAGGCCGTGTTCCCTTCACCCACCTGTGAAGTTCTTCCAGAAGGCCTTTCCTGATCCCCCTCCCCCAACTGTGGGGTAAAATTCTGTATGTTGCTGTATAGGTGTGCTGTCTCCCCAGGCTGGATGGTAAGCTCCTTGAGGGCAGGGTCTACTTTGCTTTTACTGTATCCCCTGCACCCATCAGAATGCCTGACAGACACACTGGAGGTGCAGCATAAATGCTTGTAAACTGGATCCTCCAGATGCTCTTGACTGTGGATGGCACAATGCCCCGGAACACTGCAGAGCCTCCTAGAAGAGCCATAAGCATTCCAAAGACTCAGGCCCCAGGACATGGCAAATGAAGAATGCACACTGCCCCTGCAGGCCTGGCCCACCAGTGCCTACCTGATGCAGGGTGAGAGCTGCCTCCAAGAGCTGGTGGGGAGCTCAGCTGTGGCCCGCAGGCTGCTCCGGGAGACAGAAGCTCAGGTCTTTCTTTTCCAGAATTTGTTTTCATGTTTGATTTTTACTTTTCTGGTGTTGCTTTTTTTTAAGTTGCAGTCCCAATTCACTTCATCGCTTTTGTTAATGGAAAATGTTTAAGAGGGAAAACTTCCCCTAAGGTTTGCTCTTGCTGCCGTAGTCAAGTCAAGGGCAGAATTTATTAAGAGCCTACTAAGTGGCAGGCTCTGTACTGAGGGCTGGGGATACAAGGGAAGGTAGAAGCCAGTGCCTGACCTCCAGAAGTTCCCAGGCTACTGGGGGAAAGAAAGCATGAAGACGACTCCGTAAGAACAATAAATGTGTAAGATAGTAGTGGTATCAAAGAGAAGGTACCAAGGTTAAGGAAGACTGGAAAAGGTTTCTTGAAGAAGGTGAAACTTTAGCTGAAACCTCAAAGAAGGCTGTGAAGCCAGGAGGCGGAGAGAAGAAGGGAGGAGGGTGTCCCCAGGCACAGGGAGGAGCGGCCAGCAGGAGACAGAGTCAGAGATCAGATTGGCTCCCAGAGGTCTCAGAGAGGCTGGGGTCTATGGCAGCTGGAAGAAGGACGGCTGAGAGTACGCAGAGACGCAAGGCACTTTTTGGAGACTACTCACAAGGCTGTTACATTCATCCAGGGGACAGGCGATGAGGACCTGCACAGACGTGGGGCTGAGTTCTGGCACTCAGTCCATTTAAATTTGGATGCTTTTAAAAAATTGTCTTTTATTGATAATTTCTTATTACACTGTGGTTGGAAAAGGACATGTTTAATATGTTTTCATGCATTTGTTTACGATGGACTTGAGAACTACATGTGTACTTCTGATTTCCATTCAGTTACTGTTAGAGAGCTTTCTTCACCAGTTTTTCTGCAGGTCTATTCAAGTTCTCCACTTCTCCCTTGTTTACAGTGTTTCTTTTTATTTCTCCCTGTAACTTAAGTATTCAGCCACTATGCCATTTAGGGTACATAAACTGAATATTGATATTACTTCACTACTGATGGTGCTTGAAACATAACACTCCTCTGCTTATCTCTTGTTGCTCTATTTATTTTTACTGCTGTCTTCTAAGAGTCATGCCTGCTTTTTTGAACTTGCTTGAGGCATAATCAATTTTCCTGTAGGGTCTCATTTTAACTCTGTGTGAAGCCTAATTTTTCAAGTGTGTGTAGACATTTTTTGACTCTGCTTTCTAATCCATCCATTCCTCCATTTTATGGGTGAATTCATCCTGTTTACATGCAGTTACTGTTAATTATGTTTTCCTCTCCATCATAAATTCTTACCTTTCCCCCTCTTTTTGCCACTTACATCACTGACCTTTTTCTAAAGAAGGCACTTTTCTTGCCAGTTGTTCTTTGTAGTAGATACCTCGTACATTTTCTAACTTTTCATTCTTCTGATTCTTGCTATTTTATACAGTAATGGAGTTCTATTTGTCCCATCCTGATTATTCAGGGAGACCACCATGGCTCTCCACTTTTTGTTCTAAGCTCCTTAAGAGCTCTAATTTCATTCTTGCATCACTTGCCTTATTTCTTCTACTTACTCTTGGAGTCCTCAGGGCTAAATTTCCCTGTAGTTACTGTGGAGCTTTTTCCTCTTTGTTAACAACTTGGGCCTTTCTTGAGCCACAGCATTTCTTCATCGCGCTCAGTTTTCTCCCATTTCCAGCTTCAGTTTCTGGATTGGGCTATGTACTGGAGCTTGAGACCCTGAATTTCTGGATGGAGTAGGTTGTCTTTACTTGGTCCTTTCTCCTCTACAGTCTAGATGCCATTGGCACTGTGGTTCTGGGTTGGATGGCAGGAACTAGGTACTGCCTTTTGTCTCAATTCCTGGTTCCTGCAGCCTTCTCTGAGTGACTTTTAGCCTCAGCTCAGCATGGGCTCTGGTCTCCTCTCCCTAATATATACTCTCCAGATGGGAGCTGTCTCTGTCATGACTCCTGCACTGTGTCTTCCTTGGCTAATCCCATTTAGAGCCCAGCCCCCATAGGCTTGAGACCTACCTTCCTGGTCCCCTCAACTTCTGTGACCCACCTGAGTGCCCAGAGGCTTCTGGTCATCCTTGCAGCCTTGGACTTTGGTTCCTCTTTAGTCTTCTTGAGCACTGTTTCAAATGGTGACTGTGGTGCTTGCTGGGATCACTCCCACCCCCCAAACCTAGGCACACAGTTTTCACAATGAAATGATTCAGTGGTACTCCATGATTCTTAGTCAGAGCACATCCCAATCTCTAAGAAGTTAATGTTAGGAGTGACTCAAAGAGCAATAAATGGGGTACATGTCTAGGCTGTAACCCATCACCAACAGAGAATCAGGCAAGAGAAGCAGTGTTAAAAGAAGTCAATGGAGAGATAAATGACTAGAAAGAAAAGCTGGCCAGCTGTGTGGCCAGAACAAAGGATAAGTAATGGAAAGCCCAATTAAGACAACCATACAAAGGGGCCCTCCTGTGAGGTGGAGCACCTAGGAAAGATTCATGGGAGGACATGGCCAGGAGTCACAACGGAGGAGAAGACATGGATGGGTGATAATCTACATGACTGGAGGGGTCACAGACTGAAGAAATGACAGCTCCTCTTAAGGAAAGAGAACAGTATTGTGTTCTTATATAGGACTTCATTCAAATCTTTGACAGATCTCTGGAGAGGAAAATACTTTAAAAAACAAACAAATCCCAATTCTCTTCACTCCCTCCCCACAATGGCAGACAAAGTAGTCCTTTGCTGCTTGTTTCAGCTATTTAAGTGCCTTAATAGGCCTAAGGGAGTTTGGAGACCTTTTGTGCCCTTAACAGGCCTAGTATCTTCACATGGAATCCAGGATGGGAGGAGCTTGCCAAAAGAAGTGAACAGGAAGGAGCAAAGCAGACAAAAGTTCAAGTATGAGCTGGGACCAAACAGAACTGAAAGGGAGAAGGCTTGTGATTTTGGCACTCTGCTAATCTGTGTTACTTTCTGAGAGTTAAGAGGATGTTTATGATGTTGGGACTCTGGTGTTCTGTCTGTTGATCTATGTTACTTTGTCAGACAGAAGCATCCTGTCTATTCTTAGAAGTCCTGAAAGAGGGCTTTAATGCTGTTTACAGAAGTCCTGGGACTTTACTGCTGATTCGTTTGATTTCTCAGACAGAAGCTTTGTCTGTTTATTTGTCAGACAGAAAGTAAATTAAGATAGTACCAACAATGTGTGTAAATACTGCCGTAGCTCTGTTAAGTTTTGTCTTTCTAGAAACATAAACTATGAAGGGCTTGGAGTGGAATAGTTCCCGTGGGCTGAGATATAGAACCAGAGCAGAGAGCTGCCTACCTGTGAATCCAGGCCAAGAGATGGGAGTGGCCAGCCCATGGAAGACGAGCCATGGGGTTTGGAAGTCAACCTTGATTAAGGTTTAAGAAGACTTTACTTGGGTACTCAGCATTGACTGATGAGATTGTGACTTAATTGAGACCTGGGGGAAGGGGTGGGGCAGTGGGGGTAGGACAGGGGAGGGTAGTGGGGATGATGTTTGTATTTTTTGCTACCCCTTAAGGATGACTGGAAATCAGTTTCCAGTCAAGATAACAGAAGACTTTATTTGGGTATTCTATATTGATCGAGGAGATTGTGGTTTACTGAATGATATATTTTATTTAAGACTATGTGGCCACCTTATTACTAAGTTATGTGATATTGTTGTGCTTTAGTTTCTTGCTGAATAAACAGAGTTCACTATACTATGCAATTAAATCCTTAAAGTTACTCACAGCAGCAGTCCTCAGGAAAGCTGCTCATGATTGGCTTTATACCCCAACCCCCCACACCTCAAAGTCCCACTTCATGGAAAAGTGGGTAAGGTATGATTATACTCTTATATTGAAGAGAAGTTAGATAGAAGATGGCAAAGGTCTTACTTATTATACTGTTTTTAGCCCTTTGGTCAACAATGATATTAGTTGACATAAATTCTTTAAATTTATTGACAAATGGTTATGAGTATGATGGCCTAAAATATATGGGTGTCTTCCATAAGCTCCAGAGAAGCAGGTAGTATATAAATTATTTCCCCTAAAGAGGGCTAAAAAGAATAAGATCTACTTCTGGTGGGTGACATGGTGACACCAGCAGGAGAGCACAGGGACAGGTGCCACAAGAGAGAGATGTGGTCATCTTCTCTGTCCCAGCCCTATGTTCCAGATGACACCTGGGACACTTTTCCACCCCCTATTTGAATCCTTGTTTATGTTTTAGCCTGTTCACCACATTATGTATCTTTCTACTATCCTTGGGGCAATTTTCAACTTTCCCTCTTAAGACGCTCACAATCCTACACAACACTCCACTGAAATAACACTAATTGGTATTAAAAAGATGGACCTTCATCACCTGGGGAAAGGTCAAACAAGTCATGGTCTACAAAGGTGATGGAAGCCTGGGGTGCTGCAAGAAATGATGAAGGAAAGTACTTCAGAGAAACCTGGGAAGACCTTTGTGACTGACGCAGGAACAGGAGACCAATTTATACAGTGAAGGCAGCACCGTGAAGACAAGCTCTAAACAACACAATTTCAGAGAACAGATGATTAAACCACTGCCCAGCCCTCCACATGGAGAGCTCAAAGGTGGAGGATTCATGCTGCTAGAGACACATTCTGCTTTGGGCATGGTCAATGCAGAAATGTGTTTTACTTGATGGTGTGTGATTCTAACAGGGGTTTTGTTTTTCTTGCTTTCTCAGTGAGGTGGGAGGAATTAAAAAAAAGATGGCTTTATTTCAGCACAATGTAACTTATCAGACACAATCTAACTTGCTCTACTCCCCTTGCTGGTTCAGTTCTAGGCCCACTCACTGCCCACATTCACTGTCCCCGACAAACATGTTGAAGGATGAAATGTATTGGCTGTCTATCTGGTCATTTATCAATTTAGACATCAGATACTTTTCATCTCCTTCATTAACATAGTTATGCAAAAAGTTTTTGAGTAATTATGGATTTCACTTAGGAAGTACTACAATATTCCAGGACCTGATGCAATCAATACAATGTCAGGCCTGAGCAGGAGCCCCCGGAGGGCCTCTCCCATCGGACCTCCTCCTCCACAACAGTAGCAGACTTGGAAAATGTTTCCTTGTCTTGTGCCTTCTTGGTATTAATAATTATGAGAGTCATTTAAAAAAGCCCTGCCTTTGGTGGCCATTCATCCTTCTCTGGCACACTGACAGGAACCTGAGTTAAAGCCATTGTGAGAGCAAGGAAGAGGAATGAAATACATCATGTCAATCACTCTGTTATGTGTTATGACAGTCAACAAGAACATAAGAGTAGCCTCATGAAGAGATGTCAAAGGCATTAAACTAATTTGGCAAGAGGCTGACCTGAAGAATAATGTCGTGTTCAGATGCATATATTAGACTCTTACTCCATCCTGCAGCAGTAGTGTTTGGCACGGGGTGCCACAATGTCAAAGAAAATGAGAAAAAAATGATGCAGAGACAGCCTGGAAATAAATGATAACACTTGGGGAAAGCAGACAGAGAACCTCATGTGACCACAATATAGGATTTGGGTCCCTCTCAGCAAGGATTTTATGAAGAAGGTGCAAAGGTTTGGACTGAACTCTTAGGTCAACAAGGCCTGCCAAGGAACATCAATGAAAGATACACGAAGAGACGAGTCTGTGTGAATGACTGTCCAGCGGAACAGAGCTAAAACAGGGGCCGAGTCATGACTCTGAAACCTCATCTGCATTACAAGAAGCTTTAAGAGGCTTGCACAGGAAGTCATGGAGAAGCACGCAGGCACTGTGCATGTCATACTAATGCTCTGATTCATTCGGCCTATGAAGAGAAAGGGTCTTTGAGATTTCAGGAGAGGACCATATGAATGATCACAGCTCATAGTTATATAATGCTTCATGATTTATAAAACTTAGACACTGATATTCACAGGAGTTTTATCTTTAGGGTTGAAATGAAACTAGTTAAAAAAAAAGAAAATGGTAAATACCATTAAGATGCCAACCACGCTTCTCATAAAAGCCATTTATAGTCCATCTACACCTCAAAAGAAGTGCCACCTTTACAGCCAGGGTGGTCCCCAACTAGCAGGTGGATCAGAACTTGGTCAACCTTTACATCTTACTGACTGATTATCCAAGTCAACTGATGCTTCCTTAGGTGTGGAAGGGGGCCTTCCAAGCATACCCTGCAGGCCCCCAGTGAGGGCCTTCCATGGATAGGATTCCAACAAGGACTTGACTCAGTGCATTCCTTTCTAGAGCTGATAATCATGAGACTGGGAAATTTAAAAACTGCTCATCAGTAAAATAGCAGGACCACCATGGCTTCCCAGGTGCTGCTCAGTGGAGCAGGGAAGGGTGTAAGGGGTGAGGAAGGAGTCTCTGGAGTAAGCCCACAGGGCTGTCTCTTACCATTTTTGTGCATACTGGCATCTTGTGGAGCTACCGAGGGCAGGCCTTCCATCATAGAAGTCCATTGTTTAAAGCGAGATTCTGACCCAGCTTCCTTCCCTCCAACCATGCCATAATCCATGCCACTTGAGCCAAAACCTAAAAATAAAAATCCCAAACCCCAAATTAACTCTTACAGCATCCTCATTATATTTCAAATGTACTAAAAGATACACAAATAAGCTGCAGGTAAACAATGTTTCTGAGTCTTTCTGTAAATGGCATATTTGTCACCTATTCCTCATTCAGTGGCTCTCATGGCTGGAGGGAAACTGATACAAAACTTAGCTTTTCACTTCTCATTAGCCAACAGGAAAAGCACAATGAAAAGCTGTGTAGAGGAACCTCGTCCACCTAATTCTCATTCAGCTCATGGCTGAGGAGCCTTTGTACAGAGAGGCTGAGGTCACCAACCAGGGCTTGGGTTTTCAGTAAACAGAAGAGGCTAGTGGGTAGCATATAGGGAATGGATAAAACCCTAGCACTGTGCAAGTAGAGAGCTTTCTAGGGCCAACAGAAAACTGGACCCCGCCTTCCTTTTCTTTTTTTGGAGTGGGGAAGGCAGGGCAGTTGGGGTTAAGTGACTTGCCCAAGGTCACACAACTAGTACTAGTATTTGTGTTAAGTGTCTGAGGCCGGATTTGAACTCAGGTCCTCCTGACTCCAGGGCTGGTGCTCTATTCACTGTATCCCCTCTTCCCTCCTGTGCCTCCCCTGAGCCTCCTCCAGCGCTGGGCCATGCCCAGGCTGGCTCTTCTCTTGCGGCTCCGGCCTTGTTCCTCACCAGAACTGTAGCCGGGAATCTGTCCTTTGCTCTGAAGGTCAGGGAGCCCCACGTTCAGGGCACTGGGGACCAGGTTGTCCAGATGTGGCTTGGGTCCGACGGGGTGAGACGGCGAATGCTTCATGCTTGGCGGCCGCTGCTGCTGCTGCTGCTGCTGCTGCTGCAGTGCGCTCATCATGCGTGCGATCTGCGGAGGAGGCCGCAGGTGAGCCCTTGGCCTCTCCCCTCCCCGCCCCCGCCCGCTGCCCATCCTGGGGCTTCCGCCACCGCCGCCCCACTCACCTGCTGCTCGTGCTGCTGCCGCACGGCCTGCGAGATCTTTCTCTGGTTCTGGAGCAGCTGCTGCTGCTGCTGCTGCTGCTGGAGGAGGAGCTGGCAGGCCTGTGAAGGGAGGAGGGAGAGGAGATGCCTTGTGGGCATCGTCCCTCCTGGCATCAGCCAAGTGCTCGCCTAACAGAGATGCCCACATGCAGGGAATAGCTTCCTTCTATGCCTCCTCCTCATCTAACATGTCGGGGACAGAGCCCTAGGCCAGGCAGTAAGGAGCCAGGGCCTGAGCCCTGCTCAGCTGGCCTCCAGTAACCCACACCCATCACCACACAGAGACAGCACTATGGAACCCTAAACAAAGTGCCCCATCTCACTCAAAAGAACACTCCTCCTCCTCGCTAGACTGAATTAACTCCTAGGAACAGTATACCCTACTCCCCTCAACAGGGGAAAGGAAACAAGGGCAATTTAAAATGTAGCATCATCCCTCTCTCTAACACTTTCTCCCTCACACACAGACACAATAGAAGAAAGGAAATGAAGCAAATACAGGGTCACGTTATAGACAGAGACACCCCCCAGAGAGAAGACACAGATAGACACCCACTGCAGAGAGGCCAGCCTGGTCCTAGGGAGTCAGGCACACAGACAGCTCAGAAGTGGGGTAGACGTGCTACTTACCAACTGAAACTGGGGGATCTGTGGGAGCTGGCTCAGCATGGCGATCTGCTGGGGAGACAGCTGCGGCCCCAGGTTGAAAAGGCCTGGGCTCAGGCCGCTGTTAGGAAACTGCTTGAGCACAGAGGCAGAGACCTGGCAGGAGACAAGGAAGGGAGCGGGTGGGTGAATGGGGGGACACTGTTGGAGAAAGAATTCTCAGCAGTGCTAGAAGCCAAGGACCAGGCATGCTCCTCGCCTCTCACAGCTGTCCTTTTGTTCATTCCTCGATTACCCAGATGGACTCTTGGGTAGGCTGCAAAAAGCCTCAGAAACACTGATCAGACTGCTCTCTGGGGCTCACTGGACCAACGTGGGATGGCATAATCACCTCCAAGTGATTCCATCAGATTTCAGAAAGAGAAAAGGTTTCCCCCCACAGACTGTGGTTGAATATGACAGAGAAACTGAACTCTACAGCAGCCCAGGACTAGAGTTCAGTCTTACCTGTTGTGACAAGCCCAAATCTCCCCGAATTCCCAAAAGAATCTGCTCTGGGGGAAACATGAAGAACTGTGCCTTTCCTCAGCGCCTTCCTGGACAAGCACTTTTCTGGCTTCTGGAGGACTCGAGGAGATACTCCTGGGGATAGGGAGCTCTCTGCCACCCAACATGGGGTAGGAGCTGGCTCTCCTGGTTACCACATGTCCCTTGCATTAAACACCCCCATGTTAAACTATCCTTCCCTATGCAGATTACTGCTCACATTGAGCTAAAACCCAAACCCAAATTCTCATGAGAGAAGAAATGCAGCAGCAGACCAGGCTTCCGAAGTGCAGGCTGACCAAAGGCCCGTAGCTACAAAAGGACAGCATCTCATCCCCTATGTTCCTGCCCTTTCACCAAAGAGAAAAGCCCTGAATCTTCCCAATGCCTCCTACTGTAATCAGTCAGATGTGCATGGCTTTCCCCAAAAGGGCTCAACATTAGGAATGTACAACTCTGTGTCTCCCATAATGGCTTTGTGATTTCATCACTGCTGGATAGCTGGCTTGTTTACTGTCATTTTATAATATTTCCATGGCCTAAGATTTCATGGAGGTGGGCACTTCAGGTATCTTCCCATAAACCCTCTGGAGAAGTTCTCCCCAACATAGCGGAGGCCTTTCTTGAGGCTTTTTAGGATTTCATGGCTCTGACGGCCAAGATTTTTTTTTTTTGGCTTTTTGGGAGGGGGGAAGGCAAGGCAATTGGGGTTGACTTGCCCAAGGTCACATGGCTAGTAAGTGTTAAGTGTCTGAGGTCAGATTTGAACTCAGGTCCTCCTGACCCCACGGCTGGCGCTCTATTCACTGTGCCACCTCGCCACCCCTGATGTCCAAGATTTTTAAGGAATTAATATGAGTCTATAAGAATATTTTCCCCAACAGAGAAATGATCAGAGGATGTGGACAAACAGTTCTCAAGGTAAGAGAATCCAAGCTATCAATAACCAAATGGAAAAATGCTCCAAACTACTAATAAGTGAAGGCAAAATGAAAGCAAATGAAGTTCCATTTCACATTCATTAGAACAGCAAAGATGACAAGGAAAAAACAACAACAACTCTCAGAGGGTCTGTGAAGGACAGTGAAACCCTCCCCCTCCCAGGGAGCAGCAATGAAATGGTCAGAGATCCATGCAGGAGCTGAAAGGCCGCTGTTCAGAAGGGGCAGCAGGGAGCTGGGCACTTTAGCTGAAAGGAGCAAACTGTGTGTGTGGTTCCAGTCCCATGGCCCATCTTCTGGCCTTGTGTACAGACGGGAATGTTTCTTCTGTTGCTGCACAGCTGCATCAGCTCCCTCACCTGCTGGGCCCGCTGGGCCCACGTCCCGCCGCTGCAATTCTGATTCTTCTGAGATGCCTGCAGCCACAGAGAAGTGTGAGCAGAGGGGCTACTGCTGGGGGAGCATCCTGACACAATTACTCATCTGTGCCTCGCTCCAAAGGCCTTCAGGCATTTCTGGGACTCATTCCTACCTCCATACCCCTTGCCATTTGCTGATGGACTACCTGGAGATGTGTCATGGTTCTGCAGAGATACGCTTATGCCCCAGCTCCAAGCTTTTCCATGGATCACCACTGACCTGGAGTGGCTACATGCAAGAGCAGTTCTTCAATCTGCTGCTCTCCAGCTCCCCGCCCCCCAATAAGAGACAGTTCACACAACCTCAGACTTGGAAGGAATCTTGGGACATGCCCTGAGCAAGAACTCCCTACCGGTCACCCAGGCCACTGCCAGAAAACTTGTAGAGGAGGAGACCCTGATGTACCCAGCAAGGGTCCCACACCATTCCTGAACAGCTCTAAGGCCAAAAAAGGTTTTCCTTATGTCAAGCTCACTTTGCATCTCTAACCTCCACCTGTTACTACTGCCTTTGCTCTGGGTGCTCAGGGACAAGTATATTCTTTCTACTTCATGCAGCTTTTCATATACACTTGGCTAGTCAATGTCTTCCATCCCAGAGGCTTTTGCACCAGGGCAGAGGCCCTCTCCTAATGCAGTCTGGAACCACATTAGCTTTCTTGCCTACGACCTCACAAACTGCTGAGCTAGCAGGATTCTAAGACCCCCTCCCCAGATTTAAGGATGAACAATGCTGTCGTGGCTAGGTGGCGCAGTGAATAGAACACTGGCCCTGGAGTCAGGAGGACCTGAGTTCAAATCCAGCCATCTTTGCTGTCTACACACATTCTACATCGTGGCCATCTCCACTTCTTACTGCTTTAAAGAGGAAGATTGGGTACGGTGGAGAGGATCTGTCTGCTTGATTTGCTATAAAATGGAGGAAGCCTGGAGCGGCAGCTTCAGAGAGCTTTTATAAAGGACTTAAAATGCCTGAAGACTTTTACAATATTCGTAGTGACTGTGATTGTTGACTCCCAAACCTACACTTCTAGTTCAGGTTTCTCCTCTGGAGCTCCAGAATAATGTCTGTTCTAGGGAATCCTGCCGTGGCTCTGCCTCGGCCTGTCCCCAGTCAAGGTCCTTCTCTTCCTCGGCAGAGCCACTCCCTCCTCCTGACTCCAACCTCTCATCAGGCGGCCATAGGCCCTTCAGCTCCCACCTTCACCACTCACAGGCCTATCACCTCTGGCCCACATGACCTCTGGGATGCCTCTGCTCCTCTCCAGTCCCACTGCTGCCCCCATCATGGAGACCCTCATGGTGGAGGCAGCATGTTTCCCATGTGGACGCTCCTTGTTGTGCTGCCTTTAGTTGCTATGGATCTGTTAATACTGTGAAAATCTTTTGATGACTATTTCCCTATTTTTTTTAGGCCCTAGTAACTTTCTCTCTCTCTCTCACACACGCACACATGCGTGCGCGTTTTGCAAAATTTACAACTGACAGACAGAAGGCAGTCTCTGAAGGGAAGGGTCCATGTAGGGGACTGAACTGTCACTGGAGAAGAGTCTTGAGCCCACCATGTACCTGAAGATTGGAGATGGAGGTGGACAGCACTCCAGGCCCATTGTGGGAGGAGTGGGGAATGGGGCAGGACAAAGAGTAGTGTGTGCAAGAAAAGACAGTGGGGTTTGCTGCTGGGTGGATAGAAGGGAAGGAGGTGAGAAGACTGGAAAGGGAGGAAGAAGAGAGGACACAAAGAGCTTTGAATGCTGAGCCAGAGAGTTGTTTGTGTGTAGGGGTCAGATGGAGGGGGCTCTGCAAAGGGTGGATTGAGAGCAGGCAGGCAGGCTGCTGTGTATTCCTGGGTCAGAGCCATAAGGGCCTGGTCTTGCAAAGTGACTGTGTGAGTGGAAAGAAGGGCCTGGGGGCACAAAACCGAAAAGAGCCAGGCAGGGCCACTTCTCCAGAACAGCTGTGAGCGGTGGATCATCTAGCTTTATGGAAGTGCCCTTCATGAGAGAAGGGCTGACACACTGTGTGTGTGCATTGAACAGAATCATACTATGCCCTATGGAATGACAAACACAGAGAACGAGAAACAATGTGGGACTGGACGCTGGTGTGAACGGCCATGTAACACCAGGGTCACACATGAGGCCAATAGCGAGGAAGCCAGAGGATCATGGGCTGCTAGAGTGGGCAAGGGAACTATGGGGCTGGGGTGTCTGTGCCTACTTGTGACAAGGGTGAGCTCTGCTGGGGGAGGCCCTGGGGATGATTTAGAGAGAAATTAGAGGGGGCCATAGTACACAGAAAGCCAGATATAGTGTCATGAGGATCATTCTGGTAAGTTCAAATCTGGCCTCAGACATTCACTGGCTGTGTGACCCTGGGCAAGTCACTTTAGCCTGTTTGCCTCAGTTTCCCCATCTGTAAAATGAGCTGGAGAAGGACATGGCAAACTACTCCAGAATCTCTGCCAAGAAAACCATAGAGGGGGCCACAAGGAGATGGACACGACTGCAGTGACTGCACAATAACAAACAAGAGAGGAGATGAAGAATACCAACCTAACACAAAGAAGCTGGACTTTCCTTACTGACAAGTGTAATTCACGGGGCTTAGAAACACCAAGCCTCACAAATCCACACTATTAGAAAAAGGTGACGCGGCAATGGGAAGAGACTCCTTCAGATGTCCAACATGATTCAGAAAAAGGGCAAGACTGGTTAGAATAGATGGGGATGAAGAGTGCAGGGCCAGGAGAACACCCAGGGCACAGTCATGTGACTTATAACAACAAGGGCTTCTGACCGCCACCCCCACTCCCAGCCCCGAGCCTCGGACCACCACAGTGGAGAAGCAGTACCACCAACTGTGGTGCAGATACACTCGCAGAACACACCACGTGCAAGGCTGGGCTGGCTGGGCTTTGAGGACACATTCTTGTGGGAACAAGGACTCAGTGATGGTGGGAATTAAAGAGGAAGCTAACTGTGACATAAAAACAAAAGGCACCAATGAAAACAAAAACATAAGGAAAGAGACCAGTCATGAAAAAGGCAGCCATCAAGAGGATGCCAACAACAGCGATGGCAGCCAGGCCACGAAAGAGAGCGCCTCTGTCACCCCGGGTCTCTGGGGCTGCGGAGCCTGAGGCCTCGAGGTCCTCAAGGGTAGCCTCTGACTGAATCCATACTTCACAGAAGGATCTGTTTAACCATTTATATTTTAATTTATTAGTATTGGCTTATTTGTAATTATTCGTGTCATATTACATATAAAATGAGTGTTTATAAATAAATATAAATTAATATAAAACCTAATTAATAACCTAATAAAAGCATGAGGATGGGAGCTCCCCAGGCTGGGTAGCCCAGATGGGGTAGAACTGAGATCCACCTCCCCAGGAGGGATATCGGAGAAGAACACGAAACCTCTTTGTCAATGGTGAGCACACTTGGTTATCTGAAGTGAAGGAAGCTAGGGTCTCCTCCACCCCTACTCTGGACCTCTTCATCTGTCTCTGTCCCATGAGCCTCCTCTTCCCATCTCTGCACCAAAGCACCCTGGGGGCAGGGGAGAGAGGTCTGACCACAAATCAGCTATGGCATTGGGTCAACTCATCCAGCCCGTCTAAGGTCACACAGGTAGAATTCAAGTCCAGTGCCTTTTTGGCAGCAGGCTCATAGGCACAGAGAAAGACAGCTCAAGATGGACAGTGCTGTAGAGTTCTTCTGGTCTACCTAGGCCTTCTACCATTGGGGGTGGTTCTACAGTATTTTTCCTAAAAATGGTGTCATGCTCTTCTCAAGAAGGGACACAGGACAGTCAACACCTGATTTCTGTTTAAACTAGAATTTTTAAAAGTGTGACCACAGGATTTTATTTTCCATGTAGAAGGGCTCTCTTATTTCTACACGGCAAAAAGTGATAATGAGATCTGTCATTTGAAATAGTGCCCATGAATTTTCATCCCGGACACTTAGTAACATCTGCGATAAATACTTGTAGGCACAGCAACTTTAACTTCCACAAAATTCATCACAGGCAAGTTAATAGCCCATAAGCCCCTGCTTCTGGCATCCAGAGTCATCAAGCTGCTTACCTGGGGAGAAATAAACTGGGGAGGCACTTGCGCCCGGAGATTAGGGGAGGAGTTTAACGGCTGCACCGGAGTGTGCATGCCCCTCGATTGTGCTGTGCTATTTCCAAACAAACCATGATTGCCACCCTGCAAAAAAAAAAAAAAAGAAAGAAGAGCCAAATAATTTGTTTATTTTCAGTAGGAAAACTATGAAGAAGCAAACACCGGCCTAACTCCCACTCCTGACCTGAAGAAGGTATGAGGCCTATCCTATGGGCTGTAAGAGAATTCCCAAACTAGGAAGCTTCTAATCCCAAGACCATCATCAAGGAGCACATCAATAACTACCAAACGCCCAACACCTTAGAAAAAAACCTTCCCTGCAGCTTGCTCAGCATCTGATGTTTGGGGGTTCAATGCAGCACCATTCCTAAACAACGCCACTTTCTCAGCCACTGCATCAAGTTTTACTACATGCCCAAATCAGTCTCAAATGGAAATAATAAAGGAAAAATGCCAAAACTCATGGTATGGACTGTCTGTCAGATTTCTAAAGAACCAAAGTATTTAAGAGGGTCTAGTCTGTCTAGGCTAGAGGGGAAGTGGGAAGCTCTGCTGATGCTTCTGTACACCCTAGGTCTTGGTGGAGGGAGCAAGTCTCATCTGGATCTGAGCCAGCACCCATTGGTCCTAGACTCTGAGATCTTCAAATAGGACCCCCAACAAATATTAAACATCTACTTTGGGCAAGGCACTGTATGAGGTACGGGATAAGGAGAGACACACCCAAGAAGGTCTATTGTTGTGTTCAAGAACACCCTCCAGAGGTTGGCCAAGACAAGGGCCCATGGGCTAGGATGCAAGGGAGGATTGGATAAGTGGTTGAGAAAGCAGGGGGAGTAGAACCCTTTCAGGGGAGAGCAGACAGAAAGGAGGCATTTGTACAAATACAGATGGGGGGCCAGCTGCGGACTCAGGGGGACAGGGTGAGATGGGGGCCTAGAGTGGATATCAGTGTGTCTGAAATACAACATGCATTCACATAAGAAGAGGTTGGAGAGGGATGGGGGAGCTGAACTGCAGAGTGGAGATCTCAATAGGGGAGAATTAACAGGCAAGGGGGCTGAATGGACTGGGCCAGCACAGGAGGGAGACAAAGATCACTCAGAGGTTCTACACCTTGGTGCTTTGGAAAAGAGCAGGACTGCCAGAAAGAATAGAAAAAAATGGGAAACTCAATCTGGGGAATGGTGCAATTCATCAAGGAGGAACCCGAAAACCTAGGCCTAGAGCTACCGGGAGAAATCTGGGAGTGGAAAAGCCCCCTGGGGAGCCCTCTGTGCTGAGGAGATAACTCAAGTGACTGGAGCATAAGAGAAAACACCAAGGCAGAAGGAAGGCCCCGATGCCCAGGCAGCAGAGAAGGGAGCAAGGGTGAGTATCTGTGAGGAGGTCCCCCTCCTTGACCTCTGGAGAACCACAGGCCTAAGGAAGGGTAGATATGCAGGTAAACCAGAAAGGCACCATCAAGAAAACTACAAGGGCCAGGGAGGATGCTGGGTCCCACGTATTCAGACACAGCTGAGGCTGGGCCTCACGGGAAGAGGCCACAGCTCAGGAGTCTGAAAAAGCATGCTGGATGAAGAATGCCTGCTGACCAGTGTTCTACAAAATGAAAATCTAGTATGGTAAACAGCCTCCTACCCCTAGGCCTTGGAGCATCTCTTTGGAAACCCCTAAGAACCTCTCTGTGCCTGGCCTGGCTTCTAGGGGGAGGGCAAACCTCTTCAGATCAGGAAACCAACTGACAGTACCTGCAGCTATGCCAGAGTGCACTCACAAAGTTAGGACGGGATGGAAACAGCTGCTGCTGCAGGTTCTGAAAAGGGGACCAGCAGACCCACATCCCCCGACCCTGCAATCTTCCTCTGGCACAGGCCCCACCAAGGCCTCACATACACGCATCCTGTGGTGGTCACAGAGCCAAAGCGGGTGCCTGTGGGTTGGGGAAGGGCTGAACAGAATGTCACGGTGCTGCTGTAAGAAAGGACTCTCCCCATGAAGTAATGCTGAGGGAAGTCAGAAGAACGAAGAAAACAACACAGACACGAACAGGAAGACGAATGCCGCACCGCCATGCTTTGTGGTGTCTGATCAAGCCTGATCCTGGATGAGAGAGACAAAACCAAGGTGGGACACAGACCTGCAGACTCCACCTGGGTGCTGGCAGTTTGGACTGAACAGTATTTTTCTTTCAAGTCATTGCTAGGAGAAGAATCTTCTTCTGGGCAAGGAAGGAACATATTTGGAAAAGATCATAATAAAAAGGAAAAAGGCGTAAAGATGAAAACTTTAAATTAAAAAAACAAAACCCAATCAGGATGGGGGAAAGAAGTGTTAAGCCAGGCTCTGCTCTGCTCTTTCTAACCTGTTAATGATGACTAGGCTGAAGGCACTTCACTTCCCAAAGGAGATGAAGGTGAAGATGTTTCTTCGGGGGTATTCCATTGTAACTGCTGGCTGCCAATGGGCAACATTACAAACTTCTGGAATCCTGGAGGGTCTCCTAGGGTGCATTCCTAATAATAGCAACAAGGACCCTTAAGGGGTGATACCTGGCCTGAGATAGTCTGAATTACTGAGGTCACAGAGCAGCCTTGTAGAAACCATTTGAAAAAATGAAGAAAGTAAATAGTAATCAAATAAGAGACAGGGGGTCTTAAGACCTAAATAACAAGTGGAAGGCTTTAAGTAAGAAACTATCTTTGTCATCACTATACTAAAAACCCAAAGCACAGAGAAACACCAGCCCCGTTTTTCCTCCACCAGCATCCCCAACAGAAGCCACCCAATGCAGCCCAATAACTGGAATCCCAGAAACATCCCTGATCCTGGGAAACAGTGGCAGCAGCACCCTGGGCTTGCTCTCTGCCAGCCTCTTCCATCTCCTCTGTGCTGCTCAGCCCCAAGGGGCTCCCTCTGGTTACCAGACTGCACCCCTCTGCTCAGAAATAACCTCTGTCTGTAGCTAGCATTTACGTGGCTGGTCAGAAGGCCACAGAGGACGATTCTATTACTTTTATAGGTAAATGACAAATGCTGTGATCCTCTTGAGTGCAGCTTTTCCTCCCAGATTAAGGCAAACAGCACTGAAAACTGCCTGGGAAATATTCTGTATCTAATCTCTTGTTTAACAACAGCATCATCTAGGTTGGTCCTTGGTTCTGCAACAAGGCATTTTTCTGACATTTCCTCAGAATAATTTTCAGATGTTGGACTTGATCATTTATCCTACACCTAATACTAGTTTGCTGAACCCAAGAGCCCAAAGAGGAAAACAGAAGGGCTGACATGATTACAGCATAACCTTTCTCTCACATATGCTCAGCAGACCAGAGTCCCCCAAACTGATATCAAGTACAGAGTAGGACCAAGGCCAGCTCCCAACTCTGGTCCCAGTGATACATGGAGAGGCCTCCTTACTTGTCTAGCAGCGAAGTTTTGGGGGTTGAGCCCTGTGCCGATTGCCCCCAGGCTGACGTTGGGTGCTGTGGAGCCAGAGGGAGACAGCTTGTAGCTGGGAGAAGGGGAGAAGGGAGAGCAGGGAGCCTCATCCCCAAGGCACCCGTCTTGATTGGAGAAAGGCAAAGTCAGCTGGAGAGCAGGTGTTAGCCAATCCCAGGGTGGGTTGGTTAGTGAAGCAACAGAAGGCAAGGGGGAAAAGAGAGAAACAGCAGCAACAAGCCGTTAGTGTCTATTAGCGACAAGGAGGCCCTATGTCTCATCTGGCCAGCTCAGCCACACTCTGCCTGATAGACCCACTGCGGCCAGCAGCCAGTAGCCATCGGCCAGACAGTTCCTTATCTTCCCGGTAGTGACTCATTCTGCTCAGAGGTGGAAGATAAACCCGCCGGGCAACATGTCTGTGTCTACATCTGATACTGATTCGTTCTCACTCAGTTTCTGTGAGCACAGAAGCCCAGGGACCCTACAGTCGCCATCTGGACATCTGGACCAGCACTGATGCTGTCTGTCAGGGAGTGGCTGGCAGCCATTCCAGCACATTCACTGTCCTCTGAAGAACAAGGAGAGTCAGCAAATGCTTCCTGGATACAATCAGTGCCTACCGCTGATTTCTGGCCTTAGGTGGACAGTGATTTAGAGTTCTGCGGTAAATTTAACTAACAAACACTGAAAAGAAACATTCTGAGCCCAGACAACTCCCCCCCACCCCAGACAGAAACCATGTGAATTCAATGAATCAAAAAAGGCCATCTAGTCAGATTGGTGAAAGGAATCCATCACACGAGAGCAGTACAGCTTAAAAAACACAGAAAATGAAGGTAACCAACAAGTATCTTTTAAGAGCAAAGGGGGAAAGTTGCCAGCCACTTGCAGGGGGGGAGGAAACGAGGATGGCCAATTTGTGGTATGTGTACCATGTTGAACAGACAGCAGAAATGCTCATGGCTTAGAATGACCAAGATCCCCCTCTTCTACATTTTCACACAACATCCCCTTTCTATGAAATGTACCAGCCCACATCTGCCCTCCAAACTTTGTCAGGCGTCAAGTGACCTCTGTGGGGACAAAGGCCATAATTCACGTGGTACATGCTGGCAAGGACTATGCTTAGCTCTGGATTCTGGAGGATTCGGGAATTCGCCTGATGAAAACCAACATGGCTCTCCTGTATAACTGGTCATCACAGAGAACTGCCCTCACCTTCTCAAAGTAAGGCCCGCTATCTGTGGTTCCCATGTCTTTGGAATTAGGTGGACGGAACCCAGATCTATCCTTCCTCATGATATCGTTAAAGTCCCCGAGATTCATGGCTCGCTTGTCCACATCAAACTTCTTGTCAGGAAGGCTCCCTGAAAAGGCAATGACAAGGGAAGGTGTGGTTAGTGCTCAAGAATTCATTTCCTAACTAGGCCAGCCTCTGGTATGTGATTCAAAAGGGAAAAAAGTTTCAATAAATCATAGAAAGAGGTGAGACATCTTAATTCCCCTAAACTATTTGAATACCAATTCTTGATAAAAATATTAAAGATTTCAGGGTGATGTTTTTAATAAAAGTTAAACAAAACAACTTGAGTTTTAATATAACTGAACATTTGTAAAGGCTTTTTATATTGGGGCTTTTGAATAGTTCGGATATCTCCCCCTTTCCTATATATGGTCCTCACAAAAACCCTTTGATCCTGTCAAATTGATCCATTCACTTTTCCCCAGAATACAATGCCACAATGAAACCTATGTGGCTTTGTAAAGGCCCCCTACTGTGAGCCCTCACCCAGCTGCACTTTTGCAGCTGTTAACTATGCTCTAAAACCTAGCCTGAAGCCCCTGCCCCTCTCCTTCCACATGGGAGGCATTCCCTCAGAGAGGTCCATCAGACACCCACCACTTGACTGATTCATACCCCCAGGCATCTTTATGTAGGCATTCATTTTCTCTAACAAGGCTGCAAACTCCTCAAAGCTGAAGATCACACCTTCGAGCTGCATTCTTTGCATTAGGGGATCTTAACTGCTTATGTGTCCTAGACCCCTTCCAAGAATTATGCTTTTAAAGGCATAAAATCAAATCTATAGGATTACAAAGGAAATCAATTATAGTAAAGCCCAGAGAATCCATGTTTTTCCCCCCATCCTTACTCATAGATTTCCTGAAGAAGTGAAGTGTTTGTTTAGCTAAGAATGAAGGAGGGCTCCTGGGGGGGGCTGGACCACTTGGGAAAGATGCCAGAGAGAGGACTCCTTCTTAATCTGTGCTGCCCTAGAGAGACTCTGAAGTCCCCCTTCCTCCCCCGCCACCCCAACCTACAGTTTGTTAACTCCTCAACCCTTCCCCGCTAGGAAGTGCCTCAGATGACACGACAAAAAGCAAAGTCCATTCCATATCAAGACGGTAATGGAAATACACACCTACAGACAAATCCATCTTACTGCCTGGGCTGTCCTCAGCTTGACTCTGAAAAAGTAAAAAAGACATGAGAGCAGATCATGCTGTACATGTGGATGGCCTCTGGCACAGGTAATTCAAGGACATTCGTGGAATCTCATTTAATGAAGGAGGGAGGATGCACCAAATGAAGCTTTTATAACCCGACCTGAACAAACTCCTGTCAGTTTCACTGGATGAACGGAGTTCAATTTTCCCATACAAAGAAAAAGAGTTAAATGGGGTTGGGCAGAAATAAAGCCCTGTCCTCCAGCACCAGGAACCCTGGGATCAAATTCTAGGATGAGCTGCCAGGCCACAACTTGTCAAGTCATTGAATCCCAAAATGTGCAGCCAAGTGAAGACATTCTTCTGGCACTGAGGGACAAAACGCCCCCAAGAAGACAAAAACACATTAAGAAAAACTCCAAGGATCCCCACCTCCCACCTTTTATTCCTGACCTGGTTTGCTTCTTAAAATAACAAGGGCAAATCCCGTAGCTGTTAGTATGGCCAGGGCTATGTTCTATTTTGAAAACTGGGAAATGACAATTGAAAAGCCAAAGACAAGGGGGATGATTTGGCTCAAGAGAGCTGGGAAAACACAGTGTGACAAGAGAAGAGACTCCGACTGAATAAAGGCCCCCCCACAGCTGCTCTATCATCTGCCACATTTCCAGCCTGAGGGGCAGCAGCCAAGCATGGAGCCTGTGCCTCTCCACTCTATGTGAGCCCCAGGGGAATAAGAGCCAGAAACAGCAATACCTGGGGCTGGGGAGAAAGAAAACTTACCAGCAATCCCATATTTGAAAACTGCTTGGCAAGAGGGTTCATCCAGGAATCAGTGTTTCCGCCTTTTAGTGAACACTACAGAAACACACACAAAATACACAAGGTCAGAACAAAAAAAAGAAATCTTTCTTTTCCTCATTAAATTAAGAACTTAAATTGTATTTGTCTGAATCTCCCTGCCTCTCTTTGGAGCTGGGGATGGTGGGAAAGCCCCCTTTGGCTTAGACCATACAAAGCTGAATAACTTTCCAAATAGTCAGCTACATGGTGTGTGGGATTTGAAATCAATTAAATTAGAAGAAGCAGATATCAAGTTCTTGAAAAGAGCATTTTCTAGCTTAGCATTCTCCAGGTCCTGAGGCATATTATCTAGAATCCAAGCTTGCCTGAATTGGGAGAAAGAAGAACAGGTGAGCTAACAGCACACAGGATCTGAAAAGGAAGAATTCCAAAGGTCCTTCCTCTTTGGTGGAAGTACAAGGAGAAATTTACTGACACCAGCTACTTCCCCAGGCAGAGTGATGGTACAGTGGAGAGACTGCTGGACTTGTCAGGAAGACCTGACTTCCAACTCTGCTCAAGGAGAGACAGAGCCAAGATGGCTGAGGCATGGGATGCAATGCAGTGAGCTCCTCTCCACAAACTCCTCCTAACAGATCTAGAAAATTCGCTTCATTGGATTCTGATGGGGAAAGTCAGACATCCCCAGATAGTGCTTGGTCTAGTACGACTAGGCTCAAGGAGACAGAAGGAGGTCTGCAGATACTGGCAACAATGCCAGGCAGGAGTGCCTGTTACACAGGAGAAGTTATGCATCAACACAAAAGAAGGTTCCAGACACAGCCTTGGGCACCCGTAGGCCCATGCCAGGCACCAACTGGCATCTCTGCTGCTCACTACCCAGTGCCAAGGCAGAGTGAGAAGGGCAGTGGCACTGCTGGGTAGGCAGGCCCTGGGCTGTTTATTGAGAAAGGAGGAAGTTCAGAAGCTGCCACCACCAGCAGTAGCAGCATCAACGTGGCTTAGACTCCAAGCTCAGAGCAGGGTCTCACTTCTAGCCTCTAACCCAGGCTGCAGGGGAATAACCAGAGTGAGAATTCCAGACCAATGGGGAGCCTACAATTCTGATGCTCTGAACCCCCAGGGTTTCCCTGCCAGCTAACAGGAGCCAAGTCCAACAGCATCTAGTCTGCAGAGCAATCAGACTCTGCCCTGGTCAGACTACTCTGGAAGCACTGATAGCTTAAAGGTCCCCAGCCTGAGCTGTATCTGAGACCCTGAAACAATATGATATTCAATACCCCAAGAAAGCAGCAACAGGACTAGGCCAGGCCTTCCCTCCAGAAGTGTGCAGAGCCCATCTAGTCTCTAGTCAAGAAGAAGGCTGGAAGGACAGACAACAAATAAAAGACTCCTATCCTAATGAGCTTTTCAAACAGTGCAGGGAAACTCAAGCCACAAACCCAGAGGGAGAGAATGGCACCACAACATCTACAAGCAAGGCTTCAGAGAAAAACACAGCCTGGGCACAAACTCAACCAGAAAGTCCTAGAAGAGAAGGAGTTAAAAAAGTTATATATAAATGTTACTAGAATAAGAGCACTTGAGGAAGAAACTGGAAAAGCAATGAGAGCTCTGGAAGAAAGAACTGGAAAGGGAATTAATGGATAGCTTGGCACGAGAGGTAGAAGATTTTGCCCAAGTAACAGACTCCTTGAAAATGAGAATGGTTGAAGTAGAAGCCAGCGACTTCATGAAGCAACAAGAAATATTGAAACAAATTCAAAAGACTGAAAGAAAAGGTAAGAAAATGTATCCTGTAGCAAAAACAAAACAAAACAAACAAACAAAACCAACACAAAAAAACAACAACACAAAACTGACTTGGAAAACAGATTACAGAGAAAAAAATTTAAGAACAATTGGACTATCTGAACATCATGACCAAAAAAAGTCAATTTCAAGAAATCTTCAGAGAAAATTGCCTAGATTTCTTAGAACCAAAGGATAAAGTAGAAAAAGACAGATTCTACCAATCTCCTCCTAAAATAAAATGCAATATGAAAACTCAAGAGAACCTCACTGCCAAAAATCCAGGGCTTTCAAGGTCAAACAAAATTAATGCAAATAGAAAGAAGGAATTCAAGGAAAAAAGAGCCATAGACAGGATTACATACCATTTAGTAGCCACTACTATAAAGGAAGGGAGAACTTGTACTATGATGTTCCAAAAGGCAAAAGAGATGGACTTACAGGCAAGAATGACTTAGCCAGCAAAACTGAGTATAATGTTACAGGGGAAAAGACAGATCTTTAGTGAAATAGAGGACTTCTAAGTATTCCTGATGGAAAGACCAGAGCTATAGAGAAAATGCTGAAGTTTAAATACAGAAGTCAAGAGAAACATAAAAAGGTACACAAGAATGAACAATGATAAAGGACTAACCAAGTATAAACTGCTCCCATTCAAAAAAGTAAAGAGAGAGGATATATGTGTCCCTTTGAGTCTTATCAACAAGGGTCACAGAGGGTCTCCAACTAGACAAGGCCTTGGAGTGCTCCATTATGTCTCGATGATAAAGAAAGAAATGGAGGAGAGGACTACATGGGAGGAAGGTTAGGAAAAATCACGCTAGATAATCACATACACATGTAGACATCTACACGAAGAAGGAGGTGGTGTAAAGGACGGGACTGACACCTGCAACTCAGGTGAACTGGCCAAAAGGAGGAGGGACACAAACACATACACACCGAGAGCTGGGCACAGAAACATCTTTCACTCAACAGTGAAATAAGGAAGGGAGAAAAGGAGGGAGGGAAAACAAGAGGGAGCATAAGGGAAATATCAGTCCTGAGCAGAAGAGCCTCTAAAGACAGAAACATTCACAGCTAACAAAGGGGAGTCTGAGGAAGGTCTCAGACACTGAGCAACGAATGAAAAAGTTATGGTCTGCTGGTTATGATGCGATACGCACTGTTGTGCTGAATTCTTACCAGCACAATGACCAAGCAGGATTCCAGAGGATTAATGATGAAACAGCCGTAGGGTTAAGAATGTAGAATGAGACAAACATGTTTTTGGATGAAGCCAATGTGGAAATTTGTTTTGACTATATACACATGTGCAATAAGTTTTGTTTTCATGTGTTCTTGATGGGTGGCAGTGGGGTGACCCTAATCCCAGGAAATAAGGAAAACATGATAAATAGGATTGGAGTCGGGGGTATCTCAGAAAACTCAATCATGTGCCTATTTATTCAGTATTAGTTTCTGGATTACAACAGGCTACGGGCATGCCACCAACAGGGAAATGCTTTGTCTTATAATTCTGCTGATCAAGCTTGAAGCTACTCCTTTATTTGTGGCAGACTGCTGCAGGACGTGCCTCCATTCTCTAAATCGCTGGCAAAGTTAACTCGCAGGTAAATGCTTTAGTCATCCTTTCCTATATGATGACTTCATTGGGGAAATGCAGCAGAACAGATGTAGGGGTAGAGCAGAAGAGTGAGAGGTGAATTTTGGTAGATTAAAACAAATAAAAAAAATAAAAATTGGGAACTCTGATCAACACAATTAATTCCTGAAGACTTGTGATGAAGCATGCTGCCCGCTCCTTGACAGAAAGGTCAGAATTATTTTTCAGCCAAGGCCAATGAGAAATTGCATTTTGCTTAACTATACAGGATTATAACAGAAATTTTGTTTTTCTTCCTTTTTCAATGGGGTGAAGGGAAGTGGGAGAAAGAAATGGCTCATCTACATGAAACTGAACTAAAATTAATTAAAAAACAACAAACAGCCCACTTGGGACACTTCCTCGTTGTAAGCTCCAGGCAGCTCATTTGCCTCTATGCCTCTTGTCCTCCTCTGTAGACAGATGAGGAACATGGATTTAATGGTTTCTGCCACTCCAGCTTCAGGTCTGTCATCTTCTAAGAGATGACACAAACCACAAAGGCAGAGTTGGCTGCCGACCATGGGAGGCTGTGGCACAAGCTCCAGTCCCATGAATTGAATGAAGGATCCGAAGAGCAGGATTCACGCCCCAGTGTCACTAGGCTAGCATGTGCCCCTGACCTCCCAGAGGCAGCAGCATGCTGCCCTGCCCAGAAAGGCTATTCTTATACACATGGTGACAATTCAAAATTAAGACACGAATTTTGTTAAAAACGCAGCCTTCTCAAAAACCTAGCTGTGTGACCGTGGGCAAGTTACTTAACCCTAATCGCCCTCCAAAATGCAAAAAAACCCAAAAAAACAACAAAAAAAACACCCCGCAGCTTTCTGGTCTCAAGTGCCTTTTAGGCTGTTAGCATAATAGTCCCAAAGGCTCCTGAGATTTTAGTTGGGAGAAGCCTAGGGCTCATCTAGGCCAGCTGGTGAACAGAGAGGAGCCAAAGACACCTTGTCACAGAAAAGGGGCTTGAAGTCTGGTGTCTGAACTTCCAGTCACCCTCCTCAGCTCTGCCTCTGAGGATCCCTAGCTTTCTTCCAAGGAAGGAAGGCTCAAGTGCCTCCCTCTCTTCCCATCTCCAGTGAGGGTCCTCCTTCCAATAACTTGGTAGACATTTTGTGTTGAACCTTCTACGTACACGCTGTTCTCAAGAGATGGGAAACTCTTTGACAGTAGATTGTTTTGCTTCTGTCTTTTTCTCTCTGACCCAGTGCCTGGCACACAGTAGGTGCTGAACACGCTTACCAAATGGATAAGCTTCTCTTCTTTGTAGTAGCAAAGGAGAGACAAAGTACATTTGTTGGCCAGAAAGTCATCTAGGGCCACATTCTTCAGGGCAGGACGAAAGATATGGGGCCATAATGTGAACTCAGAGCAACAACTAGGGTCGGGTGGGATACCCGAGCCTCTCAAAGGTAACTGGGCAGAGCAGCCACTTAATTAATCAATGCTTGAGGGAGCACCTATTCTTATTCTTGTTAATATAAAACTGCTGCTTATTTAAAGTTTTGTAAAGAACAAAGGCTAGAGGGAAAACAACTGGGTATTTGTGTCAGCAACGCAAATTAATTCTATTACTGTAGACAGATATAAAAACTGCCTTTACATGACGACCAACAATAAAAAGGCCGGCTTTTCTGCTGTGTTAAGTTCCTTCACTCATGTCCTCCTCGGATTCCTCACTATGCACGGGCAGGCAGAGGACCTGAGCTCTCGATATCAGCCCCAGACCTCTCCTTCCTCTGTGGAGGCAGACCACCACAGGGTGGCCCAGAGCTTGTAATATCACACCTTTTCTGTATTTGTAGTTTTGCTGAATTTTTCTCTCCTCTTTTTTATTCTTTCTAAAGTAAGGGATGTCTCCCTGGAAGGTACAAAAGAGAGGGACACACTGGGAAATATAGATTATGTGGAGACAAGACACCAACACAAATTTATTTTTCTTAAAGTTATGTCCTAAGAATGCAGATTCTGCCCTGCCTTCCAAAGATGAAAGGCACCCTATATGGCACTGGTGATGGACCCAGTCAGCTCAGCCTGGAAATGCTCGATGCCAGTTCTACTGGCCACAGCATGGTCAGTCTTTTGTCCAACGTACTCTCAAAGACCATCTACTATGGCTAGAGGAACAATAATTTATCTTGTGGAGAGGGAGTCAGAGACAAAATGACGGATCTTTTACAGAAAAGATGCTTCTGGCTTTCCATTAGAAGGACCAAAGTATCATAAACAGGACTATTGAGATATTCTCCATACTTGGCATCACCTAATTCTAAAAGGTGAACTTCAGTTTGATGGGAAAGTACCATTAGCCTTGTTTCCTCATTAATCATAATTTCAGGATCTGGATCTTTAACCACTGAAATCATCATCATCTTTCTTTGGTGGCTATTTACTTCTCAAAGCATACGAGGGGGCCCTATGCTCTTCACCTAATAGCCATGCATTTGGAGTCAAGAACTGGGACTGGCTACCTAGATCTGCTCTTTACTCTATGGCTATGGGCAAGTCCTTTCATGGCTAAAATGAGGGAGAAGAAGAGAAGATTTCTAAGATCTTTTCAGTTTTAAATCCTACGTTCCTATTACCTTTATGTATATTAACTTCCAGTTATGTATAAATTATGCTTAATTACCTTCCAGTAAGAACCTAAAACAAGAAATGAAAATGGCTCAAATTTTAGCAAACTGTCTATGCTTAGGTGTTTGTAAGCATTTTCAAGAACAATTTTATCCACCCTCACAATACAGCCCAGCCAGGCAAGGTCAGAAGAACAATGGATAAAGAGACGATAGTAGGAAGAAAGGACAGATAAAATTAAGACTTTTATGCCACTGAATGCTCTTGAAAGCTCTTGGAATCAGAGGTCACTGTGATAACTGTGACACTGTGACAACCCACTAAAATGAATTCTTTGGTCAAAGGAAAAAGAATCAAACCCACCACCTCTCAGGAACAGAGTAAATACAGTTCTCACTTTCCTACCCCTCTTATCTAATGAGTCTAATGAATCTAACGAGACAGCAAATTTGGACTGCTCCTTGCCCCCCAGCCCTTTTACCTTCATTTGCTGTTTCTTGCCTCCTTGCCCCCAGCCTGCTGAATTATGAGAGGAGCTGCTTCCCTGAGAGCCTGCGGTGTTCCAAACTCCTCCATCATCATCTTCTTCCCAGCTGGGATGACGCGTCCCTGTCACTGGCCCATCGCTCTCCCCCCATCCATCTTGCATAGATTTGGAGTCTTTAAGGAAAAGAAATAATTCAACATTCAGCAGTCATGACCAGGCGACTAGGGAGATTTCACCACAGAGCTGTCCTGCCATTGCTGCTATGTCCAACACAAAGAGTCATGGCTCCCTTACCTAGCGTAGCATCACTGCCCTTCTCCATGGAGAGTAAGACCCACCTATATTCATTGAGGGCTTGTTCCACAACAGCCAATACATGGGACAAACTGTGTTGCCATTTTGTGGTGGAAAGATGATGTATGGGGTGGGTGGAAGCCACAGCTTTCGCCCTCTGCCTGCTCCCTAGCTACACACACACACACACACACACACACACACACACACACACACATCATGAGTGTCTTGGGTTCTGTCTGGGCAATACTCTGGGTACCACGAACCTGGGGTACCATGGAACCCCTAGTCTGAAATGAAGTGGGAGAGAAATGAGGGCCAAGATATACTGCCAGTAGGAGAAAAAAAGAGAATGAGCAGAGCAGTGATAGATCTCTGAAATAAATCTCTGAATACATCTCTGAATATTTGTTAGAGGTGAATGGGGCCTCGGCAGAGAAAGTGAAGCAACAATGACCTGGGGGAGGGCAAGGGAAAAAAGAGGGAGAAAAGCAAGAGGGAAAAAGGTGGGAAGAAAGTAGGAACTTGCTCAAGAGAGAGAGTCTTCTATTAAAATTCAGTTTTCCTTTCTCAGGACTTAAAGAAACAGGGCAGGGGGCAGCTAGGTGGCGCAGTGAGTAGAGTGTCGGCCCTGGAGTCAGAAGGACCTGAGTTCAGTTCCGGCCTCAGACACACAAATAAAAACCTAGTCGTGTGACCTTGGACAAGTTACTTAATGCCAACTGCCCTCCAAAAAGGAAAAAAAAAGAAACAGGGCACCAACACCCAAGTCAGTGCTAACCTCCCACAGCCAGAGGCTGTCAACAGCTTTTAGACTAAAGTTAGACTGTTTAATCATTCAAGGTATTTTAGGATAGTTTTAAGTTTCATTTGGAAAAAACATTACATTAATGCAAACCAAGTGCACCTCCAAATTTCCACTTCCTAAAATCATAGGGTATGTGAAGGGGGGGAATAAAGTTAAATCATTTAAATCTCTTTATTCCAGAAGTGCAGTACTTTCTGGCCTTTTCCCAAATCCATTACAGCACACTGCTGCTTCTAGGGGACTAAGAGCTGTGATGCTATCACAAAGAACCATCTAGATGTGGTAGGCTGATTCTAATACGATGGACTCCACGGCATCCCAAAGTATGCCCTGACCGAAGCAGCCCTCTCTTACACGAGTTCCTTCAATGCTGTTGGTATCTCACGACATAGAGGAAGACTTTGGCATAAGAGCCCAGAAAGCTCACCCCCATCCACCCACCTTCATCTGTCTTACTGACAGAAGGAATAGTGACAAATAATGGGAAAATGTTCTCCCTTTGACTAAAAGCTGCTCTCACAGTTTTGAGGACCAACTTTCAGGTACACATGATTGAATACTAATGTATATGACTGAGATCAAGGGAAATGTGTGGACAAATGTTTCGTTTTGTATTCGGAGAATGGTGAGCATTCATTCAAAGATGTGGGGGAAAACCTACACAAAACACCATTTCTAAGAATGGCCTAGTAAGTAGTCACTTCAGGTAAGCCGTTACCTGTCTGTACAGACACACACACACACACACACACACACACACACACACACACACACACATGCATACTTATTCTGGAGGGCAAAGGGACGCAGAACAAGTTATTTGAAATCTAACTGAAGGAACAACAGAAATTTTGTTCTGAAAAGTCAAGGTCTGGATGCGAGGCAGGGACACAGAGCTGAAGAGCTGTAATTGTGGAGGGAGGGCCGGCCTGGTTCTGCCTGTCCCTGAAGGGCAGAGTTCGGCCTAAGGAGGAAAGGTTATGGGGAGGGAGGAGGATCTCTTCAGCAATCCCTTCTCTCCAAACCTAAGGGGCTATTTGTGTGAAGGCTGGTGGGGGAAAGGGAGGAGGGGGCAGGAGACAGGATGTGCCTGTTTCACAGACCAGGTCGTAAGACCATAGAATATCCTCTTTACCTCAAAGACTCTTAAACTTAATAAGGAGTTTTTGTTCAGAGAATTACTAAATGGGACACTAAGGTGTTTTATGGGGCCTAAAACCTCAAACACATTTTTAGCTTGGAGCAAAGGCCTGGGTCAGGCCCACACACAAGTCTGGCTAAGTGTGCAATTACAAGCACTCTGGGGAACACACTAATGACCCACATGGACACCCTTACCTGGAAGAGCAATTCTCTGAGTCTGAACTAGGATCGAATCAATGAAGTGGAGGCATGGAAGGAAGGGAGACCCAGGTTTAGGATTGTGTCACACAACTGAGCCACAGGTCGTTTAACCTGGCCATCTGTTGGCATCCTGGCTTCTCCTGCACAGTAACTCAGCTCTGATTTTATCAGCAAAGTCAAAGGGAAAAGAGAATTCTCATGAAACAAATGTGCTTAGTGAGCACTTTTATCTGGACGATGGCTCTTGTGTGCGGTGAAAGAGGACTGACCTTTCAAACTAAACCAGTCAACTTATTTCTAGACTTAGTAAACTGCTTCATTCTGAAGCTTTCTGTCTCTCTGACAGGACGAGGTTTTTCCAGTTCAGACAAGATCATGCTCCTAATTATAGCATCATCTGAATTCTGAGCTGGAAACAAACAAAATGGTCACTGATACAGGACTCTCAAAGACTTGAAAGTGTTTTTCTTTTTTTTTTGCTTTTTGGAGGGCAACTGGGGTTAAGTAACTTGCCCAAGGTCACACGGCTAGGTTTTTGTTTGTGCGTTAAGTGTCTGAGGCCAGATCCAAACTCAGATCCTTCTGACTCCAGGGCCGACGCTCTACTCACTGTGCCACCTAGCCACTCTGAAAGTGTTTTTCTTAGGAGATTTACTAACATAACAAAACCAAGGGATAACACAATGAAGTTACTGTTCAAAAGAGAACAGAGACTGGAAAAGTCTGGAGAAGCTGAAAACAATTGAAAATGGCACTTAAAATATCTATTCAATTAGACCAGAGTTACTAAAATCTGGCCTGTTGTGAGGGAACAGAGTCTCTGGGTAAGTGTCTGCCTGGCCCCAAGATGACCAGGTTCCTTCACCAACATCCCCAAGGAATCATTTGCTTGAAGAGCTCACCCCGAAAGACTCTCATTCTGCTTTCAGATTATTCTCATTCTGAGGACATTTTTTTCTTATCAACACTAATAATACATCTGCTTCTCTGACATATAGAGAACCTGCTCCTAAAATCTACCTGCTGGGGTCAAACAGCACAATTTTTTTCTCTGACTATAAATAAAAATAAATTCTGTATTCAACATACACACACAAACACACACACAGAGTAACACAGAGAAAGAGAGAGAGAGGGAAGGAGGGAGAGAGGGAGGAGACAGAGAGAAGAGAGAGAGCAGAACAGGGAGGGAGGGAGAGAGAAAAGCAAAGGTGGAGAGAGAGGGAGAAGACAGAAAAGGATGAAGGAGAAAGGGAAAGATGGAGAGTCAAAAAGGGCAGGGAAAGGAGAAAGACACAAAAAAGAGAGGGAAAACAGAAGAAATATTCTCTCTTGGAGGTAATTATTTCTCTGTGTGTGGATGTTTGAAATGTAAGCACACGGAAAAAATCAGGGAAGACAAGGGAATATGGCCCACCTAAGAAAAAGACCATCTCTCAGCACTTTCTGTAAGACTGAGATGATCAGTACAATGTTCAGAATAAGACACTGTTTTTACATCTCATGATATCAGCATGTTTCTAGCCCTGATCTCCATTCCAGTCAGGTAGTGCAGCTATTCTCACCTCGGAGGACCTGACTGCACACTCTGCAGTCCAGAACAGCCACAATTCACATTTATGCCATGTTGGCCGTCAGGTTCACCAAGCACTGTCCTCACACCATCTTGTGAAGTGAGAAGCGCCCACATTATCCCCATTTCTCAGTCAAGGAAGCTGAGAGGCCAAATAAGGTAGGGCGAGGGCCAAGGACAAGGTCATTCCTAGGCCTGGTGATAGGCTGATAACCCTGACTTCCTCATGCCCAGTCACAGCTAAGCTGTTCTCATAGTTCCAATTCCAAATGCAAAGTAATGACTGAGGTCCCATGCAGCCCCCTACACACCAGAAGATCCCAGACCCTGTGGGTGCCTGCCCGGCCCATACTCACTGGGTTTCATGGCATTTGGAGCACTGGAGGGGGTGGCACCCCAGCCTGTAGAGGATGCTCCTGTCTCTTCCATGTCACCCCACCCAGGGCTGGCTTCGTTTGGCTCACCCCAAGCTGACGTACCATTATCTGGAGCAGGTGGTGTGCTTTTGCTCCAGACTATAAAGAGAAAGAAAAGTGGTTTTTTAAAATTAAACATCATTTTCTTAGTAAAACCATTTCTTGCCACCTAATGAAGCATCACATAGGTATGTCTTTGGGTTCTCATCTTCTCATCAAAAAACTCTAAGACAAACATGGGCACTACACTGCACTGCTAGAAGGGCCACCCCTGTCTTTAGCAAATCTTTGGTATTTTATTACTAAATTTAAGAGCTGAGTTAATGCCCACCATGGGCTCTACTCGAACTCCTTCAAAAAGGAGCACAAACTGTGAATCCCAAACCTGGCACTGAGGATGACCAAGATTTCAGTCTCTAAACAGAACGAGAGGTAGAAGATGGGTGGCAATGTCCTGCCATCCCCATGACCCCAAATGGGCAGGAACCGTTCTTCTGAAGGCCTGCAAAGTTCTCAAGATGAGAAACTTCATTTGTCCAAAAGACAGGAAGGGTGAGCAAAGCTGTGCTTTGGAAGCCCTTACACACCTAAGCTGCCTTCTCCCTCCTGAAGATTTGGAGCCTGTTCTTGTAAACCTTCCTGAACTGACAGAGGGCAGGAAGGAGAGCCAGTGCCCTCACATCTTAAACAAAGGAAAGTGAGGCCCATGCAGGGTTCAATGACCCCCAGTCCTTCCTCACTGTCTGTGTTCCCCAGTAATCTCAGTTGTGAGAAACAATCTCAAACCACTGGACAAAGCAGGAGTTAGCAGAAAGGGCCCTCATTTCTTCCTGGGGCTAAATATTTAGAACCACACATGTCAAGGTAGTGATCAAATTCTCTCAAGAGATTCAAACCATGGCAGCTAGGTCCTAGAAGAAAAAAATTATTAAAAACAAAAACAAAACGTTTTCATGGAGGGAAAACCTGAGGTGCTGCTAATACGTGTATAACTGGCTATTGCTCAGACTCAGAGACTGAGCCACCAAATGCAGCTGGGACTGGTATGGATCTTCTGACCCAGTCAGGTGGCCTGGTGATAAAATCACTTCCTAGATGGCTGTGGTTTTTGTTCTTCAGACTTCTCATGTCTACCATCACCATGAGTATTGAGAAAAAGGGGCGCAGACTGACCTGATGATGCTTTACTTGTCATTGGGGTGGGCAGGCTTTGTTCTCGTGGGGCCTGACCCCCTTGACAATTCTTATCCCACAGGTTCACATTCTTGTAGTTGTAACTACTTGGGTCTCCCCAGGCTGATGTGCCATCATCAATGTCCATCTTCCTGCTAATGGACTGTGGGGAAGGCTCCTCCCAGCCACTGGGCTCCTCGTCCTTTGGGGCCGATGGCTGTGGCCCACTGTTCCAGCTAGGGTTGGGGGGCCGCCCATTTCCCGGAGGTGGTGGTTGAGGCGGGGCTCCCCAGGAACTGGAGGCCTCCTGCTGCTGCTGCTGCTGCTGCTGTGGTGGTTGCTGCGGCGGCTGCTGTTGGTGCTGTTTATTCCAGGAATTGGACTGCCGAGCCGTCTCATTTGTCCAGGCTGGAGATCTTTTGCAATCGTCCCATCCGCTTTTTGACGCCAAGTTTGCATTTCCACCATTTCCCCAAGTCCCAATTTCATTCTGGCCTCCTTCACCCCAACCAGTCGCCGGTTTACTTCCCGAACCCTCCCAATTACTGTTCTTTGTCTGATCGACTTCTTCTCCCCACCCATTCTTTCCTGATGTCCATCCTTGGTTAGGCTGGCGCCCTCCCCAGCCCTGATCCTTGCCAGAATTGTCATTCCACGAGGAGGACGCCTTCTCCTCTGGTCTTGCTCCTCCCCAGTTGGAAGAGTTATTGTTCTTGTAATCATTCCATCCTCCTGTGTTTTTGGGGTCCTTCCATTCTGCAGGGGTTGAGAGCTCACCCCATCCAGACTTTATTTGATTGCTTTGGCTGGGTCCATCTCCCCAGCCCCCTGAGTTCTTTGTCTGGGTGGTAGAGCTCTCCCACCCCTCTGTCCCTTTATCTGATTTCCCCTCGGGCCTTGGCATCTCTTCGATATCCCAAATTGTATCCTGTTTAATTTGAGTTTGGCCCCAGCCAGTGTTGGAAAGCACCCGGGGGTCCAGGTCAGTCCGGCTCAACAGAGTCTGCAAGACTGCCTGGCTGTCGGGATGGTTGGGCCTGTATGACCGGCGTCCAGAATTGTGACTGTCACTGCTTCCTGCTTTGTGGTTGCTTCCAGTGCTCTGACCCCCAACCTCACTTCCTGTGGAGCTTGAAGATCTCCCCCAACAGGGAGCCTGGGAATTGCCTTGGTTTTCAGGGAGGGGGTGGCCCTTTTGATTGTCCCATGCTCCAGTGCTAGAATTTGGTTGGTTTGGGCCACTCCATTCTCCAATCTTTAACTCGTCTGACCCAGTCGGCTGTTTCCATTCTCCCTGAGAGACCCCAGATGTCATTTTGTTCCCTTCACCCCATTTGCTTTCATTCGGTTCCGGCGGGCCAAAGTTCCAGGACCCACCACCCGTAGACCTGCCACTGTTGTCCCAAGAGTCGCTTTTAGACCCAGCAGATTTCTGGACAGAGGCGCCCTTCCAGGCGTCCTCTCTCTCCTTTCCATTGTTCCCATTGTTTCCAGAGGTGCTTTGTCCAGAGACGGTGTCAGTTCCAGAAGACCCCCTGCCTGTACCCCGAGACCCCGAATTCCCCGGCTGCCTGTCTCCAGTGCTCTGGGGAGGGGCATCTGTGCCCCTGGAGCAGCTCCCCAAGCCCACCCCAAAGGGCAGCCCCTTATTCTCAGTGGGGTTTGGTGAGCTTAAGTTCAAGGAGTTAGTGTTTCCATTTTTTGGTCCATCAGTGTTATGAACTGGAGCCTGTTCTCGGCCAGAGACCACATAGCTGACCCCTGTGCTGTTCTCCATCTTGGATGCCTGGCCAGCTGTGCTTGTCTGCACGCTGGGGCTGCCACTCTCGGCCTCCAGGGCTCCCTTCCTAGAACTGCTCTCCTGCACCAATGCGGGCCAGGCAGATGGGTTGCTATTTGGGTTGAAGTTGCTGAAGCCCGAAGCAGGACCGACCCTCTCCTGACCACTCACGTTCCTCCAGTTCCCAAGTGCGTTGTTGTTCTCTGTAGCAGAGATGGAAGGTGGAACAGACTTAGTCTTGGGGTCAGATTTCCAGACCCCAAGATGACATTCATTCCCAGAACTCCCAGTGGGGCCCTGGCTTCCTTTTCCTTTGTGACTAGTGGTGCTTCCTGGCAGAGGGCTTTTCTCAGAGCCAGGGTTCGAGGCACTGGTGTTCTCGGTGGTGTTCTCGGAAGGAGCCTCAGTGTCTTTGCTGGCAATACAAGGCCACTCTTCCATGTCAGACCCGTCTACAATCACCTTGTCCCAGGTGGGGGTGGGGTTGGCAGCAGTGCCGTTGCTGGAGGAGGCTCCTGGACCCCAAGTGGAATTTGCATAATTTGAAGCAGCAGCACCTCCAATGGATGAATCTGAAAAACAGATTTCATCATTTGCATGGCTCCCCAGATTAGATATTTTTATTCATCTAGCTATTTTCTGAATTTTAATTTATAAATAAGCAAACTAAATCTATTAAATGATGGGAAAATCTTACAGACAAAGCCATGATCAGGAGAATGGGACTCAAAGAATGTACAGCCTATATGTGACTACTCTGTTTTAAGAAAAGAACTAACAGTATGTCTAAAGGGGGGGGCTCTTAGTTTGAAGCCTCTTTATCTCCAGGGCAGGAGGAATTCTCACAGACATTCAGTACAAGCCCATCCCCAAAGTTCTGCTAGGACCAACCTTCAGATCTCTTAGTATAAAAAATTTGATTATCTTTGTATAAGGCACTACAATAGCCACAGGGGATGGAGGTGTCTGGAAGGTACTTAGTAGGTGTTTGATAAATACTAGCTGAATCATTCAGACAGATGGATGAAATCTAAATAAAGGTTGGGAGTTTCATAGCCAAAAACTATGAAATCATTTGAAAATTTTCATCTGTTGCTTTACTTGATATTAATAAATTTGTCTCTTTAAGACTAAAACAAAAAGCTTCACCTTCAGCTCTCTGTTGTGATATTCTCAAAGACCACTGAGTAACCTCCAAGAGTGGAGATAACAGGCTACACAGCCCAAAACACAGGGATGGATAAAAGGCACTAGCCTCTTCTTACTGGCCCTGCCATCCGGCGGCCCAGCAGGCTCTATGCCCAGGTCCAGCTGCTGCCTGGGCAGAGCCAAGGCAGGGGACCCACCTGAAACATGGGCAACAGGCCCGGGCTGCTTATCATTCTTATGATTTGTCTGCAGATGTGTGTTCTTTCATCATAAACCCAGCATGTAATCCTGCACAGATACAGACGAACTACACCATCCCAACAGTGACGCTCTAAGCACATAGCACAGCACCTTCCTGACAGCAACCAATGAACAAACTTTGTCTAACTCCTTACTCTGTGTGTGTGTGGGGGGGGCATGTAAGAACATGGGAATTTCTGTTTTATCATGGGAAACAACCTATATACATAAATTAAGTATCAAACAGACACAAAGTACATTCAAGATCATTGAAGAGGGGAAAAGAAAGATTCTACCAGCAGCTGGAGAGAGGGGATTCAAGAGCTTGGCAGTTACTCGTGGTTACATGAACCCTAATATCTGCTATTCCAGAGACTCTTTTCTGCCTAGCTTCTGAAAACAACCCCCAAAACAATTTTTAAAAAGGACATGTCAATTCCAATCTTGCCTCTGGTGTGAGCCTAGTCCAGTGCTGGGTACATAATGGGTACTTGAACACCTGATGGCCAGCCCTCTGCCAGCTTCTTGCAGATCTGAGATCAAGCTGGCAGTGAGAATTGTGGGAGGCGTAAGCTCTGATTTCTGAGATGAGAAAAGTAAAGTTGAAAACACAGTAACAACAAAAGGATCTGGGTCACATGTAAAGGCCTCTGGATCCGACCCAGGGGGAGGGGGAAAGGGGCTATCTGGCATGGGCCCCAAAGTGACAACAAGCTCTTTTCATCTCAGAGCAGGCCTGCGTCTTCTCCTCACTGCTTCTGGTTTATAAACATCAAATTGTAGCCTTAAAAAACAAGAACAAATTTTTACTGTGTTCTTTTCCCTGCTCTAAAACACACTCTGTGTATCTCTAAAGAGCCACAGACAAAAAAAAGTGACAGCTCCCATCTGGGAAAGACCAACAACGAGGTACAAATGTATCCTTGGCTTCTTGGACTCTTCAGAGAAGCATCTAAGAAAGTCAACAAACAGGGCATTCTGGGGACAAATCTCTGCCTTACTCTGATAGCAGAGCGGACACAGAGCTGCCATGTCTAGTTTTGTGTGATGTTTTAAAGCGCCAAAGATCTGGAACAGGAGCCACATGCTTATGGCCCTCATCTCATCTCCAGACACTGACTGATGCTTTGACAGGGTCCCTCCCTAGCTTGCACCGCGCCCCCCGCTCCCCCCCCCAGCTGCCTGGTCCTCACCTGATGCAGGCCCACTCTCGCTTTGCAGCAGGGATCCTGTCACTTGTGCGTTGTTGGGGTTTGCTCCGGGTGTGGTGGAGGGAGGAGGCCCAGCCCCACCCCCAAGGAGCATACAGGAGGGTGGAGGGGGCTGCCCACGTTTTAGTAACACTTTGTGGTCCTGCTGGCAACGGAATCGCGGCGGCACCTCCCGAGGCATGTAGCGGGCGGCGCTTGGCGGTTGTCCGTTCGGCACTGCCACCCTTTTGGCATTGTTGCCACCATTGACTGGTGGCGATGGAGAGCTGCCAATTGGGCTGGCGGCCGCTGGTTGGCTTAAACTTGGTTTCGTCACTTCGGGCACTGAAAGCAATAGGAAAATAAATCCATGAAATTAAATACGTTTTTCTACAGGTGTACATAAACTCACAGTAAAATCAATACAGAGGATTCTTTTTCCTTTCAGAATATTCTAAAAGGATTCTGTACTTTTGTTTCCTATGCCATCTTGAGTACTGTAGATTTTTTCCTAAGAATTAAATGGTAATAATATAGTATGCAGCAGTATACATCTGTTTACTTTACCAAACCTGGGTCTTAATAGTTGTATAATTCAATGTACTTCAACTTCAACAGGAATGTGCTCAGTGCTGGGGGTATGCAGATGACCAAACACGAAATAACTGCCTGTGCCTTCATGGGGTTCATAGTCTAATGACATGATGAGACATGTATACACAGAGCTACAACAAGTTAAAACAGGGTCAGAACAAGAGAAGAAAGGATCACACTTCAGGGGCTGAAGAACCCCAGAGGAACAGTCAGGAAAAAAGGTGATGGAGTCTGTAAAAGACACAGAGTGCAAGAGTTCTACGGCAGCTTGCCTTGCAAGAGAAAGCCAGGAGTGTTTTAGAGCAGCCCTAGGATTCTGCTCTAGAAGGCAGATGGAACAGAATCCCAGAATCCCATGTAAGAGCATCATGATTAGGGAAAATGTTCCCTAGTTCTCCAAGGTGACTCTTTTCCCTTAGGGGCCTTAGAGAACCTGAGAGACAAGCAGAGATGCTCTGCTCAGAGTATTGTAAACTAACCCCAAGAGAAGCAAAGGTCAGCATCACAATCTCTGTGAACCCCTTGCTAAGAATGGTAAGAGATGAAAGGGACAAGGGTTAGGGAGGGAGCGGAGAAGAAAGAGAAAATAAATGCTTATTAACTGAAAAAATGTTAATAAAAGAAATAAGAAGTACACAAGTCTATGAAACAAGCTGAAGCATATGATAAATTCTAAGAACAATAATATAGATTTTTGAGCCATGCTGGAGATAAGTGGAAGATCTAAGGAGTAGCAGATGGCTAGCTGCCAGGGGACCACGTAATAATGGTAACAGGTGGTGGGGAGAAGGCAGAATAACTCAATCTTTATTTTATTTCTGTTTTCTCATTCAAGGAGAAGGATATTCAGATTGGAGAGACAGAAAAGAAATGGATAACAGAAAACTCAAACCCCCCCAATCAACAAGGTGACTAGAAGAACAAGAAGAGTTGTTTTCAACATGTTTAAGTCATCAGAAGAAGGCGACTAGAAGAACAAGAAGAGTTGTTTTCAACATGTTTAAGTCATCAGAAGAACTATATAATGTGTCTGTGCTGTTATCTTCAAAGGTCAGTGAACAGAAGAGATGGTCCTGGATTGGAGACGGTATACACATCTATCAAGGTGGATTTTGGAAACTTGACAAATTCTAAGAATACTATATTAAAAGCACGATTAGTCAATTAGTCAATGGTATTAAAGGGGACATGGTGATCAAATCAAGCCAGGATTGGTTCAACCTGAGGCTGGACTCAGAAACTGCTTAAATATTTAAACCTGAAGAGAAATGAGACTCCAGTGAGGTACCTTTTAAATTAGGTCCCTACACTAAGAAGTAAAATTCTTCCTGGCTCTCCTCAAAGAGATTCCAGTTGTGGCTGAGAACTTATCATGGGGACCCCCTGCTGTCTGTCCTGTCCCCCTCTGATCTGCCTGAAGCTCTGGCCTTGGATCAGAAAGCATGGCCTAAGGGCCTCTACTCCAGGTCCAGAAAGCTTGGTCAGTACAAGAATGACAAGAAATAGCTCTTGGTCACCAGATGGCTCACCTTTCAGGAGGCTTCTTAGCAAAGCCTCTCCATTGTTGCTCTCAGGTTAACCTTCTCAACCACAGCTCCTCTCATGCTACCCCTATCAGATGTTCTCCCTGCTACTGAAACACTGGAAGCTTTTCTCAGAATCATAAAACTCAGCCATCAAGGATGTCATCATAGATCTATTCCACATCTGAGAAAAGCATCTTGTCTAGGTAGTCATTCAGGCTCCATGTGGAGCCATCCAGAGAGGAAAAAACCCACTACTCCCCTAGGCATTCCTCTGCCCTGGGGGGCAGACCTCATGCCTCAAGTGATCACAGAATAACTTCTCCCCACTGCTCTCCATGATCCCTCTGAGGCCAAGCACGGCACAGCATGGCACAGAACGTTGAATCCTTCTTCCAGGAGACAGGTTCTCCAAGCCTTGCAGACAAGAGGGTTTCTCAGAGGCTCCAGCTCCACATCTGAGGGTGGAGAAGCCTCAAAGCCAAGGCCTAGCCAGGCCAATCTTCCAGCTTCCCCCTTGGCTTCTCCAGGGTCTCTTCCCACTGGCTCCTTCTTGAACTGAAGAAAAGCAAACGTTTCCTTAAGTCTCTGCAACTCATTCTTTAGCAGGAGACAAGCTCCTACTTCTCTGTACCCATGGAATTGTCACCTGCCATGACCAGAAGGCACAGCAACACCTGCAAACTGGAACATCCATCTCATTCTCTATACTTGGTGACTCTTGCTAACTCTCAAGACAAATGACTTGAAGGCTTGGGAATAGGAAGGGATGGAGAGAACAGAAGAGTGTTTGTTGCTGGAAATTCCTGAATAAGTTCTTTCTCCACCTTTATCTAAATTCTTCAAATGGTTAAATACCTCAGATATTGGGGTGGGCAAGCCAGACAAGCTGAAGCAGCAAGGTATCCTTGAAGGAGTATGTGCCAGGCAAATCACACCACCACCACTGCCATCTCTGCACAGATCCCGATGGAGCCAGGAGCCTGAACCAAGACCCTTGGTAACAGTCACGCCAGCCTAGGGCTCCCTGCCATCATCCTGGGAAGCAGCCCCTGGTGAGACAAAGCCTGGGGAGATCTGTAACACCCACCCATTATCACCAACGGTCCAACATCAGAAAATTGAGTGATGTCATCACTGGAAATGACACTGAAGGTCTCACCATTTGTTTTATCCCTTTATCCCTAAGGACCATGAGACTTCTCCATCTGACTGGCAGCTGAAACCTTCTCTGTGTGTTCTACCCCATTAGAAGATGAGTTCCTTGAGGGCAGGGGCTCTACAGCTGTATCTCCAGGGCTCTGCACATGAGGGCTTCATTAATTCATTCATTCAGCACTTGGCAGATTCTTACCAACAGCCAAAGGCGGTGATAACTTCCCTTGGCTCTTCTCTTCTCAACAATGATCAGACATTAGCCATTTTGTACCTGTATGACTCTTTTTCCATCCTCTGTTCCAAGTATTGGGGACTCCTCCCTCTCCCTCACTTCCTATATCCAACTTCATACCAAGTCCTATAACTTTTTAATTTCAGATTCATCAGGGTTTCATCAGTCCCTCTTTACTCCAGTCATCCCAAATCCAGGCTGTCTTTACCCAAGCCTAGATGACTGCCAAGTCTCCTGGCTATCCTCCTTATTGCCAGGCCATCTTCCATACAACTACCAACTTAGTTTACTTAAAGCACTACCCTGACTCTTTCATGGCCCAACCCCATATGACTTCAACTTAGAATTCTCCAACCCAGTCTCCTTACTGTCCCCACTGGGTCACACTCACTCCCATCCCTATTCTACTGTTTCTATAATTTTTCCTTATGCCTCACAGTGCCCTTGCCCTCTCTGCCAAAGGTCACTGGCCACCAAGGAGGTGAGAGGTCATTATTCTTCCCTATCAGCTGTACTCATTTCCTATCACATAGCCCTGGACCACAGACACCATCTTGAACCTTCTGCAGCACAATGTCACATGCATGAACGCTGCCCTTCTAACAGCAGCATTGTCTTCCTGAAGACAAAGGCCCATGTGTACCCCTTCTAGTCTAGCATAAAAGGTGCTCCATTATACTTGCTGATACCATCCCTACATTGCCCAAGAGAAAAGAAAAGCATCAAAGCAGAAAAAAACGACAACAAATGAATCTGAAAGCATAGGGGTTACTGGGCTTAGAACCTGAAGGAACCTTAGAGATGACCCAATGAGACACAAGACCTAAGGCCCAAGGTCTCATGGATTAGGGCAGAGTCAGAACTAGAACTCATGGCCTCGGCCTCCATGGGTAACACTCCTTCCATTCTATTCTACTGCCTCCAGATCAGGTGTCCCTGTTTTGTTTAGATCTGTCTAAGCAGAAAAAGCAGTCAGGGAGAGGAGAGAATGAACATTTTTAGGACTGAGTAGACAGAAAAAAGCTGGTGGTAAACAAAAGATGGGGGGGAAGGAGAGAAGCAGAGATGGAGGGAGACAGAATGACCTGCTGACAGAGCACATGAGACCCGAGAGGAAGCAGGAAGAGATGGGAGTTCAAGGCACCTGCCGGCAATCTTCTTAGTGAAAAGATACTGAAAAGGACAATTCATTTCACTTCTCCAGGTGTCAGTTTCCTCATGTGTAACATCATGGTTTGCAAGAAGATTGTGCCCAAGGTTCCTTCCAGCTGCAGGATCCTAGGACCTGATGAAAAGCTAGACTTTGATCTCAACTGTCATCCCAAATCAAAGTCCATGACTACCTAGAGCCGACCCTGCTTTGGCTAAGGGGGAGCTGCGGGTTACCAAGCAACAAGGGGCCCAGAAGGGAGAGAGATCACACATGTATTTGTAGGCAGCAGGAGCCAGGAAAAGAGAGCTAGATGTTGAGATTGGCTGGGACTAAGAGGCCCCCATGTTCGCCCTTCATTGGTAATGAAGCAAGCAAGGGAAATCCCAGGAGTCTGTTTTTGGATTCTGCACTCCTGACATATTTCATAAAAATAAAGGGAAGACTAGCACTGTCAGGGAGAGCTTTACTATCGTCTTGGGTCGCCTTCCTTTCCTTTTCTTTCTGCACTGGGATTGAACACATGCTTACTGAGTATCTCTCATGTGCAGAGCAGTGTGCCAGGGGCTGGAAATACAAGCTAGAAAGGAAGCCAAGCCCCTGCCTTCTAAGAGCTACCCACACAAATAAATGGGATAAGGTGTGTGTAATGCAATGAGGTCAATGGAGGGAGGCAAAATCCTCAAACACAATTTAGTGTGGGAAAACAGCAATTTGTGGCATTCTTTGCAATGAATGACTTGAGTTTCAGTCCTTAAAAAAAAATCAGGGGGTGCCTATGTAATCCAGCTCTGTGGCCACATAACTGGAGCTTTTCTCCCCTATTTTCTGCTTCAAACCCCACTGCTGCTCTATCTGCTCCATCTCCTTCCCCTTCTCCACCCCCAACCTACCTTGTTCCCAGTGCCAGTCTGAAATGGGGCCATGCCTCCCTAACCCCCCACTCACCCCTCCCTGAGGCTCACTGGCAGCTTCAGCAGCATCCTCAGACTCTGTCCCATCTAATACCAGAAGAAAGACTTCCTTTTCAAAAAATGGAGACAGACACAAAAGTCTGGGTTTCCCTTTGAAACATGGGTGAATCATAACCTTCATTCCTTATAAAATTCAACCTCCCCATCCCATCATCACACATGGGGCTTTTGTCCTTCCTCAAAGGGAGGGGGGAGGGAGAGGGAGAGAGAGGGAGAGAAAGACAGAGAGACAGAGTGTGAGTGGTGAAGCAAGGCCCTGGAAGAAGCCATCTCTTTGGACTAACTCTCTGGGTTAGGAAAGGTACACGAAGGCTAGGGAAGTTCTGAAGAAAACAGTGAAGATGTGGGCCTAAGGAGAAGAGGCAGTCTCACAAGATGAAAACCTTGGACGTTCAATGAGACTTCTAAAAACTTCAGAAGTTTGGAATTCTAAAAACTCTTATTTTTCACTTTTATCACATTTCCCCCAACTTGTTCTTAGGTCCTAAAAACCCTTAGGATAGATGTATCTTTTTGTATTAAGGATGGCAGGAGAACAGGGGAGAAAAAGACCACTCTTGGAACCCGAGGAGAAAAGACTGATCTGGGCAAAGAAGCGTCTTTATCGGGGGCTGACCACAAGCAAGCAGCCTCCTTTCTCTAGAGCTGGTCCAGTGTGGGAGCCCCACGCATATCAAAGCTATGACAACTGCCATTCACGTATGGGTGAAAAACAGACTCGGGACGTACAGGAAGAAAAACATGAGCAGAGCTGAGAGAATGACTTCCCCCATTTGTCTTCACTGATCTTTCCTGTGAAGGCAAGTCTGAGATGGCCTCAACAGGGTCCTTCATTTGGGCGAATTCCAGTATTCAATCTATTACTTCAAGAAAACGGGCATGCACATGACTCTTCCAACATAACCCTACTTTCCCCATCAAGTGAAAATGTAATGCTTTTCTTTAAAAAGATGGACTTTTCTTGTAGACCAAAAAATAATGCAGACAGGAAGCATTTAACTCCCTTAGCTCTTCCTTCCAAAGGAGAGGCACTAAGAGTTATATGAAAAAACTTTCTGAGACTCAGCTCAAAGGCACACCCAATTACTTGCAATAAAATGTACTTTTTTTTTCCCCCTCTAGAAAACATCCCTCTTGTTGAAAACTGTCAAGTGCTGCCCAATGCCAGGCTGGATTCCACCAATTCAGCAAAGACCCAATTATTGTGCACAGAGCTCTCCTTCCTTGTTCAAGAAAACTGGCAACTAGGTGGACAAGATGAAATAAACATTCTAAATGGTTCTTCTGAATTAAACAAGTAAAACAATCTTACCTTTGGTTTTTTGTTCCGTGACCTGCAAAATAAACAGAATCAGAGTATTAAAACGCTCTCCAATTCATTCCTGATATATAAAGAATTAAGAACTTTTACAAATGGATCTTTGTACAAGTCACAAGTAGTCCAAGGGGGAACAAAAACTGCTTCTGGAATCCTCTGGACGAAGATTCAATTCAACAAATGTAAACTCCAGAGCACCATTGAGGCCAGGAGCTAGGACTCGAGTGGGGGCTTAGGCTAAGCATGAGCAGATCAAGGGTTCTACTATCAGAGACACAAGGGGGAAAGAGTCCAAACTGTGCACAACAACACTGCAATGCCTACATCATGTACAAGGTTCTGCTTTAGACCCTGGATGCTCATTTATTCATGAGAACTGGGGAGGCTTTCCCCAGAGACAAGGGCCAGGCTAACAGTCTGCAGCTGAGAAGGTTGAACAAAGAGATTCCCATAACTGGTTTAGAACCTTTATAAAATGAGTGTCTGAACTTGGCAAATAAGCAAAGTTTTGGTCACTCTCCCAGCCCCAAATATCATTGAGATGCATAAACTGGAAGAACCACCTCACTCCCATGCCCTATGTACACTTCCAGAAAGACTGGCACAGCCCTGGTCTTGTCATCACACAAATGTGGCCATAGCCTTTCATTATTCCGTCTTCCCTGATGCCTCGGGCCTTCTCACCCTCCTCTCCCTCTACGCTGTGGCCTAGAGTGGTCCCTTCACTCCTCTGTTCTCCCGGCCACCACCCCTCATGCTGCCTACATTCTCCTTTTCCTAAACTACAGCCCTTGGTGACCTCACTTGAATACCCCGCCCCCCCCGCCCTTCCTCCCTTGTCCTATCCCTATTCTCTGAAGGCTTGGCCAAGTCCCAACGCTGGATCACTCCCACCCTGTCTCCTTCGCTCCTATTCACAGGATGCTGAAAAGAACTGAAAGAAATTGAGAAGAATGTTAGCTGGGTCCACTGCAGATGCATGCCCACTATCTCAAATGGGCCTTCTCTGCAGCAAAGCAAACAAGTCTTTCTCTAAGCTGATTCTCTATCCCACTTTCCCCGGCCCTTGTTTTAAGCTTTCCATTCTCTTCTCAAGCCTGCTCAAGCACCCTCCACGCCCCATGTTCTCAGACAAGGATCTCGCCTCATAAGCCATAAAAAAGCAAACAAATACATAATGCCCACCTGCCATGAGCTCCTCCTCCTCCTCTCACGCCCTATCTCCTCCTTCACTTGGCTCTCCTATGGAGAGGAGTCCTTTCTCCTTAGCAAGACAACCCTTTTGTCCCATCCTCTCGTCTTCCCCAGCACAGTGTCCCCATTGTCACCTTAGCTCCCACTTCCTCTCCTCTCACTCAAAATACTCAATATTTAACTTCCAACCTCATCATTGCACGGAAACTCCAAAGTCACCCTGTCTCTGCAAACTGCCACACCGCTGGTCACCTTCTCCTTCCCAGACACTGTCTCCCGTCTAGGTTTCCACGTCCCTGCCTGCTTCTGGCCCTATCTCTATTGCCCCCTTTGTTGGCTTTTCAGTCACGTCCCACTCGTCACCTTTTTTCCACTCTACACTATCTTATTTAGTGGCCTCACCAGCTACCAGAGCTTCAATGACCTCTACGCACTCTTCAGTCTCTCACCTGACCTCCAGTCACATATCACCAAATGTCTTTTGGAGGCTTTGAATTACATATCCCATAGACATCGCAATTCAACATATCCCAAAGAAAACTAATTCTCTTTTTCCTCTGAACTCTCCCCAACTTTCTCTGTACTATTTGAGGGTACCACAGATACACAGGTTTCCAACCCCACTGTCACTGCTGACTGCTCCCTCTCATGCCACATGGCTAAACTGATGGCAATGCCGTCATTCTGGCCTTCCTCTCGCTACTCACAGAGCCACTACCCTCGCTCAGGCCAGTACCGCCATTCACCTGGAGAGCAGCAATGACTTTGAGTCTCTCTGCCTTCTGTGCCATCCTCTACCAGCTGTGAGAGGGACTCCTCTGGTAAATCTGACCGTATTGCCCCCCACTCCCCCCCCCCCGCACTCAATGAGCTCCAGGAGATAAGGACCTTCCAGGCTCTTTATATGTTTCTCTCCTTCCATACATCCCTTCCAGGATCCAGCTGCACTGGCCTCCTGAGTGCTCCACAAACATGACACTCACTTCTGGGGCTCTCCCTCAAGTCTGGGAGGCCTTTCCCCCTTACCTAGGCTTCCTTTCCAGACTCAGGTACTGCTTTCTGCAGGAGGCCTTTCCCACCGACTTCTTCCCCGCACCCTGCCATCCCTCCCGCTGCTAGAGCTTTCTCCTTTTACAATATTTTCCATCTACACTCTCCAATTTAGATGACTCCACTTACTTTTGATGTAACTAGCTATTAAACTATAAGTTCCTTGAGAAGAAAACTGCTCTTGACTTTCTTTGTATGCTGAATACTTAAACAGTTCCTTGCACAAAGCAAGCATTTAACCAATGATTATTGACTGACTGCATCAGAGCCTAATTCCAATATTAAGATGATAGCTTGATACAACAAAAGACAAGCCAACCAAACAACCAACAGTCACTGCCCCTGACTGTGCCAGGCACTATGCCCAGTGCAGTGGGGGGCAACCAAAGGGAAAATCAGCTCCTACTCTCAAGAAGCTCACATTCTGGTAGAGGTAATATCAAGTAAATAACCAGGTTATCTTCAAAATGCCGAAGGAATTCATGGAGAGATCTCCTCTGCAGGAGGTAGACTTTGAACTGCTATTGTGTTCTGTGAAATCCCCAGAGACCCAGAGGAGGACCAGAAGCTACTCTTCTGGAGACAGGAATGACTGAAGGGCCTTCCTACTGGGTGCTCTGGCACACTCCCACTTGGGGACAGACACATGCTGGAGGACCCCAGCAGGAGGCATCTCAGACTCTGTGTCCAAAACAGAGCCTGTCTTTGGACTCTACAAACCCAAACTCTTCCAAAGTCCAATTTCTATCAAGGGCACAATTTTTCTTCCAGTCACCTGGATCTACAACCTGTGGCATCTTTTCCTCACTCTACCACATCTTATCCATTCTACTCCAAACATTTCTCATGTCTGTCCCCATCTCTCACCCAATGGCTGCAGCAGCCCCCCGGCCTTTGAGCCTCTCACCTCTCTGATCTTCCACACAGTAGCCAAATGGATAGTTCTGACCATGTCACTGCTCAGCATAAGGAGCCCTGGTGATTTCCTGGTACTTATAAGACAAATCAGATCCCTCTACTTGGTGTGGAGAGCCTTTTACAAGGCAACCGAAGCCCGTAGGCTGGTATACACCTGCTGCAGGGGCACATTCTCTTTCACACACTCTGGACTCCCCATCATTCTCTCTGTTGTCCCCTCAACATGCCAGCCCAAGCCTAGAACAAAGCATCTTACTCCCTTCCTTCACAGTACAGGTCAAAGGCCTCCTCCTACACAAAGCCTACCTTTTGTGTTTCACTATTTGAGCACAGGCTGCTCTGCTCACTAGAAGGTAAGTTCCTTGAGAACAGTGTGGTACCATGAAGAGAACTCCAGCTCTGGAGTTCAGGGGGCCTAACTTCTATCCCACCTCTAAGGCTTATTCTCTGTGTCCCTGCAGGAGACTTGCCCAACTCAACTTGCTTGTGGCTAAGACATTTCACACTCCGCCATCCCCCTAGCCTCTGAGGACACTTCAAAGCTCTAGATCCAAGATCCTGGCATCCCTAGGACCCAGCACAGAACCTACCTAGCACACAGGAGTAACAATACATGCTTGCTGAGGGAATCCTTTATCCAAGTTCCAATACACAGGATTGCACAAAGGATTTTTCGCATGGGGATAAGAAGCCAGGGCTAGAATCCTACTGTGGTCAGTGATACCAGATATGCTGCCAAACCATGGAAAAAACTGGAGGCCACTAAAAACCTGTGTCACCAAACTTAGTCATCCTATGTAAGCCTGACTAAAAAAAACACTGGCACAGCCTCAGGCACCCACACTAGCCAGCCCAACTGGCTCCCCAAACGATGAAGGAGGTGCCACCTCTGGGCCCTGAACAGACAGAGAGGTGCCTTTATGGGGGATTCTACAGCAGCTTTCCCCACCATGACAGCCTGCTTTAGAAAAACTCATCTGACCACAACCAACGTTTTCTCCCTTAAAACTCCTTGAACAGGCTGGGTGGAGGGGAACAAAAAAATATCATTTCCTTATGGATTTCAACATTTGGCAACAATTTCATTACAAACAACCAGGACTTCTCATTAGGAAAGGGCAAAACACGGTGCAGAAGGAAGCAGCCCAGCCCTGACAACACTGGGGAGTTTTTTTTTTTTCTTTTTGGAGGGCAATTGGGGTTAAGTAACTTGCCCAAGGTCACACATTTAAGTTTTTGTCTGTGTGTGTTTAGTGTCTGAGGCGGGATCCGAACTCAGGACCTTCTGACTCCAGGGCCAACGCTCTACTCACTGCGCCACCTAGCCGCCCCTACGAGCTATGAGAGGTCTCTCCAAAAAACCCCAAAACGTTCTGTGGGGTGCTCGAGCATAAGCCAGCAGGATGGCACTAGGCCAGCCATGGCAGTTCAGGATCCTGGAGCAGGAATGCGCCACACAGTCACCCAGCTTGCCCGACAAGGAAATGGAAGGATGTTAAGGAGAAGAGGTGCCCTGTTTAGGGTCATTCATCAAGTGAGACCTTGGACAAGTCACTTAACTTTTCTGGGTCTCACTTTCTTAAAGAGAAGGGAAAATCCCCCTGTGAAAACTTATTCAGAAAACATTAAGCCCTGAAAATAATTGGGAACTGTCAAATGGTGGCTATGTAAAGGCTTCAAGGACTAAGCTCTACATAACCCTCAGAAGCCTCACAGAGTGAGCACACCTCACCCAGACGCCCTTCTGCCCCATGGCACAGTGGCAGCAGCTTTGGCAAGGAGCTTCAGTCTCCTTCTTCAGCATGCTGAGGGATGGAGGATGGGGGGAAGGAGGTGACATGGCCAGGCACTATTCCAGCACTTAATGCATTATAGCATCATGGGGCAAACCAACCCCATTCTAATAGATGGGAGTTCAGCATCCTCCTCCAGGGCCGCACCAAGCCCCTAGGGCTCCAACCTCCTCAGTCTGGCTCCCCCTGGGTCTCCCCACCCTCCACTTACCTACCTATCCCCAGGAGGCTGGGCCTTCTTTCCTTGGGCTCTGTGACCTCTCTGGGACTCCCAGCGTGGCCCTGGCCTGTTCAGCTGTTTCCCTGATTGCCTTACATTACAGTGAACCTTTCTCTGTTAGATCTTTTTATATTCTTATCAAGTCTCCCAAGCTTACAAATGATAAATCTTTTAAAAAGCTGTTTTCAGGGCATTTTACCTTCTTTTTATCAACTTTAAATTGTTCAGTTTTTCTGGTTAGTGCGATGCTTCAACAAATGCAAAACTGGTTACTATGGATTCGATACAGCTAATGATTACTAAATATGGCTTTCCTTTCACAAAGCACAAAGTACAATGTACACCATGAAATTCATGGTGACATCATTCATTACAGCAAAATGAAGCTCTCTGACACTCTCCTGGGGCAGAGCTGAAGTCCCCAGTCTGGCTTCTGCCAAATTCCCCGGAGTTTGGGGGCCTTTAGGGAGCCCATGTATAGAAGGCTTCGTCTCTGTGTGACTAAGACGGCCCCCATGGGACGTGGGAGTCTTCTCTTCGCTCCCAACCTGACCAAAGTGAGACTGCCTGCCCTCTGCCCTAGGAGGACAACAGGCAGTAAGGAGAGAGCCACAGCAACAAGGCTTCAAACGGCATCCCTGGAGGAAGAAGGCACACAGATGAAGCCAAGGATATAGGCAAAAGTGGATCTACAGAGAAACAGAAATGAAAAGATACCACACCCTCTGAGGCTGTGTACCAGAGCCCTCAGTCAGGCCCACACTCAGTCTCTTTACTGCCGTTCTGGACACAATGCTAAGACATTTGTTTATCTGGTTTCCCAGCTCACTGCAGATGAAAAGGGAAGGAATGAGGGAAGGAAGTCTTAGTGTAGGCAAACAGAAGGAGAAGAGGAAACAGAAGAATTCAAGCCCATACAAGATCTCAAAAATGAGGCATCTTTCTGGGGGGACTTGGACTTTGTGTAGTCAATAAAAAGCCTTTCCTCTAGAAATGTAACTTCTCGAGCCCAGTGAACTACATGGTGCTTTTTAGAAGGAGGATGACCCCGGGCTGCCCAAAAAGAACAAAAGGCTAATTTTTTTCAAAGCTAGGAAAGCATGTAATGAATTTTATTTTGACCACATATGTTTCTCTGTGCAAAGCAAAACAAAAAAGGTGGCCTGTGGATGCAGCCACTCTGCCTATACTGCAGCCAGTTTGTTCTTCCATTATGAGTAAAACAAGTTGGCCCCATTATTTTCAGAGCTGTTCTGCTTGTCTGCATTTCCTACCAACCTTCCTTTGGTTCTCTTCTGCACATAAAAAAAGGCCTCTTATGCCTTTTCTTAGTGTTTTATTTTAGGAATCCTACCTACCGCAACTCCTCTCCCCCTCCACTGAAATGAAGAAAAAGAAAACTGTTGTGTCAAACATACTGTCAATGTGTTGTTCAGTTGCTTTTCCCGTGATCTCATTTGGGGTTTTCTTGGCAAAGATACTGGAATAGTTTGCCATTTTCTTGTCTAGATCATTTTACAGATGAGGAAACTGAGGCAAACAGGGTGAAGTGACTTGCCCAGGGTCATGCAGATAGTGTCTGGGGCCAAATTTGGACTCGGGTCTTCCTGAGTGCTCTATCCACCACAACACCTACCTGCCCCTTCAAGAAAATAAAACTCCCATTTTAGCAATGTCAAAAAAATACCTATGTCTCATCTAGCACCTTGAGCATTTTTTTAGGTCATTGATAATTTGGATTCCTTCCTTTAAGAACTACTTGTTTATATCTTTTGACCATTTATCTATTGGGGAATGGCTCTTCTTTTTGTATGCTTGAATCAGGTCTTAAATATCTTAGATTTAACATCTCTAGCAGAGAAATTTTCTGGGATTCCCCCCACCCCCAATTAACTGTTTCACTTCTAATGTCCACTGAACTTCTTTTGTGTAAAATCTTTTCACTTTCATGTCTGGTTATGAACTCTTCCTCAGTCAGAGACTGTGGTATCTGCTTCTTCACTCTTCTCATTTGTTTATGATGTGACCTTTTGTATCTGAGTCATGCAGTAATTTGGAGCCTATCTTGGTATATATGTGCTGAGGTGCCTGTCCATACCCAACTTCTGGTTTTAGTTTTCTGTCACAGCATGAGACCTTGCCAAAGTAGCTGGGGTCTACTATTTATGTTTGCTTCTGTAGACTGGATGCCTCATCTTACTACCTATACTGTGGAACTAACTTCTCATCTAATCTCTACCCAGCGCCAAACAGTTTTGCTGATTACTGCTGTCCAGTAGAGTCTGAGGTACAGTACTGCTGTATCCTTTTCCTCCCCACCTTTCTTCATTATTTCTCTTGAGACTCTTAACAATTTGCTCCTTTAGACTAATGCTATTATTTTTCCTAGCTCAATCATTTAATCCTTTGGTAGTTTAATTGGTATGCCATAGAATAAGCAAATAAGCTGAAGATAAATCAGCATTTTTATTATATTGGCATGATTCAACCATTAGCAGTTAATATCTCACCATCTTTTCAAGTCGAAATTTATTTAAAGAGTGTTTTGTAATTATAGTCAAATAGTTCCCTCATGTGCACCTTGGTAGACAGACTCCAAAATATTTTATCCCTCCTATAGTTGGTTATTCTGAATCTCTCTCTCCCCCCCTGCCAAGTTTTGTTGGTGATAGCTAGAAAGGTTAATTATCTATGTGGATTTACTTCATATCTTGCTATTGTAAAGAAGTTACTGATTATTTCAATTAATTTTTAGTTGACTCTCTACAGTTTTCTAAGTAGATATCAGCTAAAAGTGATACTCTTGTTTCCTCTTTGCTTATGCTCATGAGACATTTCCTTTTACTTTATTCCTATACCTAACATTTGTAACATTCTATCAAATATGATAACAGACATGGATATTGGTCTACAGTTTTCTGTTTGATTTCTCCCTAGTTTATGTATCAAAAATATAAGTATCATAGAAAAAAAAAACGGATTGGATTCCTTCTTTTCCTAGTTTTTGCAGATGGTTTATCTAACAGTGGTATTGATTATTCTCTGAATGTTTGGTAGGATTTGACTGTGCATCCATCTGGTTCTGCATTTTTCTCTATGGGAGTTGTTCTGGCTAATTCCATTTATTTTTTCTGAGATGGGATCATTAACTTCTTTACTTCCTATTATGTTCGTCTGGAGTTAAAGTTCATGCTGACACTTTGCCTCACTTCTTTAGGGTCTGCTCTCACCTCTATTCTCTAGGACAGAGGGTCAAACACATCTGCCCCAGACAGACGAAAATGTAGTTAGGAAATATTTGACAAAATAAATCCAAATACAATAAACCACAGATAAAGTGAAATTTAAAACTAAGTCACTAGGCGGCCCTCAGAGACCCGTGGATCCTGTTTCTGTTTGAGCTCAGCAACACTGCTCCAGCACACCATCCTACTGGAAAGAAATCATTTCAAGGTCTCACTTTGCTTACTTCTGTTTACAAAAATCCACAGGTGAGGTCTCCTTCTAGTTTTTCCTTTTAATAAAAGTCTACCCAAATGGGGCCATTTATTTCATTACTTCTGCTCTATCTGGTAGTTTTATTTACCTTTCTTGCATTTCTCTTATTTGAGGTATCTGCAAGTTAAAAACCTATTTGTAGTTTTCTTTCTCCTCCCCCCCCTCTCCCCCCCCATCCCATCTCTATCTCCCCTTTCTGTAAGAATAATTCAAATACTTCTCTTTCATCAAATGCCCATCTTAATCATTGATAATTAGTCTGGGTTTGCAAGATCTATCATTTTGGGTTGCATTTTGAGGTCCTTTGCCCTTTCCATTCCCTTATGTAGGAGGCCTTCACAGGCACAGAAAAGTCCTGTTATTCAGATTTACTTTCCTTTCCAAAGAATTAGCAGTTTGTCATTGTAGTGGTGAACTTTAACCACTCTGTAAATTGGAGTCTGGAAGCACAGGTACTTGCTTCTGTGCCCAGCATGGTCTGTGGTCTCGCTGGAGGGATGCCTGGTTTTCTGTCCACAGAAGTTGTAGGCAGGTTCCTTTCATCCTTCTGTCATTGAGGCCTCCTGTCCATTCCTCTAGCAGGCTAGGACTTCTAGTTCTCTGTCTCCAGGGCTAGGAATTGTTTTTTACTCAAACGGAGGTCACATTTTCTCTCAAAGTTGATGCTTTTGCCTCCTCCTCCAGATCATCCTTTACTTCCCTGTATTCTGGTGTCCCCGATTCAGTTTCTTTTGCTTCTTGCGGAGACTGGCCATCATGGATTCAAGGTTTTCTCCTTTGCTAAGGATTTCTGTTGCCATCGTACACCTCTAAGCTTGTCTCTCAAGGTTCTGATTTGTCCCTTGGACCCATTCTGGAGTGTCTTGCAGGGCTGTGAAGTGCTGCTGGGAATCTAAAGGATCCTGGCTTTCCTCAGGGGCCGGTTCATCCCCTTTGTCTGGCAATATTTACCTGGACACACTTGCGATTATGTAGATACTGTAATAGTCTTCTACTACTACTATCTACGTGTGCTGTAGGTTTTAAACTGCATTTTTTCCTCCTGAGATCTCTGGCACTTTGCATCCTTTGCCTTTACATTCTCCTGTGCCCACTTTCTTAACGGCAGATTTGTCTATGGGGCTGAATCTCAAAGTCTCTGCCCCCTCCACATCAGGGAACTGACTTTCTTCACTGGCTTCAGTCCATGCTCCAAGCGCAGCCACACACACTGGTGCCCTGCCCCAGTTCTCTCTGTCTTTTACTGCTCAGGCTGGGTTCTCTGCTGCTTCTTGTGACTTTGGGGGAAGGTTTCTGTGCAGAGTTTCTGCCACCACCTTGGGGATGCCTGACTTAGGAGCCACCCTAGGCTGAATACTTGCCCCCTCCCTTCCCATATAGTCCTGTCCATCTATACTTCTCTCTTTTCTGCAAGTGGCTAGGCAGAGCTGAGGTCTGGAGCTTACTGCAAGAGAATGCTAGGGTCAGGGCAAGGATAATGTGTGCCAACAGAGAATGTTGAAGGAACCAGGAGCCCTGCCAGAGCATGGAGGGAGGGGTACTGAATGAATGCAGGCCTTAAGTAATTTCATAAGATTGCTACTTCGCTGGACTTCTCGGTTTGTTGGCCTGTAAAGATAGCCATAACTGTTCTGCCTCTGACACATAATTCCTCTTCCAGATTAGTTTTTGAGAATTAGGGGGCTTTAAAGAAAATTTCTAGCACTACTCCTCATCCTCTCATCTTGCTAGCAAGTTCTTCATAATAAATCTTAGTAAAATTTCTCACAGAAAATGGTCAAGTGGAATTCTGGTACTTGGTGGATAAACTTAACTAAAACAGAAAACTGATGAGTTACTCTTCTGCTCCAGAGGTGTGCACATTCATCCTTATGCTACAGCTCACCTCAGATGAATCCTGCCCAGAGGCTTTTTGAAAAACTGCTAATAGTTTTGACTAACCAGGCTAATGTTCCTGTAACCCCTGCGCTTTCAGGACAATTAGGTCCCACCGGCAGATACTCCCTTCAAACTTGTCCCCAGCTGCTGCCAAATTCTTCAAGTGGAAAATAATAAAGAACAAATTATTCCTCTTCCAAAGGCGGAAGGAAACTGTCCCACTGAGCCCCATGCCCCCAGAGTGCTTCTAGAACCAGCCCGGGACCAAACCAAAACCGCAGCAGGAGGAAGGTGGCGGGGCTACGGGGACACGTTCCAGATGCTGGAGGTGGTGGAGGCTCACACTTCTAGAGGCCTCAGAGAGGCAAAGCCACTTCCTCACAACTGCTGTGACAGCAGTGGCAACTGTTTTGTTGTTGTTACTGTTGTTTTTTTACTCCTGTCTGACCGTCTGTGACCCCATTTCTTGGAAGAGATACTGTGGTGGTTTGCCATTTCCTTCTCTAGCTCATTTTACAGATGAGGAAACTGAGGCAAGCATGGAGAAGTGACTTGCCCAGGGTCACACAGCTAGTGTTTGAGGCCAGATTTGAACTTAGGTCTTCCTGACTCCAGGCCTGGCACACTGTCCACTGCACCATTGAGCTGCCCAGTAAAAATAATACTATTCCCCAAATGGAGACCCAAGAAGGCTAATCATTATTATAATGACAGTTATATCCTTATGGATTTATATCGTTTTTTTCCAAGGTTTACAAAGGTCTTACATATATGACCTCATTAACCCCAGGGAGACAGGAAGGCCTGGGGAAGCATGCTAGAACTGACCATGCATCACAGAAATGGCTAAAAGTCATTCCCTCAGATCTCAAATCCCATGGGGTCATCTAGTCCCAGCCAACAACTCTGTCCTCAAAGCAATAACACCCTCAGTCTCCCCGGCCTTGGAGACTTACATGCTCTTGTTTCTAAGATCCTTCCTACTTCCTCCCTCAAATTTCTGACAAATAGTCGACATTTGCCATCACATCTTGGATATCATCTTTCCCTCCAGAGCATAGTTCAGGGTGCTGAAGATCCCTATGACCTCATTCCAAGACTGAGTTACTAACATAATAGAAGGATACTGTCACAGGTAGTCTCATCCATGAGGTGAGTGCATAGGAGGGATACCCACTTCCCAAATGCATCATTATAATAATATTGTGGTAGCATTTAATGCCTTATGGGTTTCAAAAAGGGTGTAGATGGCTTTTGAAATACAGAAATGCTCAGTCTATTCTAACTTGTTTCTTTTAATATAATAACTACTCTCTTGGAGAACATGAATTTGGGGCACTAAGATACCTTAAAACTACTAAATGATGAGCAGACAAAATAAAAAACTGTCAAAAAAAGCAATGCCTCAGAAATGCTTATACTACTAGAAATCAAATGCAGAAGGAAAATTGTCTAATGTTAATTGGTTCCATGAACAAAAACATCATTATAGGGGTAGTTTGGATCCTTACTGGACAGTCATTAGATTTGAATCT